>OX458998.1:10881020-12081020 GCA_949774965.1 Diarsia brunnea
TTTTTTGGGGTGAAAAAATCACTTTTTACGGTAAAACTCAAAGTAGCACTCAAGTATTTATATGTATAAGGTCTATCTATTCATACGAAATCTCCTTTGTACGAACAATCTAATCTCCGAACATTGTACGTTGTATTTTGCTTTTCAGTCGAGTTTTTTAGTTTCCATGATAATTTAATCTATTGCATTATCTTTACTTACACCCGTGCCTGCATGTTTTCTTGTAGCAAGAAAGGATTCTTCGGAAGCCTGAGACCCGCGACAATCCTGATAGGAAATAAAACAATAATTAAAATAATCTACGAATTTGTTACATAGGCAGGATGTTGGGTGTAGAACGGTTGTCTTACGCGCGATGTGACCGCCCTGCATAGTGCGACTCCCCGTGCGTCTTGGACGTGATGTTAATGTCACACAACTCGCAGTACTGCGCTCTTGGCTTTATACGAATCTGAAATGAAATATACGTTTCACCATCACTACCATCAGGCTAGTGGTCGCAAGCACTATTTCTGAGCATGAGGTTCTCAGTTCGAGTCCGGGTTCAGGCAGTAATAATGAATGTTTCACCAGGAATTCCTCAGTAGCAGCCTAGAGTTTGGATTGCTTGGATCTGGCTGATGGCAATAGACTCACCCGTAATTATATAGAACTTAAGCATAACTGGCGAAATGCAGGTGTAATATACAGCATCGAGAACGGATAAAGTTGATCAGTTTGATGGTCTGGACCTTTGTTCGTTTTATGACAGATTCGCTTTAACCCTTTACACCCTTGATACGATAGTGAGACATGATTTTCAAAAATTAGGAAAGGACGACCAAGTTATACAAATATTAGCAACTCGGAAATTGAGGAAATGACTGATGATGATGAAGATATTGTTGCGAGGGTCTTAGATCACCCAGAAGACAGTGGGTGTGGTTCTGGCGATGAATCCTCCGAAGTGAATGAGGCACCACCTATCCCAACAACATCCAGAAGCAGGAGATTCACTAGAGGCAGATCAGGCAAGGAAACGTCAACAGCAAGCTCTACATCTTGCTCTTGACGTTTCCGGGCGTATTATATATTGCGTATCTTTTCAATGTCAGTGGCTATCATAGTGTCCATCGATTAACTGTCAAATGGTTATGGTTTGGTATCCTAAACTAACCAGTTGACGGTTAATTGATGGACACTACGATAGCCACTGACATTTAAAAAGATACGCAATAGCCCTGCTGGTCACTAATCGCTATGTTGGTTAGACAAAAGCTGAGTCATAGATTCGAGAAGAAGAACTTACCATTTGGAGACATCAAACACACAGCATCTGATGCTGACGGCATCACAAGCAAAAGTACACTTTTGCAAAAATCAAAATCAGAACCTGGTTTAGATCTTTGACTTGGGGAGAAGCAAATATAGTTTGTTTTAGATGTTAAAGCTTAGCCAGTCGACTATAACGGTGAGACGACGTTCAGCATACTGGCTTACGGATTCCCAGGTTTTATCCGTGTTAGACAACAGCTGTATCGTCCGGATAGGAGAAGATCTTTACCCCCACTGCTCAGCTGGTTACACAGTTTGTTTATGTACACCAGGAACAGTGGGAGTGTGTTTGGTTCTTGGCCATAGCCACACAAAAAACAACATTTTCTTCTTCACTATCTAGGTTTCCTATTTTTAGTTGTTGTTTTACCGCGGGGATAGCTGTCAAAAAGACGAAGGGCTGTACGACTATGTGTACCTCTTATATCGCCTCAAGCCTCTGCACAATGATGGAAACCGAAACGTGTCAAAAGCTTTCTTTAAATCTAAGAATACGGTTATGCATTTGTATTCCTTGTCTACCCTACCTATAATTTTCGTCATCAGTTTTGTAATAGCGTGCTGTGTTGAGCGTCCTTGTCTAAAACCATATTGAGAGTCAGACAGAATGTTGTTTTTATTATTTAAGTAGTTGATAAGTCGCTTATTTAATATTTTTTCTTTAATTTTTGAATTTGTAGGTAGGTTTATAATTGTATGGGTCGGTAAGTGTTGACGGCGCTCGTGTCTCCCCACTCGTGCACGGGCGTAATTATGGAACGTTTTAGTGGTTTCGGAAATATTCCCGATGCGAAACATAGATTGATCAGTTGACATATAAGGGGAACTACGAAATCCAAAGATAACTTGAGGAAACTTATCGGAATATCGTCCCATCTATATGCACATCCCGAATCAAGAGCCATGAGTATGCAGGCCACTTCTGCCTGGATAAGTCTCCAACACAACAAAAGAGGTGGCCTGTGACCGAGGCTTAGAATTCGTGACTAAATAAGAATGAAGCCGAAGTAAGTTTTTTCAATTGTAACGAAAAATTGATTAACACGGTTGAAAGAGTCGAGAGGATTCGGTGTGATTTGAAGATGACATGCGTTAGATCATTTGTTTTTTTTTAAATCTATACTAATATTATAAAGCTGAAGAGTTTGTTTGTTTGTTTGTTTGTTTGTTTGTTTGTTTGTTTGATTGTTTGTTTGTTTGAACGGGGTAAACTCTGGAACTACTGGTTGGAATTGAAAAATTCTTTTAGTGTTGGATAGTCCATTTATCGAGGAAGGCTTTAGGCTATATAACATCACGCTACGATCAATAGGAGCGGAGCATAAATGAAAAATGTTGCAAAAACGGGAAAAGATATTCCTTTTTAAGAGCTTCCGTTGCGTGCGCTGCGAAAACGGTTTAAGTTACGTAAATACTATGTATGAAGAAATTGTTCCCCTTTAAAAGTTCTAAAAAAAAGTCCGCGATAGCATATGTTTATCTTTTAAGATTAGCTCACTGTAATCATTTTTTTATAATTAAATGTTAGGTTAAAAATAATGATATTTTGCGAAGCTTATTTAACCCATATGGTATTAATCTATATCTATATAAATGTGTTTGTTAGCACGGAAATTTAATATAGAATATTTGTGCCTTTTACTCTATACAGTTTAAACAAATATCTTAGAAGATATCGCAATGTAAAAATATACGGGCGACAAAATAATTAAGCGCGTGGCAGTCATTCGGTCCGGTGCGGTAGGTACGTACGAGTACGTGGGGATTCTGGCCTCTGGGGGCTCCAGAGAAATTCAAATTCAAAATATTTACTGCATCATAATGTTTACAAGTACAAGGTGTTACTGTATATTAAAATAATCGAAGCCAATCTAAACTAATAGGTATTCTAAAGAGGAAAGGTAAGATTTTTTGTTTGTTACGAGTACGATTTAACTCAATTTAATATGTTGGATAGTCGATTTATCGAGAAAGGTTATAAGATATATTATGTGACGCGGACGAAGTTGCGTGGGTCAGCTAGTAAGTTAATAAATGTTATTTTGCCAAAGCTTTTTTGGGTTTTTTATAGAACATAGGTACAATTAGTTTTTTTATGATAATTATTCTCATTTCAATTTCTTAATCAGGTTGGAGCAAAAATAATATACTTGTAATTATAATATTACAAGGATCTTTTATCGCCTGCAACTGCATTCTATTTCTTAGCCTGATACATCTCAGGGCTCCTGCAGATATCCAAGACCTTAAAGTACGCTTGGAGCTGGTGACTAATTTAATTCTAGTATTAAGAAGGAGAGATGTTCTTATCACATCAATCATCCTGTCAGCAAACGTATTTGGGTCGATGTATGAATTGAAAAGAGATAGGTATATTATTATTTGCACTCATTAGGAATTGATGAGCTTTTTCAAAATTAGTAAGTAATAGAGATATAAATATGCTTGGGATATGCCTAATACTACCGTTAAGTGGTCAGTTATAGATTTGTACAGAATGGCCACAAATGCAGAGTTTTTAGTTTTACCCATGTTTAGGAGCACGTGATCAAGGCGGTTCTCCTCCTGGTAGGCAGGCAGTGCCCCGGGAGAAAGCCTTAAATAGACGTCATATTTAAATAAGACAACCTGTTCGCCCGCTGTTTTGCTGATTCCGACGGTTTTTCAAATAGGTTTATATTTATGTCCCTAGTAATGATAATGTTATTGTGTGATTGAATAGTTTGAAGATGTTGATCTAGTGAATTAATAAAGTTATCTGCAGATACATTGGACAGATGGGGACAGGTAAATTCCAATAATAGTGAAATGGTTATTTCATGCACAAGATTTTGAATTTTAAACATTACATTGACAAATTGTTTATTTACCTCTCTGGGACGTAGGGACCCAACTTTAGTTTTCTGATCTAGCCAACTTTTTTGATTCTTGCAGTGATTTTTGGAAAGATAGTGTAAACGAGCTGCAAAAAATGTTTTAATTTTATAACAAACAGTGGATGTTGCCTTTTGTCAGCAACGAAAGTCGATAGAAGCTTGACGAATATACGAGGGCAACACTGAAAGTTTTAGAACTGCTCACTTGTAAACGATATAATAAAAAAATAAAAACAAATTTTAAGAACTAAAACCCGACTAATAATAAAAACGCGGTCTTAAAAGTAGAAAACAAGAAAATAATTCTTAAATTAATTTAAGTAACTAACTTAATAATAAATATAATTATTATAGAGGACAGCCATAGTCGCATGCCACTGATACCTGATGATCCTTCATGGGGTTATCATTGATACAGAAGTCAGCTGCTAGTTGACATTATCAAGGTGGGATGCGACTTCGACTGTCTGTTGATTTATTGTTATGATCAAGAAACTAAGAGACAGTCTGCTGTCTGGGTGTTTCCTTCCGAGGAGTTGCCAACTAAAGTGAAGAGAGGTCCAAGCGTGGGAAAAGAGATGGTGGCCTCGTTCTTCGGAAGGACAAGTCATTACGCAACAATTGTTTTAGAGGATCGAAAAACTGTTACTGCAGAGTGGCACACTAACAAATTGTTTGCTACTTGTCTTGGAAAAAGTTCGGGAGAAAATACTTCGCAGTAGATTTCTTCTTCAGCACGACAACGCCTCGTCGCACACCGCCAAGCAAACAACGACTACTTGGCGACGTCAGACGTGGAATTAATGGGTCACCCACCATATAGCCTCGACCTCGCACCTTGCGATTTTTATTTATTTCCGAAAATAAAAGAACAACTTCGAGGTAAACGTTTATGGACGCCGAGGAAGCTGCTTGTGCGAGTGGCTGCTTTTCAAAATGCCGTCGAAGAGACCCCTAAGGACGAGTGGGCAAAGTGCTTTTCTCAGTGGTTCCATCGGACGCAGCGATGTATTAAAATGAACACTATTTTGAAAAGATATAATAAAACTAAAAACTTGCTAGTTTGTTCAGTTTTTGATTTTTTAAGAACTTTCAGTGTCACCCTCGTATTGTAAGACCCTGCTGCATTTTGAAATCTCTTAGTGAAATTCTGTAGAGATTTAAATATTGCTCATTAAGGTGAATGCTCCAACTAGCCCGCGAAATTCAATTTTTTTTACGTTTTTTGCAATTTGCAGGTCAGTGTTTCATTCTTGCACCTTTATGAACTTGGAAGCTTGTATTGATGATTTTGATGATTATATTTCTGTAACTACATACGTCTTACAGCCGCAATTAATATTCTAATCAACATACAAACTAACACTGACCTGCAAATTGCAAAAAACGTAAAAAAAAATGAATTTCGCGGGCTAGTTGGAGCATTCACCTTAAGCTGAACCTTTAAAGTCAGATAAGTGTGTGTGAACTTTGATTTTACGACGTTCGTTGCCGACTTCATACTAAAATGTGAACAAAATTTGTATTAAAAAAATTTACTTATAAGATGGTGCCACCATCCACATCCTTTTTAATCGACTTCTAAAAAAGTGGACAAGTACGAGTCGGACTCGCACATAAAGGGTTCCGTACCATCATAGTAGGAAGCCTCCTTTAAGTTTGTTTTCAGTGTTTGTATAAATGACAAAGTTATATTTGCGATTTTTGAAAACTTGCTAAACTTATAATCTCAAAAAATTTGTATTATCTTTCAATCCAATTTTGCTTGAAAGATTTTATTGAGATATGTTTTTAGCATACATTTTTTTTTTTTGATTTTTCATTCTCTTATTTTAAAAGTTAGACGGGGGGCAGCCCGCTACTTGGAAATAAAAATAAATTGGCCGAAGTTAGGCCGGCCAAATAATTCAAAGACCTTGAAAAGCCTGTGGGGACTTTTGCACAACAACTTTTACATGTAGAACCTGCCATATTCATTTTAATATATTGTGTAGGTATAGATAGTAGTAACTGTTAGTATAGTGGTATCACACACCTGTATTCAAATTGTCGAATCCCAGAGCACAAACACCACAATACCTTTCTTCCATAAGGTCAAGTAAAACTTTGGGAAGCCCTTTCAAAGCACTGACCAGTACACCGCTTCCTAGGAAAAAAATGGTACACATTAATTTGAAAGTGCCTCCAACAGGCATGAATAACAATTTAATTTCATATCGACCTGCAACCTGCTATAACTAAGCGTTGTAGGTATACATTTATAGAAAAGCTAATAAAGTATAACTACATTTTGGTGATAGACTTTAGTACATTTGGTATTAGGAAGTTAAAGATAAATCATAAATCGCAAATCGGTTGTCATGATCATACAGAACTTACGTATTAGAAAGGCCATATTTTTATGCTCGATGTGAGGTCCATGCTGGAGTGGAGGGCCAGTAGATCCATAACCTCTTCTCCAAAAGGAATGTGGGGGACCCTGAGATGGTTGAAATTCTCTAAAGCCTGTTGCAATATTTTTGTCATGCCTTTCGCCACCTCTAAAACCACTTTGATCTTTGTTATTCCTGAAAAATATATTTTGGTTTAATTTAAAACTCTTTCTTTTCTCTGTGTACAATCAACGCTAATAAAATTAGTTAGAAATAAAGTTAAAAATACATTAAACATACTGTAGGTAACGAAGACCTAGTTACCTAGTTAAAATAGAAGACAATATTAAAAAAAACCGTTACTTTACCTAATATCATAATATCCATGGCCTGTAGAATAGTCATCTAATAATATTACGTCATTATCGTCATCGGCTTTTAAACCAAACTTATCTCTTTCCATACTGAGAATCTGAAATAATTGTTTTTGAATAATTGTAGTAAATGCCACAAAGAATATAGACGCAAATCACTGATAATTATTGTATTTTTTTTTTAAATGACAGAAACAAAACAATTCCCGAATAGTACAATTTCCTGGCGCAAGCGGGCTTTAAAGTACATACAATTTTTTTCCACTTAACATCTTGCGATCAGTTTGATAAGGACTTAACAGATTTTTTGTGGAAGTTTATTGACAGGAGAGAGCTGTTCTTCCATTGAGAAAACTGTCTCTTATTTTTGTTACTGAACAAAGTCCCATACATATTTTCTTTTGAGCCTTCTCACATTCATTGGTTCACATAATGCTGTTGCTAGGGTGTTGTATGAGCTTTTATACGTTCTTTGTATGATTTTGCTCGGTGTCTGTGTACCTACTTGTGCAATTCACTCGTTCTGATAAATAAATAGAGATGCATTAGTTATAGTTTTGAGAACTTTATTCTGAAACCGTTGCAAGATTTCCACGGTCAATGCTATTTGTCCAAACTTTTACCATGCTTCAGAGTGAATACTCGTTTCTAGCTTGAGGATCCAAGTTTGCTAATTTATCCAGTAAGGTTTCCTCTTCGTGTATGTGTCTTTGAGGTACTGCTTTAGGTTAGCAGCTACTTTATCAAACGCCTTCTTGTCTTGGGAATGTCTACTACAATGCCACACTCTTCTAAGTCGTCTCTTTTCCAGGATCATTGTTTTTATGTTCTTGTATACATTCTTACTACCTTGTTTTTGTGTGGTAGGTACCTATCTGGAGTACATTTCCACGCGGCCGTTTGTATTAGATTTGATAACGTAGTTGCATATTTTTCGATGTCATCTTTTGTTTTAAGAGTCACTTTCAAGCATTTTTTCAAGTTGAGGTTTTTGTACATACCCATACTTCCTAAATGCATCCCAATCGGTTTTTTTGTTGTAGAGTCGCTCTTTCACGGGTCTTCAATTTTTTTTTTTTTTTTTTTTTAAAAAAACGTTCCCCACACTAGGAATTTCTCCTGTATCGTGGGTGCGTTTACAAACATTTAAACTTACATACACAAATACCCAGACCCGAAACAACTATCTGTAGGTCATACAAATATTTGTTCCGTGCGGGAATCGAACCCACGACACGCAGCGCAGCAGTCCAATCGCTCAGCCACTGCGCCAACCGTGTCGTCAGTACTGTGGTAATTGTGGTTGTGTAGTAATTGTGGTGGTACTTATAGTGGCTATTAATGGTTTGAACTGCTGTCTAGACTAGTTTCAACACTTAAGTATTGATTTGACAATCCTTTAATTAACACAAAGAAGTCTAGTGTTTCTTTTTGGGTCTGTAGGCCAGTACGACGGTTCACTTGCACTTAATCATTGATATAAAAACTAAAGATACGGTCGTCCGAACATTTGCTCGACGCGTTTGCCATACAGAGAATCGGTGTTGTCTGCTCGTTAATGTAACCTTGTATAAGCGGCGTGGTATTTTCTAGGTATAAAGAACATAAATAAAGCTTTTAATAAAATTTACGACCGCATCCGAAGAGAACCGATCGTGGACTAGTTCACTTCGGCTTAGGAAAGACCATTTTGGGACCACGTTTGAGGCGTCATTTTAACATGCCGTCCGCCCAGTCCTTACGCAGTAATATATAAGTCAATGCACTTAATACATATAGTTTATTTTTGTATAAACTTCTTTTTATTTCTCGGCCTCTGGGTAAAATTAGTCGTGATCCCAGTGAACATTTTTAGTGTTCCAGTCCCCTCCCCTCCACAAATGAACCTGTGTCCAAGGGTTTTAAAGTAATTTGTAAATGCTTCTTTCTTTAATTTAAGGTGTGCTTTGGTGGCTGCGGGTTGTTCGAAAGAGATACCGCGGCCTCGGCACAAGGGCTTAGAAGGAACATGGGTGGTTTTTAGTCAGTAGAAGTCTGATACTCCCTTCCGCTCTGCCCAGAGCGGGAGGGGTTATTTGATGATTTCCCACACCCTAACAAAAAAAAAAGGTGTGCTTTGGTCGGCGACGACATCTCGCGTCTGGCCCTGGTTCAAGCCATGGTACGAGTACGCTGGGTTTACTTTAAAACAACCAATGCTCGAAATAAATGATAGAATAAGATTTACAAAATGTTTTTTATTGCACTCAATCCAACCTCATACCGAATTTGTGCAATTTATAAATAAAATGTGCAATTTCAAATGAAATAACTTAATTCCGATATTATTCTCGGTATTATATTGAGATCTAACATCGGAATTGAAAACCTTCAGATATTACATGTCCTAATCAGCACCTTAACGCCTTGGTATACTTTATGCTTAAAACCCAAAACATTGGTATTTGTTGTAAAGTGACTGTATCAGGGGGCACGGCAGTGCCCCCGCAAAGTCGAGCAAAAAAGCGACACGGCCGTACCTACCATCCTTTTCAACAGACTTCCAAAAAGGAGGAGGTTTTCAATTCGTATCGCATATCTCCGTGATTAATGAACCGATTTTCAAAATTATTTTTTTGTACGAAAAGGTATACTCTCGAGGTGGTCCCCTTGTCACCAAATCAGGATCTGATGATGGGATCCCAGGGAAATCGAGGACAACCCTCAAATTTTATAGGCACATAATATGATGTTTTTCATATACATTTCTAAAGCTGTTTAAGTATTTGCGTCTGACCATCATAATATCATTTGAATTCGCTGATGAAAAAAAAAACCGACTTCAAAAACAAAAAAGTGAAAAATAAAAAAAACGAAATCTAACAAACAAAACGTCATCGACTTCAGAAGCTGCTATTTCTTGTGAAGTTTATTTTTCACTTTTTTGTTTTTGTGTTTTTCACTTTTTTGTTTTTGTAGTCGGTTTTTTTTTGCAAAAAAGTTTTCTAGAAACAGTTCAGGCCATTTTCGTCCCCTTATAACTTCGTTGTGGATAAAACTAGAAGCCTGAATTTTAAAGTAACCAAGCAGGAATTGTATAAACATGTTATATTTCAATTTTCATTCAATTTGAACCAGGGGTTTAAAAATTATATCTAGTCAAAGTTTCCTAATTTTGTCACTCACTGACCGATCATCAAAACTCTAAGGCAATTCTAGCGGACATAGAAACTTCAAATTTAGAATATCATGCAAATTCCGCTATAAGCACAGACAGTCTGACGTCAACTACCACTCCCTGGTTATAAGCACCTCATTCCCAGGTTCAGGCCATTTGGTGGTGTCCTGACTCTCCTGCTGCTGCATAGTCATCCCTTTAGGTGTAACCTCCACAGGTACTACTTCCTCCTCCACTGCACTTGCCAGTTCTGTAGGTTGTGGTACTGGTGGAATGGCTATAAGGCTTAGTTATTGTTTCAGGAACTTATGACTTCCTTGCCGCGTTACTGATCCAATGTTTGGACTGTTCTCGGTAGGTATATCTTCTGGTTGTTTTGAATTAGTTGATATAGGTGCTGTCTGGGTCATGCATGATGTCTTTATGATTTGGTCAACATGTCTTTGGTGTATTCTGCCATGTAAAACTACCTTATAATGTAATTTTCTTCAGATGTTTATTATATTATCCATTACCATTAAGACAAAATTAACCTCAATGTTCACCTGAAGTCCTCTGAAGCACATTGTACTTCATCATTCTTACATAAGTGGCAGTGTGGATCCCTGAGCATTCATTCCATTTATTTAGTCGTCACATCTTGTACAAGGGTCCACTTGAAGGACTAACTGCGGTACTCAGCGATATTTAATGATTACTTAAGCCGTCACTTAGTAAAGATTTGATATCATTTTGTATGACAAATCTATTAAAACCTTTACTAAGTGATGGCCTAAGTAATCATTAAAGCTCTCTGAGTGCGGCAGTAAGTATGGAAAACAAATCCCTAACATAGAATATTGCCATCATCTCAAAACAAATAATATCCATATAACACATCAGGGGACCTCATGGCTTAATAAGAACTGCCACTCAGGTTTAAGCTGTTGGTCCCGGGTGCCATAGATAGATCTCTGGCAGTTGTTACAGGTAGTCAGTGACCTGAAGTTCTGACATCCAGTCTTACCAAAGAGTTATCGTATTACCTAGTATTAACTGGGTTGTGGAGGTCAGAAAGGCAGCTGCTCCATGTAAAATACTGGTATTCAGCTGCATCCAGTTAGACTGGAAGCCAACCCTAACATAGCCACACACCTTGCCAACATCTTCAAGCCCAACTAATCTGCAAGTCCTGATGATTCTGAAATAGATGCCATTCTCAACCAGGACTCTGTCAGATATGTACCCTGAACTCCTCCTGGATTTGTTCTGATTACTCCAAATTTGTTTGACCTTCCACATTTCCCAGACATATTTGTAGCAACCTTCACTGATGATACCGCATTCATTCCTGGCCTGTAATAAGTATACCAACATAGCAAGCAGCATTCTGCAAAATCAACTTGCCAGTCTTATAATAATATATAGGTAGTTGTAGTAGTTGGTGTTGCGTTTTCTTGAAATAGGTAGTATTCTCACCAAAGGTTAGTTATCTGTAATTAGTGTATTTTAGTGGCTGTAACTTTTTTCAGCTTTAATTTTCTTGATGCAAACACTATTCTGAAGACTGGGTCAGTGGTCGTCTTAGGGGCGGATTTGAAAACAGCTGATTTCAATAAGTCTATGGCAGATATTTATTACTTATATAAATGCTTGTAAAGCTGAATAAGTACTACTTAGAACTGAAAAATTATATAGATACAATACAAACTAATCAAAATATTATAACGTTAAACGGTGAACTGACCTGTTAGGACCTGCGATGTTGTTATTTTTACAAACCCGAGTAATGGTTTTACAGACAAATGAATTCACCAAATGGAAACAAAACCTCTGAAACCTGAAAACTATATTATTATACTCTTTGCTGAAAACACAGCAAGTCAAATTTATAGGAAAGTTCGTATGTTCCAAACTGTGTCGGACTAGCGATGCGCGATGGCGAGAGGTTTTATTCGATTGTTTCGATTGTTCAAACATCTCGATGGTTCTCGATTGTTTCGACTTGGACTCGAGTCCGACTCGGTCTGTTTAAGCTGTTATTGCGACTGGCGCATGGCGCGTTCATTCGAGAGTTATTCCTCGATGCTTTAGTTTCACGAGTTCTTGACTTGCGTTGTGATTGCGAATCTAAATTAATTCTTTCAACAAGAGCAATCGAAAATCATCAATACCGCGACCGGAATAACATGTAAGTAGTTAACTTACGTACGAATAACAAGATAGAAGGAATCGTGACAATAAATAAAACATCGAGGGTTCTTATTTAATCTGTTTTTTTTTTAAATTAGATATTTAAGTAGCATAGTTTTTTAATGTTTTTAGTTATCTACCTATTTAAATTTAAAGGTAAAATCAGTCTGGCACGGGATAATTAACAATCTTAATGAAATAACAATCACAAAACCGTTTCAGAAAAGTCTTAATCTCTCATATATTAATAATTTTAATTTCTAGTCTTTGTTATTAACAAATTACAGACATATTACTTATTTAGGCAACTACTTATCTATACGGTTTTATTCTAATAATAATAAACTTGTTACGAGTATATTATAGGAACTGTATCAGTCGGGATTCTTTTATATATATTACAACATTAATAAAATCAACAAAAATATGTACTTGTCAACACTAATAAAAATACAGCTGCGCTAATTAAAAGGTACATTCTAACTGCCGCACTCAGAGAGCTTTAATGATTACTTAGGCTATCACTTAGTAAAGGTTTTGACAGTTTTGTCATACAAAAGTATGTCAAACCTTTACTAAGTGACGGCTTAAGTAATCATTAAATATCTCTGAGTACCGAAGTTAGAGTCCTAAGATTATATTTTTATAATCTTACTATTTATATACTTACCTATTTAAATCTAAAGGTAAAATCAGTCAGGCACGGAATAATCAACAATCTTAATCAAATAATAATCGTTACAAAAATTAAATCGCTCGACTCGAGTCTGGCACGCTCTCACCTCCAACTAACATGCACCTCGGCTTGATGCATGCAATCGACTGACCTCGGTGACCGAGCGAGACTCGGTGACTGATTCGAACAGTCGAAAAATAGCGGTCGATTCCATTGACTCGAAACAATCGAAAAACATCTCGATTGTTTTGTAGAACGGCGAGTCGATGTTTGACTCGATGGTTTATTTTAACGACTCCGATTCTTTCGATTGTTAAAACATCTCGGAATCGCCCATCGCTATGTCGGACTGTCACTCAGTCAGATAGGTACCTATGTAGTCTGTGGTACTCAGTCAGATTGAATCATAGACATAATAGAGGAAAAATAGTGGAGCCACCGCAATATTCTATAGACACATTTGCTTATACAAATATGAGTGAAATAGGATACAGAATGTGAAATATCGTTTTGTTTCGTTCTTTCTAATACAGTAATCGTATTTGATGAAAGAGACAACAATATTTAAGTTGTTGCTCATAATGGCAACATTTGGTGTTACGAGTCACACAATAGTAGGTAGGTGCCGTTTTCGCCATGTTATGCGGCGAGTTTCGTGGTAGTTCTGCTGTCAAATAGTTGTTTACTTTTTGATAAATTGAGATTTGTGACAAAATTACGAAGAGTTTACCTATAAAACTGCATATACTTATTAAAAAAACAGCAATTCAATATGCCTGCGTGCTGTATTGTGAAGTGTGGTGCAAGAAACCAGAAAAATCAACCTCAATAATTGTCGGTGCACAGGTTAGAAGCCGGTTTTCATGCAATAGTATCTAGGAGTAATACACTTTCGATGAAAAAAATGCTAAGCGATCATTAATTTATTGATATAGTGTTAATGTTTGGGTTTATTTCCATCCCAGAGACCTTTTTGTTATTTCTTAATTTTATTCGTTTGTTTACAAACATGAATAGTGTTGTACCGTTGCGTAATAGTTTCCGATACTAGTTCCTTCGCTGCGCTGGAACGACATCTGTTCGAGTGACCGTGCTCTGGCCCGTGGTTCACAGAACCGAGATACCGTCCCACAGACTTATATGATTGTTATACGTGATCTGAAAATAAGACATCAGCATGCTTGCACCGACTGGACGGGTCCACTAAAATCTGTGTGGTGCTTTCTTCAAATGACCATCTCAGACACTAATCTGCATAGTCTTCATGTGTGTATACCAAAATTATGTCTGGACTTTAAAAGAGACCATGACCTCTGAGTTTGTTTCGGAAGTTTCTTCTCAAAGTAGTCAGAAACGAAACACCGACCCCATCTAGTTTTAATAAAAAGTGACTTGTAAAAGTGTATGTAAAAACCTATTTGCAAAATAAACATCATCATCATCTGCCTAGCCTTTTCACAACTATGTTGGGGTCGGCTTCCAGTCTATCCGGATTCAGCTGAATACCAGTATTTTACATGGAGCGACTGCCTATCTGACCTCCACAACCCAGTTAACACTAGGTAATACGATACCCTTTGGGTAAGACTGGATGTCAGGACTTTCAGGTTACTGACTACCTGTAACGACTGTCAAAGATCTATATATGACAGCCGGGATCAACAGCTTAACGTGCTTTCCGAGGTACGGAGGAAACTCGGCATAATACTGGGCGGTCAACCATCCGCAGACCAACCTAGGCAAGCGCAGCTTAACCTAAATATCGATCCGAGTGACTGTTCTTGTTAAGCCACGAGCTCCTCTTGCAAAATAAACATCATTCATCATAATGATATTATCACACCAATAAACAGATTTAATAAAAATCATTCTTATTTTATTTTACTCCACCAGTCAGTATGTTAATCATAATAGAAACATAATCGTCTTCCTATTAGAAGAATTTGTTTTTCACTAAGATCTGCATACCTACCAGAATCTACAGACCTACAGTCGATCGATTAGCTGTCGAATGGTTATGGTTTGGTATACTAAACTAACCATTTGACAGTTAATCGATGGACACAATGATAGCCACTAACATTTAAAAAGATACGCAATAGCCCTGCAGATATAACCGAAAGCGCAAACGTTGCATTCTTTAATTTTGTTCTGAAAACCACTTTAAATTAATTTTATTCTCAGGTATCAGAAGGAAAGTAAATTTACTCATGGTTTTCTGTTACAACGAACTGTTAATTATAATTCAACCGTGATGTCTACTAATACTCGTAATAGTATTAAGTAGTACCAGTTTCGATACTCGCTACAGTAATACTATGTTTCATGATTGACACAACCCTAGCAATGGCAGCCATTTTGAGTACCGTTCAAGGTTGTAGGTATGCACCTTTTTTTTGTAGGTATTTCTAGTCCACTTATTTATTATCATTGGATTGAATCCAATGAGTTGAATGAGTAAGGAAAAATAATAATGTCTATGGATTGAATCACAACCAACGTCAAATTGTCAAAAAAAAAAAAAAATAACTACAGATTAAAACTATTGAATTTGTAATCGAAGTAGCTTGTAATTTGTATTTTTGTAAATTGTAGGTAATTGTTCTATAAATTAAATTGAACTAGCTGATGCCTGCGGCTTTGCCCGCGTGGATGTTGGAACTTGAAAAATAATAAACTAAAAAAAACCTTCCCCGAGAACCTATCCATTGGTGAAAACAGCATGATTAACGGTGTTAATAAAAAATAATAATAATAAAATACGTTCTTGTAGGTAGTTTTTCAATATAGTTTATTGTACTCTGTGCGGTAGTTCCACTGTATTCCCAAGGTCAGCTCGCGCGCGGCGTCAGCGGCAATTGCCATTGTAATTTCGACCGTATGCCGAGGGCGTATAGTAATTTCTTCCTTGTTGGTTCTTATAATTTTAAAGTTAATAATGTTTTTTGTGAAACAAAGGAATATTCTGGAATATCTTTTGTGTATTTTGGGTATAAAAGGACTGGCAGAGATTGGAGCGAGTCAGTCTACTTTTAAAGTGAGACAACGAAAGGTGCTAAGAGATATGATCTAGTGCGTTATAGTGTTCAGTAGTGTTTTGCGATTGTGTTTAAGTGTTTTGTGATTAATAAAGTTATTCAGTGTGTTTAATCGGTAGTGTTTTTATTTATCCCATACCCAGCTCGTAATGTTAGTGATGATAATGATGAATGAACAAAAATAACCAATACAATACTACAACAATATGTGGGTTGGAGGCAGGATGCCTAATTTTTTAAGCTCTCTTCGCTCGCTCTTGCATAAACGATTCAGGGGGGGGGGTCACTGGGAAGCCGTCGCCTCCTTCTGCGAAGCAGTGATGCTAGCGAAGGAGGTAGCGGAACGTGAGAGGGAGAGAACCTCTCGTCCCAGCCGCCGCGGGAGGCGCTCCGGGCGTCGGGGGCCAAGTGATGGCTTCCGGCCACCGTAGACGCGGGCCTGTGGACGGTGAGTGATGGGTAAGCTCGCCGTCCGTCCGTCTTATGACGACGACAGGCCGTGTCGACGGCGCGTTCGTGTTCCACGGGCGCCTCAAAGAGATGTCAGCAACATGGAAGAGGCCCGCAAGGGCCGACGCCCGTCGGGGCTGCGGGTTGTTCGCAGATACCGTGGCCTCGACATGAAGGGCTAAGAAGGAACATGGGTGGTTTTTAGTCAGTAGAAGTCTGACACTCCCTTTCGCTCTACCCAAGAGCGGGAGGGGTCATTTGATGATTTTACACCCACCATAAAAAAAGGGGGGGGGTCATGGACGTCATAATCCTGGGGACTGGGTCTAGGCTATCTGTAATAATTTTCGCTTCGCTCGCTCTAGTTTGTTTGTTGTTTGTTTTTTTAATCTACGACATGACTCCTTGCATCAATCGACACACAAAACACACTCTTTTCGGGTTCGGTATGAACCCGATATATATTAGGTACGACAGCAAAAAAACTAAAGAGAAATTACGTTACGCCGTGCACCGCTGCCGCTGGTTCCGACGACTGTAAGTGGCCACTCAGACAGTCATTACAAGTACAATCAGTGGCCCGAAATTCTAGGTTTGGTTAGGCAGTCTCTCCCATCCATATAAAGTACTGGTTTTCAACTGCTTCCTGTGACTGGAAGCTGACTCTTTTTTTTTTTTTTTTTGGGGGGTGGGAAATCATCAAATAACCCCTCCCGCTCTTGGGCAAAATGAAAGGGAGTGTCAGACTTCTACTGACTAAAAACCACCCATGTTCCTTCTTCGCCCTTCATGTCGAGGCCGCGGTATCCCTTGCGGACAACCCGCAGCCTCGACAGAAGCTCTTCCCCTTATAGTTGGGAATTTAAAACATTATCGAAAGACACTAGCGACATCCGTGACTAAATCGCAGACTGTGCTGGCTGTGTACGTACGACTAACATACTCTTTGGACTGTACGAAAGCAAACGGCGCCGTCCGTCGACGCGCGATGTTGTCGTAGTAAAATAATTTGTCGTCCAATACAATAAAAAAAAACTTTGACAGTGGGTTGGGTTGGGCAGTTGGGCACCAACATCACCATAGTGAAAAAAATTGACCTAGAAGAACGGATCGAAGGATCGAACAACACTGAAGTTTATTACAAAATAATTTTGCAAATTGAAGGAAAATACATGACACCTCTAATTACAGCTATTGCTACAGCATTACCCCCAGGCTTAGTTAATGTTTTAGGTGTATTATTTCTTCTTATCTATATGCTGGTGCAACATACTAATGCACTGCTAGCTCGTAATAAGTTTTATCATGAGTATTATATGTGAAATAGTGTCAAGTTATCTATGGTAAAATGTTTAAGAAGTTAAAGGACAAATTGGCTGAGGAGGTGAAGTCATCGCCTCAAAGGATTCAGCAATTCGCTCAAGCTGCTCAGGTGATATTCATTTATCGTAAGCAATCAATAACATACCACTACCAGTGACCCAGTACTTAAACATATTCATGCGAGGTACTACGTATTATAACTAATACTTAATTCGACACGTAATATTCCATAACCGTATTGGGTTATTTGATTTGGCCAACTTTCACTTTTTCCATTTAGCAAGTGAATAAACTGTGTAATTAAAATTAGATTAAAGCTTATGTGAAGTTATGTTTTAAAAATATTATATCTATTCAGGCTGCTGTCACATCTGCCTCCAGTAGTATAACTGATATCACAAATAATGATTTGTTCTCAATTGGAGATAATGGTGAGTCAATAATACAATTTACTCTAGAACTAGTTCAGTGGTTCCTTCAGTATAGTATTTCATACTATGGATTTTATTTCCCAGATAGCCAGAATCCTCGCTCTGGCAAGGCACAGTCATCATCACAAAGCAGTCAACAGAATACATTCCAAGATATTGCTCTGGTGCAGCCCTTACAACCTAATGAATCCGTAGACTATATATCTTCGCATGATATACTTGTAAGTTCATACAATCATTATAGTCTGTTACCATTTATGCAATATACGCGCTTTAGACATGGAGTTGTGGACACCTATATATACCCATAATGGGCTCATTATACTATACTATAGTACCTTTCCTTCTTAGCGTTGCTTCCTTTAGCATTGTATTTTACTATCCAATGTATGTAACAATCAAAGATGATACGAAGATCGAATCCTAAGTAGGAGAAACAGGAAATATTCTCACTACAAGAACATCATACCTTGGAATTGACTAACCGATTTCAGGGACTGGAGGAATCGAACCTAGACGCCAATCAGCTCAATGATTTGTTATGCAAGGCCATAACTGAAACAACCCAAAAACACCTTGGAAAAGTGTGCAAAAAGGAAGGTAAACTTACGCCTGCAACCTTATCTCTTATGGAACAAAGAAGATCCATGCAACAACACACCGTACAAAATCAAAGAGCGTTGGAAGAAATTAATCGACAAATAAGTAAATCCATTAAAAGAGACACTCGCAAACATAACACAAACATTATTAAAGATACATTAGAACAACATAGAGGACCGAAAGTCTTTCGAAAGAAAATAAAAACAGGTTTACAGCAAATTCTTAAACTAAGATCTGAAGACGGTCAGATTGTCACAGATCGTAACCAATTATTAAGCATTGTTGAGAGATTTTATGAAGAGCTTTATGCTTCAAAGTCTGCAGAACCAATGTCATCAGGTAACGACCCTAGAGCTCAACCCAAAGATCACAGAGGCTCTGAAAGTCTGCCGAATATCTTGGTCTGCGAGGTGGAAAAGGCGCTGTCCCAAATGCAGAGTGACGGAACACCTGGTGAGGACGGTATCACGGTTGAATTACTGCGTGCTGGTGGTCAACCTGTACTACAAGTTCTCGTAGAGCTTTTCAATGGTGTCCTCTTTAGTGCCAAGTCACCAGATGCCTGGAAGAATGCGACAGTCACTTTACTCCATAAGAAAGGAGACCATTCAAACCTTGGCAACTACCGTCCTATATCTCTCCTTTCTCATATTTATAAACTGTTTGCCAAAATCATATGTAATCGGCTCACCCACCAACTAGACGAATGCCAGCCTGTTGAACAAGCCGGTTTCCGAAGGGGTTTCTCCACGATTGATTAAGTCTTCGAGCGTCCTTATGAGCACCCGGTGGATCATAAGACATTCAAGCAATGTTAGCGGACGTTCAAGAGGTTAAATCCATACCATAAAGCAGATGATGGAAAAGAGTGCAGAATACAACCGGCCTTTGTGTTTGGCTTTCGTTGATTACGAAAAGGCATTCGACAGTGTCGAGCACTGGGCCCTGTTTAACGCTCTCCATCGCTGCCAGATCGACACTCGGTATGTCGACGTTCTTAAACAGTTGTACGATGCGGCAACAATGCAGGTCTGACTACATGAACACACCGCACCAATTTCAATCAAAAGGGGAGTGCGACAAGGAGATACCATTTCGCCCAAACTTTTCACTGCTGCCCTGGAAGACGTGATGAAAACACTGAAATGGGACCAAAGCAGTGTAAAGATAAATGGTGTCTACTTGTCGCACCATCGGTTTGCGGATGACCTTGTGTTGTTTGCCGAATCCCTGCAAGACCTCCAATGCATGCTGAAACAACTCTTTGATGTTTCCCTACAAGTTGGCTTAAGAATGAACATGTCCAAGACGAAGGTGATGTCAGGCATTCTGGACGACTCTGTCTCAGCAGTATCATAACCAGCTAATTCAAATTATGACCCAATTAGAGTTTTTACAAAATAAAATACTATGAATTACTCTGGTGAATCATAATTCACTAAAAATTAACAAACCCTACCAAAACACTTAAATTTGCCTACTTATGTTTATTATCGTCAAAGTATCTTCATAGCATAAGCATTTTTACTTCCCAGCAACACATTCATAAGAGAAATAATTTAAAATCAATTTGTGGAAAATAAGTGATGATAAGTCATAATAATGGGTTATTATAAACAAATATGTAACCATAAGACCAGTCATCCATCACTATTCAATAGCGAAGTAGAACTCAAACCTATTTAAAAACATACAAATTCTAGAAAAACAAATACCAAATATATTGAACAGTCTGCCGGCAGACATAAGTAGTTAAACAAACAAAAATATATTTAGACGTAAATTTAAAAAGTACCTACTATTTGGAAATATGTTAGGTATAAATAAGAGTAAGTTTTTAATAAAAACTTGAAAACTAAACTTGTTTTTTTTTGTAAATGTAACAGTGTACTCATTGTTGAGGAGCCATATTAAATAAATAAATAATATACAATAGTTTTAAGTAATTTAATTGTTCGTTTATTAGAGACTCACCGACCCCACAGTCAAATCATTGCAATTGCTTTGTGGGGCTTATTTAATAAGTTACTTACCTTTGTGGAATAAAAATAAATAAATAATAATAATAGATGCAATCTCATCACAATGACATTGTATATAAAACTGTCAAAAATGTAACTAGCGAAGTTGTGGCTGAGATTATAAGTTATAACGCAAGCATATTTATTTAATATTATGATATAACATGTAAAACAAGGTTCAACATTTTAAAAGTTATTTTCAATTTGGCTTGCAGGACAACCAAAGACAGAGACGGCTTTCAAATAGCTCATTTGCAAGTGATGTATCTTTCAGACTACCAAACTATGAGACTCCTTCTATGTACCATCTACAGGTAAGTTGTATTGACATTACAATAAGTATTCTTAACACCATATAGCTGACTGTCCACTCTCAATCAAGACTTCTCGCTATGTCTCCAAGCGAAGAACACCGAGGCTCTCTCTCACTGTTCCGTCTCGGGAGTGTACTAACGAGAATGTACACCCACCATTAAAAGTATATAGTTTAGTAACCATGCTTCTTACTAATAATTATCTTTTCAGTCGGATATGGAGGTCTCTGCGAGTGAGGCTGAAGAGCGAGGATTCTCGAGTGGTAACGTAAGTCTTGATCGGGTAACAAAAGAGCAGCTGTATGCTGCATATCGACGCACACAAGAACGATACACAAAGTACAGAACACAATATGGGGATCTAGCTCGTCATTATAAATTACTAGAGAGAGAAAATGCTAAAGCAAGAGTAAGTATATCATATTATGAAGTTCTTTTTATTTACAGATCATAATTATATTTTATAACTAAAACAAATTTATGTTTCCAGAGTGTTTTAGTTGAAACCCAAGACAAAGCTTTAAGGAGAATATCAGAGCTTCGTGAACAGTGTGCTTTGGAACAAAGTGCAAAGGTAGGTTATAAGTATAACTTACATGAAAACAAAAAATATAGTAAAAAGTAGGCAGGGGTGTCCCATAGTACACCCACATTTCACCAGTTACATTTAAGTCCAATGTAATAGGTGGCGAGCTTACTGCCATCCAGCTGGGTATAAATCCATACTCCAGGGCTACTACTGAAAAATTCGTAATGGAAACCCTGAAAATCTAACAGATTTCCAGGAACTCATTCTCAGCAGTAGCGCTTGCAATCACTATCTTGACCTACAAGGAAGATGTGATTAAAGTGAGTGACTATTTTTTTTGTTACAGGCCCACCTTGAAAAGGCCCTTCGTATCGATATTGAAGAAAAGGGTATGAAAATAGAGGCACTTAATACTAAAGTGCAATTATTGCAAAGTAATTTTAACATTTCTAGTAGTAATGATACAAATGAGAACAAAACTAGATCAAGTGAAGGTGATGGTGATGTACAACTTATAAATCTATCTAATGATAATGAGGTAAATCAGACAAATGAAGAATCTTCAGCTGCAGAAATACTTGTTTTGAATAATAAGATTGAAAAAATGGAACAATTACTTAACAAGTACAAGGAGTCACTAAAGTCAAGTAAAGAAAAAAATTCTCAAATCAACACAGAGATGCAAATTCTGACAAATGATCTTGAAAATAAAAACAAAGAAATCGAACAATTAAAGCTTGCTACTGAACAATTGACAGAATCGAAGCAGAAAATTCAGCAATTAAATAACATAAATGAAGAACTACAGAATAAGATTAATGTCTATGAGTTTAATCAAACGAGAGAATTATCAACACTAGAGCTTGATTACCAAAAAGCTCAAGAAGTAATAGCAGAATTACGTGGCAAGATTGAAATATTTGGTAAGAGAGAAGAAGAATATGCTATTTCATTAGCAGAAAATAAATTAAGCATTCACAAAGAATTAGAAAGTAAAGAAGCAGAAATTAAATCACTTAAAGATCACCTGGAAGATAGTAAGAAAGAAATACAATCACTGAATATAGTTGTGAATGACTATAAAAATAATGTATCATTATTGGAAGCAGAACGGTCTAAGCTTAGTCAAGATCGCTCTGAATTAACCTCAACAAAGTCTAAATTACATGAGTTGGAGTCCCAAATAGAAGAACTGACTAAAAAATGTCAGAACTTAGAACAAATAAAAACAAAAGCTGATGAAGGATATAAATGTCTCCAGTTACAAATGAAACAAGAAACTGCAGAGAAGTTGGCTATGATTGATAGAAACACTTATTTAGAAAATAGAAATTCACAATTAAGTGAAGAAAACGCTAAGAAAAGTTCTCAAATAGGGCATTTAGAAAGTGAACTTCAGAAAAGAGAAAAAAATCTACATGATCAAGCTTTAGAAGAGTCAAAGAAAGACGAACTTCTTGACGAATTAAGTATATGGAAAGATAAATATGCAAAATTAGAATCAGAAATACAAGAAGAAAGGGACGAGTTAATTAAATTACAATCAGAAATTGAAAAACTATTAGCAAACCATGAATTACTCCAAAATCAAAACATAGACTTCCGTCAAATTGTTTCTGATTTGGAATCAGAAAATGCCATCATGCATGAAAAAGTTATAAGAAATAACAAAATGAAAACAAATTGTTTGAGACTTGCAAATGAAGTTAAGGAAATGAAGAAAATTATTTGCTTATTTTCAACTGAGGCGAAATCGTTTCAAACAATCCATAACGAAGCGTTTTTCTCTCTTACTAAGGAAATAAATTATGCATTAAAAAATATTTCATACAGTGAATCTACGTTAAATACTAACAAACTAAATGAACTAAAACAGGAAAATACTGTGTTGCAAAAAGAATTAAAAATAGGTGTTGAAAAATTTGAAAATCTGTCCACGGAACTAAATATTTTACGGGACGAAAATAATAATTTAAAATCAACAATCAGTGATTTTCAAGTAGAGAAAAGCATAACAGATGAAGAAATTAAAAATATAACCGATCGCTATGAGGCAGCTATGAATGAATTAAATTTTGTAAAAGCAGAAAATGAAAACCGACGTCATGAAATTAACGAATGTGAGAAAAAAATTCAGAATTTCCAAAAAACCATGGAGCTTGAAAGAACAGAACATTTAGATTCAAAAGAAAAGCTAAAATTTTTAGAAAACGCGAAATTAACGATAACAGAACAACATTCAGATTTTATAGAAAAGCTAAAATCGTTAGAAAACGACAAGCAAACTTTAACAGAAAAACATTTAGATTTGAAAGAAAACCTTATATTGTTAGAAAACGAGAAACAAACATTAACAGAAAAACATTCAGATTTGAAAGAAAAGCTCACATTGTTCGAAAATGAGAAACAAACTTTAAAAGAAATACATTCGGATTTGAAAGAAAAGCTAACATTGTTTGAAAACGAGAAACAAACTTTGGAAGAAAATATAACATTGTTAGAAAATGAGAAACAAACTTTAACAGAAAAACATTCAGATCTTAAAGAAAAGCTGACATTGTTAGAACATCAGAAACAAACTTTGGCGGAAAAACATTCAGATTTGGAACAAAAAATAAAAGCGTCAGAAAACGAGAAACAAACGTTAACTACAAAACTCGAATGCATAACAATCGAAAACAATAAAACCAGACAAGAATTGGATACATTTAAGGATTTGCATAGTAAAACTTTGGAAGAGTTTGATGTTCTAAAAACCGAAAATAACAATTTAATAGCTCAAGCAAAAGAACTGGAAGCAAAAATTGCTTACTTTGATAAATTACAGGAGGAAAATAAAAAGATTGCACTAGAAAATGTGTCTTTTAAAAGTCAAGCTGAAAGTATTGCTGACAGCTATAAAAAATTGGAAACTGAAATCAATGACCTTCGAGAATCACATGCCGTAATTGAATCAGAAAAAAATCATTTGAACGAAATAATTGAAAAATTTGAAAATACCTCATTTAAAAAAACTCAAAATAATGTAAGTCAAACAGATAATACAACATCATCTAATCAAAACTTAGACGTTAATTGTAAAATAAAACTAATTGAGCTAGAGGCAACTAATCCACAAGCAAGCACTGGTACAGATAGTGAACTTCCAAACCAATACAAATTATTAAAAGCAGATTATGAAGTATTGAAAGAAGAAAACAGACGTTTCAAGTCTGATATTGAAGGCCTACAAACCTATTTAACAAAAATATCGAAAGAAAACAGTGTCTTGAATGACAAACTCAGAGAACTAATAGCAAGTGAACATTCTACTGATAACAGTGACATTTCTAGCGATTTAGCAGAACTGAAAAAAGAAGCTCAGACGAGGAAAGAGAAAATTGATGATCTTGTAAGAGAAAATATGTTATTGGTTGAAGAAAATTTGGAGCTGAAAGATCAATTACAGTCCCAAAATTACCCGAACCCCGAAATAAATGCATTGAATGAAAATGAAAAGGATACTGGAATAAGGGAAAAGTACCATAATATTTTACAAGTAAACAGTACATTAGAAAAGCGATTGAATGATTTTGAACAAATTAACAAATCTGTGAATGGCAATATGTCACAAATGCAAGAAAAGAACGAGAAATTAAAACTGTCTAACGAGAAACTTGAAAGGCGACTTGATGAAGCGCTCGTTAGTCTTAGACATTTGCATTCACTACAAGAAAACACTGAGCTTGAATATTTGCGTAATATACTTTATGAGTATCTTACAGGCTCAGGATTACATTCCGTTACTTTAGCTAAAGTGTTATCAGCCATAGTCAAGTTTGACGACATGCAAACCAAATTGGTTTTGCAGAAAGAGAAAGAAAGACAAGGATTCGTAAGTATATTATTGTTAATAATTTTCGAAACTGGCAATTTTTCTATTAAACCTTCAATCCTATACTTCAACGATAAAGTTGAAAATCTATGTTGTTAGCGTGGTAATGGCTTCCATACAGATTGTAGTAACTTGATGTGCTGGCGTATGTATTTGGAACAGGCAGTGCAGTGGCAATAAGTATACAATTATTAATTTGTTATGGTATTATCTGGGTGAGAGTTTTAAAAATTCATCCCCCTGAAGATTATAAATTTCGAATACTATTTAAGTTTGAATGGAAGTTATTCATGCTGATAAGCAATCCCATTGTGTGCGTTTCGACAGCGCGGCCACGGCGTTTTTTTTTAAAAAAAAAACCATGCCAAGATTATGTAAAAGTTGATTCTCTAAACCATAAATTTGTCAAAGTTATGGTTATAAAGTTGTAAAGGTTTGAACGTGGCCGCGCCATCGAAACGCGGAGAACCGCGCGGCCACGGAGATCTTTAAAACTAAGCGTTGCAGAGACCTGAAATTTAGGTAAATAACAGATATTTTAGGAGCTGTAAGACTAAAACCCCATGGCCGCGCCATTGAAACGGTGTAAATCACGTTATCGCCGATATCTCGCTGAAAAAACATCGTAGAGGTCTGAAGTTGCTTGTAAAACCTGATTTGAATTGAATATGTCAAAATTTTATAAAATACACTAAAAATCCTAGGTTTATATTTTAGGAGCTTTAAGACTAAAACCCCATTGCCGCGCTATTAAAACGGTGAAAAGCACGTTATCGCCGATATCTCGCTGAAAAAACATCGTAGAGGTTTGATTTTTTTTTGTAAAACATAGATCAATTTGTCAAAAAATATAAAAATACACTAAAAAAGTCTTAGTTTTATAGTTCAGGAGCTGTATTACGATATCGCTTAGAATCTTTAATACGTTTTGAACGTTTCGATGGAGTGACCATGACTTAGTGTTTACAGAAAACTTTCCACCTATTGCATTACCTAGAATTGATTCCTTCAGTGCAATTCAATGTGGTACTATAGTTAAACATTTTGAGAATGCTGCAGCAAAAAGGTAACAGCTGCAAATATGAAAGCCCGAATAACTGTGAATGACATAACATGATGTTAATTGTTAACTAAAACACAGTCTAAGGGTGACAAAGAAGAGGGCCTAAGCACACCCGCCGCGGGAGGCGCTCCGGGAGTCGTGATAACGAGATGGCTTCCGGCCACCATAGACGCGGGCCTGTGGACGGTGAGTGATGGGCTAGCTCGTCGTCCGTCCGTCTTATGACGACGACAGGCCGTGTCGACGGCGCGTTCGTGTTCCACGTGCGCCTCAAAGAGATGTCAGCAACATGGAAAGGGCCCGCAAGGGCCGACGCCCGTCTGGGCTGCGGGTTGTTCGCAAGAGATACCGCGGCCTCGAAATGATGGGCTACGAAGGAACATGAGTGGTTTTAAGTCGGTAGAAGTCTGACACTCCCTTTCGCTCTGCCCAACAGCGGGAAGGGTTATTTGATGATTTTCCACCCGCCAAAAATTTTTTTTTGTTCTAGACCATACCTGGGAACCCCCTTGTTACGGAGATATTGGGGGTCAAAGTTCCAAATTTTTCACAGCTGTTTTTGGAAATACTAGTTTTTGGAAATACTAGTTCCGTATGGTGTCGGACGTAAAGAATAGCACCACCCATATCTTCCCGTGGGTATCGTAAGAGGCGACTAAGGGACTTACCAGAGAATGGGCAGCAGCGTTCTCTGTGCCTTCGTAACAACCATACTGCGATCGCCAACCCGCCTGCCAAGCGTGGCGATTATGGCAAATCCCCCCTTCTGGGGTAGGCCTATGTCCAGCAGTGGACGTTTTATGGCTGAAATGAAATGAAAAATGATGATGATGACAGAATGCTTAGTTAACGGCTGTGTGATGGGTTGATTTACACCCTGTATACTACTTTTCATTTAAATTTAACTTAGAATCTTAAAAAAATAATTTCTGAAACAATAGGTATGTGAAAATTTTTCTGTAAACAATAAATGAAAAAGTCATGGTCACCTTATCGAAACATTCAAAACGTATTAAAGGTCTTAATTATGCAAAAAATATATAGTTTTTTTACAAAAAAGATCTGTTAATACTTACATAATTCGATAAAAAATCACGACTTCTAAGCAATACCGTACTACGGCTCCTGAAATATAAAACTAGGTTTTTTTTTTGTATATTTTTTCAAATTTGGACAAATTCAAATCTAGGTTTTACAAAAAACTTCAGAACTCTGCGATGCTTTTTCAGCGAGATATCAACGATAACGTGTTTTACACCGTTTCAATGGCGCGGCCATGGGGTTTTATCTAGGATTTTTTTCTAAATTAAAAAAAAAATACATTTTCAATCTGTTATTTACCTAAATTTCAGGTATCTGCAACGCTTAGTATTAAAGATCTCCGTGGCCGCG
The DNA here is from genome assembly GCA_949774965.1 of Diarsia brunnea. Taxonomy (NCBI): domain Eukaryota; kingdom Metazoa; phylum Arthropoda; class Insecta; order Lepidoptera; family Noctuidae; genus Diarsia; species Diarsia brunnea. The sequence goes on from OX458998.1 coordinate 10,909,000, forward strand.
CGGTTCTCCGCGTTTCGATAGCGCGGCCACGTTCAAACCCTTACAACTTTATAACTTTGACAAATTTATGGTTTTGGGAATCAACTTTTACAAACTTTTACATGTCATAATCTTGGCATGGTCTTTAAAAAAAAAACGCCGTGGCCACGCCATCGATATTCGATACGCACACAATCCCATTAGGCACACTCATTGTTTGTCCTTTAGTATGATGAAAATGTAAAAACAGTTATTTATTTGTTTCAGTTGCGACAGCTTGGCATTATTTGATGTCAAAAGGAACCAGAAGATGCTTTGTTACCTTTTTATGCGGTTTATTATAATTTTATAAAAATAATCAAATTGTAAATTTTATAGGAGTTCATAGTTTTTTTATTAGTAAATTATTGTTATTTTAATAAATTATGATATGTATATTTAATTAAATGTGTTGTAAACTATCCTAGTATTTTGTTAAAATCCTATGTGTCATTGACATAGGGATGTTAAGTAGATAAGCATATTTTTATATGTATGTATAAACAAATCGCAGGTGGCTGAAAAGAGGGATGTGCGATGTAACGCGAAAGGCTAATATAAACAATGAGTACCTGCCTAAAAAGAAGTCTACCTAGCTCAACTCGTTTATAAGTTCCAGTAACAGTCTTCAAAGTACACCTTCATTCAGGTCACTCCATTGAGTCCGGAGGTAAGATCTCAACGTAACTAACAAAACGAGCAAAAACACGGCATACCTAGCTCAACTCGTCTATAGATACGTTCCAGTAGCAGTCTTCGAAGTATATCTTCAGGTCACTTCATCAAGTTCGAAACGAAATGCGAATATCCTTTTTTACTTCTAGAAAAAATATTGTTACGAGCTGGGTATGGGATAAATAAAAACACTACCAATTAAACACACGAAATAACTTTATTAATCACAAAACACTTATAACTTCAACATACTTATAACTTCAACACTACTGAACATTTTATCGCACTAGATAGGTATCTCTTCGAACCTTCCGTTGTCTTGCTTTAAAAGTAGACTGACTCGCTCCGACCTCTATCGGACCTTTTATACCCAAACACAAAAGAAGTTCGAGAAAATTCCCTATTATTAACTGAAAGTGAAATAAAGCATTCACAAAGAAAAATAAACTTAAAGATAAAAAGAACCAACAAGGAAGAAGTTACTTTACGCCCTCGGCATACGGTCGAAATTATAATGGCAATAAAATTATGCCGCCGACGCGCGACGCTCGCCGCGCTGACCAGTAGAATGTACTCGACTCTTATAGGTACCTCACAGTTATTAGCGAGGTTTCCTGAGGATTCTAAATGACCGTCGTAACAATATAAAAAAAAGGTGAATATAGTACATTTTGGTATAAGTGTGTAACGTTGGTGATTACCGCTGAGGCGCCATTGAGACCCGAGCCGTTAGGTAAGGGTCTTAAGAGAGCCGAGGACGGTAATCATCAATACACACGTGTATCATACGACGTTTTTCAACACACTTGTGAAGAAAATAACACAAAAAAAATCACTTTTAGCAGTTAAAATGAGTTGTGAAAAAAATTTCCCCATGGCGGGAAAAAATAATCAGTTTTCCTGCGCGCGCATCTAACAATGGCAATCGGCCATAGACTAATAACAGCCTTATTCATAAAAAGTTAGAGCCTCCTTGAAGGCTCCTTGAAGGACTGATGCTAAAAAACATGATTCATAAACGTCTGTTAACGCTAATCAGTCCCTCAAGGCTCTGCTAAAGTTAGAGGACTGTTGACCCTCCTTTATCTCCCTGCTAAGTCACAAAATGGCCGCCACAAATTTGAACAGCTGACTTTGACAAGAGCAAAAAACCATAACGAAGATAATTTTAGTGAAGGGAGAGTTACGCAAAGATTTAAAAAAATCCAGGAAAATTTATTTTCAGGCATTTGTATTTAAAAATCCTCTTAATTATGTATTTAAGATGATACGTGTAGGTAATAACAATGAATATGAAAAAAATAAAATTAGGATGAATAACATAATTACGGCTTTTTGCACTACAACTTATACATGCGGATCGGAAATGGCGGGAAAACAAACATTTCACTTTTTTTTTAAAGTTGATCTTGGGGTTGTATCGTCAAATTTTATCTTTTCGTGACAATGCAAGCTATCCAGGCAATTCGGGCTATGGAAGTTGTTAATTTACAACCACAACCGCGGCGTCGCAAGGTGTATAATCAAAGGGCAGATCCTATAGAGGATCTGCCCGATATAGAATTTCGGCGACGGTACCGGTTTGACAAGGGGACTGTCCAATTTATTGTTCAATTGGTGAGGGCGGACCTCACCAAGGACCGAAGAGGCGCCAGCCTGACACCAGAGCTGCAGGTTCTTACTGCAATAAGATGTTGGGGGCGCAAAGAAGTAAGCATATCCAGCATTACCTATTTACTATCTGCCATAAAACTTATTTTTTTTTTAAGATCTCTTACGATGTCACCCGATTATGTTAATAAATAACCTGTGCCGAGGACCTAAGTTTACATGCTGATAAAACCATACATTTTAGGTCCAAGATGATGCTGCAGAGCTTCACGGGCTCTCGCAGCCGACGGTAAGCAGGGTGTGTGCAGCGGTGGCGCGAGCACTGGCGAATCACTCTGCTCACTATATAAAAATGCCCAGTAACGCGGCCGAGAGGGAAGAGACCTGTCGGCGATTTTACGCGCTGCGGGCGTTTCCGACAATTATTGGGTGCATTGATTGCACCCATATTAAAATTAAAAAATACGGCGGCAATGCAGCCCAATACTACAAAAACCGCAAAGGATACTATTCTTTGAATGTCCAGGTAAATACACAAAGAATAAATATTACAAAGTCCTTACTTAGGTAGGTACCTAATGTAATTTTTTTAAATACCATTTAACAAGGGTACCTTCTGAACACTAATGACGTTTTGAATTATTATCAGGTTACATGTGACGCTGACCTCAAAATCCAGGACATTGTGGCCAGGTGGCGCGGAAGCACGCACGATGCCCGTATCTTCAACGAGTGCTCGCTGAAGGAGCGGTTTGAGGCAGGGGAGTTCAGAGGGAAGAGGCTGCTGGGAGACTCTGGGATCTGGGTATAAATTGGAACCCTACCTTTTGACCCCTGTTTTGAGGGCTCAATCTGCCTCCGAAGAGCGCTACAACACGGCCCATATAGCAACGCGCAATACCGTAGAGCGCTGCTTCGGAGTCTGGAAAGCGCGCTTTCGGTGCCTGCTGCAAGGCATGACGGTAAAGCTGCAGAATGTAAAAACTGCAGTTATCGCCCTGGCAGTACTCCACAACATTGCCATCGAGCACAACGACTTGCTCCCAGGTAATAATATCCTACATAGAATAGCCACAATGATTCTTAAGTATTTCATTTTAACATCTCTTATCATTTGCTCACATTCACATAGCACGACATTATTCTAATATAAGTAGGTAAAAAAACACACATTTATAAAATTATAAAACTAATCATTTAATCAAATAATCAGAACCAAATTACTAACCTTTATTCAACTCAACCTTTGTTTCCTATATACAGGGTGTAAACGAACCCTTCACGCATCCGAAAACCAAGCATTCTGTACATCAAACCAAGTACCCCTACGCAAAAATTTTTGCTGGGAAATGACTTTTTTTTTTGGGGTCAAAAATCACATTTTACGGTAAAACTCAAAGTAGCACTCTTAAAACATTGTGCCAGTGGATGCTTTGAATAGTAAACGGGTCATGGAGGTAATTTAAGTAAAGTTAAAATATGAAATACTAGTATTTACAAAAACAGCTGTGAAAAATTTGGAACTTTGACCCCCAATATCTCCGCAACTAGGAGGTTCCCAGGTATGGTCTAGAACAAAAAAATGATCGCAGTGGTGGGGAGAACAAATGCCCTTCGTTTGCGTTAAGGGTACTTTTACACCCTATATTGAATGTATTTTTGTAGGTTCGTGGGTAATGATTGTTGACATTATAAATAAGTAGGTAGGTATTTTTTTCAGAAGCTGATGAAGATGGTGCAGATGAAGAAGAGGCTGACGAGGAAGTGGTTGTTGCGGCAGCCAGCAGGGCGGCAAACAATGCACATCTTCGCGCTTTTATTCATCGACACTTCCAATAAATAAAGTTATCAATAAGATTTCCACCAACCTGGACACAACCGGTTACCTTACTTGAGTCAAAAATGTGGTGCGTCTCGTATGGTGTAAACCCTCTAGGGCAATCATTTAAGTAACAGATCTCCAAACAAAACAAAATAATGTATACAAAAGTATAAAGTTGACGTTAAAGATGTATAGGTACAATTTTACTTCTTATTTCATTATTAAGAAGAAAAATGTGTTCCTCCGTACCTGTAACCGCACATTTTTGGCATCATCTCTGCAAGCAAAACATGTTTTTTTTTCTAAACCATCCGACTACATCATTATTTTGAGATGAATAATGTTTATTACTAATGAAAAACAGTTGCTCAAGTTGCCAGAGAAAATAACATTAATAATTATAAAAAAAACATCATGACATATCAAAATAGTTTTATTTTGTAAAAAAAAATCTGTTTATTACTAAAAAAAAACTACTATCTTAGCTACTTATCCTTAATTTGTAGGACTGTTGAAGCTAATAATATTAATTAATACCTATGACATAGTTGGCTTAAAAATATCTTATTTTTTGTCATGGAGGCAATCCTGTTTGCTTCTAACAATTTCTTGTATAATTTCAATTGGAAAATATACTTTAAAGTACCTCTACCTAGTGGAACAGTTGTTCATAATTGTCTTGTATTTATAATAAATTTTCAAAGGAATTATGGTTTTTCAATGGTATTTGCAAGTTATAAATATTATTCAAATATGTTTTATGAATTCTTCCATATAATTTACAAAATCCAAAAAAATTTAAAGAGAAAATGAAGAGAGAGAAAAGGAAAAATAATTCTGGAGTCAGAACAATTACTTTCAACCAAATTTAACTAATCTATTTATTAATTTTACTTTTAAAATATTCTATTTTGGTTAAAAGTAATTGTTCTTTTAACTCCAGAATTCTTTTTTTTCTCTCTTCATTTTCTAATTGTATTTTGTGCAGCTCCTTGCGACACTCTATTTCGTTTGATTTGTCAAGATAGCCAACATAACGCGTCTAATCCGTCTATCAGCAGCTCATTAGTTATCAGACTGCTAGCAAGCGTTTATGAATCATACTTCTTGACAACCGTCAAACAAGCTTAATCAGTCTGTTAACTAACAGACCCTTCAAACCTCAATTAAGGATTTTTTATGAATAAGGCTGTAAAAGATTAATTTTTTTTTTTTGGCTTTTCGCGGATAGCGTTGCAGCCACGTACAAGATGGGGAATTCAAAGTTTTTTTTTTACAGAGAAAACAAAAGTTTTATTTATTAAAAACGTATATACAAGTTGAAATTATCTATTTAAATTCGAAGTTGCATGAAATGAGCAAGGAACACAATCTTTTTAGTATCGAAACTTTTTTAAGAACAAAGCAACTCAACCAAAAAAAATTAAAAAAAACCTATAACTCACTTGTGAATTATGGTAATGAAAAATTCACAGTTTGATTACAGGTGTCATTACATGCCTAATTGCGGTGAAATTAGAGCCACTTTATGAGCAAGTGTGTTGAAATAGTACATTATGGTATAAGTGTGTAACGTTGGTGATTACCGCTGAGGCGCCTTTGAGACCCGAGCCGTTAGGTGAGGGTCTTAAGAGAGCCGAGGACGGTAATCATCAATACACACGTGTATCATACGACGTTTTTCAACACACTTGTAAAGAAAATAACACAAAAAAAAACATTTTTAACATGTTTTCAACAGTTAAAATGACGCATCTAACAATGGCGATCGGCCATAGACTAAAAGGATGAGGTTTCTTTTTTTTGCTTTTTGCGGATAGTGTTTTAGCCACGTAAAAAATGAGGATTTCAAAGTTTTTTTATTACAGAGAAAACAAAAGTTTTATTTATTGAAAACGTATACACAAGTTGAAATTATCTATTTAAATTAATAAATTATCCTGAGCGCGCATCTAACAATGGCGATCGGCTATAGACTAAAAGATTAAGTTTTTTTTTTTGGCTTTCCGCGGATAGTGTTGCAGTCACGTACAAAATGGGGAATTTAAAGTTTTTTTTATTACAGAGAAAACAAAAGTTTTATTTATTAAAAACGTATGTACCTACGTAGTTGAAATTATCTTTTTAAATTCGAAGTTGCATGAAATGAGCAAGGAATAGGTACATTAATTTATTTGTAGTATTGAACACAATCTTTTTAGTATCGAAACTTTTTTAAGAACAGAGCAACTCAACCAAAAAATTTAAAAAAAAACCTATAACTCACTTGTGAATAATGGTAATGAAAAATTCACAGTTTGATTACAGGTGTCATTATATGCCTAATTGCGGTGAAATTAGAGCCACTTTATGAGCAAGTGTGTTGAAAAAATCTTATCTTGGTTGTCCGTAGTCCCTACAAAATACGTAAAGTATCAAGTTTACAGATTCATTCATTCATTTTTTTTTTTTTTTTTTTTTTTTTTTTTTTTTTTTTTTTTTTTTTTGGCGTTGCACTATTCGTGCTTGTTGCCACTGATAATATTTTATTTGGTAATAACAAAACGTAAGAATCAAGTACTCGCGAAATAATAAAATATTACAAGCAATTACAACGGGAAATTTGGAGATGGAAAGGAGGTTAGTTGTGTTGTTGTTAAATAAAAATAATAAATGAAAACAAGTTAACACTAGAGATATAATAATATAATACAACAAAAAACGACACCGGGTGGCCCAACAAAAAGGCCGACTCGGTGTGAAAACTAAGAACTAAATGGTAAATAAGTACATAAATACAGTTTATAAATTATTCTATAGCTATATCATTATTTACAAGGAAAAGAGCTATGGTTTTATAAATATCTACATTAAAATTAAATAAAATACATGACATAGAAGTAGGAAACGGGACTCGGAGGGAAACAAGACTTTGGAAAAGTGTAGAATGGTCATAAAGGGGGCAGGAAAAAATAAGGTGGTTCAGATCTCCCACTTCAGCGCCACATTCACACCCAGGGTCCTGCACGATGCCAAGCCTGGCAAGATGAGCTGGAGTGCACACGTGACCCAATCGCATACGTATGAATATTGATGTAATCTTTTTGCTTAGCTTGTACTTGCTAAACCAAGGTTTAACAAAAATGGATGGCTGAATAGTACGATAAAATTTCCCTTTCACTGATTGCCCGGACCAAAGCTGACCCCAGGATTCCAGTAGATAAACCTTGGCAGAGCTGCCAGATCTTGGGAGTTATTTTTGTACGGAAAAATGTCTCCACACAATACGGCATCATTAGCTAACTGGTCAGCTCTCTCATTACCTAAAATGCCACAATGTGAAGGTATCCACGCAAAGTGCACTGAATACCCTTTCATAGAACACCTATAGAGGAGTTCACGTGTTTCAAATATTATATTAGGATTATGAGAATAGAAAGGGAATCTGGCCAAAGATTGTAAGGCACTCCTTGCATCGGTCAAAATTAGTGAATTCTGTAAGCCCATCATAAGTATATATTCGACCGCTTTGAATAGACCGTAACATTCTCCCGTAAACACCGATGATTCGGGCGGTAACTTTATTTTTTGCACGATATTATATTGGGAGTGGTATACACCTACTCCCACACATGAGTCTCTTCCATGCTTCGAAGCATCTGTAAACAAGAGTTGATAGCCCTTCCAGTCTCTATCCATGATAAAGTTGAAGTTAAGGTTATGACATACGTCATCTCGGTAAATGTTAAGGTTATTGTGTATATTTGGAGACATGATTAACGAGTTGTAATCACAGTGAAATATAGGAAGAAATTGAGATTGGTGACAGGGAGCTTCAATTAAATTGTATTTTCTAAAGCTTTTAATCAAACACGGAGTAGCTTTGTGCCTCCAGTAACTGGATGAAATTACTTCTTCGGAGAGAATAGCAAGTTTATTTCGCAAAGGATGATGAGAAAATTGCAAACACCGAGCCATAAATCTATCAGCTAAAAATTGACGTCGTAAATGAAGTGGAGGGTCTCCACATTCCACCTGAAGACAATTAATAGGACTGCTTTTCATTGCACCTGAAACCACTCTAAGTGCCTTGGACTGAACACTGTCCAGTTTCTTAAAACCCGCAACATTAGCAGGTTCCAGCAAAAAAGTTCCATAGTCCAATACACTTCGAATCAAGGTGTTGTACAGTAGTTTTAATGAAAAGGGATGTGCTCCCCACCAAACACCAGCAAGACATCTAATTATATTGATATTTCGTTCACATTTAGCAGTTATATAATCACAGTGTGGTAAACCAGTAAGATGTGTATCCAAAATAAGGCCTAAAAATTTAACCTGGTCTTTAACAGGCATAGGGATATTATTATACCTTACTGTAACAATAGGAGGCTTACGCATTCTAGTAAACAAGACAATGTTGCTTTTATCAATTGACAGGTGTAGACCATTGGTTTCTAGCCAAGTCTTTAGTAAAAATAAAGAAGAAGTTAAGGAAGTACAAATATTTGCAACAGAATGACCAGATAAATAAAGAAGTAAATCATCTGCATATTGAAGGACTTGTACTGACTGATTTAGGGAGAATTCCAAATCATAAGTGTAAATATTGTAGAGAATGGGACTAAGTACAGAACCTTGAGGGAGCCCTTTCCATACTAAACGGGTAAATGTATACCCGTCAACATGAAGATTTAAAGATCTCTCTGAAAGCATGTTAATTATGAACTTAGACAGCAATGTTGGAACTTGTAATGCATTCAGCTTTTGTTCTAGAATTGATACCAGGACATTATCGTAAGCTGAGCTAATATCCAGGAAAGCAGCAATTACAGAGTTATTAGAAGAGAAGGCTAACCGAATATCAGTTGTGAACACTCCAAGGCTGTCTATCGTACTTTTACCCTTCCTAAAACCAAACTGTGATGTAGCTAGCAAGTTTTTGCCTTCCAAATACCACTCCAAACGATTCTTAATGAGATGTTCTACAATTTTAGCAAGAACTGTAGAAAGTGCAATTGGTCGATAAGAAGTAACATTAGAAGAAGGTTTGTTTGGTTTCAGAATGGGAATAATTGTTTGAGACTTCCAACTTGCTGGAATGTTGCCAGATATCAAAGCTGTATTGATGAGATTTAAATATATTAAAAGTACAGAGTCAGACAGATTAGCCATAAATGAATATGGTATACCATCTTCACCAGGAGCTGAATCCTTAACATGTGAAAGGACTCCCTTCAACTCCCTTAGTGTGAACAGGGAATTCAACTCAGAATTAGGAATAGGAACATAGGGGAAGTGCATTAAAGATCTCTGTTCCGGGACTGAAGGAGGAGCTAAATGATCCATAAACTCATTGGCTAATTCTAATGGCAGTTTTGAGGCTGTTGTGTCACTGAATGCTGACCTGAATCGCCTAATATTTTGCCATACTAGAGATGCGTTAACTTCTGGCGAGATAGATCCACAGAATCTTTGCCAACCTTCAAATTTCTTTTTCCTAAGGAGCTTACGAGTTGTACGCGCAGCTTCTAGGTATATTTCAAAATTGTGATGAGTCATAGTGTGACCATATTTTTTTTCTGCTTGTTTTCTTTTTTTAATGGCCTGAGTGCACTCAGCATCCCACCAAGGTGGTGAAGGAATTTTGCCTGTAGCACCATTCTTAATAGGAAAAGTATTATCTGCTACCTCTATTAAAATTCTTGTTATTTGATTAGATAATAACTGAGGATCATGTTGTTGTAAAGAATTAGTTAAATCAAGAAATCTTTCTTCTACACAATTTTTGTATGTATCCCAATCTGCATTTTCAAGTCTATACTTTAATCTTGGTGTTGGATTGCAAGCAGCTGGTTTTTTATGTGGGAAAGAAATTATTAAAGGGTAATGATCACTACCATAAGAAGACTGTAAAGGAGACCAGGATAATTTCGATGCTAACTCAGGTGTGCAGATTGAGAGGTCCGGGGCACTTATTCCCTCATCTGGATTCGTTAGGCGTGTTGGGAGACATGTATTTAAAATACACAAATTATTAGAGTCTAGAATTTCTAATAACTTTTCCCCATAGTAATTGGAACTAGAACTACCCCAGGACTGATGTTGTGTATTAAAGTCGCCCATTACCAAAAATGGTTTAGGTAAAACTGAGAGAAGATTACTTATTTCAGAAAGAATATTTACAGTGGGACGAGAATAATATATACATACTAAACAGATTTTATTTACAATTGCAGCGACAGCAGATATCTCGTCACTGAGACTTGGAAGACGAAAAGATTGAAAAGACAAGTTATTTTTAATAAGTATGGCGACACCGCCATACCCATCGCTTCTATCTGTTCTTAGACACGCATAGCCAGGAATTCTAAAAGAGAACCCTGGTCTAAGCCATGTCTCACAGAGAGCGACTGCAAAGGGATTGTATTTGTTCAATATGTAGGACAGATCAGATTTTTTATTCACAATGCTGCGACTGTTCCACTGGACAATCTTGGGTAGATTTGGATCCATTATGATTAAGGTTAAATAAGTTAGACAGTGTATCTATTACAGTGGCAACGATGGACGGTTCGATATTATTATTTTTAGATAAAGTATTAATTAGCATGATAATTAAATTTAAAATTTGACTCTCATTATTATTTGTTTTATTTTGGAATGCAACACCATTCCCTGACACAGAATTTTCTGAACTAATTAATGTTTGATGAGCTGCCCGGTCATACCCCTTAGCTGTTATTGGGGGGTCCCGAGGTTTAAGGAATACCGTTTTTCTTTGTGAAGAGGCAAGTGTGTTTGGTGAGTTACGTGATTGGGGCAAAGGTTGTGAGGTGAACGAATTTTTAGTGGTATGTGATGGGGCAGATGTTACCACATCTGCATATAATTTTGAGATTGGTGGATGTAGTTGTAATGCTTCAGCATACGACACGCAACTGTGGGCCATATAATGCTTAATTGATTTTTGTCTTTCAAATTCTGGGCATTTTTTATTGATAGCGTAATGAATGCCACCGCAATGACAACATTTACCATTACTCTCCTCTTCAATACTGCAAGTGTCAGCAGAATGCTTTTCCCCACACTTGAAGCACTGAGGGTTCGACCTACATTGTACCTTGGTATGGCCAAAACGACAACAATTAAAGCATTGAATTGTTGGGAATGTGTACAATTCCACTGGCATTGAATTGTAGCAACAAAACACTCGTTTTGGTAGAATTTGTCCGTCAAAGGTCAGCACAACTGTTTGAGATGGTTTCCACACAGGGGTCGGTTCGTGTACTTTATAATTTAGACGCCTCGCTTTGATGACTTTCCCACATCCAGCAGGGACAGATATATTTTCAATTATTTCTTCCGGAGACCATTCGGTAGGTACGCCTTTAATAATACCAATACGACACACATTAATTGATGGAACAAATGCCTTCAAATTTTCTTTGGCCAAACTTGGGTCATTTATAAAAGAGTTTGCATCTAGGTAACGAGAAAAGCTTAGAGACATTCTATTTCGACCTATGCGTTTTAATGAGCCGTTAATGATATTGTTGTATCTGCGTTTTTTAAGAAAGTGCCCTAAAGTTATTGGGTGTAATGTTTGAGCCGAAGTTTGTGTTTCAAAAACTTTTTGAATATGTACGACATATGGCGACAGGTCTGTGGCTTCGTACAAAGCCCTAGCAACCTGTGGCGCCTTCTGGGGAAGATCTGACTTGAGGTATTCAGTCTGGGGAGCATCCACAGAACGTGGAGTGGCCTCTTGGTGAACTAAAGTTGCCACCGAGTCATTATCACAATGGCAATGTGTAGATTTATTTAAATCTGTTGAGTGTGAGTGACCATTTCGTCTTCTTTTGTTGCAATTTTTGCAAACTTTTCGAGGAGCTCTAGCCCTTTTCCGCTCCGATCTAGTTATGGACGAGTCTGTATCCATACTGGATTCACATCTAATTGTTATATTTTGGCCAACCGAAGGGACTGTGCCCCCCGGATCAGGCGGTTCGTTGTCCATTGAGGATACTTAATGAATGTAAGAAAAAATTAAATACAAAAAACTTACCCTAATTATGAAGTACAATATATACAAACAATGAAATTAACTAATCTAATGAATATCTACATATATTTACACAACTTATCTCAAATCTTAATATTTAAAAGAAAACGAAAGAAAAATCACGACCGCCAAATTCGATGATTCCCGCGCTTTTCCATTCATTCATTTTATAGATTCACACATTATCCAAGTTTTTATACGCTCTCCGAGAAATCAAGAAAACAACAGACCTCAAAACAGCACTAGTAACATATTACGCGTACGCATTTGCATGGTTCAAAAATATGGAGTTATCTTATGGGGAAATAGTACAGACGCCCCTACATTATTCACTGTACAGAAAAAAAATTATTAGAATTTTATTATATATCAAAGATACGGACTCCTGTAAACCCCATTTATTATATTTGCTCCGAGGAACAAATAATTTGATTGGTAGTCATTGTTAAAAAAACTAAAGATACGGTTGTCCAAACATTTGCTCGACGCGTTCGCCATACAGAGAATCGGTGTAGTCTGCTCGTTAACCTTGTATAAGCGGCGTGGTATTTTCGAGGTATAAAGAACATACCTACTTAAATAAAGCTTTTAATAAAATTTACGACCGCGCCCAAAGAGAGCCGATCGTGGGCTAATTCACTTCGGCTTAGGAAAGACCGTTTTAGGACCAAGTTCGAGGCGTCATTGTAACATGCGGTCCGCCCAGTCCTTACGCAGTAATATATGTCATCTGCCTAGCCTTTTCCCAACTATGTTGGGGTCGGCTTCCAGTCTAACCGGATGCTGCTGAATACCAGTATTTTACATGGAGCGACTGCCTATTTGACCTCCACAACCCAGTTATTACCAGGTAATACGAAACTCTTTGGTAAGACTGGATGTCAGAATTTCAGGTCACTGACTACCTGTAACGATTGCCAAAGATCTATTCATATATGGCAGCTGGGACTAACAGCTAAACGTGCTTTCCGATGCACGGAGGAAACTGTACGTCGGGCGGTCACCCATCCACAGACCGACCTAGGCAAGCACAGCTTTACCTAAAGATCGACCCGAGTGGCAGTTCTTATTAAGCCATATGTGGTTTAATAAATCAAGTTTATCTATTTACTATACTATCCTTAATCCCATCCTTAAAAACCAAATCCCGGGACTAGGGGAATATCCATATTATTCTTACCTATAGCGAGTACATAAAACAGCTATACCTGTTCCGATCTATGCTAATAAGTTATTGAGGAGTAAAAGATATTTTTAAAGAATAATCTTCTGAAACATTAAAAATAATAGCTGAGCATTGACTTAGCATAGCACATCAAAACTATAAAAAAAACACAATGTATAAGAAACAAGAAAATATATATCACTTATTCACATTTTAATCTTCAGTTGATCCACTTTCATTATCTTTCTCTGAATCCTTATCATCATCAGTAAAATTGAAATCATCATCCAAGTCAATGTTATCCATTTTCATCAACATATCTTCTATTTGGGATTTTATTTCTGGTGTTAACTTTTGCTGTCCATCTTCTTGTTTGTTTATGAGCCTAAAAACAAAGATCAGGTTTATCAATTTGTACATGGTTCAGTTAATCATGCAAATCAGTGTTAGCAACAACTCAAAATAAGTATTCCAGTATGCTACATACTTACATACATATTATTTTATGTTATAGTTCTCAATAAAAATTATTAGTAAAATTGATTAAACTATACAATGGGGACTTGGTTGCTATTGATAGGAGAGTTGTTTTTTTTTACGGTTTTGTAATGTCAATGAAATAAAACAAAGTATGCAGATATTTTTTGATGGAAATCGCTTTAGCCACGCTTTAGTCATCATTGAAAACATGATAATCTTGCTATCTGCTCTGACTATCGGTCTATGGAATGAATTCTGGATGGATGAAATGGTAGCCGCTCACAGGAAAAAGTTTTAAAAAGGTTGCCTTTGAAATATTCAAGGCAACACATTTTATTGACCTACTACTAACAACATTTCCTACTACTAACAAATAAATAAATAACATTTTTTTTGCCTTTTATTGTTAATTCTGATAGTAGTTCTGGTATATACAGCAGGTATACAGACCTCATTATTGTTCGACGTTTTCTTTCTGGAAGGTCTTTTAAAATTGCTTTCAAATCTGTGTTCTGGGGCTCTTCCACAGCTGGTGAGTCTTCACCCTTAAAATATAAATCAAAAATAAGTTTCTAATTGTGTTTACATGAGAACTGGTGTTTACATTTACGTAAGAACCTACATTAAAACAAAAAAAAATATTTCAACAATAACAATACCTCAACTGGTTTGCAACACTTAGCACATGTTTTCTTGTCTAAAGCGCACTTAGTACATAGCATGTGGTAAGCATATTTAACTGTTTTCAGTTCGCAACCCACACACTTCCGAGGTGCAGTCAATGGCTTGTACTTTTTATATTTTATCTTCCATTCAAGTATATCTTTGCAACGTTTGCATACGCCAGTTATCTCTAAAGAGTTTATAAACTTAGTTCTATGGCTTTTATCATGGAGATCATTTTTAAATGCAGTTCTATTTTGATGTTTCTGTGGTCGCTTTCTCATATCGCTTCCTTTTGAAGTACTCATATTTTTGGACTAATCAATCTAAAGGCATAATTATAGCGAATAGTTTCAAAATATGAATTGTTATTTTCTTGGGTACACACTTAACACAACACTGTGCAATGCAATTCAATAGGATAGAAATAGGTTATGTTTATCGTGAGTTGCTGACTGCTGTTGACATTGACAGTTTAGTTTTGACACTGTTTTGCAGCGCGTTCCGATTTAAATAAGGCTGAACCTCCAGGTAGCCCACGAAATTCGAATTTTCATACGTTTTTTGCAATTGGCCAATCAGTGTCGGGTTGTATAATCTTTCTTATCTATCTATATCTATATATATATTTATTTATATATATATATATAAAACAAAGACGGGTTTGTTACAACACTTATAACTCGAGATCTGCTTAACCAATTTTCATGGTTATTGATTCGTTGGATTTGTCTCCGCCCCGAATAGCATAATACATCTTAAAAACAATGAAAACTCGATATGTGTAATGAATACTTAATCATTTCAATAAATGCTGATTTGTTTACATGTCAAACATTTGTTGTCCAATCCTGTCAAATTCATGTGTGCGTTCAGAAATTTATTTTTTGTAAAATGTCTCGAAAGTTCAGGTACTGTTATATTTGTTTGTTTTAGACATTAATTTGTGTAAATTATTTATTAATTATTTAATTTTTAATTTCCGAAAATAATACATAAAATTGATTCTACAGGTTAACAAAAGAGTAAATGTCTTTTTATAGGTTGTCTATGATTTTTCTTGATAAGCTATTCATACGTAGTGGTTATATACTCTTTGAGCTATTAATTTTAAAGATGAAATATTAGTGGAAGTCCAGGGAAGGTTTAAAAGGTAAGAAAGTGGTAGGTAGGTAGGCAGGGTAGTAGGTAGGGTAGTAGGTAAGTAGGATAGTAGAGTAGGTGTGATTGGTAGGTAGGGTAGTCGGTAGAGTAGTAGATAAGGTGGTAGGTAGGTAGGGTAGTAGGTAGGTAGGGTAGGACGTAGGGTAGTAGGTAGGTAGGGTAGGACGTAGGGTAGTAGGTAGGTAGGGTAGTAGGTAGGTAGGGTAGTAGGTAGGTAGGGTAGTAGGTAGGTAGGGTAGTAGGTAGGTAGGGTAGTAGGTAGGTAGGGTAGTAGGTAGGTAGGGTAGGTAGGTAGGTAGGTAGGTTGGTGGTAGCTGGATAGTTGGTACGTAGGCGGGTAGTAAAGTCAAAGTCAAAGTCAAAGCATTTATTTCAATTAAACCATTACTGGTACTTTTGAATGTCAGAAGAACAATTCATAAAACTAAACTACGAGTGCAATACGTCATCCCGAAAGCCACCAAGCCGAATCACACGCCGCCGAATGCCCGCAACAACGAACACTGCGAGCACGAAAGCACGCAGCGACGCACACCGCAACAACGAATGTGCGTGACTCCAAATCACGGAACAACGAATGCACGCCGCAACGCGCAACCACCGCTCCGCGACCCGGAGCCCCGCGCACCCACCGCCACGGCACGCGCCGCCGCGCGCCCCCGCACCCACAGCACTCGCCGCCGCAGACATCCGGCGACGCGCAACTCGACGCAGCAACCCCCGGGACGACGCATTGCACTCCTAAGCTACAGTCACAGTCACAAGGCATAATAACTTGTGAAAGTACTGTAGTTGCCCATTCCCTAGCGTAGATCTCTATGGAGAAGAACGGGCAAGAAACTCCATGGACACTCAAGTATGTAGGAAAAAGGGCATAGCAACGCATGCGGGTACAGCTAGTCTATCTTCTATCTTCTTCTTCTATATATATAAAAATGAAACCCGTTTTCCGTTGTCACGACATAGCATAAAAAACGGCTTGACCGATTTGGCAGATTTTTTTTTTTAAATGTTCGTTGAAGTTCAAGGATGGTTTTTACGGCGAGAAAAATTCGAATAATGGCCGGAAAAGCCCTAAAAACAGCCCTTTTCTTTTTCCCATACAAACGTTTTCTAACTAAAACGTAAAATCAATTTGAGCTTTAATACCGTACTATAAAGTTCAAGTGGAGGGTTTCCGGGAAGGCAAAACAATTGAGTGACGTCCAGTTGTTCAGTCAACGAATGACAACTTCAAACAGACCATACGACATTATCACAATAATCACAAATAATTACTGTTTCTTTCCCAATAGAAAAACGATTTTTCAAATGGTGTTTGCGTATAATATAAAAATTAATTGCTGTTAGTTAGTCGCGCTAAAACTAGAGAACGGCTAGACCGATTTGTCTAATTTTGGTTTTGAAACATTTGTGGCAGTCCAGAGAAGGTGAGAAATTAGTAGTATGTAGGTAGGTGGTAGGTAGTTGGTACGTAGGCAGGTAAAAGGGCATTGCAACGCACGCGGGGTACAGCTATCTATATAAATAAAAATGAATTGTTGTTCGTTAGTCTGATTAAAACTCGAGAACGGCTGGACCGATTTGGCTAATTATAGTGTTGAATTATTCGTGGAAGTCCAGGGAAGGTTTAAAAGGTGAGAAAGTGGTAGGTAGGTAGGCAGGGTAGTAGGTAGAGTAGTAGGTAGGGTAGTAAGTAGGTAGGGTAGTAGGTAGGTCGGGTAGTAGGTAGGTAGGTAGGGTAGTAGGTAGGTAGGGTAGTAGGTAGGTAGGGTAGTAGGTAGGTAGGGTAGGAGGTAGTAGGTAAGTAGGTAGTTGGTACACAGGCAGGTAGTAGGTGGGAAAAAGGGCATTGCAACGCATGCCGGGAACAGCTAGTGTTTAATAAAATAGGATTCACGACCGTAACAAATGTCACTTCACTGAGTAAAAATAATTAAAATCACCAATACTACCCTTTCAGTTCATGTAACTTATGAGTGACTACTTGATGAAAAAAGCATTCGAGGAAGTTCTAAGAAGAGCAGCGGTGGCCCAGTGGTGGCGACCGCGACTTACAAACAGTAAATCGTGTATTCGTACTGTGGTTCGAAACCAGGTAGGCGCATTTTTTTGTGTAATTTATTTCATCACCGCTGCTCTCAAAACGGCATATCTTACCACCAAAAAATTCGAAGACATGTGACATTTACCACTACCAACCCGAACCAGGCCCAAGGCCAGGCACTCTGATGATGATGACTGAAAGTGAAAAATTATCAATGTGTTTTTTATTACTATTCCTAAATAATGTACGAAACCATAAAATATAATCAGGATTCAGGGTAGACTTGCCATTTTTTAAAGCATGTACCTAATATGTCGTTTGCTCAGATTCGGGGCTGCCAACACTGCGCCAGGCCCACAGAGTACATTTTTATATAGGGTATAGAGTCGTCACTCATGTCATTTTGCGGAATGCATGGCGTGTGGCGCCATCTGGTGCTTTGTGCAAGGTACTTTCGCACTAGGCACTTTCAGTACTTGTACGATTTTTAAAAAAATGGCATTGTGATTGTAAATTAAATAAAACGAAAATAATACAAAAATTTGTTTTATTTTTTACTTTTCTGCCATTGTCACTTTCGACTTTGAAGATTTTATATTTCCTTATTCAATGTAACCACCTCACGATTATACAAAGTAGTCCTCTTCAATTTACCTGTTACAAATATTTTTATTTATCATCCAGTCATTTTATTATGTACTTAGAGGACCAAAATTAACTAATCATAATATATTGG
Organism: Diarsia brunnea; assembly: GCA_949774965.1. Lineage (NCBI taxonomy): Eukaryota > Metazoa > Arthropoda > Insecta > Lepidoptera > Noctuidae > Diarsia > Diarsia brunnea. Next base: position 10,927,425 of record OX458998.1, read on the forward strand.
TTGTAATATTAAATGCACTTACGTGTTTTGCTGCAGGCACAACATCTTTTCATAGGCATGGTCGACAAAATTCAATTCACAAAGCAAAACAGTGAGTCCAAATTGTTAGTCACAGGTCAGTCGATGATAGCGGTATAGCCGGATCGTCATCAAAAATTTACAAAACATAAGAAATAATTTAAAGAATCCATTCACCTCGAAATTAAAACGGATTGGAAAACAAACAGTCAAATGTCAATGTCAATAACACGTTCCATTCCCAGTTGAATCACTGTAACTGAAATTTATTTCAATAAATAATTAACATTTTCTGTTATTAGTAGTTATTTTATTATCAATTTTTTGTAAATAAACTACAAAATTTAAAAGTGTTTTTTTTTGTCTGCTTTTCTTTGAGAAGTTTTTTTTCTGCCAAAAATAATGGAAATACGTGTCTGCGTCATCTGCGTGAAAAGAAGTAAACACATGACAACGATAATGTGTTGTAGCCATAACAAAAAAAAAACCAGTAATACCAGTGTAATAAAAATATTTATATTTTAATGTTTAAGTAGCGCCATCTGGTGTTCTGTGCAACAAAACTTTTTGACGATTCTATCAGGTTCTTTCTATTTTTCCTTACTCATTGGGTTCTTTCTTGTATTATATAGTGTATCATCTATGGGTTCTTTGGGAACCAACAATGTACAACACATCAATGCACGACACGAGAACGCGCGACATTGGAATCAAAGTGTTTTGAATTCCAATGTCGTACATTGTCATGTCGTGCATTCTCGGCCCGGACCTAGATTGTCCACCCCAGGAATGTACGACATGACAATTGGAATCAAAACAAACAGTGACGTCACACTAAAAAAAGTAAAAAGCCATGTGACAATAGGGACGGGCGATACACAGATTTTGATTGATTATGGATTGATTTTGTTTCATTTGACGTACGGTTAACGGGTTGACGTTCAATCAATTATTATTGTAGTAATCTGTGAATTATTCGTGTACTTAAGTTTGGTTTGTTTGGAACTTTAAAAACGCAGTTTGGGTTTTCTTGTTGAGTTCTGGTTGTAAGGCACCCTCCTGCAGCTAAATTAGGAAGAGAAAATGGTCCTGATATGAGATGGGAGAAAACAAAAGATAATGAAATACCTAATAATCACATCAGCAACGTGCAAGCGTTTTCAACAAGAAATGATATTTCATTGGTGATCTTTGAGATGTTGCAACATGTTTGGCAAGTAAGTACTTATGCTATTACAAATTACAACATCATTGGTGTACCTAAGTACCTAATAAGGAAGTTTGAATCAGTATAACATCATTCGTTGTTGCGGTGTGCGTCGCTGCGTGCTTTCGTGCTTTCGTGCTCGCAGTGTTCGTTGTTGCGGGCATTCGGCGGCGTGTGATTCGGCGTGGTGGCTTTCGGGATGACGTATTGCACTCGTAGTTTAGTTTTATGAATTGTTCTTCTGACATTCAAAAGTACCTGGTAATGGTTTAATTGAAATAAATGCTTTGACTTTGACATAACAACAATTTCTCCATGAGCAACCAGGGCTCTTATTAAGAACTCCTTACTAAACCACGTCAATAGCATTATTCTCTAAGATTCTTTCCGTAACTTAAAAATCGTCTCAATTATGATACCATAAGATTATCAGTGTGTAAATTATTACCTATAGCTCTGTGTGTATCTGGTGGCTGTCAGTTTGGTCCCTTTGGCTTTTTTGTGATGTAATTAGTCAATCCTTGTAGGTACTATATATTATGTATGTACGTCCTTACTATCTGTTAAATAAATACCTATCCACAAAACATTCCTACGTATTACCTACAAACACCAGCTGGCAGCTGTGGAGACAGTGACAAGATCTACAACATAACACATAGCTAAAACATGAATGAATTAAAAATAGCAATAAATAAATAGGTACATACTATATCTATACCTACGTGCTAGCAAAGTCTAGCTATGAAAAAATTTCATCTGTGTTTATTTAATTAAAACTAGGAATTTTGTAGAAGGTAAGTACCTTTAGCTGCCATCATAATAACTTTCTAATTAATCTTATTTATTTTAGATTTTCACTGCGATCGTAAGATGTGCGCGACTCACACTTGATGGAGATAATTATAAAAGCAATGAAATATTTGCCCTGAACATAGTCCATACCACTATTGTGTTGCTGCTTGCTGCTCAAGAGGACCGCAAGCCTGACATAGAATTCCATTACATTATATATATGGTTTCATCGCAGAAGAAAAGAACACTTTAGTAAAAAGTTAATTGGTTATACCTAGTCAAAGCTGCCCTGAATTACACACCTACATAACTGCTTATGCAAAAGAAATACCTAGGTACTATGAAATAAATTCAAGAATAAGATCAGCAACCAGGACCAAAATAGTAATTGGATAAACTAAATTAAGGGCGCAACCAGAGGTAAGAAGACTAAGTGTGGAGACAGTTAGTATGAAAGTGGCAATGTAAATTATTATCCGGATAGCATTATAGTTACTGCTTAAGAAATGCTATAGCTTATCTCTCTATCTAAAATAATCTAAAAAACCAACTAGGTAATACTTTTATTTTTGATCCATGACAGCTATATAGCCTTCAAAATAGTAGGTACCAACTACTAATTGTTTGTTACATATGTTATTAGTAATTAAAATTAAGAAATAGGTAATTTATATGATGATCATTGTTTTAATATACATTAACATTTAATTAAATTAATTATATATTTCATTTCATTGTTTTATTTTTCACTCTTCCTCGTCCGTAGTAGGTACATCCTGCAGGATAGTCCTTTCCCTTGTTCTCCACTCAGATCCCATGACCATACATAAATCATCTCTTGATCTCTATTCATAGCTTGCTTCTTTCCATGATACCTAAAAGTAAAATTAAATAAACAAAAATGCAGTTTCAATATCATCATCATATCAGCCATAGGAAGTCCACTATTGAACATGGGCTTAATAAATATAATAGTCTATACTTATTAAATAAGTAAGAAAGACCAATTTAACCACTAGACCTTGTGGTGCACCTTGGCGGAGGCGTATGTGAAGCAGTAGAGATGAACCATTAGCTATTTTTATTAGATCATCAACAAATTAACAGCCTCCATTGTCTAGTGATCCCAGTGTTTGGCTCGCGATCAGAAGTACTGGGTTCGATTCCCGGTGGGGACACTGTCTCACAAAAATATCTCTTCGGGACTGTTCCAAGTTTAGTTAGGGCATTGCAGGTTAAAATCACCTGCTTTGAGGAGTGGCTAGAGAGGCGCCACGGCGCCCTCACCTTCCGTCTGACGCAGGTACTCACCGGACACGGTTGTTTCGGGAGGTACCTGCACCGAATCAGGCGGGAGGGAACGCCCGGATGTCACCATTGTGAAGATCGGCCGGCACACACCGTGGAGGTGTGTCCGGCTTGGGCGGAGCCCCGCCGTGTTCTCGTAGCGGCGATCGGCGGCGGCGACCTCTCGCGTCCGGCCCTGGTGTAAGCCATGGTCCGGAGCGAGGAGTAATGGGACGCAACCTCTCGTCCCAGCCGCCGTGGGAGGCGCTCCGGGCGTCGGGGGCCACGTGATGGCTTCCGGCCACCGTAGACGCGGGCCTGTGGACGGTGAGACACGGGCTAGCTCGCCGTCCGTCTGTCTTATGACGACGACAGGCCGTGTCAACGGCGCGTTCGTGTTCCACGCGCGCCTCAAAGAGATGTCAGCAACATGGAAGGGACCCGCAAGGGCCGACGCCCGTCGGGGCTGCGGGTTGTTCGCAAGAGATACCGCGGCCTCGACATGAAGGGCTAAGAAGGAACATGGGTGGTTTTAGTCAGTAGAAGTCTGACACTCCCTTCCGCTCTGCCCAAGAGCGGGAGGGGTCATTTGATGATTTTCCACCCACCATAAAAAAAAAAAAGATGATTCCGTGCTTCGGATTCGGAGGACACGTTACTGTCGGTCCTGGTTATTTTCTACGCGACGTACCTAGACGAAACAGAGCCACAGTATTTCCTAGAGTTTAATGCATGTTATTATCTCGCGTACGTTACCCTAGCAGGAAAGTGACTCCTAGAGTAATATGAGTGGAACGAATAATTAGTGTAAAATCTGCTGTGAATGTGCACCACATAAAAAATTAATAGTAGTCATCATCTGCCTAGCCTTTTCCCAACTATGTTGGGGTCGGCTTCCAGTCTAACTGGATGCAGCTGAATACCAGTATTTTACATGGAGCGACTGCCTATCTGACCTCCACAACCCAGTTAATACCTACTAGGTAATTTGATACTCTTTGGTAAGACTGGATGTCAGAATTTCAGGTCACTGACTACCTGTAACGACTCCCAAGCAGCCGGGACCAACAGCTTAACGTGCTTTCCGAGGCACGGAGGAAACTCAGTATGTTGGGCGGTCACCCATCCACAGACCGACCTAGGCAAGCACAGCTTTATCTAAAGATCGGCCCGAGTGGCAGTTCTTATTAAGCCACGAGCTCCTCCAAAAAATTAGTAGTAGTCTGAATAGCTTTAAGTCTTTGCCACGTTTTCAGTACATACAAAAAACACTAATAGATAACTTCAAACTTGACATTGTCAACAGTTGACACTTGACAGATGAGATTTTTTATTTTGTTGTGAAATGTGAATGCTGTGAACTTTTTGTTTGATTGAGTTACTTTTCCTACGATTGTTAGCAAATTTAATTTCTGTCCATTATACGTGCTGCGGATCCGTGCAATGAATCTGTCATCGACAACTGGTGCTAAATGCTTCGTACCGTCATGTGCAAACACTACAACAAATAGCCGACACAAATTGTTTGTAAATGTGAAAGAAACGCTAAAAAAGAAGTGGTGCGAGGAGGTAAATGTAGAATACAAGCCTGGGCGTCGTCTTTTTTGTTGCGAAGATCATTTGAACGTAAGTGTTACAAAGACAGTACTTATGTAAGTGACGAAGGCGAAAAGTAGGCAATAGAATCCTACAAAAAAAATTGAGATATCATGTCGAGTGGTCAGGGCTCTCGAAATGAAAATGAAATCTCGTGAACTACCTACTTTTATATTAGAACAATTTCAGCTTTCAATCTACTTCAAGCCATGTTTAACATTCAATCTTTTTGCAGTTGGAAGATCTAGAAAACTACCAGTATTACAAATTAATGAAAGGAAGACCTGTATTGAAAGCAACTGCTAAGCTACGTAAAACACATGATTTGCCATCATGTAATAAATAATTATGTAAGTATCCCACATGAAAAGGTTAAGTAAGTACAATATTATGAGTTATGTTAATTCGGACATCAACATTTAATTACTGTTTCAGGAAACAAAAACTGTTCCGGGGGAAACATCTGGCTTAAAATCTCTCCTACTGAAACCTATTACGACCTCACAGATGCATACCGAGAACTATTTTACTAAGATGCCTACTCAGCCTACTGCTACATCAATGTCTCAACACATTCAATAAAAGTAAGATTTATTTATTTATACTATTATTAGTCCAGAACTTTTTTTTGATAAAATATGTTGTTTATTTTAGATTCAGCTTTATAATATTAGTATAGATGTATTATAGTAATTATAATGTTTTTTTTAATTTTAGATTGATGCTTCTACTCAATGTCACATTGAAATGATAGACCGGAGTACATTTATGATGTTAATGCAAAAAACAATGGATTTGCCTTCACTGGCATCTTCGGCATCCTCGGTATCTTGTGAAATTACACCAGTGCCCTCACTTTATGGCTTTACATCTGATACAGAAACCACTACATCATTAAATAAAGATCACAGTTCCCGAAACCAGATGTTGAAATTTATTGCCAAATACCCAAAGGCATACTTAGGTTTACCAAAACAATATTATTGGTTGATTAAACACATTGCAACTCAAAGTGTCACAAAAATAAGTGAACTCTATATCATTATAGTTTTATTTAAAATTAAAATAAATGATCCTGTAAATATAATTTGTGACCAATTCCAGATTTCAAGAGTAACATTTTCACAAGCACTTTATACGGGACTACAAGTTCTAGTAAACTTTTTCCAAAATTCAATTTATATACCTACTTTGTTACAAATTAAACAGAATCTTCCATTAGCATTTAAAATTAGATACTCAAATGTATGCATAATATTAGATGCATTTGAAACAGAAATTCAAAAACCACATAACCCCATACGTCAAGCACAGACTTGGTCCCAATACAAGAGTGCTAACACGGTAAAATATTTGATTGGTAGTACCCCTAATGGGTTTGTGTCTTATGTCTCAAAGGGTTATGGTGGTAGAATATCAGATAAAGCTTTAGTACAAAAAAGTGACTTAATTGAATGTTTACCAGACTGCAGTCATTATGGCTGATAGGGGTTTCAAAGAAATCGAATCTCATTTAATGGCGAAAGGCAGCTTCTGCGCCCTCCAAGTGTTTATGCCTCGAGTAAACCAACAAAAGAAGAAGTTATTCAAAGTAAAGTTGTTGCAAGGTTAAAGGTGCACATAGAGAGTTTTGATTTCTAAAACTTCATTCTGTAGTCAGCCACAAACATGTTGGATACCTAGACAATGTAGTGCTAATTGCATGTGGTTTAATAAATTTACAAAGTGAAATAATAAAGACTGATTAAGTAACATTATCGTTTTATTTGTAATAAGCACTAAACAGTAAATACAGTTAAATTTACAAGAATCAAGCAGTTAGTACAATACCTTATTTTACACCTTATAATATATTATTATTATTATAAACATAATAAGTTTTATGTCTTGGCACTACTAATAATCTTTTTGTATATAAACATTTTCCAAAACATCAACGCTTTATCAATCAGGTCCCTAGTGTATTGAGCGTCGTAATTTAGCCAATACAGGGTAACCTTTAACCTTTTTATTTTCTTCAAATTTTCAGATCATAACATTATCCAATTTGGGCAAGTTTGTGGAGTCGCTGCGTACAAATTGATCCATATTTATCTAATCCAAACAATAGGCAGGCAGTTCCGTAAAGCGTGCAATGGTCGATCAATGTTGCAGTAAGTATTAAAGTCCAACGGGAAAGCAAGTCTGTCGTGTACAAAGAATTATTAACGTAGAGAAAGAGAAATTATAGCAACGCGCGATCAACTAGCATTGACACTGACGAGAATGTAAAAAGTTGTAAACACTGAATTGACAGACTAGAACAGTTTTTTTTTTTTTTTTTTTTTTTTTTTCTTTTCCCTTTTGGGAAGGCAAAGGGATCTAGCCCATGCAGCCTGTTCTTTTGTTTTATTATTTCACATAGTTATTAATTATATAAGGCAAGATAGCCTAGTCTTAGGTTTAAATTCTTCATGCTTTTCTTTTTAAATTCCTATATCCTTGTATACATTATATCCGTTTTTTTGTTTTATCCTTGTTTTTCTTGTCCGATGGATTCCTTGTTTTTCATGTTCAATTTATTATTCTTTGTCGAATCCTTGTGTATTTCTTAAGTCCAGTTCTTAGTCGATTCCTTAATTTATATGTTCAATTCTTTGTCAAGTACTTGTTTTAAATTTCCTTAACTGTATTGCGAATGAAGTTATAAATGGGTAAAAATGTTTGTGCATTTCCCATGAGTTGCTGAACTGAGCGCGGGATTTGTTCAGCAACCTTATAGATTTGTAATAGATCATCCATAAGCACAAGGCGGTCAATGCCAAAGGATGGGCATCCAAATATGATATGATCTAATGTTTGTTCTTCTCCTTGGCAGTAATTACATTCCGATGTATTAATCATTTTCATCCGATATAGATGCGAGTTAACTCTGCAGTGACCCAGGCGTAAGCGGTTTATTGTAGTGTAAAATCTTCGATTCAAAAAAGTTGATGATTTCGTGAACCATGGTTTCTTGTTTGCTGTCGTACCTTCTATACCTGCATACCATTGTCCTTTTTGTTCCACTGTTGTTATATGGGTCCAATGTCGATTCAGATCTTCGCAATACTTATTTCTTAGCTCGATAATAATATCTGTGTGCGGTAGGGCAACACTAGTATAAGTGACAGCTGTATTCGTAACGGAATTTATTGACCTCGCCAAGAAATCTGCATTCTCGTTTCCTTGCACTCCTTTATGACTTGGAACCCAGAAGAAAATAACAATGATGCCAGAGTCTTGAAGCAACTTCCATGCTCTTTTAATTTCATAAATCAAATAGTTAGACTTTGTATTCAGGCAGTGATTTTCTAGCGCAGTAAGTACACTTAAACTATCACTTAGAATAACCCATTTTATTGCGGATTTTGTATGTTTATTAATGTGTTCAAGTGCTGATAGAATGGCTGTAGCTTCGGCTGTGAATATGCTAGAATATTTGTTGATTTTGGATCCTCCACCTATTTTCAAAGTAGAATCGTATAAGGCTATGGATGTACTGCCAGATATTTTAGATCCATCTGTGTAGACATGTCTATAATCTGCCCAGTGAGATAGTTTGTCGTAAACTTCATGTTTTTCAGACAATTCTTTATCAATTATAATATCCATCTGTGGGTATTTACTTTTATATGTTCCCTGGTAACAAGGCCATTCATTTGAGGAGAAGATGTTCATTGACTCTATATATTGTGTTATTTCAGAAAAATCTTGAAGAATAAAGCAACAATCGGGAAAGTTTTTAAGAAGGTTGAGTTTAATAAGAAGAGGATGTGATTTAATGGCAGCTAGTTTGAGGAGAAATTTTGATTTTAGGAATCTAAAGCGGTGTAATAAAGGAGGAATATTGCATTCTAGCTGCATAGAAACAATGGGAGTTGTTTTAAAAGCACCGGTTATAAGGCGTAAGTTACTATTCTGGATTTTCTCTAATTTGTCTATTAGCTTGCCATTGGAAGCAAAACAAAGAAAACCATACTCAAAATGACTCCTTACCAAAGATTTATAGAGCATTAACATGACTTTAGGGTCTGCACCCCAATAAGTTCTACATAGGACTTTTAAAATGTTAGAAGCCCTACGAGCTTTGCATACTATATAATCAACATATTTATTCCAGGATAAATTATTTGTAAAAATGATACCTAAAAACTTCGCTTCTGTAACTACTGGAATTGTGATTTTGTCATAACAAATTCTAATATTATAAGATTTATTCTTGCCAAATATCATGACTTTGCTTTTAATTGCATTTATGTCTAAATTTAAATAAGAAAAATAATGCTGAAGTTTTTGCAATGCATTATTTAAAGTTAATTCAACATGTTTTATATTGTTTCCACTACAGTAGATAGTCAAATCATCAGCATATTGCAAGTTTACAACATTATCTAAAACAAAATTTAATCTGTGAATGTAAAGCAAAAATATCAAAGGACTCAAAATACTGCCCTGACAGGTTCCTTTATAGGAATATCTTGGCCCAATAAGCTTCTGGTTATGTTTAACATAAACTTCCCTGCCATGTAAGAAGCTAAATATCCAATTAATCATTTTTCCAGGTATACCAAGAAGATTAAGTTGCTCTGTGAGAATGTTATGATCAACATTATTAAAAGCACCAACTATATCAAAAAATACACAAACAGCTGTCTCATTGTTATGAATACTTTTTTGAAGATCAAGATGTAAAGTGCTTATACTTTCACGGGCTGAATAACCTCTGCGAAAGCCATATTGATTGGATGGTAATAAATGATGCTTTTCAATGTAAAATTCAAGTCTTTGTTTTAAGAGCTGCTCAAAGACTTTGCCAATACAAGAAGTGAGAGCAATGGGACGGTAAGAATCAGGATTAAATTCCTCTTTATCTTGCTTAAGTATTGGGATAAGGCAGTCTGTTTTCCATTGAGAAGGTATTTCGTTATTTAGCCAAAGAAGATTAAAAATGTGAAGTAAAATATTAAGAGATTTGGAGTTAAGTTTTTTAAGAAAAGTATAAGGTACACCGTCCAATCCATAAGCTGTATCTTTTCTTGAGGATATTGCTGATTTGAGTTCTTGATAAGAAAAGGGTTCTATTAGAAAACTGGTTGTGGAATTAGAGTTGCTGTCTCCATTAAAGTGTTCAGTCATATAATTATCAACATAGTCTGGTGTATATTTATTTAAGAATTCATGTATCCAATTACTATTGTTGTTACTCATAAATTTGCTATAAGTGAAGGTTTTATTAAATTTTTTCATATTATTCCAGATTATGGATAATGGAGTGGTTCGATTAAATGACTCACACAGGTGGGCCCAACTAGCATCTCTTTCCTTCTTCAAGGTAATTTTTTTTAAGGCCTGTAACCTTTTAAAATTAAGGAAATTAACTTCAGTAGGATCTCGTTTAAATTGTAAATATGCTTGCCTAGACACTTCAACAGCTGATCTACATTTTTGATTCCACCATGGGAGGTGAACTCGAGACTTCTTTCTATTGCATGTTGAAAATGATCTGTTACGTTTTTGATGTATTGGTAAGGACTTTTCAATTGCAGAATGTAGTATATAGCAGAATTCATTGTAGCTAGCTTGAGGATCCAGAGGATTTATTGTGTAACTATTAAGTGCACTGTCAACTTCATTAGAATATTTATCCCAGTTGACTAATTTATAACTAGGAAATAAATGTAAGTCATTACCAACACTGTTATTATTGTTGTTACTATTACAATTAAAGGTAATTTTTGTGATTACAGGTAAATGATAGCTACCAAGCGGATCATCATGAACAGACCACTCACAAGAAAGAGCTAATGTTGGAGATACAATAGTGAGATCTAAAGCATTTGGACGCCAGGTCATGGAGCCCACAGTAGTAACCTGACCATTATTAAGTAATACCAAACCATTTTCATCAATGACGTCCAAAATGTCTCTACCACGCGCATCAGTAGAGTTACATCCCCAGGAGATGTGATGTGCGTTAAAATCACCAGCTAGTATTAAAGGATGAGGAATACTTTTAATGAATGAATCCAATTTATTTTTATTAAATCTAGGAACTGTATGACTTGGGCAATACATACTAACAATGCTGATGACATGACCAGCAATATGCAATTGAACACAAATATTTTGTAAAGAGTCATCAAAGAAAGTATTAAGTTTAGAATATTTAATATTATTGTGAATGAGAATGGCTACTCCATTATGTTTATTACCAGTATCATTACGCTCTATTTGGTATCCTCTAAGTTTAAATGGTTGTTCTGGCCTAAGCCAGGTTTCAGATAAAATAGCTATATGTATGTTGTTATCTAGTAGAAAATTATGTAAAAGGAGTTTATTACATAGTATACTTTGTGCATTCCATTGTATCACGTTAATGTCCATAATTAAATGTTGTTTGAATTTTTATTAAATGTTTCATTTATTATTTTTTTGATGCTACTAGAGCTAACATTTTCTTTATTTTTGTGTAAAGTAATGATCTGTATGACAGATTGAACAAGCATGTTCATGAATTTATCTGAATTTAGAATGTTTTGAAAGTTGTCTGGTGAAGAAAGAGATGGAAAAGATTTTTCGTTTACAATATCTGAGTATTTATATGACATGGCCTTTTTTTTTCAATTCCGTGATTTTTTGTTTTTTAACTGGGCAGACAGAAGATATAGCAATATGATTGCCTCCACAGTTGTAGCATTTTGCATTGGCTGAGTCAATGGTACACATTTTAAAATTGTGATTTTCTGTGCAGATGGAGCATTTTTCTGTATTTTTACAATATTTAGCAATGTGTCCATACCTGAGGCACTTCAAACATTGTTTTACCGGTGGGACGTATGTATTGACCTCGTGGCGCCAGTGATCCAGGTAAACATGGTCGGGCAGCTGAGTGGCTGAGAACGTTACGGCCACAGTCTGCGTCGGCTCCAACTTCACTGCACCTCCGGTTCTTACCCGTCGCATAAATCTTCGAACTTGTATGATGTTCCTGGTGCTGGCCAGAAGAGAATAAATTTTCTTGTTAGACAATTGTATGGGGACCCTAGTTAGGACCCCAGTGGTCTCCGTGGCAGAGGCAGGTATAGAGGTTTTTAATTTATGTTCTACAGTTAATTTACTCCCCTGGAGGAACATGTTGGCATTGTTGGCATTATCGAAGACAATGCCGACTTTAAATTTATTTATGGTGCGTAAGTGTTGGACGCCGCTTATACAATCCCTCCGGATTGCGCGCGAGATGCCCATTCGGGTGCCTTCGGTGATTGGTTGGTTAGCTTCAACATGTGAAAGGAATACAATGTATTCTACATTACCAATACTGCTATCAGGATACTTCCTTATATAGTTCGGTGCATTATATGGAACGTAGTCCAGTTTTTCATCAATTGACGACGACGAGTCTGACTCTGTAGACGAGTCGTCGACGATGGAACTTTCCTCCTCTTCTTTTTTTTTCCTTTTGCGCCCGCTTTTCCCCATATTTACAATAATTACAATGACACTGATATAAATAAGCTATTTACAACTATTATTTATGAAGTTCTAAGGATTAGTTAATTAATTAATAGAATTAGCTTAGAAATTGCCGCCTATTTGTTCGAACGATTCCCGCCTTTTTCACACAGTTTTTTTTTTTAATTTATCTTGAAAAACACGAAGGAAGTAGGTAGTCTGTTCTGACTACGTTATGACGTCATTTAGAGGTCAAAAAAAGTGATGTATCCTTCCACACACCTGATCATAGTCAGTGATGACTGATGAAGCAGATAAGAAGAGGAAAAAAAAAAGAAAAAAAATTTAGAGCTCAAATGGTTACAAGTATTATTGTGAATTATTGTGAAAATAAACACAATCTTGTGATATAGAGAGCTAAAAATAGAAAAATAAGGCTTAAGACCCTAAAATCTCCAAATGGTTTTGGAATCAGCGTAGGTTAATTTTTATTAGAAACTAAATCTTACATAATTGACTATCATTTAATCACAGCGGTAACGTTACATTATCAGGCATTTGGCCACTGATAAACTATAAAGAAAAAAACAGAATCGCTCTCATTACCCGACTTTGAGGGAAATGAGAGCCTATAAATTCCCATATGTGTAATGGGAGCTATTTAATTATTAAATCAGCCTCAAACATTTCTATGTCAGTCTGAAACAATATTCATATCAATTTTAATATAAACGTAACCGTATTACAATTAACTTTAAGTATTCAAGCAAAAACCGCAAATATAATCAACCGGGTTTTCATAGCCAGAACATTCTTTGTGTGCCCATTTACCGCAATTTCTGCAACGGTACCACATTTCGTTATTTTTTCCTGTACATAGCACACACTCTCTTCTTCTGCATATTCAGACTCATCGCAAAGATTCTCAACGTCTTCTTCTTAAGATGTGTCAGTTTCATCCTCAAAACGTTTATTTTGTACTCCTTTTACTTTTTCTTTTTTGTTGGTTGTCTTTTTTCGTTTCTTTTCTTTTCCTGCGGTACATTTTCTTGCTTTGTTGCATTTTTTATCTAAACGTTTCTAAAACAAATTTAAAACATATTATTATGCATATGGGGCAATCGGAGCTACAAAGGGTAATCAGAGCTTAATAAGCTCCGATTACCCAGCTACCACCATTTATAAATAAAATTAAATTATATACTGAATCTAGCTTGTAACTAAATTATACACACAGATACTTAAAATTGATAACATTAGCTATAAAAGAAAACAAGTTTGATTGTAACAAACGTATAACTGCAAACATACCTGACTGATGAAATTTCTTATCTATCTATATCGGGCGACAAAATAATTAAGCGCGTGGCAGTCATTCGGTTCGGTGCGGTAGGTACGTGGGGATTCTGGCCTCTGGGGGCTCCGGAGAAATTCAAATTCAAAATATTTACTGCACCATAATGTTTACAAGTACAAGGTGTTACTGTATATTATACAGTAAGAAATACCTATAGTAATTGTTACTTTAATAATATAATCGAAGCCAATCTAAACTAATAGGTATAATAAAGAGGAAAGGTAAGATTTTTTGTTTGTTACGAGTACGATTTAACTCAATTTAATATGTTGGATAGTCGATTTATCGAGAAAGGTTATAAGCTATATTATGTGACGCGGACGAAGTTGCGTGGGTCAGCTAGTTTTTAATAAGCATAGGGCAAAAAATCAACAGGCGTCCGTGGTCACACAACACGCGGCACTGGCGAGTCTACCGCGGCAGGGAAACACGATAGCACCGTACCGAAGGCGCCCGAGTGGCAACCGAGTGAATACGAGCTATAGTTTTGTCTCTAGTCGCACCGCTCCAATTACCCTCTGGCTCCCAATACCCTCTGTTCCCCTTCAGCGCTGCTTTACAATCTTGTGACTTGAGGTCGATCCCAGCCAAAGTGAATCGATTTTTTTTTTCGTTTGTTTTTTTATTTCATGCATTTAAAATTTGGTCCCAAAAGTCATACTTCGGGACATGAGGAGCGTAGGCCGAAGGCCATGGCTGACGGGGTATAGGTTTTAAATTTAATTATGCACCCTGTTAATGTATGCAAAATAATCAATTTTAATCAATTATTTGTTGAATTTATGGGAAAGATTGTTGTTATTGATGTTTGGTTTATGATGGGAATGTACAGTCTGTCTATAAAGTCATGAAAATAAATGAGGGCGCTGCGGTCGTGCACCTTGCAACCCTGTGTAGTACCCCTAAAGCGATTTTGATACTAGCACATTATTTTGTACTAGAAGCAAACCTGGTTTTAATGAACGACGAGTCGCTTTTTTTAAAACTGGATAGAAAAGGTAAAGTCGTAAATGCGTAGGTAATCTTATTAAAAAAAAATACAGAACCATAGACAAAGATGCGACCTTCATTATAAATAATATTACCATATTGCTATTACTGTCCCACAGCTGGGCAAAGGCCTCTTCTCAAAAGAGAAGGCTCGAGCATTGATCACCACGCTTGCTCAAGATTTCAGACTTATATTAATTATAAGTCCAGGTTTCCTCACGAAATTTTCCTTCCGACCTTCATTAGTTTGCATAAACGATCAGATAGCACAAATCTATGGTCTCGGTCATTCAAATCATCATCATCATCATTTCAGCCGAACGACGTCCACAGCTGGACATAGGCCTCCCCTAAGTGTCGCCACATTGACCGGTCCCGATGGTTCAAATGAAATGAGTAAATAAAAGAAAAATGTTCTTACATATTTTTTATTATATGTTTTAATTTTTTTTTATTTATGAAAAATATCCCATCTTCTTCTTAGCGTCTATAACATAATAATTAATCACTTTCATCATCTGATTCCAATTATTCTATGTTAAAAAAAGTATTTTAATTGTCAGTTGCGTCACTAATAACGTCTTTACTACTGCTGTCATTGCTGCTGCTATCTTCGCTTAGGCGAATGACTAACTCATCTATTTCTTGATATAGGGTTCTTCCTCGCTCATCATATTCGTTTTCAATGTTTGCAACATGACGGCAACAGTTTTTCCATTTTTCAGGTGTAATGCTATCGACGGCCTCTTCAGCTAGTTGCTTCACATCACGTGACCCAACATTGTGTTCTGCCACTTTCTGTTTTACTTGATCCCAAATGAGCTACATAGGATTTAAATCGCAGTGATACGGTGGAAGCCGTACCAAATTTGCCATCATTTTAATAGCCTTCATCTACTATACGCCTCACTGTACTCTCAGATTTTCCTGAAAGAAAGATTAAAAAAAACATAATTTATGTAATATCCAACAGTAAATAGGTAGAACTATTTTTATTTCAAACATGTTAAAACTTATTCATATTTAAAATCAGCGGTAAATTTGATCACCTAAAAGTATCAAAAGTTCTGGTCGCACTACAATATGGCCTACTTATATTTGCAATCTAACCTATAAATGCGCAATGTAAACAATCCGTATTTTAGTCTTAGAAACGTATATTATTAAATTTGTAACTTCTGGTAGATAAAAAACAAACAATAACACGATTACATACCTGTTAAAGCTGCTGTTCGAGTATAAATATCATCCAAATTTGATAAAATTTGTCCAGCTTGGTGTTCTAACAAACATCGCTGATACACTTTAAAAATAATTTCCCGAGCTCCACTCCTATTTGTTTTCCTCATATTTAACACGTTTCTTCAAAGTTTTGTCCACGTAGATTTGAAAAGCAATAAAACATGCATTAAATAACGAGTTACAAAACAAGTCGATAACATTCGATGTACTATGATTTAGTGTTACCCTACTTTTGAATAATGTTAGTTCCTCAAACATTATTTTCATGACTATAAATGATTTGTGTCTGTATTTTAATTCATTATTTTATTTGTTTGTTGTTAGTTGATTGTATAATTGAGTGAATAATAATATTTTCTGTATTTTTTGCATGCCGTAAGGTAGTGTGTTGAAACTGTTTTACAATGTTACCTTCATATCTTGTTTGTTTCTTAGCAAAATAAATGATTTCTGTTTTCTGATTTTTCTGACGGTGGTTTTTTTAATTGCTGGCGAACGTAAAATATAAATTATAATATAATATAAATATCGCTGGAGATAACACACTTAAAATGGAACGTGTTATAACGGCCAATGGCTGATCGAGCATATCATCTATCCCTATCAATCTATCAATCACGCAATCAATCGTCTTTCGGACAGCACTACCTAGCTCAATTACCTAGTATCCAAGTCCCAAAATTTCGAGTCACCTGATTGGCTAACCAGTCGGCCAATCACGCGATGTCGCCAATTATCATGCTGTACATTCTCGGGTCGGACCAGCAAGGTACACCCCAGCAATTGGCGACATCGCGATGTTTCCAATTCCAGTGTTGTACACTCCTGTGTTGTACGTTCCAGTGTCGTGCATTGCTGGTGTGTGCATTGCTGTGACGTGCATTATAGGGACTCGGTTCTTTGAAGTTATGACACCATGGCCAGGCCTTGTGATTGTGTGTGTTCATTATTGAGTGACAGCAGTGAGTATTGTTGACAGTAAGTTGTCAACCTTCGTAATTGTCGAATGTCGAATATATGTATATAATATTTCACTCTTTCTTTGTAAGAGAACTAAACGAAATATTTTTTACGATTCCTGTAACTTTTCATACTTAAATGTTTAAAGACAATAATAGCTAAAAAATACTGAAGTAATTCATAATCCATTCAAATAATTTATTCCGGAGACCACACAGGTACCCTGAGAACTTTGAATATTTTTTTACATAAAACCTTTGCCGTAAGTCTTCTTTTTAAAATGACACTTTCTTCTCGAACACTTGTACAAATTGCTGCATGGGGAGGTTTGGTCGTCGGAGTTACTGGGTTTTATTTACAGAACCGAATTGTCGATAGGGTAAGAGGTTATGATTACTATAAAAGTGCGCTGAAACAGTTACGAGCTCACTCTGGTGCCGTTCACTATTTAGGAGAGCCGATCAAAGATAAACGATTTAAGCTGACTGACACTGTCAATAACTTTTCTGATGGTGAAACAGCTAGATTCCGAATACCTGTGTCTGGATCTAAAGAGAGAGGGACCTACTACTTTTGGGCTGAAAGAGATAGTGAAGAATGGAAAATTACTAGAGCAGAGTTAGAATTGAAGTCTAAACAAGATGCAAGACTTGTTATTGTGAAATAGTTACTAAAAGAAGTGTGAATTTAATGAATTATGTAGAATAAATAAATAATATTAACTGATATCAGTGTTTCTGCTTGTTAATTTTATCTCTTGTTTAAGTTAATTTTAGTAATCTTTCAGGAGCCAGTGAGTTGCAAGAAAAATAAATGTGTGATAAAATAGTGTTAAGCTATTATTACATCACACATAATACTTTATATTGTAAATAGGTTGATAGGAGTAACTGCTGTAATGTAACCATTTCTAGTAACACAATCAGATTACTAAAATAACAAACACTTGTGATATTGATGATTTAATCAAAATCTTTTAATTAATGCCATTGTCTGCATTGGTGGTATAAATATACTGTTTACACCAAACTGAGAAATACTGCCATCACTATAATTATTATGACTCTGTATAATATTATTTTTGGATATAATAAGCTGTTTTTACACATAAACTTTATACTGCCAGCTCCACTTTTTAAAAATGTCTTTTCAGATTGTTACAAGCCAACAATGTCTCAAATGTTTATTGGATCTAAAAAAGAAATATTCCATTATCACAACACTTTACTGTGTCTTGTTAGAGGTATGCGAGGAAAAAATATAACAGTGGACCTACGTGATAATGATACCTATGTCTGTGGACATGTAGACAGTGTGGATGGGTAAGAATTCAAAAATCATCAATATTGGGCTACTTAACATAATTAATGATAAACAATATAATAAATTATTGGCCCAACAATATTATAAGTTTACATTTATTTAATTTAGCCTATTCTGTCCCAGTGCTGGGCAAAGGTCTTTTGCCTTCTCTGGTCAATCAGTTAGGAACAAGTCTGTAGTCACACCAGCGTTTCGTGTTGGATTTATATTAATATGTTTTTTTACAGTTACATGAACATTACTTTTTCAAATGCAGTGTATTGTGATCCTCAAGGCAATGAATATGCTTTTGAGATGTTGTTTGTTCAAGCCCGTAATATCAGATATGTACATATCCCAGAAAATGTGAGTATTATGTCCAATTAGATAAGTTTCTGGTACATAAGGTTCTTATTTTTATTTATAATTATAACAATTTGCTCAAATTAAATTTTTAGATATCAATAATAAAAACAATTAAAAATGAATTAAGTGGAAATAAAAAGCCCCGTGATGACAAGAAAGAAATCAAAACTTCCAGAAAAGTGAAAAAAGCACTTAAGCAGCACATGGAAACTGTGGCTTCTTTGAAAATAAATGATATGTTATGATAAATAAATAATACATACTAAGTTTGTCTTGTTTGTCAGCCTAGCCTCTACCCACTTTATGCTAGTCATGGGTTTACCTTCCACTAACCAGCTGCAGCTGCTTACATTTAGACAGAATTCAAAATGCCGTAATTGCATTTTATTTCAAGAGTAACAACATTTTTGTCATATTGGTCCAGGGGAATGCTCCTTTGTCCCTAAAATCAAAATCAAAAGTCATTTATTCAAACTAGGCTGATAATCAGCACTTTTCGAATGTCAAAATTTACTTTACTTTACTTATTTACAAGTGACAGTCCCCCCCAACACGCCCACCCTTCGACACTTCCTAGTGTTTTTGCTGGAAAGAAGAAATGGCGGAACAAACACATCTGTCTGTTTGGTTAGAAGAACCAGACTCGATACAATAGTAAGGTGTAAGTTAATATTACGATTGACTACAATCAATAATAAAAAAAGTATATAATAATAAAACATAACAAAAAGACATAACATTTCAGTAAACTAATTTTGGAGAAAGAACATAAATAACTAAACAACAAACATTGTCTTGTGTTCAGCTCAATGACCAGCTATTCTTATCATTTATGTAGTCGTTAATAGAATAGTAAGCTTTTAAACCGTTGAAAAGGAGCGCGTAGTTTATGCTTATTTTTAGTGTTAAAGTTATGAATATCACTGTTTCTAGTGTACAGGTGAATATTTTGTCTAATAGGTATACAAAATGTTGGCAAAGATGAACTGAGAAGCAACCGTGAGAATACCAATCTCCTTAAAAATATCTCTAAGAGAAACTCGGGCACCCAGCAGATAAATTGCACGAACCGCTCGCTTCTGCAGAACAAATATATTATGAATATCAGCCGCTTTGTCCCACAACAGAATACCTACCGTAGGACATAACGCTGTGAAAACAACTAAAGTAGACTAACCGTGCTGTATCAACGTCAGTGAATTGTCTTACTTTTCTGAACTTAGCTTTCCCGCTGGGCTTGATATGTGTAAGCCCCATTGTAATTTTGAATCTACTGTTATGCCCAGAAATACAGCAGAGTCGGCAGTTTCCAGCTCTTGATTGGCGAGGATAATATTGGGACCTAGATTTCTAACATTGGGTAAAGCGAACTTAATTATTTTAGTTTTCTTGGCATTAAGAACAAGGTTGTTTGTTGTGAACCAATCCGTGACCATTGATAGCGTGCTGTTTACGTCGTCAAAATCGTGTCTATTCCTATCTACTTTAAAGATTAGAGAGGTATCATCTGCAAATAGTACAACGTCACAAAAACCTTTTAAATAATATAAACCAAGAATAAAAACGGACCCAGTATTGAACCTTGAGGTACACCAAGCCGAACCGGTAGTCCGAAAGATTTCGCGCCATTTACGTCTACACATCGGAATCTATTTTGTAAATACGAATCTATCACATAGGGCCTCATTTTGATCACCGTAATGACGCAGTTTCCGTAAAAGCGTGTCGTGATGTACGCAATCAAAAGCTTTAGAGAGATCGCAGAAAACACCGATTGCATTTTGCGCGTTCTCCAATGCGTTAAATATGTGTTTTAGCAAAGCAACACCTGCATCCGTAGTCGAACGACCCTTTGTAAGGACCCATTCACAAAAAAGGTAGTTATCTGGATACCAACAACTACCAATAACCATCCTTTCTTGCATAGATAAAATTATTGAAAAATACTTTGGGAACGTTGTGAGCGATTTTTTGTCAAGCAATGGCATAATTTATGAAAAACAATTTGGTTTTCAAAAGAATAAGAGTACCTACCACACAATTACTATCACAGTTTACAGATGAAATCAACGATCACCTTAACAATAAAAAACATATACCTAATCACAATTATGATAGATTTTAGCAAAGCTTTTGATACGCTAAATTGTGAGGTACTTTACACTAAAATGCAGCAAAATAGTATACAGGGTCCAATGCTGGAGTGGTTCAAAGATTACCACAGGCAGAGGTACCTATGTGGTTAGTGTGGCGGGAGCGCTCAGGGACAAAATCCCGACACATCATGGAACGGCTCAAGAAAAAAAAAAAAAAAATTTGCTGACGATACATGTCCTATCACAGCTCACAGGGATCTAAGTGCTGCGGAGAAAATGATGCAAACTGAGTTTGACCTACTATGTAAATGGGCACATGACGTTGGCTTAACAATCAACTTTCAAAAAACGAAACTCATGCACATTCATTCGTCGTACTTAAAATCTCAAGGAACACCAAAAGTCGTGGCTCATGAACACCATTGTATGCACCGGGGCTTGGATGTATGTGACTGTAAGACGATTGAAAACGTAAAAGAACATGTATATCTAGGTCTTAAGATTGATCATAAATTTAACTGGGGCCCACATGTGGAGCCTGTATGCACTAAGCTTAGAGCTATCATGTCAAAATTGTGCATATTGAAGCACAAATTACCATAATAATTATAAGACCCTAAGATTGTTGTATATGGCATTGGCCGACACTGTTCTCAATTATGGCATAACCAGTTATGGAAGAACTTTAATATCTCATTGTTTCAATATATATTTATGAAACTAAAAAAAAATACCACAATTATTTTTCAAATATAGGTACAATTTCATACTATTATAGGTACTAATAATAATAATAGGTACTTTTATAGGTACTAATTTCATACTATCTAAAATGATAAGTGTTTGGTATTATGAAACTCGACCGAAGCAGTTTTAACGAGTTTTGAATGACAAACGATCGCAAAACGACGTTTTGTCAATTTTTTGGTACAAGTCGGATCAATGACCTTTATTCTTCCGATAACTGGCGCAGACTATAGTTTATGAAAATAATACTATTGTAGTATTTTGATACTCTCCTCGAAATATTTGCGTAGCTCAGCTGAATTTTCCACCATGGCCAATTTTTACATCATTCACTAAACTATTATTTTAATATATTTTAAAATATTACCTACACACAACACCGTCTAGGGATATTTCGTATAAAGTTCTTAACCCTCTGCGGCTGACGTGGTAGTCCAACAGACACCGCGATTTCCCTGCAAACGTTGCGACGGAAGAGCAACTTTTTTTGCATCTTAGCCGGACCAGGGACAATATACCGCAGCAAGACTTAGATAACTTAATCCAAAGCATGAAAAACCGTTGCAGGACCGTTATTAACGTCATGGGTGGTTTTACTGACTACTGAACAAAAATACTCAACTCAAGAACGAGCTTGCAGAACTACACACACAGCATATGGACATACTTGACCAGCATAAGCACCTCCGTGAACTTGTTGCAAACTTCCAGCATTGTAGCGACACCTACGATCAGGCTTTGAGTCGCATATCTGAACTGGAACAAGAACTAAGTAGGGCCCAACACTCAATAATTCACTTAGAATCGCTTAGGGACCGTGAAGAGTCTGCCAACACCTGCAGTCTTTATGATGAGTTGGTCGGAAGCCGGTCAGGACCTGTATGTGTTGAGCCAATTGTGACCATAGACTTAACTAATGATACTATCTGTAAAAATAATATATTCACTAGTCATAATAAGATTAAAAAATACATTAAAATTAATAAGCGAATTCGAAATATTAAAAAATCCTTGAAACGCCTAAAAGTTAATAAAGAAAACACAAAACTAAGGCAAAAAAATTTAAATTTAATTCTAGATCTAAAGAAGTGTGACAGTGAATTACAATTATGTAGGTCAATGTATGAGTCCGACACTCAAAACCTTCAGGATGAGCTGTTTGTTAGGGAATATGCACTAAAGGATATCTTTAGTAAATATGAGGCTTCTCAACAAGACCTGAGTAAGCGCATGCAGGAGGCCAATGAGCTGGTGGACCTGGTCACGTACAATGCGGAGAGGTATGAGTCTCTGACGAATAACCTTTCTTGTAGCTGTGCCTGCACTGTTATTCCACAGCCTCAGCACCAATCACCTACTCCCTTAGTGGCTCAGCCAGCTGGTAGTATTGATGATAGAAGTAAGAATAATAATATTTTAACAGATACTACTTACTTATTTTCTGATAAGTTTGGTCAAGGTTTTGGTACCTTATTTAATCAATGTTCACCACACTATGTAATAAATAATTGTTTACCCAGTGCCAGTATTAGCCAATTAATTAGTAAGATTAAACTGACTAAAATAAATCCCAATTCTACTGTTATTTTATTATATGGGAATAGTTTAAATGTAAGTAAAAAGGACATCATTGAATGTGTTCATTTGATGTTACATCTCAACAAGACCATTAATTGTAAATTCATTTTCTGTGCTTTGCCTTATTCTCAATATTTGTCCATTGAGCAAAATAGGTACATATATGATTTAAACTTGTTAATTTATAATAGGACATGTCGTCACAGTGACGCTATTTTATATTTTGATTGTAATCAATTTATCTCTGATTACAGACTGACTAACTTTACAATGTTTTTACCACCTAGTTCTAAGCGACGTATTGCTAACCTTTTAGCATACAATATACACAGCGACACTGGTATGTGTTTACCAACGTTTTCTGTTAGTAGTGATACTAATACTGCTTTTGTAACTAACACTTATACAGATACTAACACTTTTATTGATACACCTTGTAGTTTAAACTGTTAGGTGCGACAACAGGTAGGCTGCATGTGTTGAATGTTGTTCATCAAAATATGCAGGGGTTATCTGGCAAAGAATTAGAGTTAAGTTTGTTTATGGAGAATTATGATGTTCAGGTTTTATGTCTAACTGAACATTGGTTGAAGGAACATGAAGTAGCATTTATCAATGATGATTTCTATACCGTACAGAGTGCCTTTGTGAGAAAAAATGCTATTCGCGGTGGATCTTTAATTCTTGTATCAAACAAATTAAAATGTAAACAACGTTTAGACTTAGTTAATCTTTCCATTGAGCGCACTATTGAGTTGTCTTGCGTTGAACTCGAGCGATACTTAATAATTTGTGTTTATAGACCCCCTTCTGGGGACTTTACTCGTTTTGAATCTGTAATGGAGGATTCACTTAATAAGTTAAAATCTAGTAATAAATCTATAATTTTATGTGGAGATTTTAATGTTAATATCTTAGATGTTACTCCATTAAGTATCAGATTTCTCAATCTGTTTAGATCGTTTAATTTAGTTAACCTGTTTTTTGAACCAACAAGGATCACGGCATCTTCATCAACTTGTCTTGATAATATGTTTAGTGATTGTGTTGCCGAGGACAAATTAGTGTTAAGTGACTTATCCTCTGATCACTGTGGCTTAAAAGCTAGCTTCCCTATGCCATTAAATAAAAAGCCGCAGAAAATAGAATGCAGGCCTCATACAGCTAGTCGTTGCAATAAATTTAAAAATAATGTAGCACTTAAAGTAACACCGTCAATAGTAGAGCACGAAACTCCTAATGAAATTTATAAAGCCCTTTTTGATGTTGTGCAAAATGAATACCAATCTATTTTTAAGTCTAAAACTATTAACATTAAGGGACCTTCTGTGGGCTTCAACCAATGGGCCACACCAGGTATTTACAAAAGTCGAGCCCGATTATACGAGTTGTATGGTCTTAAACAATACAGGTTTGATACAACTTTTCTAGAGTATGTTAAAAATTATTCCAAATTATTTAAAAAGATTTGTATTATTGCAAAATCAAAATTCTTAAGCGAGACCATTAAAAATTCTAATAATAAAGTTAAAGCCACTTGGAAAATCATTAACAATGAAACGGGTAAATCTGTTACACAAGATAATCACCTTGAGATCATGGTGGGTAACAAATTAGTTAATAAAGCAGCCGACGTAGCCGAGGCTTTTAATGAGTATTTTGCCAGCATACCTATAGCGACGACTCGTTCCCTAAGTTCGTCGCCGTCTAAAGCCGAAGATCTTTTGCATAGCAGCGTGTCTAAATGTGGTAACGTATTTAGTTTCGAACATGTAACGCCTCGTGATGTGGTTAACGTTTTTAATTCACTTAAGTCTAAAAACACAGGTGATTTTTGGGGCATTTCTATTAAACTATTAAGTAACATAATCGACATTGTAGCCCCCTGTCTTGCTGTTACTTTCAATAAATGCGTTGATTTGGGGACTTTCCCTGATCTTATGAAGAGCAGTAAAGTCATCCCTCTATTTAAATCTGGTAGTAAAAATGATATTGGCAATTTTAGACCAATTTCTATTTTACCTGCATTTAGCAAAATTTTTGAAAAATTAATTCTCAAACAGTTGTTAGTACATTTTAATTTAAATAATCTCCTTCATAATGATCAATATGGCTTTACAAAGGGTCGTTCGACTACGGATGCAGGTGTTGCTTTGCTAAAACACATATTTAACGCATGGGAGAACGCGCAAAATGCAATCGGTGTTTTCTGCGATCTCTCTAAAGCTTTTGATTGCGTACATCACGATACGCTTTTACGGAAACTGCGTCATTACGGTGTTCAAAACGAGGCCCTAAATGTGATAGATTCGTATTTACAAAATAGATTCCAATGTGTAGACGTAAATGGCGCGAAATCTTCCAGACTACCGGTTCGGCTTGGTGTACCTCAAGGTTCAATACTGGGTCCATTTTTATTCTTGGTTTATATTAATGATCTACCATATTATTTAAAAGGTTTTTGTGACGTTGTACTATTTGCAGATGATACCTCTCTTATCTTTAAAGTAGATAGGAATAGACACAATTTTGACGACGTAAATAGCACGCTATCAATGGTCACGGATTGGTTCACAACAAACAACCTTGTTCTTAATGCCAAGAAAACTAAAATAATTAAGTTCGCTTTACCCAATGTCAGAAATCTAGGTCCCAATATTATCCTCGCCAATCAAGAGCTGGAAACTGCCGACTCTGCTGTATTTCTGGGCATAACAGTAGATTCAAAATTACAATGGGGATTACACATATCAAGCCTAGCGGGAAGGCTAAGTTCGGCCGCATACGCCGTCAGAAAAGTAAGACAATTCACTGACGTTGATACAGCACGGTTAGTCTACTTTAGTTATTTTCACAGCGTTATGTCCTACGGTATTCTGCTGTGGGGCAAAGCTGCTGATATTCAAAATATATTTGTTCTGCAGAAGCGAGCCGTTCGTGCAATTTATCAGCTGGGTGCCCGAGTTTCTCTTAGAGATATTTTTAAGGAGATTGGTATTCTCACGGTTGCTTCTCAGTTCATCTTTGCCAACATTTTATATATTAGACAAAATATTCACCTGTACACTAAAAACAGTGATATTCACAACTTTAACACCAGAAATAAGCATAAACTACGCGCTCCTTTTCACCGGCTTCACAAAGTTCATAATTCATTCGTAGGGCTCGGTATAACATTTTATAACAAACTGCCATCTTCTTTTTTAGACTTGCCATTTAATGCATTTAAAGCCAAAGTGAAATCTAATCTTTGTTCAAAAGCTTACTATTCCATTAACGACTACTTAAATGATAAGAATAGCTGGTCGTTGAGTTGAACACAAGACAATGTTTGTAATTTATGTTCTTTCTCCAAAATTAGTTTACTGATATAATTTATGTTTTATTATTATATACCTTTTATTATTGATTGTAGTCAATCGTAATATTAACTTACACATAGTATTGTATCGAGTCTGGTTCTTCTAACCAAACAGACAGATGTGTTGCTGGAGAGTTTGTTCCGCCACTTCTTCTTTCCAGCAAAAACACTAGGAAGTGTCGAAGGGTGGGCGTTTTGGGGGACTGTCACTTGTAAATAAGTAAAGTAAATTTTGACGTTCGAAAAGTGCTGATTATCAGCCTAGTTTGAATAAATGAGTTTTGATTTTGATTTTGATACTGATTTTTCACAGAACTGTTAAAAACAAATTATTTTTTCCTTATTTGTAAATTTTTCTTGAGAAACACATTCGATGTTAGTTTTACCATTATTTCATGTTTTTTCTTTATTTGAATAAAAATTTGTTTACGCAAAAAAACATTGTTTTCTTTTATTCTGGAGTGTAGTCTGATAAATGGGCTTTATAAAAATATATACAATGTTGTATGCTATTTTTAATACATTTTGAGTAAATTGAGTAAATCCAAAATATCCCTAGACAGTGTTGATGTGTGTATTTCAATCTTCATTAATAAAAATGGAAAGTGAGCTTTGCGTTTCTTTTAATGACCCCATACCATTGATATAAAAACTAAAGATACGGTCGTCCGAACATTTGCTCGACGTGTTCGCCATACAGAGAATCGGTGTAGTCTGCTCGTTAACGTAACCTTGTATAAGCGGCGTGGTATTTTTGAGGTATAAAGAACATAAATAAAGCTTTTAATAAAATTTACGACCGCACCCGAAGAGAGCCGATCGTGGACTAGTTCACTTCAGCTTAGGAAATACCGTTTTGGGACCACGTCATGCCGTCCGCCCAGTCCTTACGCAGTAATATATAAGTCAATGCCCCATACATGTAAAAATATCATGATTCTACTTAAAACTGCGAGATGAAATGTCTGACATGAACAAGGTGGGACAGTGATAAAAAAACATTACCCTTCCCTTGCAGTCGGGTAAAAATAGGAATTGCCAAACCAGTTTTAATTTTTTGCTCGTAGTTTATGGTAAAATTATAATGAAAACGGTCATTTAGTTAGAATGCCTAATATTTCAATTTCTTTAAGAAATAAGTCTTAACCAGAGAGAGGGCTTCAGTTTTAGTAAGAAAATTACACTATAGTGGACAACGTGAAATAGCGCACTGCAAACAAATAAAAAAATGCCCATTTTGTCTTAATCGATCTAAATGTCGTAATTATTGAATAAAACAAAATTCTGGATAGAAACATTTATTTTAGCTACATAACAATCTTATATTTTTAAAAGCTTTTATTTAACTTGTTTTATCTTATTATAAAAATAATTCACGATTACTTTATCGGATACTTTCCATTGTGCCTTCTTACAGTTTACTCTTTGCGCCTCACGTTTATTCATAATACTCTACTGTATCATTTCATTGTTTTTTACAGAGTAGCATGTATTGTACTGTCAGGCAAGATTCTGTACACAACAGCTCAAGCTTTCTGTAGGTATAATGCAGATGAACTAGCAATCTTAGTGCATTACATTTTATCTACATTCCATATTCAAATGCATTGTGAATAATTATAATCTATATTTTAATTAATTTACTTTTAGTCATCATTTGAAGAATAATTTTCACATTCATTAGAAGTACGATTTTCGGTTGAAATTGTTCCATCGTCGTTAATTGTCATTGGATGTAAGAATGTGCTGTCATTTGGCTCTTCTTTAACATTTTCAATCTTGTGGTCCCTGTTGAAAGTCATATTGGTGTCGTGCTCGTAGGATGAAGGCACCTCGTCGCGCACGGCTGGTCTACGCACCCCATTATCAGCAAACGAAGACAAAAAGAATTTCTCTTTAACATAATTAAAACTGTTAATTTTCAATGCTTGTTGGGCGAACAAATCAATCTTACTTGTTTTATCATTTTGAAAACTTTCTGGACTATTGGTAAAGGCTTGAACATAATTATTGATAACCAAGTTTTTTAAATCATAGTTATCTTGTTTTGGTGATTGTAAATTATCATGCCTTGGTGTTTTGTAGTCAGCATTTAGTTGTTCATTGACGAGATAGTTTGACTTTGATTGTGACGCGTGTTGCACGACCTTAGTACTTTGTTTTTTCTGTATGATGACAACTTGTTTGAATGAAGGCTTCATAGATGGGTGATTCATAGGCTTTTGGAATACGACATCCTTATCCTTATAAGATATTATCTGTGGTGTTGTCGCCGGAGGGTCAGGTGCTTGGCTGCATAAGAAGTGAGACTGGTTGATGCTGTTAATGATTGAATTCGGGCTCGGGGATGATTGCATCACGTTTGGTCGTTGCACAGCGTTAGGATTCAATGCACCTAAAAAAATACATAGAACTATGAATTCCCAAAATATTCAGTGACATATTTATGCAACCAGAGTAGGTAACTCAACAGAGCGAAAGCTCTAAATTACGCGCAATGACAGATGTACAACCACAAAGTGCACTAGTACAAACCTGAGAAATCTTGTTAGTTTTACTGTACCTAAGGTACCTACATGGTGTAAACGCGAGTACACAACATGTCCTCTGACCGTTTATTCACATACATATTGCATCAGAGAATATCATTTTTGTGTGAATTTTTTGCCAGTGGGTACACATACAGTTAGTAATAATTATGTTATAAGTATAACTTATAAGACACGTTGAGAAAAAGTATCACAACTAGCATATTTATACGTGTGCAAACGCGTGGTACCTACCTACTACCATTTTTTTTAGAAAACAAGCTTTTGAAACTATGTATTTATACGGAGTATTTTATACTTGAACAAAAAAAAACTGCTGTGTTTTTATCCTACTTTTACTATAGGAAACCATTATTTTGTGTGTACAAGGCATGCGCTATATTTTATTTATTAGAGAACATTCATAATTTAAAGATGTGAGATGCGGTTGTAATCGAACTTGTGAGTTAAATAACCTTGTATGACGTCAGTCAAATAATTGTAACGACAACATTAGCTACAAGTACAGTGTGACATCATTGATCAAAGTTCACGCGACTGATTGCCATCACACAAGGCTCCGATAACAGCTGTTTAGGTTCGTAGTTCGCCAGATACTTTAACCAGACAGGTCAACTATTTAACTCGAAGATCTTTCTTAGGTAACATTTTTATACAGACTCGACAGCCTGAATACTACCTCTACCTACTCTACGGCGTAGAGTACCGTAGTGTGTAAAGTTATAGGTACAAATAAAGAGAGATCGGATAGAGGTAGAACTTTACCCCCATTCGAATGGTTGAGTCAATATCGGTTAATTTACCTTGTGGTTTGTATTTCGCGAGCTGCGCGTACACTTGCTTGATGCGTTCAATGTTGACCTGCGACGCCTTCGAGTGGTCCACCATGGGCATCGGATAGTCGCGCCCGATAATGCACTGGGCCGACTGCTGAACCGCCTCCGGAGCCACCCACGGCTCGTGGATGTACCGCGTCGGCATGTTCTTCAATGCCGGAATGTATCTCCTGTAAACAAAATAATATATGTACTAGTTATAATAATAAGTAGTACATCACACAACATCTTCGTTAAAAATGCAGAGATTGTGGAAAATTTGTTGCAATAAGCGTGAAGGGACAAGAATGTTGCATACGGCAACATCATCATCACAATGCGTCACTCCCTCGAACAAACATTACGCAATAAAATGACCTAAGTCAGTAGGTGCATACACTAGTTGTGTACTTGTTAAGTTGTTACATAAACTCGCTCCGGCGGGAATACCGTGCTAGGGATGTTAACCATTTGATCCATTTGTTGAAGACAGTAGTACCTGCGGGGTAGGAAGAGGAAGAAGAAAATGTTACGGAAGGTCACGCCTACCTATTCAGGCCATCACAATCCGTGATATTCGACGCGCTATACCCAGAACAGAACAGTTTCAGTAAATTATTTAATAAGGTTTAATACTGAAGGCTGCGGGTTGTTCAAAAGAGATACTGCGGACACAAAGGGCTAAGAAGGAACATAGGTGGTTTTTAGTCAGAAGAATTCTGACACGCCCTTCCGCTCCGCGCAGAGCGGGAGGAGTTATTTGATGATTTTTCACCCTCCAAAAGAAAAGGTTTAATACTGAATCGGTATAAAATAAAATAAGGTTCCATAAAAAAAAATCGTACGGACGCAAATTGTTTTTTTTTTATAGCAGGGAAATCCCCCGATCGAGTATACATATGAACCTTTACAATAATCTTATAAAGAGAAAGGGGATAGAACCGATGTGGCATATCAACCAGCCCGCCGACGACGGAAGCTTTTCAACGACCCGTCTCTAGTGTACAAATGCGAAAGCTTGATGATAGGCTTACTAAGTAATCAAAATGATTGATTATAAAGTAAAGTAAGTAAAAGCTAAAGTAACCACAGGCGCGGCAGGCCCAGAAGAAGATGGCGGGACGAACTCGACTCTTTTCGCAGGGATTGGCATTTAAGGGGATCACAGCAGTGGATGACTTTGACGATTTGACCTCTGTACTGGCTTTTGTTTATTTTTCGGCCCCTACCGGCAAACGCCTGTACTACAGAAAAACGTACCAAAGAACAGAAATGTGTCGCAGAGTGGTCATCGTATTTGCCTAACATATTTTGTTTCTCTTGGAGTACCTACATCATAATGTATGAATAAAATATTTAATAATAAATTATACACTTTGACTAATGAAGTAATAACCTAGCTTTCATTAGTTATTTCACTGAGCACAGGTACTCCTACGATACATTCTTAAGGTCTGATAAAGACCAGGTAACTGCTTATCGCTTCTCAGTCACGGAAATAGTCAGAATGCTCCAGCTTTCAGCTAACTGAGCACGAATGCTACTACATGATACATTTTGAAGGTCTGACGATGACCACCTACGTGCTTATCGGTTCTCAGTGACTGATGTAGTTAGAATGACCTAGCTTTCAAATTTTATCTATCTGAGCACGTATTCTACTACATGATACATTATGAAGGTCTGATGATGACCAGCTAAGTGATTATCGGTTCTCAGTGACGGATATAGTTAGAATGCTCCAGCTGTCAGCTTTTATCTTATTGAGCACGGATGCTACTACATGATACATTTTGAAGGTCTGATGATGACCAGCTAAGTGCTTATCGGTTCTCAGTGACGGATGTAGTTAGAATAACCTAGCTTTCAAATTTTATCTGTCTGAGCACGGATGCTACTACATGATATATTTTGAAGGTCTGATGATGACCAGCTAAGTGCTAATTGGTTCTCAGTGACGGATATAGCTAGAATTACCTAGCTTTCAAATTTTATCTTATTGAGCACGGATGCTACTACATGATACATTTTGAAGGTCTGATGATGACCAGCTAAGTGCTTATCGGTTCACTGTGACGGATATAGCTAGAATGACCACCATCTGGTAAATGGCACCATCAGTCTCCAAGGCCTCTTCGAGCTCTTTCAAATGAGTCCACACACGACGGTTCTACGTAGTGCCATCAATGAGATCCTATACTCACCTTCGGAGTCTACCATCAGGTAGCTAGTATCATCAGTCTCCAAGGCCTCCTCGAGCTCTTTCAAATGAGTCCAAACATGATGGTTCTACTCGGTGCTGTCAATGAGATCCTATACCCACCTTCGGAGTCCACCATTAGGTACGAGACATCATCAGTAATCCAGATCTCCATCTTCCATCAAACGAAATTCTCAAGACAAAATAATTAAAACAATAAAACAATTAACACCATTAAAACAATAACATACATTACATAACATCGCGCCTGTAATCCCCAAAGGGTTAGGCAGAGGTGTACCTAATAGTAGGCGTGATGTTATGTTATGTATGTTATTATTTTAATGATTTTAAATGTTTTATCGCTTTTAGCGATACTACATACTACATGATACATTTTGAAGGTCTGATGATGATCAGCTAAGTGCTTATCGGTTCTCAGTGACGGATGTAGTTAGAATGACTTAGCTTTCAGATTTTATCGATCTGAGCACGGATACTACTACATGATACATTTTGAAGGTCTCATGATGATCAGCTAAGTGCTTATCGGTTCTCAGTGACGGGTGTAGTTAGAATGACCTAACTTTCAGATTTTATCTTATTGAGCACGGATGCTACTACATGATACATTTTGAAGGTCTGATGATGACCAGCTAAGTGCTTATCGGTTCACAGTGACGGATATAGCTAGAATGACCATTATCAGGTAAATGGCACCATCAGTCTCCAAGGCCTCCTCGAGCTCTTTCAAATGAGTTAAAACAATAACATACATTACATAACATCGCGCCTGTAATCCCCAAAGGGTTAGGTAGAGGTGTACCTAATAGTAGGCGTGATGTTATGTTATGTATGTTATTATTTTAATGATTTTAAATGTTTTATCGCTTTTAGCGATAAAACAATTGTAGTCGTTCTTGTAGCACGGATGCTACTACATGATACATTTTGAAGGTCTGATGATAACCAGCTAAGTGCTTATCGGTTCTCAGTGACGAACGTAGTTAGCATGACGTAACTTTAAAATTTTATCGATCTGAGCACGGATGCTACTACATAATACATTCTAAAGGTCTGATGATGACCAGCTAAGTGCTAATTGGTTCTCAGTGACGGATATAGCTAGAATGACCTAGCTTTCAAATTTTATCGATCTGAGCACGGATACTACTACATGATACATTTTGAAGGTCTGATGATGATCAGCTAAGTGCTTATCGGTTCTCAGTGACGGGTGTAGTTAGAATGACCTAACTTTCAGATTTTATCTTGTTGAGCACGGATGCTACTACATGACACATTTTGAAGGTCTGATGATGATCAGCTAAGTGCTTATCGGTTCTCAGTGACGGATGTAGTTAGAATGACTTAGCTTTCAGATTTTATCGATCTGAGCACGGATACTACTACATGATACATTTTGAAGGTCTCATGATGATCAGCTAAGTGCTTATCGGTTCTCAGTGACGGGTGTAGTTAGAATGACCTAACTTTCAGATTTTATCTTATTGAGCACGGATGCTACTACATGATACATTTTGAAGGTCTGATGATGATCAGCTAAGTGCTTATCGGTTCTCAGTGACGGATGTAGTTAGAATGACTTAGCTTTCAGATTTTATCGATCTGAGCACGGATACTACTACATGATACATTTTGAAGGTCTCATGATGATCAGCTAAGTGCTTATCGGTTCTCAGTGACGGGTGTAGTTAGAATGACCTAACTTTCAGATTTTATCTTATTGAGCACGGATGCTACTACATGATACATTTTGAAGGTCTGATGATGATCAGCTAAGTGCTTATCGGTTCTCAGTGACGGATGTAGTTAGAATGACTTAGCTTTCAGATTTTATCGATCTGAGCACGGATACTACTACATGATACATTTTGAAGGTCTCATGATGATCAGCTAAGTGCTTATCGGTTCTCAGTGACGGGTGTAGTTAGAATGACCTAACTTTCAGATTTTATCTTATTGAGCACGGATGCTACTACATGATACATTTTGAAGGTCTGATGATGACCAGCTAAGTGCTTATCGGTTCACAGTGACGGATATAGCTAGAATGACCATTATCAGGTAAATGGCACCATCAGTCTCCAAGGCCTCCTCGAGCTCTTTCAAATGAGTCCAAACACGACGATTCTACGCAGTGCCGTCAATGAGATCCTTTACTTACCTTTGGAGTCCACTATCAGGTAATTGACATTATCAGTCTCCAAGGCGTCCTCGAGGTCTCAACACCATTAAAATAACAAGATACATAACATAACATCACGCCTACTATTAGGTACACCTCTGCCTAACCCTTTGGGGATTACAGGCGTGATGTTATGTAATGTATGTTTTTATTTTAATGGTGTTAATTGTTATATCGCTTTTAATTATTTTGTCTTGAGAATTTCGGTAGATGGAAGATGAAGATCTGGATGACTGTTGATGTCTCGTACCTGATGGTAAACTCCGAAGGTGGGTATAGGATCTCATTGACGCCACTGAGTAGAACCATCGTGTTTGGACTCATTTGAAAGAGCTCGAGGAGGCCTTGGAGACTGATGATACCAGCTACCTGATGGTAGACTCCGAAGGTAAGTATAGGATCTCATTGATGGCACTACGTAGAACCGTCGTGTGTGGACTCATTTGAAAGAGCTCGAAAAGGCCTTGGAGACTGATGGTGCCATTTACCTGATGGTGGTCATTCTAGCTATATCCGTAACTGTGAACCGATAAGCACTTAGCTGGTCATCATCAGACCTTCAAAATGTATCATGTAGTAGCATCCGTGCTCAATAAGATAAAATCTGAAAGCTAGGTCATTCTAACTACATCCGTCACTGAGAACCGAAAAGCACTTAGCTGATCATCATCAGACCTTCAAAATGAATCATGTAGTAGCATCCGTGCTCAATAAGATAAAATGTGAAAGCTAAGTCATTCTATCTACATCCGTCACTGAGAACCGATAAGCACTTAGCTGATCATTATCAGACCTTCAAAATGTATCATGTAGTAGCATCCGTGCTCAATAAGATAAAATCTGAAAGCTAAGTCATTCTAACTACATCCGTCACTGAGAACCGATAAGCACTTAGCTGATCATCATAAGAACTTCAAAATGTATCATATAGTAGCATCCGTGCTCAGATCGATAAAACTTTAAAGCTAGGTCATTCTAGCTATATCCGTCACTGAGAACCAATTAGCACTTAACTGGTCATCATCAGACCTTCAAAATATATCATGTAGTGGCATCCGTGCTCAGATCGATAAAATTTGAAAGCTAAGTCATTCTAACTACATCCGTCACTGAGAACCGATAAGCACTTAGCTGATCATCATCAGACCTTCAAAATGTATCATATAGTAGCATCCGTGCTCAGATCGATAAAACTTTAAAGCTAGGTCATTCTAGCTATATCCGTCACTGAGAACCAATTAGCACTTAACTGGTCATCATCAGACCTTCAAAATGTATCATGTAGTAGCATTCGTGCTCAGATCGATAAAATTTGAAAGCTAGGTCATTCTAGCTATATCCGTCACTGAGAACCAATTAGCACTTAGCTGGTCATCATCAGACCTTCAAAATGTATCATGTAGTAGCATCCGTGCTCAGATCGATAAAATTTTAAAGCTAGGTCATGCTAACTACGTTCGTCACTGAGAACCGATAAGCCCTTAGCTGGTTATCATCAGACCTTCAAAATGTATCATGTAGTAGCATCCGTGCTACAAGAACGACTACAATTGTTTTATCGCTAAAAGAGATAAAACAATTAAAATCATTAAAATAATAACATACATAACATCACGCCTACTATTAGGTACACCTCTGCCTAACCCTTTGGGGATTACAGGCGCGATGTTATGTAATGTATGTTATTGTTTTAATGGTGTTAATTGTTTTATCGTTTTAATTATTTTGTCTTGAGAATTTCGTTTGATGGAAGATGAAGATCTGGATGACTGATAATGTCTCGTACCTGATGGTGGACTCCGAAGGTGGTGTATAGGATCTCATTGACGGCAATGAGTAGAACCATCGTGTTTGGACTCATTTGAAAGAGCTCGAGGGGGCCTTGGAGACTGATGATACTAGCTACCTGATGGTAGACTCCGAAGGTAAGTATAGGATCTCATTGATGGCACTACGTAGAACCGTCGTGTGTGGACTCATTCGAAAGAGCTCGAAGAGGCCGTGGAGACTGATGGTGCCATTTACCTGATGGTGGTCATTCTAGCTATATCCGTCACTGTGAACCGATAAGCACTTAGCTGGTCATCATCAGACCTTCAAAATGTATCATGTAGTAGCATCCGTGCTCAGATCGATAAAATTTGAAAGCTAGGTCATTCTAGCTATATCCGTCACTGAGAATCAATTAGCACTTAGCTGGTCATCATCAGACCTTCAAAATGTATCATGTAGTAGCATCCGTGATCAATAAGATAAAATCTGAAAGCTAAGTCATTCTAACTACATCCGTCACTGAGAACCGATAAGCACTTAGCTGATCATCATCAGACCTTCAAAATGTATCATGTAGTAGCATCCGTGCTCAATGAGATAAAAGCTGAAAGTTGGAGCATTCTGACTATTTCCGTGACTGAGAACCGATAAGCAGTTACCTGGTCTTCATCAGACCTTCAAAATGTATCATGTAGTATGAGAGACCATCATTAGGTAGGAGACATCATCAGTCATCTAGATCTCCATCTTTCATCAAACGAAAATCTCAAGACAAAATAGTTAGATAACATAACATCACGCCTGTAATCCCCGAAGGGTTAGGCAGAGGTGTACCTAATAGTACACCCACATTTCGCCAGTTATGTTTAAGTCCCATATAAGCGAGCCTATTGCCATCAACCGGGCACAAATCCAGACTCCGTGGCTGTTACTTATAATTTCCTGATGGAAAAACCCAATAACACTTTGCCCGACCCGGGAATCGAACCCAGGACCTCATGCTCAGCATCGTGCTTACGACCACTAGACCAACGAGGCAGGCCAAAATTAAAATAATATCATAGATATATCTATATACCAAAATATCTACTAAGAAACGTAGGTAATTTACCAATAGTTTTGGAGAGCTCGGCCACGCGTCACTTTACGTTTATTAGGCATAGTCAGCTTAGTCTATGATAGGTGCAAACAACAAAACGAAATTACAAACTACTATAAATATATTTACAAACTTATTTTCTGTTCTTATTTTACGAAATATTGATAACTATACAATTTAAAATATGTTTTAATTCAGAAAACATTAAAAACGTGAACTTTTGAATTTTATTTGTGAAGTAATGACATGCGTGCAGTCCACCCGTGACAACAGTCATCGAGACACTGGCGCAGCGCGTTCCAAGTATGCGCGACGGGTCTCGCGCCGAATTTGCCTCAAAATGTCGGGAATTAATTTATTATTTTAAAATTTTATTACAAATCAGAGAAAATAAACAATACGGATTGTTAAATACATCACTACGTATTTTTGGGTATAAAATTCATACCGAACTATTCAGCCGTTACAGAGACAAAATTCGATTTAGGTTAAGACATACTACGATTTTTTATTAAATAATGTGAAGGTTTATTAAATTTTTAAACAATACGAATTATTTGTGATGACTTTAAGTATAACATATATTTTTTATATGGAAATCGTACGGAAGGATTCCTCAACAAATTTCTTTAAACATACGTCGTTTTTGGGATTTTAGCAACGCAACGGCCTTAAGAGCATTGGATAGGGATAAATGGAAAGAGGGAAGGGAGGCCTTTGCCCTGCAGTGGGACATAAATGGCTAGTTTGATTTCATTGATTTGATTATAACATACCTTACATTATTCTTGGTGGCATAAATACGAATGATGAATTAATAAAAAAAAAACAAAGTGACATACCTTATAAAATCACCATTAGGATCAGTTTTTCGCCCGAAACGTACGGGGCAATAGCAGTGGAAAAATTGCTGGAAGAATGATGAGCACGAGAGCCACATCCACATGCCCGCATTGACGGACCAGTCAGCATCGAGAAGCAATTCGTCGAACACCTAAGGAACGGGGACTCCCCTCAAATTAATACGTGTCGACGATAGTCATACAACAGATCCGGGGCTGCGGGACTTCGAAAGAGATACCGCGGCTCCGGGACACAAAGGACTAAGAAAGAACATGGGTGGCTTTTAGTCAGCACAAGTCTGACACTCCCTTCCGCTACACCCAGAATGCGGAGCGGGAGCAACAAAAAAGTCATACAAAAGATGATTCAACTGGTTCGCAAGTCTAACTTAATAGTTGAAGTGAGTAAACCAACTAAATATTCCTTGTATCTTCTGGGTTTTGTAACAGGATTGAAAAATATCATATCTGTTTAAAAAATTGTGCAGTAAAACAAGAATTGTTCCTTTAGTGCAATGTATTTCAATATGAAATAACACATATCACTGGAGAGACTTTAAATTTAATTCTGAATGACTGCGATATGGAACTAAACTACTAAATAACGAAGCTCCTTGCCTTCATCCCTTCTTCCCATGAGATCCACAAGTCGCCTCTGGTCAGGAAGCAAGCCACTGCATGCCTGGCTAGGTGGTGAATCCAGCCTTCTTCTCTTAATTGTATCATTATGGCATCTATCCAAGGAAACCCGGATTGGCCCTGAAACATAATAAGATAAAGATGATCATAGGTTTTTCAAAGGGGCGTTTTCATATTCTCTTTCGAAAACGCGTTTTTTAGTATTGTTCAGTAGATTCGATTAGGTAGGTTTTTTTTTTCATTTATTTACCATTTATAAAAATAATTACATTTGTTTAAGTAGAATAGCATTATTAAACCACTGAGGTTTGTACTTAATGCTACATGTAATTCTACATCGTAATAAAAAACAAGGAACAAAATAAACGCAACATAATAATAATACCCTATTTCGAAACTTGGTAACTTCATCTTACGTGATATAATACTAACCAAACGTGAAACTTCATTTCACATTAGTCATTCAATGTGTTGTAGGTAGTGGGACTTAAGTTTTAATTTAATATTTCTTGGCGTAATGTCACTGCGCAAATCGGAACGTAGGTTGTTAATTAACCGAGGAACTTGGTAAGAAGATGTCCGCTCGCCGTAGGCACAATATAAAATGGACAGTACGGAAACTACCTACAAACGCTGGAAACCGCACACTCACACAAATATGCGCATCGACGGGGCATCTCGGCCGACTTCGCGGTGCTCTCAGTTGTGCGTGCCGCGCCGAGACGAGTGGTCAGTTGGTCACGTATAAGTTTATATATCCCGATATTTTTTTAATTGCCACGAACATGTTGCGCGGTATACGACTGTGTGAACTTGGCTTCATTTAACCGACTTCCAAAAAGAAGGAGGTTCTCAATTCGTCTGTTTTTTTTTTTTTTTGGAAATTTGTTTCCGCATAACTCCCTCATTTATGAACCGATTTGAAAAAATATTTTTTAATCGAAAGAGTATACTCCCGAGGTGGTCCCACTGGTACCATGTCAGGATCTGATGACGGAATCTAAGCGAAATCGAGGGCAACTCTCAAATTTTATAGGCACGTATTACGTGTTTCGTACTTTTTCTATAGCTATTTAAGTATTCACATCTGGCAGTCATTACCTCGTGTTGATGAGCTGATGACGGAAGGTATAACTCCTTAACGGTTAGGAGTTGGAGAATAATTCTTAAATAAAATATTATGGGGACGTATATAATAATATGGTTGTATTCTTTCTGGTTATCTAGGTTAGCTGATTGTTGAAGGTACAACTCCTTAACGGTTAGGAGTTAATAGCAATAATAAGGGAATTTTGAAGGTTAAGAGTTAGGTTTCTTGTTGAACGTTAAATGCATCGTTACTATTAGTATAGGATATTACAACTAAAAATGTTTTTTTTTAAAAACTCTTTAAAAAAAAACAGCTTCGAAGTCGGTGACTTTTGTTTGTTTGATTTTCTTTTTTTTGCCACCGACTTCAGAAGCTGATTTTTCTCTTGAAGTTCAGACAGACTTCAGAAGCTGAGTTAATTTCTTCTTGAGTAAATTTTTTACTTTTTTGTGTTTTTGAAGTCGGTTTTATTTTTTGCATAAAAGTTTTTTCTGTAAATAATTTGTAATAACGAAGATATTATTTTAAGTAATAAAGGTATTTTTTTTTAATTCTTTTAAAATTCCTAGTAGTATCACACGCATTTTCGGGTTGAAACGCGGTACGGTTCGCAGCCGCTCATGAGCCCTGCCCGCGTGCCACCTGTGCCGCGGCCGCGGATAGCGCGCGCCCATCACTCCAACGAGAGCGCACGAAACGATATCGACTACCGTCCAGCCGCGGCTCGCTCCCACCAAAACTTGTAAAAGGTTACGCCGCGCGCGCCGGAATGACAAAGTTAAAGATCTATAGTTCTACAAGTTATTGTGTATTAATACTAAACTGTTTTATGTTGTATTAGCAATTTAGATATATATTTAGTTATAATTATAGTTATTAGACTGTAAGCTTTCCTAAAAAAATAAGTAAATAAATAAATACATTTTCCGTGTTTAAACTACATAATATCTTTTGTTAAGATTAACCGACGCCTTAAGATAACCTATTTAGATTGTATTTGTAAGCTAGTTTTTTTAAATTTGGTTGATTGATCACAACAGAATAAAAATGTTTTAATAAAGAAAAAACAATATCAACAACAAGCTTAATTTTATTGAATCAATAGTTAATTTGATCTCTCGAACTGTATCCAGAAGTTATCTGCGGATTTCAGCAACCGTGCATAAATGGGACAGCCCTATGGCTTCAATGGAGCGTAGGTAGTTATCGAATCAACTAGGCTTAGTTTCGGTACTGTCCATATTTATACTGTGCCGTAGGTGTTATTTGCAGGTACCGTGCGTAGCATGTTACGTGCGGCGGCCCGCGTGATACAGAATGTTGAACTATATGCTCTAAGTAACCGTTGAACAATGTATATTTAAATTATGTATGTACACCTTGTACAGGTACTTACACTAGCCCATTTCGCTAAAGCTTCGTTGTTCTTTTCCCATGGTATTTGAACGCATATAGGATTTCCTTCCATACGGTCAAAATTGGGGTTGCGTGTTGCAGCACAATAGAAAAATTCCCTCCATAGTATTTGCCCATGAAGAGACAGCGGTGGTCTTACTCGTTTAATTCTTTTGTACAATTCCGTCAACTGATAGTAAAATAATCTAGTTGACAAACACCCAAACCTGTAAAAGAAGGGTATTTCTTTAGCTTTAGCACAAAAAAAACAAAAAAACCAAAAAAAAAAACAAAAAAAAATGCGGGTTAAAGGACAACTAAGGGTTACCTTTGTATAAAAGCAATATTTACCGTAAGTAGGGTGACAAGCCTGTTTGACTTGCCAACAGTGACTGTGGTGTCATTTTTGGCCGCCCGAATGAAGCCACCCAAGCTTTTCTTTCGAGATGTCTTTCTAACCTAGCTAAAGCTTCACTTTCCCCTCCCATCCAAACGGGAGATTTTAAACCCTCAACCTCGAAACCTGAATTCATAACAATACGTAATAATTAATAAAAAGTCAGTCACCATTTCATTCGTAGATATGCATAGGTTTATAGACTGGATTTGTCGTAATTACCAAGTTCTTCGAGAGTGGGTACGCCAAACCGGTCATCATGGTTATCGGTTACGGGCGTGGTGGCGCCGTTCAGCGTTTGACCCGATATGGGCGCCTCCGCCGGCGGGGGTGGGGGCATGCTGGCGATTAACGCCTGGAACTGGTGGTACGTGAGAGGCGCTTTGCCACCGTTTCGTTCTATTATTCTGTAAAAAATAATTATAGTGAATTAATATTTACGACTCAAATTTTGCACAAAAAGTTTTCTTTTAACTGTTCAAATAACTTACTGGTCTAATTTGTATAACGTGTGAGAAACACGAGATATGACGGTGATGCCGACTTCGCGACATTTTGACATAATGTTGTGGTCTCGCACTCTGCCATAGGGCTCGGGGTCCTCCTCGAAGGACAACGCTGTGGTTCCCCATTCCCGGAACAATTTTGGTAACGCATCGGCGGGTTGCCCTCGAACCACGAACAGCCGTGAGTTAAGTTTTCGTAAACTGCTATCTAAGTCTTCCAAACATTGCAGCAGAAATCTGTCGAGATAAGTTTATCGATTGAATAAATACTGCATAATGTCGAGTGTAACAACTTCCTACGTAATACACGAAGTAGTACCTACCTACTACGTATGTCGACTCGAACGTGTACGTAGGCTATGTATGACTCAAACATCTCGTAGAAAGATTAAATCATTATTAAATTAATTTCTTACGCAGAAAAAGATTGTAATTCAAAGTTTTACCTCCATTTGTTGATGCCAACATTAGATGAGCTGGCGAACCAAGGGTCAATAATAAATACACATCTGTACGTCGCAGCGTCTGCTAGGCCATCCTTTA
The DNA here is from genome assembly GCA_949774965.1 of Diarsia brunnea. Lineage (NCBI taxonomy): Eukaryota > Metazoa > Arthropoda > Insecta > Lepidoptera > Noctuidae > Diarsia > Diarsia brunnea. The sequence goes on from OX458998.1 coordinate 10,969,857, forward strand.
ACGCTGGGTTATCATGGAGACGCAAGCCTTTTCGGAACCAATGCACGAGGTGCTTCGCGCCAGGCCGACGTGCGGCAGGCGAGTGATGCGGCGCGGGAGCACTGGCTGGAGACGCGTGCGATCGTACTTTCTGAGCGGGCAGCGTCTCCGCAGCAGCTGACATTTTCATGTATTTACCCACATTGCGCCTGGTGTAGAATAAGCTACTTTTGATATCTGGAATTGGGTTTTCAAATGCACAATAGAGTCAATGCAAAAAATCTCTTGTTGCTTGCACATGTTTCACTACGCTTTGTGATTTGCCGGATTTTTAGGTGGGAAGTTGAAGCTTACGAGAGAGGAATGTGCACAAGCAAATCCAAGAACTCTACTTTATCATATTTGTTACTAGAGCGTACTTAAATATAAGCAATAATTGAACTGATACATTATTATTCCTTTATTCATCTATTTACATATTGAAATATTCCTATACAACATAATAATAATCGACAGTTGAAAGGCTAATTGATCTAACCGACATTTTGTAAAACTTGCAGGAGGATGGATCAAAGAATTTTGTTTTTTTTTTACGTCATATAAAAACAACTATTTGATAGACTTTTATTTATTTAATACAGTATATTCCTAATTAAGTAAGGAAGTTTTTTAAGTAATTTATTACTGTTGAAAATTGTGTATTATTTTAGAAAATTTATGTTGGTTAGCCCAAAAAGTAATTTTTTGAGATAGGCAAAATGATTTAAATGCCTACCGTAAATAAAATAGCTGAAAGTAAACTGGCTCAAGTATCGACATAGAATAAAATAATACGAGAGAAAATGAATTTAGCGCCGAGTCAACTGACAGTTGAATATACCCAATGTCCATAATCAAAATGATGGTGTCGCACCAGAGTGAAGTAGTTTGATGCAGATATTCATTAGAGGGACTGCAGGATGAACCCTTACTAGATTATAGTAGATATTGATGCTTAGGCGATCATAAGTCAACAACGTTCATAAGATATTTTTGAGGTTGGTATGCCACTTTATATCAAATCAAAATGGGCCAATCGACATAGCTTATTGTTTAGGTTTAATGCAAAAAAAGGCCAAACGACAAAATCACAACCATGGCGAAAAAGCCAAATGCCTTAATCTACACCCGTTATAAAAGGTTGAAAAATTTAAACAGCTTAACTGCGGTACTCAGAGATATTTAATGATTACTTAAGCCGTCACTTGGTAAAGGTTTGACATACTTTTGTATGACAAAACTGTCAAAACCTTTACTAAGTGATGGCCTAAGTAATCATTAAAGCTCTCTGAGTGCGGCAGTAAGTCATCGAGTCCTCAAATTTGTCTAATTTTGTGTCGTATAGATCAATAAGCTTAGAAATGAGGTCTCTTTTGCAGTGGGTGCTAAGCGCTAAAAAAAGTAGTCAAAGAAATGTGAAACCTAACTCAAACGACGAAGAAAAATTTGCTGATTCCGAATATGTATATAACTTAATATTGCAGTAAATATCGCTTAGACCAATTAGCCTTTCAACCGTCGGCTACTATTTTTTATATTTTTAAATGTTTTTTATAATAAAAAACATAGTAAAAAAATAGTAGCCCGCCGGCATTGGGAGCAGGGTCCGAGTTGAGAGAGAGCTCTTGAGAGAGGAACCTCCTGACCTCCTCCTGACAATGCGCGCCGTGTCCAAAAGTACTGCCTTCTGAATCAAGCCCTTGATCCACCTACCAAGCGAGAGCCTGTCCGTCGAGGCTTTTGGCTATTAAGCCATTGGCGAGACACGACTATCGGCACAATGACTGCTGTATTCACGTGCCACATGTCGACAACCTCGCGAGCCAGATCTAGATACTTGAATTGCTTATATTTCTCTGCTTTCACGAGGTTCTCGTCACGCGAGACCGTTACATCAACAATCATTGCGCGACGCTCCGATCGATATATCACCACAATGTCAGGCTTATTGGCAACAATAGTCCTGTCAGTGATGATAGGTCGATCCCAATACAACGAAAGAACTATACATTATTTTTACGTATTTTAATATTATTATGTTTTGCTGACATCACCTAGTTGTTACGTAACTTGATTTGTTCTTTTTTTACATTTTGCTGAAGTGTAGGTATGCACTTGTCTATATCTATACTAATATTATAAAGAAGTAAAGTTTGTGTGTTTGTATATTTGTTAAATTGTAAGGGGTAATCTCGGGATCTACTGAACCGATTTCAAAAATTCTTTCACCGTTGGGAAGCTACACTATCCCCGGGTACTTTTTATCCCTGTATTCCCACGGGAACGGGAACTACGCGGGTGAAACCGCGTGACGTCCGCTAGTGGCTTATATAAAATTCGTCTTAGAAGTCTTGAATTTTTTTTTGTCGAATCAGTTGTTGTAACGAATTTCTTTTGTTCTATTAAATTCCTTGACAGATAAACAAATGCCTGAACTCATAAGCTTTTGATTATACTATGTTTGTCTAATCGTCGAACATACTGCCGCACTCAGAGAGCTTTAATGATTACTTAGGCCACCACTTAGTAAACGTTTTGACAGTTTTGTCATACAAAAGTATGTCAAATCTTTGCTAAGTAACGGTTTAAGTAATCATTAAATATCTCTGAGTATCGTAGTTACAGTTATTTATTTTGCCAAAATAAACTAATGATAATACGTTTAGTATGTAAATGTATTTAGATAGGTAGTAGGTACCTACTACTTATAATTAGATACGTACTCAAAAAACAACCCTTTCCTTGCAGTCGGGTAAAAAGTAAAAGGTACCTAATCTTCAAATTAAGTTTTTATATAGCTGCAACCACAGAACAGAAAGTTTTTTCTGTTCTGTGGCTGCAACCGTCTCCTAGGCCATCTTTACTTTACTGTCTCGTCTCAAAAATACACCCGTATCATACTTTTTATGTAGGTTACCATTAACATTTTTATTTATATTAATTTTAAAATTAATATAAATTAATTTTAAAATAATAAGAACTGCCACTCAAATCGATCTTTAGGTAAAGCTGTGCTTGCCTAGGTCGGTTCTGTGGATGGGTGACCGCCCGACATACCGAGTTTCCTCCGTGCCTCGGAAAGCACGTTAAGCTGTTGGTCCCAGCTGCCATATATAGATCTTTGGCAGTCGTTACAGGTAGTCAGTGACCTGAAAGTCTGACAACCAGTCTTACCAAAGGGTATCGTATTACCTAGTATTAACTGGGTTGTGGAGGTCAGATAGGCAGTCGCTCCATGTAAAATACTGGTATTCAGCTGCATCCGGTTAGACTGGAAGCCAACCCCAACATAGTTGGGAAAAGGCTAGGCAGATGATGAATTTTAAAAACAAACAACTCAGCTTTACCTCTAAAAGCAATGCAGATTCATAGGAAGCCATAATTTTCCGTCATAATTAGAACAAGAAACCAATTATATGAGGAGTTGGCAATCGATAAAAAGTTTGAAACCGTGTTGCGAAACAGAAAATTCATGAAAGCTTACAAGTTCACGCCGATGTCCAATTGTTTGACATTCGTTTTTCAAAGAATCGTTTGTAAGAAAAACTTGCTTTTACCTAATGGGCGAAATGATAATGTATTGTCTCGATGACGAACATGATACGTAGTTAGGTTTAAGGTACCTACTATAAGGATCGTCTACGTTAAAAATATTTTTAAATCAACGGAAAACAATAATATGAAAAAAAAATATCGAGATAAGTAGGTAACTGTACCTACAGACCTATTATAATTTAACTAGCTGACCCATACAACTTCGTCTGCGTCACATAATATAGCTTATAACCTTTCTCGATAAATCGACTATCTAACATATTAAATTGAGTTAAATCGTACTCGTAACAAACAAAAATCATACCTTTCCTCTTTATAATACCTATTTTATTTCGTGGTGATCTTCAAATAATTATTATTGACATAGGTAGTAATTCCCTTACGACGTATTAACACCGCGATTTTAGATTAAAGAAAATGAATATTTTTTAAAGATTGCAACATTTGCATCGTCCTTTCCCGTTTTGACATAATTATGAAACGTCACTTTTCTTTTTCGCGCGTTAACGACACCGCAAGAAAAAGTTCTTTCTCGTCAAATTATTCGCTTAAAAATAAGTTTACGTTATTTTCTACCGAAATAACAAAATAGTGAGTGACAAAAAGTGTAATATGTGCAGCATTAGTGAAAATCGTAAACCTGAGACGCAAAAATCTGAGCAAATACCTACAGACAACGCTCGCGCAGCCGACCACAGCGGTGAACTTGGATGTAACCATTAGGCGTAAGAAAGCCTGGCTATAACTGACCTATACGTGACCGGATACGTGATATCTACAGTGCTTATTCAAGCGATACGATGGTCATTAACACTGTAAACCACATGTGTGCTGTAAGCTTCTTAAAGCTTTTTCCAGTGGGTGCGCGACACCCCAGTAACATATATTTCCTATGTACTAGCTGGAATTTGAACTATCAGTGCGTGACACGAGATGTCCTTAGCAAAGTCATTGGACTATGCTTACACTGAAAATAACTATACTGGGTATAGCAGGTGAGCTACATTTCCATGTAAGCATATACCCTATGTTATTAACTGCATAGCAAACTATCAGTGTGTGGCACGAGATGTCCTTAGCAAAGTCATTGGACAATGCTAACACTGAAAATACCTATACTCTGCATATCAGGTGAGTTACATTTCCGTATAAATTTTAAGCATATACCCTGAGTTATTAGCAGCTTACCAAACTATCAGTGCGTGGCACGAGATGTCCTTAGCAAAGTCATTGGACAATGCTAACACTGAAAATACCTACAATCGGCATAGCCGATTTTCGGAGTTCCATCTCCATGTGATGTTTGTGTGTTTTGAGTCATCATCATTCTCTTGCCCTTATCCCAATTCATTTGAGGTTGGCGCAGCATGTCATCTTTTATATTTCTCTATTACTTGAATGATTCCAACGGAAAAACTACCATCCAGAAATATGCTTTGCATGAAAACATATATCCAACGTTACTAACCACATAGCAAACTATCAGTGCGTGACACAAGATGTCCTTAGCAAAGTCATTGGACAATGCTAACACTTAATACCTAGAATAGACATCACAGGGGAACCCTATTCTACTATGAACTTCGGTCAGCTAAATTTATAAATATGCTTTTTAACCTATGAGCATGATGGTTGCGAGACAACCTTGCTTATCCAATGTGCAATATAGTCTTGCTAATGCATATACTCTTGCAGTGATTAGGGACCATACTTTGCCACCTGGTTTCCTATCAGCAAGTAAAAGTTAGGTCAGTGGGTCGTCTTAGGGGCGGTTACTTGGCTGCCTTATTTGTATTCTACTGGCTGACACACATTTGTCATGATTGCACATGCTTTAGTATGAGATATTCTCTGCATGTTATGGCCACATTAAGTGAAATCTTTTCATAGCTTCTTCATCGAGTATGATATTATGGAAGCATCATTGGTTATAAATCAAAGTTACATAATTATGCATGTAACCAACCAAATGCAAAACTGGCGAAATGTGGGTGTCTGACACCTCTGCCTAACCGTTCGAGGATTGCAGGCGTAATGTTATGTTATGCAAACAATGTTTGTATAACTGTTTATTTTCTGAATAAATTAAATAAAACATGGTGGTAAATGCACTGTAATGTCCCAATACATAAAAACTATTAGTATTGAGAGGGAAAAGGTTTATAGACTGACAAAATTTCGAGGTCTTAACAGCCTGTCAATGTACAGATGACCTTATCAACCAAACCCTTTTTAGTTCCAAATCAAATTATTTCCACTCCGAGACCCGACCCCCTCTTAGGAAAAGATAATAGTACCATTATATTGTAAGGCCCAATGTAAAATAACAACCCTAATAGTAACTCGTTGCTATACCTAGCAATCTATGGCTTCAATATTAAATTAATCATGTTGTAATTTATTTCTGCCTAAGAGTATTTTCAGAGAAAACCACTTAAACCATACTTAATAATAACAGATAACTTGTTATGTCTGATGAATTTATCATAGATACGCTAGATATTCATAGATAACACTCAAGTATTGTATGCAGTAAGCATGTAACCTGCATTAAATAATATTTAATTCCTGAGGAGATGGGCAGACCTAAATTACAGCATAGTAAAGAAGAATGTTAATTTGTTATCTGGGCACAAAATGTACACACTTGATAGTACAAGTAAGTACTAAAGTGATATAATTGAAAACAAGGGGGGGAGGGTGCATGGGAGTGCTAACATGAAGGGATTGTGGTTAGAACATCAAGACATCAGGTGCCATATGTTTTACGTAACAAAATTGCTGGAGCTTTTATTGATAAGGATATTATGTCAGAGAACTCTAATAGACAATGTGTGGGGGAAACTTAGTAAGTTTTCCTATATTCTTTATAATATTATGCTGATTAAGATTATAAATAAAACCGCACTGCTGGTAGCTTACCACGGTTTGGTTGTCTTTACTCTGCAGTATAGACTTATATTTTGGGGTAATACTTTTATAAGTATTATTAAGATAAGTAAATCATGAGCCTGATTGGAGCTCATTCAAAATAAAATTCACAAAATCATGCAAGCAGAATTTTTAAAATACCGACAGTAGACACTGTATATTTATGAATCATGTATTTTTGCTAAAAACAATATGCATTTATATAAATCTGTCGAAAGCCTATGTTGCTCAGATAAACTTCACACATTGCTGCATGCATCACAAAAGTGTATATTTTTGCAATGATGACAATCTGGGTGCAGATTGTACACTAAAATGTATACGCAAATTAAAGACAGTAAAAGCCTCAATGAATTTAAAAAACAGATTCTTACCATTATTGATAGACAAAGTGAAAACTGTTACAGTATTGACATTTAATTTGCCAAGTTGTTGGTCATCTGCCTCGTTGAGCTATGGTTTGCAAGCACCGCTGAGAACGAGGTTCTGGGTTCTATTCGTGGATCATGCAAAGTGTTATTCCATCAGGAATTTCTCAGTAGCAGCCACAGAGTATGGATTTGTGCTCAGTTAATGACAATAGGCTCGCCCCTGTTACATGGGACTTAAACATGATGATGATGAATGTGATGTTATGTATACTTATGTGTCTATTTACATTAACATTTTTACTTACATCGTCAAAACTTTGACATTTGATGCATGTAATTTTAATTTTTAGTGAACCAGATTCTATTGTAATGTTTTTATTTTACTTTTTTGAAGCAATTTAATTTTATGCACCTAATTGGAGAAACTTTATGTGTGCCCAATAACATAGATATTATTTACTTAAGATCACAAAATTAATGAATTTGAATTCCGATGGAATATATTTTATATATTATACCACCTACTATTTACTTATGATCACAAAATTAATGAATTTGAATTCGATAGATTCAGGGTGATAATATAGAGCAAATTTTAAAACAAAGATATTTGTTATTCTGCAAGCTCTAATTTTTACCCATTGGAGTAACAAAACAGTTGTTAGGAATATCAACCACAAATATGTTAAAGTTTCTTATATTTCAAGTGAAACTGGTTTTTTGAACTCCATATCTAACTTCATACAGTACAACACAAACAGCAGATCAAATCAGAGCTGACATCAGACATATAACAATCTATAATTATTATTTTATTATAGTTATCAATTCAACATGCACTGTATCCTTATAATACTAAACTATGTACTATGTTATAATACTAAAGCTCTATTGTACCTAAAGTAAGGAAGTCATAAGTACCTAGGCGTTTTATCACCAAAGAGTGATATAGTAGGCCTATAATGGTAACCATTGTTACTGCTTGTACTATAAAGGTTTTTAACAGAGCATTTTGGTTCTATAAGATTAAATAGAATTTAATTTTTATAGTTTACCTCTTAGAACGCTTACAGGACCATACGAATCGTTAAAGTGTTGCATAGTAAAAAAAAAAAAAAAAAAAAATGCTCATTTGGTGCTACTTAGTACTAAAGACGACCTAACAAACACTTTTATTTATCTATTATGCACTAATAATGCGTAAAAATAAGTTTTACAGTTCAAGTACTGTAACAGTATCGAAAATACTATTCAAGGATCAATCTGCACTGTACCTTACACAACCACTACGTAACCTTTTAACTTCTTAAAAGTTCTCTCAACGTCGCTATGGGGCTAGTTCTGTAAAAGTCATAACAACTCTTCTAGAGTACTAAATAGGACCCCTGGTGCAGCTGCTACATAACTTAATAGCTCTATACGTGAGTTTGTGTTACTGCTACGAGACAAGAGATGATCTAATTCGTTTTTGGTGAAAATACGGCTGCTATTTTCTGCCATGATAGCACATTGACAACACGGCAGGAGCCAATGTGTAATAGCAGCCTGCATAGTCGGAACAAGTACTTATTGTATTAATTTAAATTTAATTAAAACATAAAAAAATATGAAGGCGCATTGTCAAATTTGAAATCAGCGTAATGATTTAATTGATACAATTTTTTTTCGCAAGTGCAAGTTACGGCAGAGTAACGGTCCATGAATGTTTTGTGTTTTATCCTTTTACCCGACTGCAAGGGAAGGGTTTTTCAATACAAATGTTACGTTTAGCAGCAATGGAAATTGACTAAAGCATATGTTACCGATATTATTTGTTTTCTTGGGGAACACTCACGACAAGTGTGATAAAACACATCACTGGAATTGTTTACAGTGCAAAATACAAACATGTTTTGGTTGCTTTTATAGTGCAAATTTGTCACCATGAGACCCTTTATGTAATGTTTATTTAGGGTTTTGTAAACGTTTTTTTTCATAGTAGTAGTTAGTACACTCTAATACATTATCAGGACTTTTATAGTACCAAATTTCGTTACTTGGGCAATGTTCACAAATTGACATCCAGAATTATTTGTGTTTTAATTACTTATTGAATTATTGCAGCAAACTCTAAACATCTACCTATGTCAATAATAATTATTTGAAGATCACCACGAAATAAAATTGGGAATCAAACGAGCTTACCTGTTAGGCGAAGTCTTGATTCTAATTTTATGAGTGGTGATCTGAAAAATAATTATTACCCACCCACCACTAGCTAACAACCCCAAAGCTGCAATAATTAATCTACCTAATTCAATGTTAACCTTTCAGGAAATCAAAATGAATGTAGGCATTTGGAACTACTCTGTATAGGAAACAGAGTTTGTTCCTAATGTTATGATCTCTAAAATAAGTGACGTTTCATAATTATGTCAAAACGGGAAAGGACGATGCAAATGTTGCAATCTTTAAAAAATATTCATTTTCTTTAATCTAAAATCGCGGTGTTAATACGTCGTAAGGGAATTACTACCTATGTCAATAATAATTATTTTTCAGATCACCACTCATAAAATTAGAATCAAGACTTCGCTTAACAGGTAAGCTCGTTTGATTCCCAATTAGTTTAGATTGGCTTCGATTATATTATTAAAGTAACAATTACTATAGGTATCTCTTACTGTTTAATATACAGTAACACCTTGTACTTGTAAACATTATGGTGCAGTAAATATTTTGAATTTGAATTTCTCCGGAGCCCCCAGAGGCCAGAATCCTCACGTACCTACCGCACCGGACCGAATGACTGCCACGCGCTTAATTATTTTGTCGCCCGTATATTTTTACATTGCGATATCTTCTAAGATATTTGTTTAAACTGTATAAAGTAAAGGGCACAAATATTCTATATTAAATTTCCGTGCTAACAAACACATTTATTTAGATATAGATTAATACCATATGGGTTAAATAAGCTTCGCAAAATATCATTCTTTTAAACCTAACATTTTAATATAAAAAAATGGTTACAGTGAGTCAATCTTAAAAGATAAACATATGCTATCGCGGACTTTTTTTTTGAACTTTTAAAGAGGAACAATTCCGTCATACATGATATTTACGTAACTTAAACCGTTTTCGCAGCGCACGCAACGGAAGCTCTCAAAAAGGAATATCTTTTCCCGTTTTTGTAACATTTTTCATTTATGCTCCGCTCCTATTGATCGTAGCGTGATGTTATGTAGCCTAAAGCCTTCCTCGATAAATGGACTATCCAGCACTAAATGATTTTTTCAATTCCAACCAGCAGTCCCTGAGTTTACCGCGTTCAAACAAACAAACAAACAAACAAACTCTTCAGCTTTATAATATTAGTATAGATTTAGATATTTATAGACGGTATCAAATTGGTTGGTTGGTAGTGCTTACCTACCAAACCTGTTTTAATTTTCGCATCATTGTTTTTGTAGATATTAACGTTCTTGTTCATCGTTCATTTATATATTTTGGTTTTTTTTTCATTTACATGATTTTTTTTTAATTCGTAGGTAATATAATTGAATTTTCATTTTCATTTCTTTTTTTGTATTATTATCCATAATTAATTAATTGTGATATTTTTTAATGTGTCTAGTACCTAATTTAATGTGTTACTTTTTACAATTTTAATGAACATGTTTTTTTATGATATTCTTATTTATTGATATACTTTTAGATGTAAGATTTCAAACACAATGTGAATTGTTCGTGAATAAATTGAATTGAATCATTCAAAATTTTCCATCAGGTATTCCGTAACATTACCTACATTTACTAACCGCCTGGACGGGACAACTTACGGCTGAAAAATAATTCACCACTCGATAAAACCTACAGCCGTCAAAGCCACGTGAAATAAATAAAATAGAAACCATGCCAACTCGTGCCTCGCCGCGCGCCGTTTGAGAGGGCCTGAACCTCGCAATCGCAACGCAAAGGTTGCAAGCAAGTAAGTACCTACCTACCTATATCGTAAAGTAGGTATTTGAAACGTCATAAATAAGTCCTCGCTATTATTTCAAATGACAATATTGATTACGGAGTGAGGATACGCTTCTAGGTGCCTATTTACGTACCTACATAATCTACACACATTTTATAATAATACGTACGGGCGGTCTAGCAATGTATTCTTGGTTGATTATTTGATGTTTTTGACAATCCACAGCAGTCATCATCTGCCTAGCCTTTTCCTAACTGTGTTGGGGTCGGCTTCCAGTGCCGAGACCAACAGCTTAACGTGCTTTCCGAGGCACGGAGGAAACTCGGTATGTAATGGGCGGTCACCCATCCACAGACCAACCTAGGCAAGCGTGGCTTAACCTAAAGATCGACCCGAATGGCAATTATTATTAAACCACGAGCTCCACAGCAGTAATAATGTTAATTTTGCCTATAGGATTGCGCTTTGGCTGCGGTGCATTAAAGATGATGTAAACAAAATAAGATCTCATTCAGACTTAAATCTAAATCATGATGCTAGACAATGCTGAACACGTTATCTGTGAGTGAGAACTGACGCACGTCACTTGCATACCTAAGCTTATAAGAGAGTTCGCACACAATAAATAGGTACATTGTATTATAACTTCCTGACCATCAACAACAGTCAACAGCTGCTGCACGACCAAATACAAAAAAGAGTGTTTTGTGGTTATCGCGGCAGTTGTTGCCGTGTGAACCACTACTATAAATTGTATCGACGCATTTTAGTGCGATATCAAGAAAGATAACAGCGCCATTACTGCAAAAAGATGACGACTGTTATCTTAAAACAAGTGCAATCCTTGTTAGTATTTATATTAATTTTTATTTTTGAAGGATTTCCGACTTCGAATTATCGTTTCTTTTTTTTTTTATATTATTGACGAAGTAAGCAATAAACTAAAGCAAGAGGAAATATTGCACAAATAGTAGCAAAAACTGTTTCATGTGAAAGATGATCTGTGGGGTTACCATGATGTCTTAAAGCAGGATTGTTTTAATCTTATTCTAGTGTGAGAAAGCAACAGCTATACAGGGTGTCTAGCTTTTGGATGGCGTAGTGTCGAGATTAAAAAGCAAATAACGAAAGTTGGAAAATAACCCTGCAATTATTTTATCTAACAACTGCAAAATTGTTCCCTTGATTTTATTAATTCTAATCCATACAAAGTTATAAATGCAGAAGTAATTTTGTTTGTTCGATACATTTTGCAACTAACAAAGTAACTAAAAGGAGATAGAACCCGTGTGGTGTGGCATATCAACCTGCCTGCCATTTTGTTTTTATTCTGAAATTGCAGCCCACTTTAAAAGTGGCATGTATGGATAGAAGACCTACAGACGGACGAAAAGTAACCAGTAACACGGTACCCCAAAGTGTCATATTACCGAGATATTTGAAGGTAAAAATCGACAAATGAGTACAACGGCAATCATTAAAAATAGACTTATTACGTGTTTATGCGTTAAATTAAATTGTAATTGTTTGTTGTAATTGTAATTTTTGTTGTTGTGTTGTGATGTGTTGTTGTTGTGATGTGTTGTTGTTGTGTTGTGTTTGTTGTGTTGTTTGTAATTGTAATTAAATTGTATCCAAATAATCATTTCCAGGTTGATTTTATCATTATGCGCACGAGAAAATCGCAACGCATCACAATGAAACGCAATGTTATATCAAAGAATAGTTTTCTCGTGCTCCTAGTAGTATGTAATGTACCTACTCTTTCAATAAACAGTGATAATAATAATCAACCCCTAAAGACACGTAAAACTTATTTTTTTATGTGGTCATTGTACTGATATGTCAATCTTTACCTTCAAATATCTTGATTATGTGACACTTTGGGGTACCATGTTAAAGGACATATTTTGTTTGTCTGGATGTCCTCTACCCATACATACTTATTTTATGGTGGGCCATGATTTCTAAAATATATTCTGAAGGACACAATTATTTTTTTAATCATTACACATTACACTTCCTAATAAAAAAAATGCTCAGCCTCACACTATTCTATTTTAAATCATTCTAATTAATATTTAACCAGCATGTTGATTATTTTAAACCACAGGTAGTTAAGATTCAGGTATAAATAATAATATATATTAAAACAAAGGAATTTTAAGATGCATGAAATATGGTGGAGATGTTTAAATTAAATTGTATCATATAGTACTATAGTATAATCAAATAAACATACTTACTTGTCATTCCAGATTAATTTAAAGAATTGGGACTCACCTGATTTGTGAAACTTTTTAGCCAACTATAACATGCCACAGTACATTTGAATTTATTCTACTATGCTGAAATATGTGGAAAAGTGTCTATATTCTCAAAATTAAATTGTAGCAGGTAATCAATAATAACAGTTTGAGATTACATGCATATTGTTATAATTACTTCATTATCACTACACATAGTATAAAACAAAGTCACTTTCTCTGTCCCTATATCCCTATGTATGCTTAAATCTTTAAAACTAAGCAACGGATTTTGAAGCGGTTTTTTTTAATAGATCGAGTGATTCAAGAGGAAGGTTTTAGTATATAATTTGACATCCTCGCGGGTGAAGCTGCGGGCATCAGCTAGTGACAAATATATTAAAATATTATACTACATACAAACAATAGTAACTTATTATGAATGTGTTTACAGATGTGAATATTATTACATAAAATAAATAATTCAATAATCCACTCACCTCGGTCAATATCCATAAATTTTTTTGCAGTCACAGTCCAGTTATTGTTACAAAAAACTAACTATCAACAATTCAAACACAGGATGATTACTGTATTGGAGTCAAGGTAGCTTTTACAAAATACAACTTCCCTTAAGACGACCCACTGACCCTTCTCTTTACCACTGAGCAACAAACTCAATTTATTAATTTTAACTGAATGGTTTCCAAAACATTAATGGTATTCCAAGGATTTGTAAGTAAAGACAAAATAGTCTGTGCAACAGGATTTCACTCCTTCTAGAACGTTTATAATATATTACGTCGATTTAAGGGCGGAGGTAGTCACAAAAGTGGCGTACAAAACTAGACTGAATTATGAGAGAGAATAGAATAATAGAAATGTCAGATTCGTCCACACCACTTGCAACGTGACCACAACGTGACTTAAAAGTTTGTATTATACACACACACACAGAACAATGTTTTAGTTTAGAAGACGTAATAAATGCAATGATCGGTCACACAAATATACCATTTCACTGTAAGGTTTTAGGTGCTAAAATGCTGTAACAAACTAGAGTAGCGATACGGTAAAAAACATAATATGAAACGGGTTTCATTACAAATTATAAACGAGAGGCAAGCAGTCACAATCACAATAACATTGACAATGACATCAATAAATAATGACAGTTCCTGTCCAAGTGACATTGACCACTTCATCCGGAAAAATTGATTTTTGTAATTTGAACCGTAAATATTTATATTGACGGCCTCTCATAGAAAGGAAATAAAGAAATGCAAAGATTAGCGTGTGAGAACAGAAAGAGAATAAGATACATTACGAATGTCTTTACCTAAATATTAAATAAAGGAATCAAAATAATTTCCCATACAAAAACCTGTTTTTTTTTATTGGCCCTTTATTTCTGGGATGAAATGATTCCAAAGCCGCGTCCCCATTAGTCCTTGTGTCAGAATGATTGATTTCTCCTTTTGCTGATTTCTTCGTGTATCATAAAACTAAACGTCTTAGGAACAAACTATAGAGCCTAATTCGGATTTTTTTATGGCTTTCTTCCTTTGAATATACTTTTTATTCACATGTCCTATTCCTATTGGTTGAACGAAGTTGATTGTACGAAGCTTTTACACACAAGCAAAGCTGCACACTTCTTGTTGAGAGTTTTAATTTGATAGTTTTTAAGATTTTTTTACTTGTTTTGTCTAGATTCACAGTCAGTTTAAATCACGTTCAAATTATTTTTAGGGTTATTTATGGTTATTGATGTTCAATAACCGTTAATTGGGAAACAATGCTGAGTTTTAATTTGATAGTTTTCATAATTTTTTACTCGTTTTGTCTTGATTGATGATTCACGGTCAGTTTAATTCACGTTTAAATTATTTTTAGGGTTATTTACAATATTTACGGTTATTGATTTGCAATAACCGTAAATTGGGAAACAATGCTGCAAGTGAAAAAAATAACCTCCACTGTTTGACTTAACTTAAGTAACTGGCTACATTGAAGTGTTCTTTCAAAAGTGACCGTCTGAGAAATGTACGTAAAATTTTAGGTTCTAAAATTTCATCGAATTTTATCGCAATGTATATTGAAGATTTATTCTTGAAAATCATAAAATATCAATTGTTGTGTGTGTTGTCGATGGACGATGGTAAAATTTTCATTATTAATGATCATTGGGTAAATTTCAGTGACGGGACGTAATCATGGGTCGTGTGATTCGTGCTCAACGTAAAGGTGCCGGTTCTGTGTTCGTTTCACATACTAAGAAAAGGAAAGGAGCGCCTAAACTTCGCTCCTTGGACTATGCTGAACGTCATGGTTACATCAAGGGCGTCGTGAAGGTGAGTTTGTATTTTAAATTCATAATAAAAACATCTTGTGTGTATCGTACACAAACTACAACAAAAAGACGCATGGATGGATGGTTCTCTGCTTTAATGAGCTGCCAGTTAAGTAACTCGGTCTTAAGACTTGTATAGTCAATAACGGTATCCCTATTTTAATTTGTAATCAACATAACCTAAAAATTGTGACAATGTCAACGTTTAAACCACGATCACTGCCTATTTTTAATTTACAGATGACATAATGATCTGCGACCATCCATAAATTAAGTAGTAGGATTCTTCATACTTAAATATAACATAACATCACGCCCTCAATCCTCTAAAGTTTAGGCAGTGGTGTACCTAATAGTACACCCACATTTCGCTCGTTATGTTTAAGTCCTATGTAATAGGTATGTAATAACCCACGACTTTTTCTGACGAGAAAAACATCAGAACGCTACCAGCTTTGATCTTCACCCACAGATACTTGTTTTGCATATTTCTTCATAAAGTTTATATGGCCCACCAGGACATCATCCACGACCCTGGCCGTGGTGCACCTCTAGCAGTCGTTCACTTTCGTGACCCGTACAAGTTCAAGACTCGCAAAGAACTGTTCATTGCCCCCGAGGGACTGTACACTGGCCAGTTTGTCTACTGTGGAAAGAAAGCTACCCTTGAAGTTGGTAAGTTCTTTTTTTAATTCATGGAAGGAAGCATTCAAAATTTAGTGGATTATCTATGACAGTATGAAATAATTTCACTCACTACTTCATCAATTTTGATGCAGCCATCTGTTACCATTTGTATTATTTTTTGTTTTGGTTTGTTACACACAATCTATAGACATGCAGTAATCTGTGATATTAAATTATTGAATAATAAATAGTAATTAATTTTTGTTGAAGACATGTCATTTTTTGTAAACAGAAAAATTCTATAATTTTGCTTCATGTAAGCAAAATTATTTAATTTTCTGTTTCAAATATATTTGCTTTACTTTTCAGGCAATGTTATGCCCGTGGGTGCTATGCCTGAGGGTACCATTGTATGCAACCTAGAGGAGAAGATGGGTGACCGAGGTCGGCTGGCTCGTGCCTCTGGAAACTTTGCCACCGTCATTGGCCACAACCCAGACGCCAAGCGTACCAGGGTTAAACTGCCCTCGGGAGCTAAGAAAGTCCTGCCATCCAGCAACAGAGGCATGGTTGGTGAGTACAGTACGATTATATTACAATTGATAACTATATTTTTATTAACTGGCAAATTAGATTTATTTTGTAAGTTCTACTAATATTTTTAATAATCTGTTCATGATGATCATGACTTACCTACTCTGAAAATCTTTGATTATACAAGAGGCTCTTTCTGAAGTTTATTATTTTCTACTTTACCTAGATTTTTTTATTTCTTGTACAATAACTTTTTATGAACATTGTGCAGGTATTGTTGCCGGTGGTGGTCGTATTGACAAGCCCATCCTGAAGGCTGGTCGTGCATACCACAAGTACAAGGTTAAGCGTAATTGCTGGCCGTATGTGCGTGGTGTGGCTATGAACCCCGTTGAGCATCCTCACGGTGGTGGTAACCATCAACATATTGGTGAGTACTACCTTTATTACCTACTAATTGATACTCATATTCAACTTGTTTGAGAAATTATAGAATAAAATGCATAATGTAACAATGGTGTATTATTATTTTCTCAGGTAAGGCTTCGACTGTCAAGAGAGGAACATCCGCCGGTCGCAAGGTTGGTCTTATCGCTGCCCGCAGGACTGGAAGAATCCGTGGTGGCAAGACCGATACCAAGAAGGAGACGTAGACGTATTTTTATGCAAAATAAAATCTATAAATTCCCATTTTGTTAGTTTACTTGGTACCTACTCTCGTAAGTTGTTTCATGGTAAGTTTAACAGGAAGTTTAGGGAGGTTCTTATAAAACAGGTGAGTTTATCAATCTATGTTTGGTTAAGTTACACCAATACTATAGGTAAATATTAAAAAATACATAACAAACCATTCTTTTTTTTCTAGCTGGTACTAGACTACTGCCTTGACCACCACTTTTTGTCCAAGTGATGAGATTATGTCTAAGTAGACACCACCTGCCTCAGGAGCGAAGAAATTCCTTGCTATGTAAGTAAATAACTTACTTGTTCTAAAAAAATCGCATTTTAATTCATAAAAATACATTAATATATCCAAAAATATATCACAAGTAAATAAGTAGTGTGCATGTAATTTTCCAGGAAACAAGTTTAGGTTTAGGTTTCCAGGAAACAGTACTAGTATAGGAAAAACCCCCAAACTCATTCTCGCTCTGTTCTTGTTTATGATGACTTTCACTTACCTACTCTGAAAAATCTTGATTACACAAGAGGCTCTTTCTGATGATTCTTAATCTATTAGCTAAGCAAATTATCTTTTTATTTGTGTGACAACTCTTCATCATCATTGTGCAGGAATTGTTACTGGAGGTGCTCTTGGTTTTTGGCCCAATCAAGTGGACACCTATCCCTGAACTGAAGAAAATGCTTGAAATGTAAGTAAACAATTTTATTAAAAATTGTATGATATGGTTAAAACAAATTTTCAAATGTGTAAAATTAGAAATTGAGTGCATGCAATAATCTATTCAGCTTTTCTTCATGATGACTTTCACTTACCTACTCTGAAAAGTATTTGATTACACAAGAGGCTCTTTCTGAAAATCTCAACTCTTATTGCCTAACAATTTTTTTAAAATATGATTTATTTACTTGAAAATGTTTGTTGCTAGCAGGAATCATGAAGTGCCATGCTGCTAGAACATAGTGAACAGCACAGCTTGTTCCTTACACCATTATAGTGGTTGTGTCGTGCCATGTCGACCAGTGGGCACAGCAGAATTCTATACTGTAAGTAAATAATCCTTTTAGTCATAGCAATGCATGTTTAGAATTTATTTTCTTAATTTTTGTTTGGGCAGTTGAGGTATGACCCATATAATGATTAACTAGAGCCACTACATTAATTTCTCTTTTTTCTAATCTGCCCCACAAAACCGTTATCACAGTTTATCGTGATATCTCTCATTTAGGATGAGGCCCAATATATAACTTTGATCATTCTGTGCTAAATCTAACATGACGTATCTTTCTATCCCAGCAGGTATAGCGTGAACTGCCAAGAGATGATCACCCGCCCGCCGTTTGATTGATTTTATAACTGCCCGCGAATGAAAAGTGAATACGTCGTGTTTGTATTTTCTATAATAAAAAATTGTGCCGAGAAAACACCATAGTTTTAATTATCTGGGGGCACGGTAGTGCCCCCGCCAAGTCGAGCAATAAAGCGGCACGGCCGTATATCCTTTTCTCGAAACCGTTCAGGCCATTTTCGACCTCCTATAACTTCGTTGTGGATAAAACTAGAATCCTGAATTTTTAGTAAAGGCGTTGTATGAACCCCGTCGGGGCTGCGGACCCGTCGGGACTGCGGGTTGTTCGCAAGAGATACCGTGGCCTCGACATGAAGGGCTAAGAAGGAACATGGGTGGTTTTTAGTCAGTACAAGTCTGACATTACCTTTCTGATTTTCTACCCGCCTAATAAAAAAAGGCGTATAAACACTGTATATTTCAAATTTCATTCAATTTTAACCAGTAGTTAGAGGTTAAGAATTTTATCTATAAGCAAAGTTCCTTAGTTTTGTCACTCACTGACTGACTGACTGACTTAACCGATCATCAAAAGTCCAAGGCACTTCTAGCAGACATAGAAGCTTACTTACAATTAGTGTTTAGTGTACACATCAAGGAAAAACTAAAACAAAAAGAAAATTCAGTCCAGTTTTCTAGATACACCAACTGCATAAATAACTTTGTAATGCTATATAAATGTATAAGATTACAAAGTTAAAGTTACATTTTCAGTAAATGAATTTCACCGATTGAACTGAAAATGCAATATTATTCAATTCAAATATTTTAATTCAGAATTAAATCCATATTTTGTTAGTAACAATAAAATAACTTAGCCTAATGTTAGTATTAAATTCAATTTACAATAATAAAGAGCACTGCACCACAAGTTTATTATAACATGGAGCTGATCTGATGATGGAGCTGGAAGGTGGCCATAGGAACTCCGTTATAAAACGACGCAACCCCATCGAATTTGTACTCGTTTGATTTATCTTTAGATGGTGGCCAGGGTCTGTTGATGGAGGTGGAAGGTGACCATAGGAATTCCGTTGTTAAACGACCTAACTCCATCGAGTTTGGACTCGTTTGATTCGCCTTGTCAAGTACTTTGTTTTTAGATTATATCCAGGGTCTGATGATGTAGCTGAAAGGCGGCCATAAGAATTCTGTTATAAAACGACATAACCCCAACGAGTTTGAGCTCGTTTGATTTGTTTTGACGAGTACTCTGTCTTTAGATGGTACCCAGGGTCTGATGATGGAGCTGGGAGGCGACCATTGAAATTCCGTTAGAACGACATAACCCATAGAGTTTAGACTCGTTTGATTCGCCTTGACGAGTACTTTGTCTTTAGATGGTGTCCAGGGCTCTGTTGATGAAGATGGAAGGTGGCCATAGGAATTCCGTTATAATAAACGAATAATGGCGCACTAATTCATCTATAGGCATCGATGGTTAAAAATACTCGCTACCAAACACTGCGTTTCATTTACCTAACTATTAAATTGAGTTTATAGAGTACGTACTAGAACACTCAATATCTTTCACACAACCTTAGATTATAATTATACATGTCTAGATAGAGTGTTGCGCTACAAGCGCAACAAAAACAACAGGCCAGATTTGAAGCGCTTGTGTGCGTGTCACGCACACAAGCAGTAAGCGTATCCTTACTATTCCTTACAAGCGCGCGGCTGCGCGCGCATCACTTCACCAAAGAGTATGCACTTCACTTGGGAGCGTACCGAGCACAGAGTACATTAGACCTGTGCATTAGACTCAATGAGTAAGGAAAAATAGTGGAGCCGCCGCAATATTCTATAGACACATTTGCTTATACAAATATGAGTGAAATAGGATACAGAATGTGAAATATCGTTTTGTTTCGTTCTTTCTAATACAGTAATCATATTTGATGAAAGAGACAACAATATTTCAGTTGTTGCTCATAATGGCAACATTTGGTGTTACGAGTCACACAATAGTAGGTAGGTGCCGTTTCCGCCATGTTATGCGGCGAGTTTCGTGGTAGTTCTGCTGTCAAATAGTTGTTTACTTTTTGATAAATTGAGATTTGTGAAAAAATTACGAGGAGTTTACCTATAAAACTGCATATACTTGTTAAAAAACAGCAATTCAATATGCCTGCGTGCTTTATTGTGAAGTGTGGTGCAAGAAAGCAGAAAAATCAACCTCAATTGTCGGTGCACAGGTTAAAAGCCGGTTTTCATGCAATAGTATCTAGGAGTAATACACTTTCGATGAAAAAAATGCTAAGCGATCATTAATTTATTGATATAGTGTTAATGTTTGGGTTTATTTCCGTCCCAGAGACCTTTTTGTTATTTCTTAATTTTATTCGTTTGTTTACTAACATGAATAGTGTTGTACCGTTGCGTAATAGTTTCCGATACTAGTTCGGTAGTTCCTATTAAAATTTGTCGGTCGGTTATACGTGATCTGAAAATAAGACATCAGCATGCTTGCACCGACTGGACGGGTCCACTAAAATCTGTGTGGTGCTTTCTTCAAATGACCATCTCAGACACTAATCTGCATAGTCTTCATGTGTGTATACCAAGATTATGTCTGAACTTTAAAAGAGACCATGGCCTCGTGAGTTTGTTTCGGAAGTTTCTTCTCAAAGTAGTCAGAAACGAAACACCGACCCCATCTAGTTTTAATAAAAGTGACTTGTAAAAGTGTATGTAAAAACCTATTTGCAAAATAAACATCATCATCATCTGCCTAGCCTTTTCACAAATAAGTTGGGGTCGGCTTCCAGTCTATCCGGATTCAGCTGAATACCAGTATTTTACATGGAGCGACTGCCTATCTAAACTCCACAACCCAGTTAACACTAGGTAATATGATACCCTTTGGTAAGACTGGATGTCAGGACTTTCAGGTTACTGACTACCTGTAACGACTGTCAAAGATCTATATATGACAGCCGGGATCAACAGCTTAATGTGCTTTCCGAGGCACGGAGGAAACTCGGCATTTACTGGGCGGTCACCCATCCACAGACCAACCTAGGCAAGCGCAGCTTAACCTAAAGATCGATCCTAGTGGCAGTTCTTGTTAAGCCACGAGCTCCTCTTGCAAAATAAACATCATTCATCATAATTATCACACCAATAAACAGATTTAATAAAAATAATTCTTATTTTATTTTACTCCACCAGTCAGTATATTAATCATAATAGAAACATAATCGTCTTCCTATTAGAAGAATTTGTTTTTCACTAAGATCTGCATACCTACCAGAATCTACAGACCTACAGTCCATCGATTAGCTCTCGAATGGTTATGGTTTGGTATACTAAACTAACCATTTGACAGTTAATCGACGGACACAATGATAGCAACTAACATTTAAAAAGATACGCAATAGCCCTGCAGGTATAACCGAAAGCGCAAACGTTGCATTCTTTAATTTTGTTCAGAAAACCACTTTAAATTAATTTTATTCTCTGGTATCAGAAGGAAAGTAAATTTACTCATGGGTTTCTGTTACAACGAACTGTTAATTATAATTCAACCGTGATATCTACTAATACTCGTAATACTATTAACTAGTACCAGTTTCGATACTCGTTACAGTAATACTATGTTCCATGATTGACACAACCCTAGCATTGGCAGCCATTTTGAGTACCGTTCAAGGTTGTAGGTATGCACCTTTTTTTTTGTAGGTATTTCTAGTCCATACTTCTATAAGTCTATGATTAGACTATATTGAAAGTACCGAGTGATACCAGCCCATGAATAATTCCCATAAAAGGTGGGAAATTAATATTATATTTTGATTTTGAGATGATTAAGTAGGTAATAAATAATTTGTTTTCAATTTAATTTCGTTCATTAAGGTAGTTAACAAAAAAAAACTAATTACCTAGACCGTCAGATAGATTTCCAAAAATATTGGACACTTATTTTTCTTTTTTCACGAAAACTCGTGTGACATCATATTCTACGACATTAGTATAACATTTTTTACCGGTGAGTGACGTCACAACCCCTCACTCAAATCTTTGACGCGTTTTTTTTTTCTGTGCTTTGATGTGGCTGTTTTTGTAATTTTTTGAATATTTTGAAGAAAAATATACCTAACGGTTAATATTATTGTTTATAACAAATTGTTAACTTAATAAACAATGAAAATATTAAAAACTAGCTGACCCACGCGACTTCGTCTGCGTCACATAATATAGCTTATAACCTTTCTCGATAAATCGACTATCTAACATTCTAACATATTAACTTGAATTAAATCGTACTCGTAACAAACAAAAAATTTTACCTTTCCTCTTTATAATACCTATTAGTTTAGATTTTCTTCGATTATATTATTAAAGTGACAATTACTATAGGTATCTCTTACTGTTAAATATACAGTAATCCATTGTACTTGTAAACATTATGGTGCAGTAAATATTTTGAATTTGAATTTCTCCGGAGCCCCCGTAGACCAGAATCCCCACTTACCTACCGCACCGGACCGAATGACTGCCGCGCGCTTAATTATTTTGTCGCGCGGATATTTTGATATTGCGATATCTTCTAATATAATTGTTTAAACTGTATAGAGTAAAGGGCCCAAATATTCTATATTAAATTCTATATTCCGTGCTAACAAACATATTTATTTAGATATAGATTAATATCATATGGGTTATAAGCATCGCAAAATAACATTCTTTTTAATCTAACATTTTAATAGTAAAAAATGGTTACAGTGAGTCAATCTTAAAAGATATATATATACTGTCGCGGACTTTTTTTTAGAACATTTAAAGAGGAACAATTCATTCATATATGATATTTTCCTAACGTAAACCGTTTTCGCAGCGCACGCAACGAAAGCTCTCAAAAAGGAATACCTTTTCCCGTTTTTGCAACATTTTTCATTTATGCTCCGCTCCTATTGTACTTAGCGTGATGTTATATAGCCTAAAGCCTTCCTCAATAAATGGACTATCCAACACTAAAAGAGTTTTTCAATTCCAACCAGTAGTTCCAGAGTTTACCTTGTTCAAACAAACAAACAAACAAACAAACTCTTCAGCTTTATAATATTAGTATAGATAAAAATACTCTGTTAATCCATTGAAAACAATTACTTAATGATTATTTTTAAGAATAAAATAATTTCTTCTAATTATTTAAGGTGAATGCTCCAACTAGCCCGCGAAATTTAATTTTTTTTACGTTTTTTGCAATATGCAGGTCAGTGTTAGTTTGTATGTTGATTAGAATATTAATTGCGGCTGTAAGACGTATGTAGTTACAGAAATATAATCATCAAAATCATCAATACAAGCCTCCAAGTTCATAAAGGTGCAGGAACTTGAAAAAGTCATTTTTGCACCTTTATGAACTTGGAAGCTTGTATTGATGATTTTGATGATTATAATTCTGTAAGTACATACGTCTTACAGCCGCAATTAATATTCTAATCAACATACAAACTAACACTGACCTGCAAATTACAAAAAACGTAAGAAAATTTGAATTTCGCGGGGTGGTTGGAGCATTCACCTTAAACAATTGAAATATAAAAAAAAAGCGATCATAGACAATAAAAAAAAATATTCATGTAATTTAAAAAAAAAGTCATTGTCTATGGGCCTTTTTTATTGGAAATTTCCTCTTCTAAGATCTTTTTTCAAAATTTCTTAAAAATCATTATTTTTGAAATGATTAACAAAAAACTATATACCTAACTTTTTTTTCTTATTCTGTTAATAACAATCGCAATTTTTAATGTGTTAAAAAACCCTTAAAAACCATTTTCTAGGCGTCATTCCGAATCGAATGAGCTAATAATTATCCTCCAACTCCTAACCGTTAAGAAGTTGTACCTTCCATCATCAGCTCATCAACATGAAGTGATTTAAAGCCCTGTAGCTAAAAAACGCAGCAACATAGGTACGACCTTAATTCCTTAAGAAAATTTTGTCGTATTGATCCGAACTTTAATGCCTATCAATACGAAGTACGAGCAAATCATATACTTAAATGCTCGCCAGCTCCCTAGCTATTACGTTTCAACGTTGAAGGCGTTAGCGAAGTCGAGAGACACCGCCAAGACCCCACCGCCTCGACACACCGCATCCCCTGTCGTGAGGGTTCTCACGCGCATGATTGCGTCCACTGCCGCAAGATCCGGACCCATCCCCTCAAGGTGCTCGGCGAGGCGGTTTGC
Source organism: Diarsia brunnea (assembly GCA_949774965.1). Taxonomy (NCBI): domain Eukaryota; kingdom Metazoa; phylum Arthropoda; class Insecta; order Lepidoptera; family Noctuidae; genus Diarsia; species Diarsia brunnea. The sequence goes on from OX458998.1 coordinate 10,994,683, forward strand.
AATCACTCTTTCAAAACCTCGTCGAGTGCAGGCACACCGGCTTCTGAATGAGGACCAGCTTCCCCGCCTCAAAAACTGCTTAATATACCTCGTTCAAACCAATTTTGATTGAAAGTATTCATTGCGACCTACAGCTTATGTTTTTTTTTAGACTTTTCACTCTCTAAGTTTAAAAGTTAGAGGGGGGAAACTTTTTACCACTTTGGAAGTGTCTATCTTTCAAACGATTGATTTTGAGAAAAAATGGTTTTAGAAACCTCAATGTCATTTTAAAACACCTTTCAATAGACACCCAAAAAAACAGGTAGGTATGATGAAAAAAAAAAAACTTTTTTTAATGATGAATAACTTTTTTCCCCAATCGTTCACACAAATTTACTGCCAAACAATAAAATGATGTATTTTTTATGCTCAAATAAATAAAATTTACCGCGTTGGCTTAAGAAATAAAAATGAGAAACCGAGGCCTACGCTCCTTTCATTGAAAACCGAAATAATGAGGAACAAAAAGAAACTAAAAGAGTTTTATATAACAGAAAATAATCAAAGAAAACTTTAGAAACTATGTAGTCATTGCAACCCACACTAACGGAATAAAGGCAGAAAGGAAACCTGGCGTACATAAAATATGATAAACTTATTGTAAAGGAAAATCCAAGAGCCATAGAAAAAAGGAAGAGAGATGGATCCACCTCGCCGCAAGTTGAATTACAACCAAGGAAACAACAAACTCTAAACTCGTCTAAAAATAATAGCATAAATGCATTTAATAAGATGAGAGACCGATCTAACTCGCTTTCAACAATTTCAACAACAAAGCAATAGCAATTAAGAACCAGAGATCGGAACCAAAAACAACACAAAACAAATAAAGAAACAATAGAAAAGAAATACTCTCCCCCAAGCCGGCTGGTCCCTGTGGGGGAAAATGACCACAACCCTCCAGCAAAATCAGAAAAAAAACAACTGAAATAACAAAACAACCACAACAAACTCTCAAGATTGGAACATTCAACGTAAGATCACTAGCAACAACAAAAAGATTCATAGAACTAACTTATATGCTAGTTCTATGAATCTTTTTGTTAAAAAAGATAAAAATCGACATACTCGGCTTGGCAGAAGTCAGAAGAAAGGGCTATGCAATTGAAGAACATGAAGATTATATATTCTGCTACAAAGGTGAAACACCCGGCTTATATGGAATTGGATTTCTAATAAAAAAAGAACAAAAAAATAACATGTCAGATTTACAGCGTTCTCAGATCGGGTAGCTCTATTATACATGAATTACAACAACCAACTGCTTGCAATAATACAAGTATACGCACCCACTGCGCAGGCCACAAATGAAGAAATCAATTCATTTTATGAAACTCTGCAGGTAGCTCAAAAAAAAAGGGGAGAGAAACTAATTCAACATGCAATATAAACTGACAATTATGAACTCCTTTTCACAGTTCGAAAAAACCGCAAATCGACGCCTTAAAGTGAAAACCTCGTAATTGTAAAAGAAGTAATTTTTGAAGAGGAAGTAAAACTGCGTGCTGCAACAAGGCGTTTGTAAGGCGTCTTTTATGTATTTTATTAATTGATACTGTAAAAATATCTGTGTGTGTTTTGTTGTGTATAATAAAATAGTATTCTTTTAGTTTGTCATAGAAGTTTAATTTAGTTTTAATTTTAAGCTATTGCATAGCTTCTATCGCGGGCCTTGAGCGTGGGGACCGAATCCAGAAATTCCGTAACGAAAATAAAAACCTAACAAATTTACACTTGACAATGACTTTTTGAAATATCACGCTTGTCTCTTTAGTTCAGCAACCCGCCTTTAGGTGGCATTGGTTGTATTGGAAAACTACCTTAATCAGCTGTTTGTGAGAAAGTATATAGGTGTATAGGTATTTATCATCTATGTACAACAGTGAATATCTGTACTCGTATAATTTGTGTACAAAGTGTTTTAAATATGAATAAACAAAGTGCATTTATTAATGAAGAAAGTCACGAAAAAATAGTGAAAGAAAATGAGTTAGTACTCAATATACATTTATTTTATTTCCTTTATTCATTTTATTTCCTTACTAAATACATTTTTAAAAATTTCTTAAAAAAAAAGATATAAAAAACATTTAAAAATATAAAAAGTAGTAGCCCACCGGCATTGGGAACAGGGTCCGAGCTACCGGTGGTCAGGGCTCTTGAGAGAGGAACCTCCTGACAATGCGCGCCGTGTCCAGAAGTACTGCCTTCTGGATCAAGCCCTTGATCCAGCTACCAAGCGAGAGCCTCCTTAGATGTTCGTCGAGGCTCTTGGCTATTAAGCCATTGGCAGACACGACTATCGGCACAATGATTGCTGTATTCACGTGCCACATGTCGACAACCTCGCGAGCCAGATCTAGATACTTGAATTGTTTATCTTTATTTTTATTTTATTATTATTATAACAAATGCAGTATTATTTTCGTTAATTTATATATAATACTGCTATAAAGATAACCAAAATGTTGGGGAAATATAGTATTTATACTTACACTTTTACTAATCATCCTCATCTATACTATACTAATATTATAAAGCTGAAGAGTTTGTTTGTTTGTTTGTTTGATTGTTTGTTTGAACGCGGTAAACTCTGGGACTACTGGTTGGAATTGAAAAAATCTTTTAGTGCTGGATAGTCCATTTATCGAGGAAGGCTTTAGGGTACATAACATCACGCTACGATCAATAGGAGCGGAGCATAAATAAAAAATGTTGCAAAAACGGGAAAAGATATTCCTTTTTGAGAGCTTCCGTTGCGTGCGTTGCGAAAACGGTTTAAGTTACGTAAATATCATGTATGACGGAATTGTTTCTCTTTAAAAGTTCTAAAAAAAAGTCCGCGACAGCATATGTTTATCTTTTAAGATTGACTCACTGTAACCATTTTTTAATATTAAAATGTTAGGTTTAAAAGAATGATATTTTGCGAAGCTTATTTAACCCATATGGTATTAATCTATATCTAAATAAATGTGTTTGTTAGCACGGAAATTTAATATAGAATATTTATGCCCTTTACTTTATACAGTTTAAACAAATATCTTAGAAGATATCGCAATGTAAAAATATACGGGCGACAAAATAATTAAGCGCGTGGCAGTCATTCGGTTCGGTGCGGTAGGTAGGTACGTGGGGATTCTGGCCTCTGGGGGCTCCGGAGAAATTCAAATTCAAAATATTTAATGTGCAGTAAATATTTTGAATTTGAGTTTCATAATGTTTACAAGTACAAGGTGTTACTGTATATTAAACAGTAAGAGATACCTATAGTAATTGTTACTTTAATAATATAATCGAAGCCAATCTAAACTAATAGGTATTATAAAGAGGAAAGATAAGATGTTTTGTTTGTTACGAGTACGATTTAACTCAATTTAATATGTTAGATAGTCGATTTATCGAGAAAGGTTATAAGCTATATTATGTGACGCAGACGAAGTTGTGTGGGTCAGCTAGTATTTTATAAAATATTTAATCTTATAATTTTTCAATGTTTACTTTTCATCTGACATTACGTCAGTTGTCAAGATGTCATTTACTTTTTCTTTTAATTTGTGTCATAGTTTTTCTTAGTGGTTAGAACTACGAAGGTTACATTTGATTTATATAATTTAATTCATTTTAAGCTATTGCATAGCTTCTATCGCGGGCCTTGAGCGTGGGGACCGAATCCAGAAATTCCGTAACGAAAAAAACCTAACACCCCCCACTCCGACCGGCACAGCGGTGATACTTTTTAGTTTTTCCATCTATCGATAAATACCAGAACTTTTAATGACTTTTTGAAATATCACGCTTGTCTCTTTAGTTCAGCAACCCGCCTTTAGGTGGCATTGGTTGTATTGGAAAACTACCGTAATCAGCTGTTTGTGAGAAAGTATATAGGTGTATAGGTATTTATCATCTATGTACAACAGTGAATATCTGTACTCGTATAATTTGTGTACAAAGTGTTTTAAATATGAATAAACAAAGTGCATTTATTAATATCAAAGAAAAAAAAAACAAAGGAAAAAAAATACTGCATTAATAAAATAAATAAATAATTATAATTGCCTAAGTTGATAAAAAATGCTATGCAATAGCTTTACCGCGGCAGTCTCCGAGTGCCACACGTCTTTTTTAAAAATTTTCTGTATCTATTTTTTAAAATGGGAGTAGAGTTGGTTAACATCAATGGGAAATGAATAAACCTTACTATTGTACCAAAAGTGGGGGATGGCGCATGCCTTTTCCGTACGCTTTCTTATTTGTTGTAGGTACGGCACACAAGAATGGTCAATGGATATTCGTACAGAAATTGTGTGTCATGTGACTAACAATTGGGATGAATTTGCTGTTATGTCTCATGACCGTCATGGCAATAATCATAGGACAAAAGAAGAGTATACATTAGATATGTTACATTACAACACTCTACATAATTATGGCGGCTTCTGTGAGTTAGTTGCAGCCGGTCCAATATACCCATTTTTATTTGAAGTTTATCGAAATGGCAACTATTGTTAAGTTTTCAAACATTTTAACATAATAGTTTATATGTTACAAAAAAATTAATAACGTAAAAAACCAATTACAAAATCTTATTAGAACCACTTTCGACTTCTACGCGGACGAAGTCGCGAGCAAAAGCTAGTACATATTTAAATATGAGAAAGTTGCACAAGGGTGGGGACGGAGTCCATACAAAATTTCTCATTGTTCTTTGGTGTTTATCATCGTTCCGTTTTTGATTAGCTTTTATAAGGCCCAGTATTCAAATTTCTTTCATCTCAGTGACGACGTTCTCGTCACACAGGACACTTATTAGGGTTCCTTCTGTACCTCAAACGCAAAAAACGGAACCCTTATAGGATCACTCGTGTGTTTGTCGGTCTGTCCGTCTGTCACAGGCAATTTGCTCCGAATCTAATGGACCGATTAGGTTGAAATTTGGCACACATATGTAATTCTATGACTCAAACACGGACGAATAACGTAAATAAATGAATTTTGAATATGGGGGTCACTTTTAGGGAGCTTTACAGTTTTTTTTTTAAGTTTTGCAAACTGTACCGTGTGACATATCAAATGAAAGGGCTCGTTGTGAGTATTGCAAATATTTTTTTTTTAATAATTTTAAGATAAACACTTTTAAAGATATTTAAGAAAATTTATGAAAATTGACCACCCCTTTTTATCTCCGAAGCTACGACGCGTTTTTTTTTTGTGTTGGGGAATCATAAAATAACCCCTCCCGCTCATGGGCAGAGCGGAAGGGAGTGTCAGACTTCTACTGATTAAAAACCACCCATGTTCCTTCTTAGCCCTTGCGCCTTAGCCGCGGTATCTCTTTCGAACAACCCGCAGCCCCGACGGGTCAATATTAACCCTTCATTTGCAAGTCCGACTTGCACTTGGCCACTTTTTTATAATTCATTGTGGACAAACCGATTCGTAACTAATAACGTTTGGATCAAATAATATTTTCGGCCTTGTGGCTGCTGCAGTCCCTGCGTTACCGAGTAGGCTACTGCCAAACAGGTCAAAATGAGATGAGAGACTATGTATATGACAACATAAGCCCGGAGGTATGGATGATAATGAGAATGGGAGTTTTAGCCAGCAAGATCGCGTTTTCTGTGACAGTGGGGATCGGAGATATGGAAAGAAAAGTGGTGACCCACCTTCGCTCTATTACCCGCTTTTGATCGAAAACTTCACCGCTTGGAAATACTCCCAGCTTATGCTATCAATAAAATATCTAATTTATAGTTTTCAACATCAAGAGTAATGCCCGTCATGCTGAAAAACATTTATTTTCACTATTTCGGAGCGTAATACTCGAAAACTTATTATAATTTCGAAAAATTGTAAATGACAAATGCTGTAGGAAAGGGCATAGAACCGATGTGGCATATCAACCTGCCCGCCATTTTGATTTTTTTTCGCATGCGCCGCCCACGATGAAGTGTTATGGATGGATAGAGGACATTTAGATTAGACAAACAAAAAATGTTTAGTAACACGGTACCCCAAAGTGTCAAGTTACCGAGATATTTAAAGGTAAAGATCGACAAATGAGTACAACGAAAACATTAAAAATAGACTAATTAGATGTATAGAATAGTTTTTTCGTGATCCTAGCAGTATGTAATGTTCTTTCAACAAACAGTAATAATAATAATCAACGTCTATACGTAAAAGGTCTATTTTTATGTGGTCATTGTACTCATAATGTCGATCTTTACCTTCAAATATCTTGATAACGTGACACTTTGGGGGGATCATTCTCATTAGTTCCACCAGAAATTAGTTCCATGGAACTAGTGAGACTTTTTTTTCTCAGTAGTTCCATGCACTTTGATAATGGAACAAATGAAACAAAGCTTAATCGAACTCGTCTCACTAGTTCCACCGTAGTTATCCCATGAAACTAGTGAGATTTTTTTTCTCAGTGGTTCCATGGTTCTTCTTAGTGGAACAAGTGAAACTAAAGTTAATCTACATTATTCTCATTTATTCCACTTTCTAAAAAATCATCATCAAATATGAGTAAAGGTTTTTTTTCAAAGTGCATGGAACTACTGAGAAAAAAAAGTCTCACTAGTTCCATGGAACTAATTTCTGGTGAAACTAATGAGAATGATCCACTTTGGGGTACCATGTTGCATGACATTTTTTGTTCGTTTAGGTGTCCTCTACCCGTACAAAAATTCAAACCAATTGTACATAGGCTGCACTAAAAGTATCGGGAATGGAATATTTCCACTGTTCCTGTCATATTAAAATCTTTTTAATTGAAAACTCCTTGGTTTTAAAAATCGAATACCATTTCTTTATTTAAAAAATGATTCTCGGTCTTGTCACAAGGTTTTGTCAAACTTGTTTAGTCGTTGAGAAAATGGAATTGACTCAGTCACCCAAGAAAACGTTGATGCTGTGCGTAAGCTGATTGAGGAAGATCGACATGTGAAATACCGCGAAATTCAGGCAACTTTAGACATTGGCATGAGTCAAATACAAATAATCTTGCATGAACAATTAGGTGTAAAAAAGTTGTTTTCCCGATGGATACCGCATTCGCTCTGTGAAGAGCAAAAAGCGGCTCGCGTTACTTGGTGCGTCAGAACTCTGGAAAGATTCCACGCAGGATCCTCAAATGCTGTATACAACATCGTATCAGGTGACGAATCCTGGATATACGCGTACGAACCCGAAACAAAAAACCAGTCACGAGTTTGGGTGTTCGAAAATGAGTTAAAGCCAACAAAAATTGTTCGTTCACGGAGTGTTGCAAAAAAATGGTGGCCACGTTTGTCTCCAAAACCGGCCATGTTACGACTATTCCTCTTGAGGGACAAAGAACGGTTAATGCAGAATGGTATGCTAGCATTTGTTTGCCACAGGTCGTTTCTGAACTCCGTAAAGAGAACTGCAACCGCCGCATCATCCTCCATCACGAAAATGCGAGTTCTCACACCGCGCACAGAACAAAAGAGTTTTTAGAGCAAGAAAACATAGAATTATTAGACCATCCGCCGTACAGCCCCGACCTAAGCCCTAATGATTTCTATACTTTCCCTAAAATAAAGAATAAATTGCGTGGACAGAGATTTTCATCACCTGAAGAAGCTGTGGACGCCTACAAAACGGCCATTTTGGAGACCCCAACTTCCGAATGGAATGGTTGCTTCAATGATTGGTTCCATCGTATGGAAAAATGTGTCAAATTTCGCGGAGAATACTTCGAAAAGCAATAACTACATTTTTAAATAGTAATGTTGTGTCACTTCCTTGATTCCCGAAATTTTCAGTGCCGCCCTCGTAATAGCTTTCATTACGTAGAAGACACTTTTTATCTACGACGACGCACCGTTTTAAAGATATTACGTCCAAATCGATTAACACATAGGAAATTTAAAAAAAAAATAATACGCGGTATAAGGGAGGTGGACCGAGCTACAGTGCGACAAAATGGGACATTAAACAATTTATGCTTTCTAGAGCGATTATAATTATTTGAAACAAATAATTGACACAGCTCCGCATGTGGTCAATAGACCGCCTAACTCGAAGAGAATTAAAATTTAAACATCCTAAAAGGAATTTAGTAGGATACATCTAAGATAGTATCCAAACACATGTTTGTAAAGGTACCTAAGAAAAACTTTTTGCACCTTTTCCAGCATGAGCATGTAGGTAACCTCGTGAGGATTCCACACACAAGCGCTGGTTTCAAGCTTGCACCGAACTAAAGCGTTGAACAAAAGCCTAATGACTGCCTGGTTATTAAAACCTTGACAGTTACGTAAAACAAAGCCTAAGCGTCGGAAACATTCTTTAGCCAAACCTATTATGTGTGTGGAACGTCAGTTTGCTATCAAACGTTACACCAAGGTATTTTACTATGGATACTCTGGCTATAGACTCAGTGCTCACTCTGTAGTCATACTGTATAGGACTCCGCATGCGGCCAAAGCTCATAATTTGACATTTAGAAGTGTTAAATTCCATTTTGTTGGTGGCTGGCTGCCCATTCACTCAAGGCATCGATATCACAAATAGTAATATAAAATTGTGTTTGTAAAAAGAATACTCTATAAATAAACGTGATAATTTTAAACAATTATTTACTTTTATGAATAAGTAAACTTTAATTTGTGTTCTTAATTAAAAAAAAATGAATTTTATATTTTTCCTATGAGGCAGTTTAGCGGCTTCATACCTTTGCTTCTTCTTCAATCTGGCAAAATCAAACCGTGGAAAAAAGCAAACGAAATCATAATCTCCTAAAAATTGGTGACAAAAATACTTAAGTGTCGTTATTAATTAATTTCTTCGAAAGTGTATTGAAAAACGTCGTTTGATACACGTGGGAATTTGTTATTGCATTTCCCGACCCCATGAACACCCTCGCCGTATGGTTCGGGTGTTCAATTCGCCTCGACTCATTGACTTATATATTACTGCGTAAGGACTGGGCGGACGGCATGTTAAAATGACGCCACAAACGTGGTCCCACTATGGTCTTTCCTAAGCCGAAGTGAACTAGTCCACGATCGGCTCTCTTCGGGTGCGGTCGTAAATTTTATTAAAAGCTTTATTTATGTTCTTTATACCTCGAAAATACCACGCCGCTTATACAAGGTTATGTTAACGAGCAGACTACACCGATTCTCTGTATGGCGAACGCGTCGAGCAAATGTTCGGACGACCGTATCTTTAGTTTTTATATCAATGCCTCGACTGCAATAATTACACTTCTGGACACATCTATTGGCTCACCTTGTATTTTCAGTTTCGTTTGGTCCTAGCTAAAATTTTATATTAGGTCGAGCAAAAAGTTTTTATGCAGTTTTGAACCTGGCACATTCACAATTTCATTCAATAGTCTTTTTTTGAATTTCGAACACAGAATTTAAAGAAACAAAAGACAATTTGGAGCCTGTTTGTTGATATCAAACAATCGAATACTAAGAAAACTTGGTTTTATTGGTTTACTTGGATTCGCACAATGCTGCTTTGAAGAGAGGGTTGCTTATGGCGGTGGCTCATGGACTGTCTGGGGCGGTATATCCGCGAGCGGCAAAACTCAACTTGAGGTTGTTACAGAACCACGGCTGCCAACATTAAATGCTGAAAGGTACATTCGTGAGTGCTTAGAACCTCACGTGATACCATACGCGGACTATGTGGGCCCAAATTTCCTTTTTATGCATGATAATGCAAGAGCCCATGCGGCCGGCATCGTCAGGGAATATCTTCGGGATGTGAACATCACAGTTATGGACTGGCCAGCCAGAAGCCCAGACATGAACCCCATTGAGCACATGTGGGACGAGCTAAAAAGACGTGTTAGGGCTCGTTAGCCAGTTGCCCAGACGATGCAGGAGTTGAAAACTGCCATAGAAGAGGAATGGGAGATGATCCCTCAAAATTTCATAGAGCGGTTGATAAACTCTATGCCTAATCGTATGAGAGCTGTGGTAGATGCCCATGGAGGCAACACGCGTTATTAAATTAAACCATTATTTGATAAAACATGTTTTTTATTCAAAAATCAATTGCCTTTAACAAGGCGCATATCCGACTTGTTAGGCGTAGCTCCATGTCGTATGGTATTCTGAATTCAAATTTAAAACAATACGATCGAAAAAGATGGTAAAATGTATCAGGTTTAAAACTGCATTAACAGTTTTTGTTCAATCTAGCAATCATATTTCGGTAGGGGCCATCGAAACCTAAACTCTAAGGTGGGCCAATAGATGTGTCCAGAAGTGTAACTTTCCGCACTTGTATCAAAATGTACTTTTATGAACAAGTTAACATTTATTTGTGTTCTTAATTAAAAAATATTTGAACTTTATATTTTTCCTATGAGGCTGTTTAGCGGCTTCATACCTTTGCTTCTTCTTCAATCTGGCGAAATCAAACCGCGGAAAAAAAGCAAATGAAATCATAATCTCCTAGAAATTTATACAAGTGCGGTTTGTTATGGAATCCGCCTCAAATGCAATAACAAACTTTCCGCACTTGTATCAAAATGTACTATATCCTCTGGGCATCCTAAACACATTTCTGAAGAAATTGGTTAGGTCCCAGCTCACGCACTCTACACCTGCTTTGTTAAGTGAACTATATCTAATACGGCGACAATGGAATCACGGGTAATTAAAATTACTCATAATGATAATGGGTCTTCACTTTTTGCTTCCTTTCGTGAATGTCAGGTTGGCCTCGGGCGGCAAATACCCACTTACACTACTTACCCATGCGACGTCTTTGGTAGGCAGACAAGTAGTAAAACATGAGTAAAACGGACAATATTTTTATTAATATTTTTTTAAGATTGTTGCTTACATAGGTTATTCGAACGTTTTTGTACTAGGTCATTATTTTAAAATATTAATCATACATTAAACCCTTAGCTACTGTATTAAAAAGATTCATTCTTATGAACTATACCATCCATGCTGAATTCCGATAGATCTATGTCACTTTCATCTTTAGCAGCAGCCCTCAAGGGTTTGGGTTTTACAACTGTTCTGTGATTTACGACTGGTACACTTTCCGAGTCGTCTAGGATTGAGCTGCCGAGACTAGTGTTGCTGCCAGTTATGCTGGCAGCTTTAGCCATGGATCCTGCGAGTACATCTACTGCTCCGACAAGTGGAGCCTTAGGAATGTCGTTACGTCGTGCCAATTGTGATTCTATCCTTTCTTTTAATTCGGCAATTTTCGGACTGGTGGTGTGGGTTATATTTTGTATTTTGGTGTCATTTTTTAGAGGTTCGTTTTCAATGCTGTAAACAAACAAAACATTTGATGAGCTCACAGACAATTGAATCAAGAAGAATTAGTTAGTTATTCTTGCCAGTTGCCACTTCGCACCAGTACAAAGTTAAACAACATACCTGGATATATCCCATTCTTCACCATCGAGGTTCACTAAGCCTAACTCATATTTTTCATTTCCATCGCTTTTCTCCGTGATGCTCTGTGACGGGGATGCGCTCACGGATTTCATTTGAATTGCATCCATATCGAAAATTACTTTCTTTTTATTCAAAGATGATGCTGAAGATGCATTTTTCAAAACACTTTTCGTTTGTTTTATTGTATTTTGGGCGTTGTTCCCCAAAAATATTTTTTTTACTGGAATACCCAACACTGATTCGGCATCATCACTACTGTCTTCGCCGTTTCTAGCTGGTGGGCTTTTAGTCATCTCATTTGAATTTGAAGAACGCTCAATTAAACTCGTAGCAGATTGTGTTCGTAGCAAGTTATCATCACTAATAGTATATTTTTTGATAGTCTGATTATAATCAGCACCAGCGGAAGCAGGTCGTCTTGCTGGAGACTTAATCAAGCTCTCGATAGATTTTGATGTCTGTTGCACATTAGTCGTATTATAATATTGATGATCGCTCTCATCCGATCCATCTTCGGAATAACTCATGGCAGTTGTCTTTTGTTGCAGTTTAGGAGAATCTTGTACTGAATGTTTGACTTTGCCATTAGTTTCCTCCTTAGCCTGGATACCGGATCTTGTACTCACATTAAATGTGCTACGTGATACGTTTTGTGGAATATTAAATGCCTTCAACGGACTACGCCTGGCTGAAACAGGGCTTGTAGATGCGGATCCCGGTGGTGTTTTCAATAATGTCATGGCGCGCTTCGCTACTTCAGCGTTCAGTGATTTACGCTTTTGTTTAACATTTGTATCGTTCATTTTTACCAATGATAATGCTTTTGATTTTACATTAGAAATAACAGTTGTCAGGTTTTTAAACGGCTTTGATGCTTTTGTTGGAGATATGTATTCCTGTATTTGAGGAACATCCTTTTTCAAGTCCGTTGTACTGGAATCCAAGTACGACAGAATTGTATGTTTCACTTTTTCATGCGCAGGATTTTTCTGGAATATCAATAATATTAAAAATCTTGTTATGTATGTCAGGTATGTAAGCCAAAGTTTTGGGAACAGCTGATTTGTTGAAACTACTACCTTAGCCTTTTCTTCCTGCTCCTGGTGTATTTGTAGGCGTTGTTTTTGGAAGACGTTTCGAGGTAGTCTAGGTTTGAGTGGGTCCACACCAGCCGACACTAAACGGCTATTTACTTCTTCAGTTATCTTTGCTCTTACTACTTTCATCGGACTGTAATAATGTTATGAAAAAGTGATGTTTATTCAATAAGTAGGTATAGTAGGTAACTTACTGAATAGATATACAGGAAGGTCTCCGTGAAGTTCAGCAATAAGGCAACAATACCCTGACACTCCTGACAGTGACACTCAATACTAGAATTCATGCATTCTATTAAAAATATTCACTTCAACGTTAAAAAACTATTTCATAATGCTATGTTGCTTTCGACGTGGGATGTCTAAAATTTAACAATAACTTACCTAACGGGAAGGATAGCTGGAGAGGTTTCTTCTTTTGAATTTTTAATATGATTAGACTTTAGTTTTTCTTTCTTTATTTTTGGTGCCTTTGCATTTAAAGTCTGCAAATCACGTGCATTTGGCGTATGATGAGGTTTATCTTCCGCATTTTTGAGCCTATTTGAAATTTCTGCTTTATTACTGGCACTTCCCTTTTCTACAGCTTTAATTTGCAATGGCTTATCATTTTCTACAGTTGAAATATCTGAAGAACTGGTTGCAGAGCCAATATTTAGCAACTCTTGTGCCTTGCGATGTAGTTTTTGTAGGGTTTTTCGATCTGCTTCTTGATCAGATTTATTAGAATTCATTTTTCTTTTTATCGATTTCTTCCTGTTATTCGAAGAATTTGATTCTTTTATTGGAGTCTGAAATGTAACATAATAAATATTTTAAGCAATGAATGGTTTTCTAATTATTAATTCTAATGGATTCTTGTTTACTTACTGGTGCATCGTCTGTACTGTCAAGTCGTCCATTCGTTTTAGCATTGATATTTTGTTGCAATAGTACTTGTAATTGAGCCGCTCGTTCCCTCTCTGCTTCTGCGAGAGCGCGAGATTCTTTAGCATCCTTGGCGACATCATTCAACTTCTGAAGCAATTGCTCGTATTGCTTAGACTGAGCTTCAGCGCGATTTGACCAAAGTAAAACTTGAGCGTCGGCTTCTTTGTTTCGATCAGCGTTTTCTTTTTCAGTTCTTATTCTCTAAAATAGTTAAAGCACCTAATATGTAATTCTGTATCTATATAGCATAAATTAGATTACCATATAGAAAGTAAAACACTATGCTTCACTATTCTTTTTTCTAACATAGTTCTAAAATTATACAGGGTGGTGCCGACCATACGACAATAAATGAAACCACTGGTAGTTCTAGTTCATAGGAAATTTTTTAAACTATCAAATATTAGGTTGGGGAAAAAGTCTTTTCGCATTGTAGTATGTATGAACTTGTAATAAAATCTCTTTGGCTATACTATTTGTATCTGGCTGGTTTTGGTATCATTGAAAGTTTAAATTTTAAAGAACATAATTCCAAATTCAAATTAGGAAAATGTGTGATTTTCATTTGTTTTTCGTACCGTCAAGATGAGTGAATCTAATGAAGAAATTCGATGCTTTTTAAAATTTTACTTCAAAAAAGGTAAAAATGCAACGCAAGCCGCGAAAAAAATTTCTGATGTTTATGGAGCTAGTGCAGTGTCTGTGAGACTAGCACAAATTTGGTTTAAGCGTTTTCAATCTGGAAATTTTGATGTCAAAGATGCACGTCGCTCTGGTCGCCCTGTTGCGGATAAAATGGATGCCATTTTTGAAAAAGTGGAGCAAGATCGGCATATCAGTAGTTACGACGTAGCTGAAGAACTGGGAACTGACCACAAAACAGTTTTGGCGCATTTGAAAAAAACTGGGTACACAAAAAAGCTCGACATTTGGGTACCTCACGAGCTCACTCAAAGAAACCTAATCAACCGTGTACTCATTTGTGATTCTTTATTACGACGTAATGTAACCGAACCATTTTTGAAGAAGCTGATAACTGGTGATGAAAAGTGGATCACGTACGACAAGAACGTGCGAAAAAGGTCGTGGTCAAAGGCCGGTCAGGCTTCACAGCCAGTGGCGAAACCCGGGTTAACTCGCAACAAGGTGATGCTGTGTGTGTGGTGGGATTGGAAGGGCATTATTCATTATGATCTGTTACCACCAGGCAGGACCATCGATTCTGAACTCTACTGCGAACAAGTGATGAGATTAAAGCAAGAAGTTGAGAGAAAGCGGCCGGAATTAATCAACAGAAGGGGTGTGGTTTTTCATCATGATAACGCTAGACCTCACACATCTTTAGCCACTCAGCAAAAATTAAGAGAGTTTGGCTGGGAGGTGTTAATGCATCCGCCGTATAGTCCTGACCTTGCACCTTCAGATTTCCACCTGTTTCGGTCTCTTCAGAATTCTTTAGGCAGTGTCAGGTTAACATCACGAGAGGACTGCCAAAACCATTTGTCGCGGTATTTGACCAGAAGTCCAAAAATTTCTGTAGCAATGGGATCATGTCCCTACAAGATGGCAAAAAGTTATATACAAAATGGTACCTACATACTTTAGTTAAATGTAAATAAACTATTTTAAAAAATGCGAAGAAATTTTTTCCCCAACCTATTAAATCCTAACACCGTCGTCGTGGTGCCGACGATACGACAATAACCTACCTAAATATCTTTGCCAAATTAATTTGTTACATTTTATTTCCACACGTTAATCGGTGCAAATTATTCCTAAGGTTAGTAAACCAATTTTTTTTTTATTTGTAAATTGTAATGTATTTCGTTTACAGTTTTATGCTACTTAGTTTTATTGTTTTTTTTTATTTTGGTGTTAAGATTTATTTGATAGTTTAATAATGTTTCTATGGACTAGAACTACCAGTGGTTTCATTTATTGTCGTATTGTCGGCACCACCCTGTATATACTTACTGAATCTTTAAGTTCTTTTTTTAGTACCAATATTTCTGCACCCTGTTGTTTTATTGTTTCATGTAATTCAATTATTACATTCGTTTCGGTTGGAGCAGGTTTCTCCGTTTCGTTTTCTTTGAAAACCTTTATAGATTCTAGGATCTGGGTTCTTAACTTGTTCATTTCTTTATTATAATTTTCATGCTCCTCTTTTTTCCATTCCTCAATCTTGTTTAATAAGTATTCTTCATTGTTAGTTGACACTTCAGCGTCTCTCATATCTTTCTTTACCTCTTGGATGATATTATTAGTGATAGGATTAACTTCATTTATGATAGTTTTGGGTGGATTATTTTGTTTGGTTGTATTTGCAATAACTATTTCCATTTCTTTTAATTTATCCTTAAGTTCATTAACTTCTGCACTTAACTTGGTATTTTCGTTGTTCATGGTATTTTCTTGTTTATCTTTCTGAGGTGTCTCAATGGTATTCGAATGTCGTCTTGATATGTGGCTCTTTAAGTAAAGTTGGTTCAGAAATACTTTATCGCAATAATTACATTTGTTATATGGAAGTGCATCGTTCGATGACGAGGGAAATATATCGCCTTTATGGGACAGAGTTTTTAAAATCATGGTCGCTATGTTATCATTTCCATACGGCATAGGAGTCTTGAAACTATGCCTTGACCTTTTTCTCAGTCTTCGGATCTCTTCATCCCTTTCTCGAAGATCTTTTTTGCATGTATCCAGGTCCTGTAATGAATTTTCAGTGTTTAGGTACATTTTTCTGAAATTTTCGATAAAAAAGTATTTTAAAAGTAGGTAGGTAACTAGGTACTTAGACCTCAAAAAAAGCAAAAGTGGGTGGGGAAAACCTACCTGAGTAAGAGACGTTATTTCCTCCCGCAACACGTAGACACTCCGGTCTAGGTAATGTCGACAAAACTGTTGGTACTCAACAGCCAATTGTGCAAGTCTGAACAGTTTCAGGACACCTTCGTCAAGTATGCGTACATCGAATTCAGATTCAATCACGCAATCTAATATCTGTTCACCAGAGTTTCTTTTATTAGAATAACATAACTATTATATGTACTAACTTGCCACGAATAACAGAATAATGCCCAAACAGACGGCAACTGTTTTAATAAGAAGTAAAAAAATTGTAAACCATACTTCCTTAACTATAATATTATAAATTCGAAAGTAACTGTCTGTCTGTCGCGCTTTCACGCCACAACTATTAAACCGATTTAAATTAAAGGGGATAGAACCGATGTGGCATATCAACCTGCCAGCCATTTTCTTTTTTTTTTTTCGAAATCCCGGCCCACGATGAAAGTGGTATGTAAGGTAAGGATAGAGGACAAAAAGGCCAACAAAAAAGTCCAGTAACACGGTACCCCAAAGTGTCACGTTACCGAGATATTTGAAGGTAAAGATCGACAAATGAGTACAACGACAATCTTTAAAAATAGCCTTATTACGTATAGAGCCGTTAATTTGTATCCAAATAATAGTTCCCAGCTGGTTGATTATTGTTATACGCACGAGGAAATCGCTTTGCATTGCAATGAAACGCTATGTTATGTCAAAGAATAGTTTTCTCGTGTTCTTCCTAGTAGTACACACGGCTACACATCAAGCTATACATTTCCAGTATAAGCTGGTCTCGCATTATATAGGATTTCCGTACAGTGCGAGTTCAGCGTAAACTGGAAATGTATAGCTTGATGTGTAGCCGTGTGTACCTATGTTATGTATGTATCTACTCTCTTTCAATAAACAGTAATTATAATAATCAACGGCTATAGACACGTAAAAGTTCAATTTTTATGTGGTCATTGTACTCATATATCTTATCTTCTCCATCAAATATCTCAATCACGTGATACTTTGGGGTACCATGTTGCATGACATTTTTTGTTCGTCTATAATTATGTTCTCTATCCTTACATACCACTTTCATCGTGGGCCACGATTTCGAAAAAAAATCAAAATTGTTGTGGGTCCATATGCCAGCTTCCATACAAAAAAGTGCAAACCCTAGAGCTTGAGAGAGGACATAGACTACTTTTAATGCGAAAAAAGGTTGTAAGGGGCTGAAAGAGGCTGCGGGTTGTTCGCAAGAGATACCGCGGCCTCGACATGAAGGGCTAAGAAGGAACATGGGTGGTTTTTAGTCAGTAGAAATCTGACACTCCCTTTCGCTCTGCCCAAGAGCGGGAGGGGTTATTTAATGATTTTACACCCGCCAAAAAAAAGGGGTTGAAAGGGGGGCCAAAAGTAATCTTATTTACTTTTGGTCGCGATAACCAACATCTTCGTCGGTCGCGATAACAAACATCCACGCGGACGAAGCCGCTGGCATACATTGGATTTATGTTTCCACACACAGATTGCAAGCAAAAGTTTAAACCTCTATGCTACTGAGCTTAAGCATCAATGTTTGTAGAGTACCTTTTATGAGCAAGTTCTGTGGTTTCTGCCTACCGCCATGGGAAAATGGCGTGTGATTATTTGTGTAATTATACATTTTGACTATACTAACTCACGAAACCGGTGGATCATCCATCCATCACTGATCTCCATTTTCGTGAATTACATTTCCTCTATTTTCGTTATTTATTTATTTGTTAAACTGTTGGTGTGTGCAACAAGTGAGCACCGTTAGAAGTTCGTTTAATACAAGTACTAATGGTAGTTTTGATAAATTAAAATAATGTCCTTACGTCATTCAGATGTTGTTCGAGGATAACAAATTTTCTGTCTTTTATCAAACTTTCTATATCTATCAGTCCTGTAACAAAATGTTTAATCAGTTTGTTTGAATATTACGTCACGTCACATTTATAAATTGGTACATGTTGTTGCTTTCAAGACTGCCATCAATCGTTGGAGCTGTAAACGTGTTAACGTGTACGACAGTCGAGAAACATTATAAAAACTAAGCATTCTATGCATCCTATTTTGGAACACGATGGTTTAAGTAACATCTTAGAGATTTTAATAAAAGTACTCACTAATTTTATTCCAGTCTATATGAATACGAGGTCGATGCGTGTTGAAAGTAAACCCAGATTCTTCAGCTAGTTTAGGAAAATGGTGATGAAGTTCGAACGATGTCTTGCACGCCATGGTGTTAAATTTAAAATGATACTGTAACTCATGAAAAGTAATAAAATTATTCCTTTAGTCCAGAATTGACACTGTGATACCACCATTGTTTGTTTGTATTCGTTGCCTAGCAACGCATTAACAAACATTACCTTCATCCTACTGATCGTAAAGTGCGTCATGGTTCTTTTGGCCCGTGGCTATAGTCAGAACTAATCGGATCCACCATCGCCATCTTGTTTTTAAGCCGACTTCCGAAAAGGAGGAGGTTATCATTTCGTTTGTATGTTTTCTTTTTTTGTATGTTTGTTATCGCATATCTCCGTCATTAATGAATCGATTTTCAAAATTCTTTTTGTGTTCGAAAAGGTATACTCCAAGTCAGGATCTGATGATGGGATCCCAGGAAAATTGAGGGCAACCCTTAAATTTTATAGGCACATAATATGATGTTTTTCATATATTTTCTAAAGCTGTTTAAGTATTTGCGTCTGACCATCATAATATCATGTGAATTCGCTGATGATGATGGAAGGTTCAACTCCTCAACGGTTAGGAGTTGAAAGAAAATTCTTTCTTATTTATACTCACTTATGGAGCGATAATTGTATTCTTTCCCGAGGTGGTCCCATTGTCGACAAGTCAGGATCTGATAATGGGATCCCAGGGAAATCGAGGGCAACCCTCAAACTTTATAGGCACTTATGACGTTTTCCATATATTTTCTAAACCTGTTCAAGTATTTGCGTGTGGTCATCACAATACCATGTGGATTCACTGATGATGATGGAAGGTACAACTCTTCAACCGTTAGGAGTTGATAGAAAATTATTTCAGAACTATACGTACTATACGTGTAAGTGATAGTTGTATTATTTCAGGGTATTAGTTTGCCCTGATGATAGAAGGTAAAACTCATTAACCGACTTTAAAAAAGGAGGTTCTCAATCTTTTTTTATGTATATTTTTTTGTGAAAGAAATAAAATTATTTTTTTTTTTTTTGTGAAAGAAATAAATTATATTCACCAATTACTCGGAGGCGCCTGAACCGATACAAAAAAATATTTTTTTGTTGAAAAAGAGATATCCCAAGGGTACTATGATAAGAAAATCTGGATCTGGTGATAGCATCCCAGAGAAATCGAGGGCAACCCTCAAATTGTATAGGTATGTATCACGTGTTCGTATCGTGTGTGTATCGTGTGAATATATAGTGTGTTTTCTAAAGTTTTTTAAGTATTTGCATCTAGCAGTTCAGCTTCATGTTGATGAGTTGATGATGGAAGGTATAACTCCTCAACGGTTAGGAGTTGGAGCATAATTCTTTAGTAAAATATTATGGGGACGTATATATGGTTGTATTCTTTCAGGTTATCTAGGTGAGCTGATTATGGAAGGTACTACTCCTACTACTGAGGACATTCGATAGTTTGTTTTGATGATTGAGGGCTGTCGGGGCTGCCGGTTTTTCGAAAGGGATACCGCGCCCTCGGCACAATGGCTAAGAAGGAACATGGGTGGTTTTTAGTCAGTAGAAGTCTGACACTCCCTTCCGCTCTGCCCAAGAGCGGGAGGGGTTATATGATGATTTTCCAACCCCAAAAAAAAAATATTAAATAATATTGCTTTCTTTTGTTTTAATGTAGAGTAGGGTTGCCATCCGTCCGGGTTTCCCCGAATTTGTCCTAGTTTAGAGAGCGTACGGGGCGCGTCCGGGCTTTTTTTGTAGTCCGGTTTTAAAAAAATACTTACAATTTAAAAATAAAACAATTTGTAACAAACTGTAATAATTTTCTGTTTTGTTGGGTACATTTAAAATGATGATAAAAGAAGACTAAATATAATTATAAAGTCTGAGAATAAATAAAAAGGTGATTTATGACATTTTCAATTGTTTTTAGGCTTCCGTACCTCGAAAGGAAAAAACGTAACCCTTATAGGATCACTTTGTTGTCCGTTCGTCCGAGTTCGTCCTATAATGAAAATAATTTTAAACTTTGTTTGTACGGAATCCTCGGTGCGCGAGACCGACTCGCACTTGGCCGGTTTTTTTTACTGTGACTATGTTCAAAAAAACCTGTTGACATGTCCGGGTTCTGGGCTTTAAAATCCGAGGCTTTCACGCGTCTTGTCCTGTTTGTCAAATTTTTGAGATGGCAACCCTGATGTTTAACCCTTGGTACCTTGAGTAGGCAAGGGAGCTATGTAAGTGGCAACGCCGGGAGGGGACGACCTAGAAAGACATACACTGGCCTTATTGGTAATGTTCTTCAGAAAGGACAGGTAGCAACAGGCGTGCGTGTATGACTATATAGTATGTAAGGATCGTAGCAGGTGGCGTTTTGTGGTTTCTGCCTAGTCCCGTGGTGTCCCAATGCTGGGAAAAGGCCTCCCTATGTTCTTTTTGACCGGCCGGAATGTTAATCATATCTTTGTTTTAGTTCAGCCTAGGTTCGAGGTGAGGGGATGTGGTAGAAAGAAAAACAAATTGTTATGTGATTATTAACCACTTTGCTTGCTTAACTTTATTAGTCCAAGATACAGAGCCTGTTTCATCGTAGAGATATCTATCTATAGCAATGCCTATATCTAAGAGGAGCAGTCTCATGGATAAAGGGGCAGCCTGGCGACATACTACTGATTCTTATTTTTTTTTGTGTTTTTTATATGTCGTCGACCGATATTTAAAGCAAATGTAAGGTCTAAGAAAAGTGTGCAACGTCAACTCGATACCCAAAACGTGAACTCAAAATACGCAAGTGCCGATTTGTAAGGTGGACAACCTGAATATTTTGCAACCAGCACACGCTCTGTGCACGAGTTTAAATAGCTTTGTACAAATGTAAATGTTTGCGTATAAAAATAATAAATAACATCGCTTTGGCAGATTCGTGTGTCCATAGAGCAACGAGGCCGGGTCGTGGAGGTTTTGTCATCGAAGGAAGCGAGAGCGTGGTGTTTAGGCGGCGGGCTTCTCTTCGGAGACGGCGGTGGCTCCGGATGCCACGGAGCCGCTCTCGTCCGGCGATGCCTGGCACGACAGCGACGGGAACCTCTGGTACAGAGCAGCGCGGTACTTCGGGTGGCTACAACAATAAATTGTCAGTAGAATGCGTTCCGCTGCCGCTTGCGTATCAACGACGCAGTACGATACCCGCTGTTATGAAGATCTCAGAAAATTTGATTTTCAAATATTGAAAAAAAGCAGACCTGATGCCGTATACTATAGGATTGTAGACAGCGTTAGCCTTAGCAAAGAGTGAGCCCCAGATGGTAGCAAGAGGGCTGATGGGCGCACTTTCAAACACACCCGTGTAGTTGATCACGAGGTATGGTGTCCACGCCATGAACCACAGTGAAATGGTCATTAGAGCTACCTGAAACAATATGTTGCGATTAATAATCAAGGATTTGAATGAATCGTGAGATACAATACAACGTAACGTTATTAAGTTAGAATGCATTGGACCTTTGCCAATTTGCACTCAGCGCTTGTATTAGCCGCTTCTGAAGACCTGAGAGAAGCAACGTTCATTTTCTTAGCTTGTTCCCTCATTCCCTTCTCGTGAGCTGCTACGGCCTGAAAACAAAAGAAAAACATTACCAACCATCATTTATATATAATTATAATCACAATAATCATAATTCAGTAGTCCTTAATGTATTTTCTGCATTACCTGGACAATAAAGAAGTAGGAGTAAATGATAAGCAGAAGAGGCATGAAATATACGAAAACAGAGTAGATAAGGATGTAGCTTCGGCTGAACCAATCTTTAGACAAGTAGTCAGTGCCACATGCGGTCATGTTTCCTTCAGGTACATATCTGTAATAATGTATTGAAATACGTAAAATTAGTACTATATTGATTATTTTTTATGTTA
Organism: Diarsia brunnea; assembly: GCA_949774965.1. Lineage (NCBI taxonomy): Eukaryota > Metazoa > Arthropoda > Insecta > Lepidoptera > Noctuidae > Diarsia > Diarsia brunnea. The sequence continues at coordinate 11,017,132 of OX458998.1, forward strand.
TTTTACGTAAATAGAATTTAAGAGTCCTTACCGGTTCCAGCCGAAGAATGGCGCCAGGGTCCATGCAAGTGAGAACAACCAGATGCCGAGGATACGTAGAAGAGCTCCGTTGTTGGTCATGGGCTTGGCAGCGATACCTTTCACGATAACATTGTAGCGGTCGAAAGCTATCATTGTCATGGTCCAAATCGATGCGCATCCAAATAGCGAGCCCGCACAAGCGTAGAGTTCACATGCAAGAGGACCTGAGGGAACAGGAAGAAGAGTGGTAACATACAATATATAGATAACAAAAAAAAAATTACTTTCGCCAAATACTTACCCCAAACCCATGTTTCGTTATAACAATTCACCACCATTGCCGGAGACATAGCGCACATCATGAGGAAGTCGGAGAAAGCAAGATTAACCACTAGCAAGTTTGATGGAGTTTTGAGACTCTAAAATAGAAACCGAAGAAATTAATAAAAAAATTATGAAAGCAAAATGGAACCAAAATCAAAATGAAATCTACCTTCGTTGACATAAATATGTAGATGACCATTCCGTTGCCAGTGATAGAGATGAATCCAAGACAGCCGATAGTGAATCCCAAGAGTCCGTGCCAAAGCGGGTTCATCGGAGGAAACTGGTACCTGTATCAGAAAAAAATATATGATGGTAAACAAAACACCAGTCTTAAAAAATAAAATATTAAAAATGAACTTAATAGAACACTAAAAATGTCCAGACTCACCAGTGAGGATCGACCATATGAAGCATATCTGGCGGCACCTTGTCCACGACGGTCTGGTTGGAAGCGCCATACGCCGCTACTTGGCCACCCCATGCTTGCAGGGCAGCTATACCGGGCCCGGGATCCAGAGTCAGCGACATCTTCGTTGTCGTTGTCTTCACCTTACAATTATTATTGTGCACACGTTAGCCAAGAATCACTCACGAAATCGAAAAAAATGTGGTAACTATTTTGCGCTTACTTAAAATTAGGAGAGGAATGCTCCGAGATGGTTATTACAAAAATACTGAAGAAAATCGTTAAACGAACTACTCCAGTCTTAAGTGTAGATTAACCAATCCCGTGTGCGGCGGGGCTGCCGTGGCTGTGGAGGCTACTCGTTCGTTTCAGGTTTTGCAACGTCTTTTATATGGAGACCTTTAGGATTAACAATGACGTCGCGAAGAAAATCAATATTCATAATGAGATAAACACGGTATCTAAGAAGGTGAACACATTACCTATACATTACATGGAGACAATTTTTCTACAGGGATGTACTTCAGTTGGTTACTATCTCACTGGTTCAGAAAAATGGTAACTTATATAATTCGACGCTTTAAAAGCAAAAATTACCAAACGACATTGTGTGCACACATTCTTATTGTCTTTTGATTCTTGCCTCGCTTTGCTCGGGAGTTAAATCTAAACTCCCTTACTCCGACAGTATCGCTTGGTAATTTTTGCCTTTCAAGCGTTAATTTATGGTATATCTACCTACCAATCGTTTAAAGTTGAGATTGTTGGGAATCAATCTTGAATAACCACTAATAATAAAACACACATAACTGATTTTGTCTCAAAAAGCCGTTCAGCTGAATTGGGACGCTGGGCTGCCCACGTCTGCTGTATGCCCGATTTGCTTTGGGCTACAATATCCTCGATGTGGACACTTGACACACCCAGAAGGCATCGTGGAAGATCTCGCTGGAGATGGCGAGATGAACTGGATAAAACTAACAAACACTGGTTGACATAGCCCATAATCGAAATAATTGGAAGTCATATATAAGGACTAATAGTCTATTGCGCAGCTACGAGATGACCAAAGCTAACAATAACTCAATGATTTAAAGGTGTTTACACAACATGTTTTTCCACCAATATGGAGCCGCGGTAATTGGGCTAGTACCTATCTATTTACTTATCAGTTAATTTAGAAACTGCTACCACCCATCTTTTAAAATAAATAGGCTAGGTAAGATTAGTACTCATTTCCACCCTGTATTTCTTATGTGCTACTCGGCTAATATCGTTATGAGGCCACTAAGAAGTACCTGCTGTAACGTTAACAGGATTATACCGACTAGCTGTCGTCGCATTTACATCGCAACTTCTTTTACCTTCCCTTGCTTAATATTTTTAGTATATATATACCTACCTACATTTTATTTAGAAGGAAGAAAATAGCGCTATTTGGTGAGAATGAGTCCAGTTTGCAGCTTGACATTGTATTTTGGAACCATTTGCGATCTGTCGCAAGCAATTCAATTCCCCGTACTTCTGGACGCCGCCGCCGCCGCGCATGTCTTCCCTCTCGCTTTAACGACTATGCACTAGAGGTATAGGAGAGAGATAGCAATAACACAGCCCGCCGTACACGCGCCGCCGACGCGGGAGTTCAGTCGACGCATAGCCACTCCCGAAAGCGCACACGGCTTCCTAACAAACCGCTGCGCGCCAACACGCGCCCGCGCTCCAACCGGCCCGCGCTTTTCTTATATCGGTTGTTCTACCAGTCCCTTGTTATAGTAATTTTAAAATAATAGTGACTCTTTACTACTGTTTACCGTGAACGTGATTAAACGACATTTTTCTGTTACACAAGCGTTTGATTTCCCAATCCGCTTCGATCCAAAATGAACACAGTACGAAAGATCTCCGTTTCCACTTTTAAGTTTTGTCGAAAATTTATAAATCAATCATTGATCAGAATAGTATTCTGTTTGATAACCTGAAATACAAATCTCTATATATATAGGTACCTATACCATTCAAAGTCCTGAACTCCTGAGTGACTGATATATCAATGCACAGCCCAAACCGCTGATCCTAGAAACATGAAATGATACATTATATATGTCGCCGCGAGAGTGTCTATCTGCTGGGATCATTAGGCAATCTAATTAATAACCAGCTTATAATAATAGCTTAGCTTAGTTTTTTATAATCATTAATGAACCTGCCATCTCTGAGATATTTGTACAGTAATTATTACGGGATCGATATTGAAAGACATGAGCGACAGTGCCATCTGTTAGCTTTTGTGTTAACTACTACAGAGATGGTTTGTAATTGAATGGTGGACGGCTCGAATAATGATTTATTAAACAGAGGTCTTTAACTAGAACTATAGTTAAAATTAAGATAAGCTAATTGATTATGAATATTGGGATTTTAATGATTGCTCACTTGAAATTAGGCTGTATAAGAGACGTCATTGCACATTGTTGTGAAGATGGCGGCGAATACGATTTTAATGATCAATAACTCAATTTATAATCTGAAACCACGACTAAATCAGTTTCTTTATGTAATTATAAACTAAAAAGTCATAAGATTATTTTGTAGAGCAATTTATTAGTAGAAAACCTGTTCTTTGTATTAAATCCTTTAATTAGCCGGAAATGGCGTAAGTAACATTCTGTTGTAAAAAGTAATGAACCTATTAATTAGACATTAACCTAATAACACCTTCGCATTAATATTGGTATTGTTTTATTGTTAAATAATTATTACAATCAATTGTGAACTATTTTAGTATTCTTTATTAGTTTTAACTGATTAAAAGTAATTAATAACAATACTGAGTACGTGGTACTTCCGCTAGACGGACTAGACTCTAGACAAGTAGACACGCGTGTGACGAAAGATGCACATTATCTCGCGTTTAGCAAATAATGTAAATGAAAGTGGTTTTTGATGTGAATAACATTAATTAGTGCAAACGAGAATTGTAACATGATTTAAATGGAGTTTCTTCAACCCATTCTTCTCCATAGTAACAATGATTCATGTGAATGGGTCTCAACCCCTGAAAAGTTTATAAGTGCCTGTAAATGGACTATTGTAAATAAACGTTTAGTGTTTGAGTCAAGTATTGTGTGTGATTTCAACTACCCATATACCCATCTACCACGAAGAGGAATCTAAGGCGAAGACAATATGGCGGAGGCCATTGATGTTTAGGAGCAGCGTTCCTTACGTGGTTTTCCCGCCTTAACATATACAATAACTAAATACATCGTTTGATAGGTATTTTTGTGCAGAACAAATGTTACTGCTGGAGGGTAAAACCAAAATTAGCATCCTCCTTTGAAGAGTGGTGTATTCTTTGTAAATAGGTAGTAAGTGGATAACTCCTTTTAAAATCCCATACTAATAAAAGGTTTTTCGAAGTTCCAGATGTAAGGGGGTTAAATTTTCTGTTAATAATATATGTAGATACTATTCTCCGGGTCGATTAACTCGAACACACTCTTTAATTAAATGTATGAGGATCGTGTATCTACAAAATCACTATCAAAAGGTAATACAGATCAAGTAGCTAGCAGATCATCTTTTTCCTGCCCTTGTCCCATTATATTTGGGGTCGGCGCAACACGTTCAATATCATTTTCACTCATATTGCAAAGGGGTTTTGGCTTGGGTTTTACAGTTGGCCGCCTGCCACTAACCCTCTTTGGGAATGCCATTGCTGGTGGTTAACCCGCCCCGTGCGGGTGACTCCGAGTGCTTCATGGTATGCACTATTGTGTCTTAAGTTCCCCTAATCACCACTTAAGACACCCACGGGACGAGATGGGGTGGTCCATATATATAATAAATAAGGGGTGGTCATATTCTTTCTCCGTGACCGACACAGATGAGGATCAACTAGCAGATGTAATCTGTAATATGTGTCTGGTCTCAATAAAATAAGCTGTATAACCATTAGGAGGATAAAATCTATAGGAATAGGGGTTGCCTCAGCCTCTAAAGCCAAGCTCAGGCTTGGCCGAGGGATCTCGTAGCGGCGATCGGCGGCGGCGACCTCTCGCGTCCGGCCCTGGTGCAAGCCATGGTCCGGGGCGAGGAGGAATGGGACGCCGTCGCCTCCTTCTGCGAAGCAGTGATGCTAGCGAAGGAGGTGGCGGAACGTGAGAGGGAGAGAACCTCTCGTCCCAGCCGCCGCGGGAGGCGCTCCGGGCGTCGGGGGCCACGTGATGGCTTCCGGCCACCGTAGACGCGGGCCTGTGGACGGTGAGTGATGGGTAAGCTCGCCGTCCGTCCGTCTTATGACGTCTTATGGCGCGTTCGTGTTCCACGCGCGCCTCAAAGAGATGTCAGCAACATGGAAGGGGCCCGCAAGGGCCGACGCCTGTCGAGGCTGCGGGTTGTCCGCAAGGGATACCGAGGCCTCGACATGAAGGGCGAAGAAGGAACATGGGTGGTTTTTAGTCAGTAGAAGTCTGACACTCCCTTTCGCTCTGCCCAAGAGCGGGAGGGGTTATTTGATGATTTCCCACCCCCCAAAAAAAAAAAAAAAAAAGGCTTGGCCGAGGGAAACATTATTTATTTATTTATTTAAACTTCATGCACAAACGTGGTACATACCACACAACAACACACACATAAACAAACAACACAACACCAAACAAAACACACACAACACTGTCGCAAGCAATTCAATTCCCCGTACTTCTGGACGCCGCCGCGCATGTCTTCCCTCTCGCTTTAACGACTATGCACTAGAGGTATAGGAGAGAGATAGCGATAACACAGCCCGCCGTACACGCGCCGCCGACGCGGGCGGGAGTTCAGTCGACGCATAGCCACGCCCGAAAGCGCACACGGCTTCCTAACAAACCGCTGCGCGCCCACACGCGCCCGCGCTCCAACCGGCCCGCGCTTTTCTTATATCGGTTTGTTCTACCAGTCCCTGTTATAGTAGTTTAAAATAATAGTGACTCTTTACTACTGTTTACCGTGAACGTGATTAAACGACATTTTCTGTTACACAAGCGTTTGATTTCCCAATCCGCTTCGATCCAAAATGAACACAGTACGAAAACACACACAAAACACACAACAACACACACACAAACAAAACAAAAACAGAACAACACAACACACACAAACAACAGACACAACATGACAGACACACAACACAGACGCCAGATGACAGAGAAACATGTTACAATACCGATTGTGAAGTGGTGTTAAGTAGTGAAGGCTTTCTAACATATGAAAAATAGATGTAACATAATAATATAAGAAATAGTCCAGTCATTTTAGGCATTTTAAACCCCAATCTGGGGAAAAATTCCTAGTGGGCTGAATTTTTGTATACACCTTTATTTCGGTGATATTATGAAGATGTGAAAAATCGACATCCATATCGTGCCGGCTAAAAAAGTTACTAAGGTCAAAAGGTCACGAAAACCAGTTTTTTGCAAATATTTCGCAACCTATTGCTCGGAGGTCAATAGAGGTCATAATAAAAATAGTTCTTCATAAAATTATCTACAAAAAATGTCTCTTATAGTTATTAAAAAAAAAAGTTATACCTACCCTATATTTTTTTTTGTATTTTAAAAAAATTTAATGTAAAATTATTTACTCTTGAATAAAAAAAAACCTTTTATTATATATCGTAAATTATGCCTATAAGAGAAACTTTGACAAAAAACGCACCTCACATTCTACCTCGACGGTGGTGAGTAAACGAGTGCATCGTCATAATGTAGCCTCTTTCTCAGCGCTTTTTATAATGACCTCTATTGACCTTCGAGCAATAGGTTGCGAAATATTTGCAAAAAACTGATTTTCGTGACCTTTTGACCTTTGTAACTTTTTTAGCCGGCACGATATCGATGTCGATTTTTCACATCTTCATAATATCACCGAAATAAAGGTGTATACAAAAATTCAGCCCACTAGGAATTTTTCCCCAGATGAAACCTAAAATGACTGGACTAAAAATACATTCCAGTTTTGAGACGTTTTTCTTGGATGCTCCTGGCGGAAAGGGAATGACTTTTCTTATTAATTTACTAGCTTTGATGATGAACTACTTTTTCCTTTGATGAAAGCATGAAAATCAGTTCAGTAGTTTTTGAGTTTACTGCGAACAGACAGACGCTGCGGGGGATTTTGTTTTACAATAATTATGTAGCACAGTGATAACTGGCCAAAGTTACAACCGATCACGTCTTCTGGTATTGCTACCACGAGGCTGAAAGGAGCCGAAAATGCACACTCTTCGTTTAAACTCCCTCTCAGAAACCCCACTCTGCAATATTCCCAAAGAAAGCCATATGGCCAAAATTAATTGTTTGGAATGTGGGAACTAATAGTCGAAGCCCTAAATAGATCTTTACAATATTTATAAGTAGTAGTAGTAGTCAAATGAGGGTAGTAACTGTATTGTTTTGTTAGCAGGTGATTGTCAGCAAACATTACCTGTAGTGCGTGGGGGAACACAAGCAGATGAAATCAAAGCGTGTGTGGAACGGTCTCATTTGTAGCCTTCAGTGACTTAACAGATTCTTACAAAGAATACAAAGCATTTATCAAAGAGTCCACCTGAGGGAAAATGTTTCTGCTGGACAGTTTTCAGATTTTGTAATCTAAATAGGAATTGGTGATTACCCAGAAGTGCATATTAAAATAATTTCCCTACAGAGTTGGGGATAATTGTGACCACTGTAGAACAGTATAGTTAAAATATTATTATTTTAAAATCCGCGATAAACCTGCAGAATGGTTGTGCGAGAGCGTGCCATCCTAACACCAAAAAATTTCCAAGGCACTTAAAAGCCAATAAAATTATTTTGAGATCATTCGAAGCAGTTGAAAATTGTTATAAATCAGTGGACTCAGTGATAAACAGCGATGACGCCATACATTACCCAGTTAAATTTCAGAAGACTGGAGGTCCGCCTACTCACATTTTAAAACTGAGAGAAGTGCCCCAGTCAAGAATTTAAACCCGCCAAAATTATGCAATGGCACCAGGTTGCGAGTGAAAACATTGCAACAAATGTTATCGAGGGAGTCTGTTTATTTTGACGATTCCTTGAACACCATCGAACTACCCCGTTCGTGTTCAAGAGAAGACAGTTTCCCCTCAAAGTATGCTTTGCCATGACCATAGGTAAACTGCGACTGGTGTTCACTCGGTTAGTTATGCGTGGTCTGCTCTAGAGCGGCGCGCGGCGGCGGCCTTAGGGGGTGGCGAACAGGGCAATAGCCCAGGGCCTCGCTCTTGCAGGGGCCTCGCGTCAAACAATTTTTTTTAAAATACTGATTTTTTTTACTATTTTTTTTATTTAAAAATTTTGATTTTGATTCTTAAATATTTATTAAGGTTATAACATAACGGTATATCAAAATAATGTTAGTTAACTAATTCATTCATTCAAATCATAATAATTGATAAATTCACTTGAATATCGCGCCTCGAAGATCGGTATAGCGGAAGAGATTTTCAAAATAAACTAGTTTTATGTTATTGATTGTTAATAAGAACTGCCACTCGGGTCGATCTTTAGGTAAAGCTGTGCTTGCCAAGGTCGGTCTGTGGATGGGTGACCACCCGACATAACGAGTTTCCTCCGTGCCTCGGAAAGCACGTTAAGCTGTTGGTCCCGGCTGCCATATATAGAGCTTTCACTTTGGCGGTCATTACAGGTAGTCAGTGACCTGAAATTCTGACATCCAGTCTTACCAAAGAGTATCGTATTACCTAGTATTAACTGGGTTGTGGAGGTCAGATAGTCGCTCCATGTAAAATACTGGTACTCAGCTGCATCCGGTTAGACTGGAAGCCGACCCCAACATAGTTGGGAAAAGGCTAGGCAGATGATGATGTTATTGTCGACCACAGTTGTCGACAATGTGTGCGCAAGCTGCCATCCTAGGTCATCCTAGGTCATGCCATCCTACTTAAACATCATGAGAGCATATTTGGTTTCATGTATAATATACAAAGATCAAAGTAAGTCCCGCGGAACCCAAGAATTATAGGCTGATCACGTGTTTGTCGACGGTCTATAAACTTCTTACATCCATTTTGAGAGCGAAAATTAATAAACACATTGAGAAAAACTCTATTATGTCTGGAGCTACTCCTCATCGACATGGCCATTAGCCAACGGGTTCGTCGAGCCCGCAAAGATCCGCTTACCACTCGGTGCCACATACATGGCTCATGAGGGTGCTGGAGTTGTACAAGATAAACGCAACTCTACGCGCCTTCCTTGAGTCCTGTATGGGGCAATGGAAGACTGTCCTTCGATATTCGGGATGTCAACAGATTCAGGGGAACGATGAACCTGTATGGATTAAGCGGGGAATATGCCAGGGCGACAGTCTGAGCCCGCTTTGGTTCTGCCTAGCCCTGAATCCTCTTAGCACATTTCTAGAGGATTCAGATCTAGGCTACCGGTTGAGGAGAGATGGTCAGGTCATATCTCACCTTCTTTACATGGATGATCTGAAACTCTTTGCCCCCAACAAATTGCGACTGATGGAGTCACTAAAACTAACTGATTCTTTTAGTAGCGCCATCAGGATGGAATTTGGTGTGGACAAATGTGCAGTCATGTATGTAAAGAGAGGGGAGATTATGGAATCCGAGGGAATTCAACTCTCGGATTCCATACACCTCAGATCCCTTTCCTCATCCGAAAGCTATAAATATTTGGGTATGTCGGAAGCGTTAGGCATTAACGTAGCTGACATGAAGCAATCGTTGAAGGAGCGCTTTTTCGGACGCCTGAAGAAGGTTTTAAGTAGTCTTCTTTCAGGTGGGAACAAAGTGCGCGCCTTCAACAGTTGGGTCATATGGACTCGGACCGAACTTGACGCCTTGGATAGGAGAGTCCGTTCATTGCTGACCGTAAATCGGATGCATCACCCACGATCATCGGTGATGAGACTGTACATCCCGCGGAAGTGTGGGGGTCGAGGCTTTTTAAACGCGAAGACCTTCCACAACCACGAGGTGTGCAGTCTCAGGGGATATTTTTTAAAAGCCGATGTGGGTATGCACCGAGATATGGTCGCAGTGGACAAGGGACTCACCCTGCTGTCCATGGCTAACGAGAACTGGCGCAAACCTGTGGTACTTACTACTGATGACCGCAAGGATGTATGGCAAAGCAAGGAGCTTCACGGGTGCTTCTACCGGGCTCTTCATGGGCCCGATGTAGATTTTCTAGCGTCCGTGTCTTGGGCTACGTTTTGGCGACCTCTTTGGGGAAACTGAAGGTTTTGTCTGTGCGACTATGAACGAAGTTATGTTGACGAACAATTACCGGAAATATATTATAAAGGATGGGACGGTTGACGTGTGTCGGGCATGCCATCGTCCGGGTGAGTCCATCAGACATATTATTTCTGGTTGTTCTCGTCTGGCTAACGGCGAGTACTTGCACAGGCACAATCCAAGTAGCCAGGATTATTCACCAGCAACTTACCTTGAAGTATAAACTTGTAGAGTCAGAGGTACCGTACTACAAGTATGTGCCGGGATTGTACTGGGATCAGTCTATCATCACTGACAGGACTATTGTTGCCAATAAGCCTGATATAGTGGTGATAGACCGATCAGCGCGCTGCGCAATGATAATCGATGTTACCATTCCGCATGACGAGAACCTCGTGAAAACTGAAAAAGAGAAACAAATAAAATATCTGGACTTAGCACACGATGTTGTCGATATGTGGCATGTGAACTCGGCTATCATTGTGCCGATTGTCGTTACGGCCAATGGCCTTATAGTTACGAGCATGGACGGTCATCTTTCAAAGCTATCCCTTGGCAGTTGGATCAAGGCCTGATTCAGAAGGCAGTACTCCTTGATACGGCCCGCATTGTGAGGTTTCTCTCTCTGGAGCCCTTACCACCGGTAGCTTTTACCGTGCTCCGGTCACCAGTGGACGACTATTTTTTATATATTTTTAAATGTTTTTTTATAAGTTTTGTATGAAATATTTAAAAATGTAAATTGTATGTAAGAAAGTAAATAAAGGACATAAATAATATTAATGTTTTTATTTCGAACAACCAGGTCCATATGGGTTAGTAAAAATACTTACGAACTATGTTAGTGGTAATAAATTTGGTGATTGAGTTAAATTAATTAATTTAATTCATTCTACAATAGTATTAAAATTACATTATATTTTTATGTCACTTAGTTTGGATCAACACCCTAATGTGATGACTCAGAATAGGACAGTCCAATTTGTCCGCAATAACCGCCAGAATGATATTGCTACTAGCACGAACCCTGCTCATTATGGAGGCGACTTTAAATGAACGCAGCCAACCTGCCGAGTTGCCAACTGTCACATTAGAATTTAAAGTTCGTTCGACTCTAAAATGTCATTGTCAAATGAATCAGACAGTCGACAGAAGTTGTTTTGCCGATATAGAACTTTATTTTTCTGGGTTTATTTTTCTGTTAATTGTTTTGTTATACTTCGTAGAAGATTGGAATATATGGAGATATTTTGATTTATATTTGTTTAATACTCTCTTTAAGAATAATCATAAACACTAGTGATGGATCTAACCGACGAAAACATTGAATTAAGCGAAGACGAAGAAGAAGAAATTACAGCTGAAGTAGTACTAAAAACTCTTCAAAGTGCCTGGCAGAATGAAAGGTTAGCTCCAGAAATACTACCTCATCGCAATGATATGGTAGAATGTATGCTAGGACAAATACAACACATGGAGCGCAACATAAACAAACTTCCTAAAACAGACCTTCGTGCTACTATACACAAAATGGAATTGAGTAGAATTAAATTTATTATATGCAATTATCTTAAAACTAGGCTAAATAAAATAGAGAAATATTGTATACCAATATTAAATGAAGAGAGACAACGGGTAGATTCAGGGACTAATTTCCTAACCCCATCAGAGTACAAGTATGCTCAAGAGTACTTATTGAATATGGAGAATCACATGAAGACTGTTGTTTTAGATAAAATGCCTGGTAATATGCAAATGTTTGAAAATAATAAAATGGCTGAACATCCAAACATGCAAAGCCATGTGTTTCTAAAAGCCAATGAAACGGTTACTGGAGTTGTGCTAGAAGACCTTGCTGGCGAGGATGAAGAAATTGACTTGGAAGGTTTGTATGCTTGGTGTTCTCTTGTATCCTAACATTTTGAAATTAAACTCGATGTAGTTATTAAAATAATATTAAAGACACAATTCTTCTACTTCTCAAATCAATGTCTCAAATGTAAACCAATTAGCAAGTTAGGCCAGCAACGCTCTGTTGTACGAGTCATTCTAGTCCACACACAATTGAAAATACTTTATTGAACATATTTTTTGCCTATTATTATTTGTTTTGTTGCAGAGGGATCACAACATATTCTGCAGTACAAACCTATTGCTGATCTTGTTAAGAATGGAAAAGTGCAACTTATATGAAATAAAATCAGTCTTACAGCAATGTTTGTTTTGTTCCTCTCATCATATCGAAAATTTACTTTAGGCTGTAGATTTTTGACACCACCATAAGAGCAGATCTGTAGGTAGTAAGTAGATGTACTTAGTATTTTTTTTAATCCTGTCTGGGTTATGTAGGTTCCTATAACTTTAGCCAATGCCGCCCACACTTCCACTTCCTTCTCATAAATACCTTATGTATTGTAGAAAGGCATAGATCCCTGCACGGTATAAATATTTGTATGGCCTACAGATAGTTGTTTCGGGTCTGGGTGTTTAATTTGTGTATTTGACTTTAAATGTTTGTAAACTCACCCACAATACTGGAGAAATTCCTAGTGTGGGGAAATGTTTAACAAAAAAATACGAATTTTTGTAAACATGATCTTTCAGTTACGTGAAACTTATTTGGGAAAAATAAAAAAAGGTATTCAGAAAACATGATAATTATATATTTTCATTGACACTGATTGTATATATAATAAACTGTAATCTCAAAATTTAAGGCAATGTTTCACTATTTTCAATTAAGGCAGTCACACTTACTAAGTACACAATAATATCCAACATTTCAGATGTACATAATAACAATTAATTTTTGTGTTGTAAAACATTATAATATTTATTTGGAGCTATTATTTCAATAAGATACACAAATATAACTATAGATGGCTGGAATGTTATTTTTTTTAATGGAAAATCTGTAAAGAATTTAAAATGTTTGTAAATATTTTGTGATTGTATTTTGTAACAGTGAAATCATATGAAGTATAAACACATTTAGCCACTTTAAGTACTTGTTTAACTTGCTGTTTCAAACATTGTTTGAATTAAAAAACAATAATAATATAGGCCTTTGCCCAGCTGTGGGATGACAATGGCTAACAGTAATATTGACAGTCACAGCTCCATCACTGAGGTCATAATAAGTACTAATATAACTTTAGAGGTTTTTAAGTAACAGTAACAATCTAGGTTTTATGAACTTATAGGTACCTATTTGTGATAAATTAATATAAAATAACATTAACTTTCTTAATTTCGAAGATTTATTTATAAACTAATTTACGCAATGGAGGCACACATACATAATCCCCCAAAGCTCTAATGTAACAATAATCAACCTGACAGGTTATAAGTACATCTTTGTAAATACACCCAGTGCTTCATATTCACTCGGCACTCCAATGATAAGAAGCGATGTGTCATGTGCTTAGTTACAGTAGTGAGACAATCAGTAAGAAACACAAGAAGAAAAAGTGCAATTAGATAGCGGTTGATTGATGATATCAATCATGCATGAGTGATCACCAAATGTTGAACCATCTGATTATTTTTTCAGGTAGAATACTATGACTTCTAAAAGAAATAATTTTATGTGTCAGAAAGAGATGGAGCTATACAAGATGTCTAACTGCATCGCTCTCCCACACCGAAGAACAATGCTGCTAATTGATTGATAGTAGGGGCTTAGATGATCAGACACCAAACTCTGAACGACCATTATCTAATTGCACCATTACACATCAGTTATTTATTTATTTAAGTAGAAATTGCTTTATTAAAACTAATAATTCGATTAACATTCAACATAAAAGTACAAGATTAAGTAGATTGGTCACTGTAGTAAGTACTATTGTGGGTTGTTCTCGTCTGCGTCCACATATTTGATGTGCTGCACGTGCGCTGCGGCGGCGAGGTCCCGCAGACTCTGCTCGGCCGCGGGGCCCAGCTGCTGCACCATGCGCGTGAAGTGTCCCTCGGGCTTCTGCAGCAACTCGTGCGGGTGCCCGCACTCCACTATCTCGCCTGATTCCATCACCTGGGGAGGATACAGTCGGTTTTTTGTAGTTTCAGGTGATAACTAGGATTAGTCCTTTGTAGGACTAGGATATGTAGCTTTTTTAGTTGTTTCCTGGACCTACTTACTTACTTGCTTATTATTTATTTATTTACTTTGTATAATTTAAATTAGTGAGGGATAAGTGCAGCTAAGGCTAACCGCGTCGGCTGCGGGTTGTTCGCAAGAGATACCGCGGCCTCGACATAAAGGGCTAAGAAGGCACATGGGTGGTTTTTAATTAGTAGAAGTCTGACACTCCCTTTCGCTCTGCCCAAGAGCGGGAGGGGTTATTTGATGATTTCCCAAACCAAAAAAAAAAAAAAAAATGCTAACCGCGTCGGTGGTTTTTATTTATACGCAACAACGGCACGTGGAACCCTGTGTTGCTCGTGTAGGTAAACACCATCCTTATATCGGAAGTAGGTATCTTAATCGATTACCAAAAGGACTCCACGTGAATGTCGCACGCCAAGTTAAGCTGTTTGGTGTTTATAGTTCGATAAACTAATTAACAACCATATAAAATCATAAAACTTTATCGAAACCGTCTAATGAGACTTATAATTATTACCTACCTCACTTAAAGGTTACTCAAAACTCTTTGAAAATCACCGGCGCTCTTAACAATGATAAACAGCGTTAAATCATCGCTGCTTTACAAAATTAGTATACAAATAATAATACTCACAACAACTCTGTCGGAATCAGCGACAGTGTGCAACCGATGTGCCACTGTGATCACCGTGCACTCCGCGAAATGTGTCCTAATTGATTTCTGGATTAGGGCATCCGTACTGTGGAGAAAAAAACAAACACATTATACTGTCAATTTTATTGGTAATTGGTCACATAAATTCAAAAGACAAAAAGTGGGAAACATCCTGGTATCGCACAGTATTAAAACTTCCTGTCTCGTTGGTCTTGCGCGGTCGCTGAACGTTACCATGTATACTGGTTTGCTTGCCAGGCGTGGCAAAGTGTTATCGAGTATTTTTAGTAGAAAAGCAGTTGTAGCAGGCCACACAACCTGAGCTGCTGGCAATGAGCTTGCATCCTATAATAGTAAACATTACTACTATACAGCTCTGCCCAGCCGTTCACGGAATACAGTCACGGTGATATACCTATATGTTAAAAAAAATCTATAAAAAATAAATATTATTAATAGTCTTACTTCGGATCAACATTGGCTGTTGCTTCATCGAGCACAAGCAGCTTGTTACGTCCGAGGGCTGCTCGCGCGAGACAGAGCAGTTGTCTCTGGCCGGCGCTGAAGTTGGACCCTCCAGACTGCACGGCAGACGATAATGATGTCACGATGCGCTTTAGTTCTACCTGCAGTCAACAAAACATCGTTTAATAAAGAACCTAACTTAGGTGCCTTATCATCAGAAAGTTAAAGTATATAACATATTGCGTTAAATACCATTCTTTGACAATGTTTTTCGCAGCTAGGTACTTAGCATCGCCTAGTAAAAACTTTTTTTTTAACAACTTCATAGAATCAACGAAGCGAGAAAATTGTAGAAATACCTGTTCCAATGCTGTCCATATATCAGCGTCTGTGTATTTATCGAATGGATCCATATTGTAACGTAAACTTGCGGAAAATAGTACAGGTTCTTGAGGAATAATGGAGATCTTTGACCTCAGGTCCTGGAAACGAGAAACAATAGATTAAACCTTTATTTATATAATACTTGATTTGTTTTTTTAAATGGTTACATACCTTAAGAGCGATGTCGCCCGTGTCGACGTCATCAATGAAGACGTTTCCTTCAATGGGCGCCAGTCGGAATAGGGCTGATATCAGAGAAGACTTGCCAGCTCCTGTACGACCAACTACTCCCACCTGGAAAATATCGAATGTTTAACCGATTCAATGCCCATGACGCGCCTGGCGAATTTTAATGAAATAAGTAAATCTTATTAATAATCTTGTGATGCCATATTTCCTTTGAATATCGACGAATAAGAGTCGAAGCACACAAAGAACTTTTGCTTTTAGCAGATCGACGCAAGATAACGGAGAAATACGCATAATGACGCGCTAGGTGCGTCATCCTTCACGCAGGCCCTTAACGCGTCTGGCGCGTCATCGTCCAATGTTCGGGGCCTGGCTAAAGTATGCATGAAATTGATGGTGGCAATGAGTCGGTTAATAAAAGTTTTTGCATTTGTATTTTCTAGCCTGCAAGCAAAATATTTATACTGGATGGTCTCGGGGCCATGTAGGTAACAATAGCCGTACGTAAGTTCAGTTGTTCCCGGCTGTGATTCATAGCTCATCCCAGTCATTATGGGTAGTTCGAAGCCAGTGTTATTGTGTTACCTTCACAGTAGATACTGAGTTGTGGGGTTCCGATAGGTAAGTAGTCGCTCTTTAAAAAATAAGGATATTTAGCTACATCTAAGTAGTTAGACTTGGTCGACCTCTGTCTATATAATTGGAAAAAGGCTTTAAAGATGATGATGATTTTTATAGTGAAATAAGACTTACCTTCCACCCACTTTCGATAACAATATTAAGTTTCTTGAGCACTGGATCGGCATCCTTGTCGTACCTCAGCGAGAGGTCTCTGAACACGAGGCGCGCGCGCGTGGGCCAGCCAGCGGGCGGCGCGGGCCCGGCCGTGTGCTCGCGCGGGAGTGATGTGAACTGCACCACGCGCTCCACGCTCGTCATCTGCGAGATCACCTCCGTCGCCTGCTTCACGCCGTATTGAACCATGTTCACTAGGATCAGACCCTGGCTTATGGCCAGGCCCACGTTTCCGGACTGTGTCGTTCCTATTGAAATGAAACAATTATTAAAAAAAACTGAAATCGCGATCAGTATACCTACACCGCGTTCAAGTGAGCTGTCAAAGCCAATACTACATAGCAATGATGACACCTTTTCGTCTTCTCTCTTCCACTCTTATCGTTTTCTGTTTCATACCATATGTTCATTGGTGAATTTTGTACTAAGATGAGTTTGTTAGAAATGTTTTCTAGTAGAGGATACTAACCATCATCCAAGAACAGGAAAGTGTAGGCTACGATGACTACATAAACTGCACAGATAAGGCTCAACCAAATCGAAAATGCAGTATTCGTGACGATCGTCAAGTACCTAAAACAAGAAGGAGAACAAATTCACAAGTCATAGCAAATTAAGTAAGTACCTACTGTACGTCACAACCCAATGGAAAATGAAGTTTTTTCAACCTTTAAAAGTCCCGCCACGTATAAGAACGCTGAGCGCAGTGGAGGGGATGCGCACGTTATAGTCCCGCCCTAAAGTACAAAGCTTGCTATTGTAAGTGTGTTATAAGTGTAGGTAATAATTGTCATATATATTGTAGATTCCTACTAGCTACTTTGTACTTTGGAATAGGCTGAAATAAAAAGTAATAATTACCTTAGCTGTCAGCGTTAATTTTTACATGACACGACCTATAACGTTACTTACCACGCAGCAGTGTGTACGTCTTGCTTGTCGTCGAACTGGGCTCGCAGCATCTCTTGAGCCCCACACGCGCGCACTGTGTTGAGGCCCGCCATCGTCGCCGAAACGTGAGAGAATACTGGGCTGCGGGTCGTACCCTCCACCCTGAGGAAAAAATATACGTTGGTTTTTTTTCTTTGAGAATGACAAACTAGAAGCATTAAAAACTGGCCAAGTGCAAGTCCAACTTGCACATGAAGGGTTCCGTATCATCGTAGTAGAGGTAGAAATTAAAGGGGGCGGCAACAGAAAAACATATTTTGTGATAAGTTTGTTTTTCATAGTTTGTATGAATGACAAAGTTATATTTGCGGTTTGTTAAATGTTTGTTAAAACTACTTAGTATATATATCGTTCAAACTAATTTTAGTTGAAAGTTTACGTTGCGATCTACAGCATATACAGGGTGGTGCCGACCATACGACAATAAATGAAACCACTGGTAGTTCTAGTCTAGTTCATAGGAACATTATTAAACTATCAAATAAATCCTAACACCGTTGTGGTGCCGACGATACGACAATAAACTACCTAAATGTCTTTGCCAAATTCGTTTGTTACATTTTATTTCCACACGTTAATCGGTGCAAATATTCCTAAGGTTAGTAAACCAATATTTTTTTGTAACTTGTAATGTATTTCGTTTACAGTTTTATGCTAAGTATTTAGTTTTATTGTTTTTTTTTTTTTTTTTTAAATTTTTTGTTACGATTTATTTGATAGTTTAATAATGTTTCTATGAAGTAGAACTACCAGCGGTTTCATTTATTGTCGGCACCACCCTGTATATTTTTTGGATTTTTCACTCTCTTAAAAGTTAGAGGGGGACACACATTTTCCAAACGATTGCCTTTGAGAAAAAAATGGTTTTAGGAACCTCAATGTCATTTTTAAAGACTTGTCTATAGACACCCCACACGGATAGGTTTGATGAAAAAAGTTATTTAGTTTCAGTTCCATGTATGGGTATTTATTTTTAGTATAAAAATCGTAAAGCGGTTCACAGAATACATCTACCTACCAAGTTTCAAGTGGCTGTGACATGCGGACGGACAGACAGACAGAGAGACATGACGAATCTATAAGGGTTCCGTTTTTTGCCATTCGGCTACGGAACCCTAAAAAGGTCCCCCCTCATACGCGTAGGTATAGGTTAAACTATTCAAGAGCTGCAAAACCACAGATCATAGAATTTCTGTGATCTGTGCTCAAGACTGACTAAGAATCGTACCGATGAGTTCCCAGATAGATGGACAAATTAATAACGCTATAATTATTTTAAGGAATTTAAAACAATCACCTTTTAATAGCCTGTGCTGTGCTCAGGAATATAATGGTCCAAATGTACATGAGTATTCCGCATACCGCCGTTGTCAGCAGCATGTAAGGGTTCACGATCGCTACCATCACGAGGATACCTAACATCACCATGAAGATCTGGGGAAGATAATAATTAAGTACATTACATTACGCCTGTTATCTTGGAAGGGTTATGCAGAGGAGTACACTAAAGTCCCAGAATGTAATAGGGAGCGAGCTTATGCTACCACCGAGAAATTTCTGGTGGAAAAATTACACTGTACGACAAAGGATTCGATCCCAGAAACTCATAATCAGCAATAGCGCTTACGACATCTAGCGACCGAAGCCAAAAAAATGACCGATACCTAAGTAGATCCTCAAAGTAATTTAATTCACATTAATAAGTATGACTAAAGGAAGAGTTCACATACTTGTATGCTGTCCAAATACATCCTAGGCAGGATTTCGTCAACAACGCCCATGTCTTTGGAGAACCGGTTGAGGATCCGACCCGAGGGGTTCGTGTCAAAGAAGCGCATGGTAGCCGCCAGGATGTTGCTGAACATCTGGTTGTGCAGCTTTATGGAACTGCGCATGCACACCCACAGGAACAACATTGATCTGGGAAATAACGTTATTTTTAGAAGATATATATATCATAGATTTTATGAATAACTTAGGCTTAGCGCAGGAAGTGTTTGCAATTGTCCAACTGCATTATATCCTAAATATTTTAAATGTTATAAACACCAATGGAAACTCATATTTCTTCAATTTAATTTCTTATTGTACTTATACGTCTTCTTTTTATTACTTTTTCAATTTTATAATATTCATTTAAAAAATTAATATTATTATTATTTTGACTGCAGTAACAACTGATGGGACTCTTACATACTGGAATTCTTCAATGTCTTGTATTACAAATGCTAATGAATGAGCCTTACTGCATCTACAATCTTTATCTCACCTTCCCGTAGTTAGTAGAATACATCCCAAAATTGCGATCGCCCAAATATAAATGTAGTACTCGTGGTTGAGGGGTTCATACGTAGATGTGATGTTTTGCATGGCTAGCACAGTCTTCACCATCGTATCGATGACAGTCATATTAGGCAGCTCAGTCGACAAGGGTGATATGGTCGGCAATTCAGTAGTGAAATTCCCGCTAGTATTGTTACCGTCACCGGAGAAGTTGCCATCCTTCAGGCTATTGAAGAGAGTTGCGTTCAAACTATTTTTTTCTAAATTATATTTTATTTCCACGTCATTCATCCTGAAAAGTTCAAAGTTAAAGGTTACGATAACGTTTATGTACGGACATGTTATGTTAAACTTAATAATATGAATCATTATATTTACCAATGTGTGAGCCATAGGTCGCTAATGGAGGTGACGACCTGTGCCAGGATCACGCTAATGGTGGTGCCGAGGATCAGGCCCCATCCGGCGCCGGCGCGGAAGTACTGGCGATACACCGCGCCAGGCACGCGACCTACGAACAAAAATTGCCAACTTAGCTCATCAACTTTTACCAATGGACCAACTCGTTCCATACAGAAGTGAAACCAACACGGCAACACGCACAAATTGTATTCCCATGGCCAAAGTGGTTCATATTAAAAGTAGATACCTACACAGGTTCTTCTGATTAGATAATACATATTATTAACACCACGCTTGTATTGCTAAAAGGGGTAGGCGGAGCTAGTATCTAGGTGCCGACACTAACATTTCACAAATCAGGCTTCGGGGTACTAACGATAAAATCCTCAGTGCCAAAAGTACCTTAAACCAAAAATAAGACTGCCGATATTGTACACGATTACAGTTAAACTAGAACCACTTCGTGTATAATATGAGTAACCACCCAGGTTTTTTCAATACATTCATTTTAGCATGATAGATATTCTAACGAGGAGCTCGTGGCTTAATAAGAACTGCCACTCGGGTCGATCTTTAGGTAAAAGCTGTGCTTGCCTAGGTCGGTCTGTGGATGGGTGACCGCCCGACATACCGAGTTTCCTCCGTGCCTCGGAAAGCACGATAAGCTGTTGGTCCCGGCTGCCATATACAGAGCTTTGGCAATCGTTACAGGTAGTCAGTGACCTGAAATTCTGACATCCAGTCTTACCAAAGAGTATCGTATTACCTAGTATTAACTGGGTTGTGGAGGTCAGATAGGCAGTCGCTCCATGTAAAATACCGATACTCAGCTGCATCCGGTTAGACTGGAAGCCGACCCCAACATAGTTGGGAAAAGGCTAGGCAGATGATGAGATATTCTAACGCCTAGCGTAATTGATTTTATGAATATATGACGTCATCAAAGTATAACATTACGTCACTGAGATAGTCTCGACCGGCTGATAGTAATTGTTGGTGCCGCCCCGCCCTACGTGTAAATTAGTATAACGTATGTCCGTAACTGTACAATAATTGCCTCGAATGAACATGAGTCGGTAGACACAGTAATTCCTGTAGAGTAGGTAGTTTGAGGACTGCCTATGAAGACCAAATATTCATATTTTGTTACCACATAGTGTACTGTTAAATAAGACTAAGGTACTATTATGTAATCCCTACTACAATTGATAAATACTATCATTACCTTCGTAATTGCGATTCATAGTAAATCTGCATCATAATACCTAAGTAAAAACTGTATTGATGAAGAAGACTAATGAGAATATACCTACCTACCTACTACTAGATAGATACGTCTATTAACAATTTATTGCTATTTCAGCGTCTCAAGGACGACAGTCGTCGCGCTATCACTTTAGATACACCACTGTTTACAATTGATTGATTATCGTGGTGCACATTTCTGCGGAATGACCGTTAACAGGAAATCAATTCAGGCAATTGACGATCACACTATCTATAACTAAGTAAATATACCCAAGTTTCTAACATAGCGGTGTTTAGATCTGCGTGGGAAAACCACAAAAAAAGTCGATGGGACACTGGACACCTAATATAATTGGGTTAACGTTTGTGATGATGTTTGGATGTTTGTTCAATCACGCCTATATCTATATGGCTGGATGAATTTAGATATTTGGCATACACTCACACAGTTATGCAAAGGCCCGAATTTAATTAATTTTAAAAGCCCTTTTCTGCTAAATTATCTATTAAAATTGACTTTAGGATAGAAAAATCCATTACTATTAAGCTTTAGCGTAGTTATTTTATTTGAATTAGCTCTGACTGTACATTTCTTTAATAGATATACAACTTTATCGCTGAAGCATTTAGTTCAAGGTTGACTGGGAAAAGAGAGCTTGATGTTTTGGGGTCTGTAGTGTACATGGTAATTTACCTTGGCAATAACATGATAAATTTTAATATGGGTGTGGCAACATATTCTTTAAGTCCACTGTATTTTTTAGTTCAGTTATGATTGAAATTACCTGTTCCTGTCAACTCGGCAGACTCCTCCTGATCAACCTCCTCTGGCAAACCACTGTCTAGTAAAGTACTGGTAGTACTTGTATGGGACTGCAACAACAAAACACTTCCTTATTAAAATTCGGATATTTGATTCATCAATTAATAATACGATTATTTATTTATGCAATGTTAATAAGTATATTAAGGTATTAATAAAATCAAAGTTTAGGATTAGTCGACAATCAATTTAAAATTGCGTAGGTTAGTGACTAATCTCTATAGAGAAAAGTCATTTTTTTTTTGTCAGGCCTTTGGACAAAAAATTTAAATGCATGAACCCTGCTTTTGAGGGTTCCGTACCTCGAAAGGAAAAAACGGAACCCTATAGGATCAATTTTTTGTCTGTCCGTCTGTCTGTCTGTTAAGACCATTTTTCTTGGGAACTGTGAAAAAATCAAACTTCTAAGCCAAGGCAGTCAGAAGATACAGCCATTTATGCAGCAAATTTCCGTAAAAGGGTTTTTTTGTATGGAAGCAGGCATATCAACCCGCCGCCATTTTGTTTTTTTTCGAAATCGTGGCCCACGATGAAAGTGGTATGGATGGGTAGAGGACATTTAGACAAACAAAAAATGTCCAGTAACACGGTACCCCAAAGTGTCAAGTTACCGAGATATTTAAAGGTAAAGATCGACAAATGAGTACAACGAAAATCATTAAAAATAGACTAATTACGTGTATAGAATAGTTTTCTCGTGATCCTAGTAGTATGTAATGTTCCTACTCTTTTTAAATAAGAGTAATAATAATATTCAACGCCTCTAGATACGTAAAAGGTCTATTTTTATGTGGTCATTGTACTCATTCATACGTCGATCTTTACCTTCAAATATCTCGGTAACGTGGCACTTTGGGGTACCGTGTTACTGGACTGAATCAAAACCTACAGGATTGGGTACTTCCCGTGAACTCAGAATCTTGAAATTTGGGAAAAATTGCGAAAACCGTATTTTTTTAGAATGATCATATTATTATAATAAAAATATTATTTGTAACTAAAAATGATAATGATATGATTTGTTTACGTACGGAACCCTCGGTGCGCGAGTTCGACTCACACTTGGCCGGTTTTTAATTAAATGGGCCTTCTTGACATCAATCTTCTTCTAAGGACAGCGATGAGATCGACGATGGAACGAGCTAACCCAAAATAAGCCGATTGCTTACCTGTATAGAAAGTGTTCTTTGTCGAAGGTACTGTGCTTTCGGCTCCTCTGGCTGCTCTTCTTCCTGAAGCAGTTCAGCAAACAGCGGTGATCGCGAAACGTCCTCGAAACTGCCCAAAGTCTCCACTTCTCCCTAAGATAAACAAAATGGCATTTTATAATCATGATGCGTTCAGTCGTTATTTATTTCAACTTAGGTAGTTAGTTAGGCATGCCACTTTAATGAAATGCGAAAGTAAGGATATTTGTTGCTCTTTCAAGTTAAAAGGTTAGAACTACCGAATTTAGATAAAAAGCACATAGATAGTTTATAACCTGGGACCTGGATTAACGCATTACTTTTTATCCCGGTGGTACGAGTAGGATCTCGTGAGACAATCACCAAGCAAAATCAAAACGGGCGAAGGCGCGCGCATCAGCTAGTTCTAATTTACAAGGAAGCGCGTCCTAGCCTAAGTTGTATCATAATACCTATTGATTTGATAATGTTATCACAGTTCGCTAACATATTGACTTAAGCAATAACATAATCGTAGATAATTAGATACATATATTATGCTATGTAGGTAGGTATACATAAGTAGGTACCTACTCGCAATCTATGTATATTCGCGTCATGTTCTCGATTCGATGAATCAGCATGATTCAGCATATTGTTAAAAGTGATAACGCATTTAATTTTGTTCAATCGTGAATATTAAACAGCCTGTTATGCTCTTAAAAGTTTTATTACGAATCAAATCAGACTAAAAATGTGACTTTTAAAACAAACCAAAGTCTGATGAATTGATGATTGACGGATAGACAAGACCGTCGCTTGATATCCTTATCAATAAATTTGAACACGGTAATTCACGGAATTGACAAAGCGTGGCAGAGCGTGGTGGAAGACATCAATTGATGCTCTTATTATGCCTTTATGTTTTAGAAAGCCTTAGCCATGCCATAAAAATAATAAAGAAAGTTTTAGGAAGTGAAATGGTGCATTGCCCGATTACAACCTATTTTATATTTTCACCAACGGTATTTCGATTTCACAGTCATCTGTGTTTTTAACCGACTTCTGAAAAGGAGGAGGTTATCAATTAGTCTGTATGTTTTTTTTTTTTGTATCTTTGTTATCGCATATCTCCGTCATTAAAGAACCGATTTTCAAAATTCTTTTTGTGTTCGAATAGGTATACTCCCGAGGTGGTCCCATTGTCACCAAATCAGGATCTGATGATGAGATCCCAGGGAAATCGAGGGCAACCCTCAAATTTTATAAGCACATATGATGTTTTTCACATATTTCCTAAAGCCGTTTTAGTATTTGCGTCTGACCATCACAATATCATGTGAATTTGCTGATGATGATGGAAGGTTCAACTCCTCAGCGATTAGGAGTTGAAAGAAAATTCTTTCTTATTTATACTCACTTATAGCGCGATAATTGTATTCTTTCAGGGTATCAGGTTGACCTGAAGTGGTCCCATTGTCACCAAGTTAGGATCTGATGATGGGATCCCAGGGAAATCGAGGGCAACCCTCAAACTTTATAGGCACCTATGACGTTTTCCATATATTTTATAAACCTGTTCAAGTATTTGCGTCATGTGGATTCACTGATGATGATGGAAGGTACAACTCCTCAACGGTTAGGACTTGATAGAAAATTCTTTCAGAACTATGCGTACTTATAAAGTGATAGTTGTATTCTTTCAGTTAGGTTGCCCTGACGATAGAAGGTAAAACTCATTAACCGACTTTAAAAAAGGAGGTTCTCAATCTTTTTTTATGTATATTCACCGATTACTCGGAGGGGCCTAAACCGATATAGAAAATTATTTTTTTGTTGAAAAGGAGATATCCCAAGGATCTGATGATGGCATCCCAGAAAAATCGAGGGCAACCCTCAACTTGTATAGGCATGTATCACGTGTTTCGTGCTTTTTCTAAAGTTTTTTAAGTATTCGCATCTAGCAGTCATCACTTCATGTTGATGAGTTGATGATGGAAGGTATAACTCCTCAACGGTTAGGAGTTGGAGCATAATTCTTTAGTTAAATATTATGGGGACGTATATATGGTAGTAATCTTTCAGGTTCTCTAGGTGAACTGATTATGGAAGGTATTACTCCTAAACGGTTAGGAGTTGAAAGCAATAATAAGGGAATCTTGAAGGTTAAGGGTTAGGGTTCTTGGTTTAATGTTAAATAAATAGTAAATATTTGTATAGGATATTACAACTAAAAATTGTAAAATAAAAAAACTTATATCTAGGCAAAAAAAAAACCTACTTCAAAAACACAAAGAGTGAAAAATAAACTTCAAACGAAAAAGCAGCTTCTGAGGTCGGTGGCAAAAAAAAACGAAATCAAACAGA
This sequence comes from Diarsia brunnea, assembly GCA_949774965.1. Lineage (NCBI taxonomy): Eukaryota > Metazoa > Arthropoda > Insecta > Lepidoptera > Noctuidae > Diarsia > Diarsia brunnea. The sequence goes on from OX458998.1 coordinate 11,042,996, forward strand.
CAAAATGTCACCGACTTCAGAAGCTGCTTTTTCTTGTGAAGTTTATTTTTCACTTTTTTGTGTTTTTCGTTTTTGTGTTTTTCACTTTTTTGTGTTTTTGAAATCGTTTTCTTTTTTGCAAAAAAGTTTTTTATTCGACCGGAAACTGTTCTTTAAAGGTTCAATTCTATCAGTCGATAACTTCTGTGAATAGCGAAACAATGAACAAACAAGGCATGCCACCGCTTTGTGATGGGCTTGCATTGTTATGATAAAAGGATGACGACGTTGCCATTACCACAGAAAATAGTACAGAGGACTTACTGACCTATCGGTTATCACAGTTTATTTACCGCTAGATTATAGGTACCTACCTACCTAAGTTGGCCAATTTGAGAATTGTGTCACAAAACGTCCAAACGCAAGGTTAAAGTACATTATATTAATTTAGAAAAAAATGTCTTGCATGTACTTAAGGGCATGTACCTAGAACATTTTTTTTTGCTCAGGCGCGGTGAATACACTGTAAAAGAAAGACTACCTATAAAACAATTTACTTACAAAATACAACGCACAAACTGTCAGCACTAATTTGGTTTTTGTCTATAAATTGGTGTCTGCTTGGCTTGTAGGTACCTACTACTTAAACTACCTACCTATTATAACAACAATATACTTGAAATACAAATAACAAGAGCAGTGGTAGCGGCCCCGACTTACGAACAGTGAATCGTGGGTTCGAATCGAACCCTGTCAGGCGCATTACTCTGTGTAATTTATTTCATCACCACTGCTCTCAAACGGTGAAGGAAAACATCGTGAGGAAACCGGCATGTCTTAGAACCAAAAAATTCGAAGACATGTAACATCTACCAATCCGCACTGGGTCCGCGTGGTGGATCATAGCCCATCCCTCTCCTAGAGAGGAGGCCTAAGTCCCTGCAGTGGGAACATTATAGGCTGATGATACTTGAAATTCAGGTTTTACGCTTTTGGTTAGGTTAGCTGCATCCAGTTAGACTGGAAGCCGACAATAACATAGTTGGGAAAAGGCTAGGCAGATGATGATGACGCTTTTGGTTAGGAAGACAGAATAAAAATAAAAAATAAAATAATAATTGCTGTCCTATCAATGGCGATGTCAAATTGAAGACGAGACCAGCAGCGGGACAGCGCAAACTAACAAAAAAAAACAGGACTACAGAAACCCACATTCTAATAAAAAGTATGAAACAAGAAAATAATTGTTCTCGTCTGAAATTGTTATTTCTTCTAACTTACCCGTAATCTATTTTCAACCTACTTCCAAAAAGGAGGAGGTTCTCAATTCATCTGTATCTTTTTTTTTTCTTTTTTGTATGTTTGTTATCGCATATCTCCGTCATTAAGGTTGAACTAGCCGGTCATTCTTCCATACAAACGTAGTATGGTGATTACTCGTCTGTTTCACGGTGAAGATTCAAAACTAAAAATTGTATCAACTGGTTTTGTCATTATCTAGCCCTGTATGGAAGCAGAATTGGAAAAAAATCATTGGTTTAGAAGTTATGAGCGTCGAAACTTCCATATTTTAACACTTATTTGAACTCATCTTTCAGCGTAAATAAATAACTTATGTAGAATGAAAATGGAAAAAGTGAAACCATACAGGGATAGATAATTTATTTAAAAGTTCAAATAAATTGTTTTAAGTGGATACATCCAGTAGTTTTTCCATAATATCTATACGCCCAAAGGTCAATTTATGAAATTTCACGCGCTGCTCATTTTCGTTATAAATCGTTGTATAGTTCACTAAATAAATAAATAAATATGTAAATAAATAGAGAAAAACTAGATAAACTAATACTAAATGAATAAAACTATATATATAACTATATAAATTAAAAACATTACCAAATAACATGCATATTAGTCACGCCCGGCAACGAGTTCGAGCCGTCGGCTTGTGCAATCTTAACGAACCGATTTTCAAAATTATTTTTGTGTTCGAAAAGGTGAGGTGGCTCTTGAGGTGGTCTCATTGTCACAAAATCAGGATCTGATGATGGGATCCCAGGGAAATCGAGGGCAACCCTCAAATTTTATAAGCACATATGATGTTTTTCACATATTTCCTAAATCTGTTTTAGTATTTGCGTCTGACCATCATAATATCATGTGAATTTGCTGATGATGATGGAAGGTTCAACTCCTCAACGATTAAGAGTTGAAAGAAAATTATTTCTTATTTATACTCACTTATAGCGCGATAATTGTATTCTTTCAGGGTATCAGGTTGACCCGAGGTGGTCCCATTGTCACCAAGTCAGGAACTGACGATGGGATCTCAGGGAAATCGAGGGCAACCCTCAAACTTTATAGGCACTTATGACGTTTTCCATATATATTTGAACCTGTTCAATTATTTGTGTGTGGTCATCATAATATCATGTGGATTCACTGATGATGATGGAAGGTACAACTCCTCAACGGTTAGGAGTTGATAGAAAATTCTTTCAAAACTATACGTACTTATGAAGTGATAGTTGTATTCTTTCAGGGTATTAGGTTGCCCTGATGATAGAAGGTAAAACTCATTAACCGACTTTAAAAAAGGAGGTTCTCAATGTTTTTTGTATGTATATTCACCGATTACTCGGAGGCGCCTTAACCGATATAGAAAATTCATTTTTTTTGTTGAAAAGGACCAAGGGTGGTAGGTACCTACCATGATAAGAAAATCAGGATCTGATGATGGCATCCCAGAGAAATCGAGGGCAACCCTCAAATTGTATAGACACGTATTCCGTGTTATCAGGTCGATATGCCACATTGGTTCTATCCCCTTTGGCCCAATATTCAGCTATACGATCTCCGCTTGCTGATGCAGTCAAAAAATCATCAAGTATGCAAGTGTCAGGGCATGCGGCGCAAGATGTAAGGTAGGCCATTGTCTGTGGAGATACGCCGCATAAACAGTTAAGATCTGAACCGTCCATGAACCCCCATCTGAAGAGATTGTCTTTGCTACGGCCGACTTGGGTTCAGAGTCTATTTAGACATTTCCAAGTCGGCCACGGCAAATCATGACCGGGTGGAAGGCTTTCAGCCGGCTCGATGAAGCCGTCAGGGGCTTCAGCCAGAGCTCACGTGTTGCTGTGGATACATTTCTAATAGCTGGACTAGTTTTGTCAACGCTCCTAAAAATTACGGCTTTTCAGTAATAGGGAATATGCGTATGATTCAAACAACGCTAACTTTTTTTTTATATGATCTCTTTACTTTTAGATTTACGTACATATTAATATTTTTTAATATAATTTCGTTTTGATTATGAAAATAATTATTGAAAAGTGCACAAAATGAGAGGGAAATTCAAATTAGTTGAAATGCAACGCTATTGGTCGGAACGAATTGTGACGTAGAAGTCTATATAAACAAATGTCAGCCAGTACAAATTTGTTGAGTGCTTGCGGTTATATTCAGTTTTATCGAGATTTTGAGCAGATATTGAAGAGAAATTAGATTTGTTTTGTAATAGACTAATAGAAGATTCACACGAAAATGTACACATTTTTTTTTTAATTTTTACACAAGGGCACGATACAGTACCGAAAAACCGGTTTATTGTTCTGTTGCATTATTTAATTGAAGTAAAACACAATATAAAAAGATTACAGCCTTAAATACTTCTGCAGCCATTCATTATTTGTTTGTTGTTGTAGATTGTGACGTCACGATCAGCGCGGCAAAATGGCGGTCGTTTAAAAATCTGAAATCAGCCTACTATTTTAAAACTTCTTTTTTGGACCAAATATTGTATTTTAGGTGCAGGTTTTTTTTTACATATATATATAATGACGTAAATTATCATTTAAAAATATGAAAAAAATACATGCATATTCCCTTGTATTCTATTGCAACAGTTAAGCACCTTGATATCGTTGTTGTAGAGCGAGAAATCACTAAGTGCAAAAAGCTAGTTTCGAGATAACCGCGTTTTGAAGTTTTGCTCTTATAATCGGTGACAATCGGTGTAGTTATTTGGCGAATTATTAACGTTTAAATTTACAAAAATGCTTCGTATGAACAAAATATTAGTATATTAGTAGGTATTTGAAAGAAAGAGCAGGGAAGCCCTAGTCATTGTCAAAAAAGTCAGTTTACATAAATTACACATTAAGTACCGTTAGTTGGTTTTCATGTACTTGTTTTTTGCCTTAACAAGTACTAGTTAGGTAGGTACCTACATATTATTATCTAAAATACTAAAAAAACCGGTATTTTATTTTTCTATAATGTAGATAATAGGGATAATAGGTTTAAAAACACTTTGGCACCATTAACTCATTTTGGCTAAAATGTCACTTAGTGACTTCTCTCTCAACGACAGTATGTATTTATTTTTGATATCCATTTTATACCCAACACTCCAAAATTGTTTGAGGGCGCCATTGTCCAATTTACTGTGACGTCACAAAGCCTATAAATGAGATGACGATCAAGATGACGCTTCCAATTATATCTCGAATGTCAAATTATAATAAAGAGCTCAGAATTTATGAGGAAACCGGTCAAAATCATAACCCTTCTTTTTGCTTCGCCGCGCGCCGTAGTCGAGTCAAAACTATATTAAGTAGGTACCTACCTAGGTACCTATAAAAAAAAGATATACCTATAAAAAATGTGTAATTGAAGACGTAACCTTAGGTACAGTTTACACGAAGTACCTAGCTATTGAAATTCGATGCATAATTAAGGGTGGGTTGCACCATATTACTATAACGATAACCAAACCGTAACAAGCCATAAAAGCATTAAAAAAGTATAATTTGATGGCTTGTTACGGTTTGGTTATCGTTATAGTAATATGGTGCAACCCACCCTAAGTGTTTAAATACCTATAGCTACATAGTATAAACTATATTTCGATTAATTTATCATTTGTTTACTTTATTCTTTCATATTACTGAAAGTCAATATTGTCGATGCCGACCGTACCAAAATAGAATATAATTATAGTATATAGTTAAGTAGATAATACATAGAGTTATATAATCCTCTACTATAAAATGTAGGTATGTATTGTTTGTTGAGTTAATTACTTGTGCAATCTAGTAGTTTTTTACAGGGATCATCAGTTGATATAAAATACAAATAGTGTCGTATTACAGTTATAACGATATCGTCTGAAAGTCAAATAATATTCAGCTGGAATTGCTCGAGTTTATTGGTTCTGGTGCTTTACGTATTAACATGATTGTGTTACCTACTTGAACATATGTGTTTGCTTTTCTTATCTTTGTCTACTGTTGAGTTTTTATGTAATTTTTAAAATGTTAGCAGTTGTTTTGTTACTCGACTGTTTAACGAATGTAAAGTGTGAAGAGCACTTTAAAAACGCACATAAATTTTGTTATTAAGTGGTCTTAAAATGCCGCATTCGTAGAATTTTAATAGGATAATAATATGAATCACGTTTGCTTTATTTATTTTGGCACTGAACACTAAAAATATCTCTAATTAATTTATTCTGCTATAAATTACCAACTTATTATCTAGCGAGCTCGCGCGTGATATACCTAAAAACAAGATCAACAAATAAAATAACTAAATTAACAAATTAATGTGTTTTCAAGAGTTAGGTACCGTGTAATGTAAACCGAGACACCGAGTTACCGTGTGTGTAAATAGAGAAGTATGGAAGAAGAAGACATGTTGCGCCGACCCCAAATAAATTGGGATAAGGGCAGGAGAATGATGACCGTGTAATGTATAGTGAAGCGAAGTAATCTTTCGGTAAATAATAATTAACAACAAAGCATAAAATTAAGCACTTAAAGAACTAATTGTAATGTTAAAAATAGTTTCCTTTGTTCTACAAACGTTTTTATTGTGTGTTGTGCGATATGAAGAGATCATTTGGCATTAGGCTAATTACTGAATCTTAATTAAGCTAATGGTAAAGGTGCAATACAGATCATCGCGATCGTTTATTTTTAAAGGGCGATTGAGCTTAACTCGAGTGAAAATAGAGAAAACGAGATGAACTATTTTTCGCCATCATAAATCCCTGTATTGCAATTTCCATCGAAATCTTTTAAGCCGTTTTCAAAAAGGTGATGATTACAACAAATATACAAATATTGCTCATGTAATAGATATTGTAGGATAGGATGAAGACAACCTATGCATCAAGCATTAATACCTATCGAGGCTTAATATAACAGCGGCTGCGATTCTTTATACAAATGTATTCCTATAGCGACGACTCGTTCCCTAAGTTCGTCGCCGTCTAAAGCCGAAGATCTTTTGCATAGCAGCGTGTCTAAATGTGGTAACGTATTTAGTTTCGAACATGTAACGCCTCATGATGTGGTTAACGTTTTTAATTCACTTAAGTCTAAAAACACAGGTGATTTTTGGGGCATTTCTATTAAACTATTAAGTAACTTATCGACATTGTAGCCCCCTGTCTTGCTGTTACTTTCAATAAATGCGTTGATTTGGGGACTTTCCCTGATCTTATGAAGAGCAGTAAAGTCATCCCTCTATTTAAATCTGGCAGTAAAAATGATATTGGTAACTTTAGACCAATTTCTATTTTACCTGCATTTAGCAAAATTTTTGAAAAATTAATTCTTAAACAGTTTTTAGTACATTTTAATTTAAATAATCTCCTTCACAATGATCTATATGGCTTTACAAAGGGTCGTTCGACTACGGATGCAGGTGTTGCTTTGCTAAAACACATATTTAACGCATGGGAGAACGCGCAAAATGCAATCGGTGTTTTCTGCGATCACTCACGGTTCTCACGGGACACGGTTGTAGTATTTCTAAGGAACTATCCGGCTGATCAATTGGATTTTTGTTTTTATTTGAGGTACTTTATAGGTACATTTTTTTGGTGTAATTATAATTTATGAGTAATTGTTTAATAATGAAATATTACAGAACACCCGCCATTTTGATATCAATATGGCTGGTGTATCTTCATTTTGAAATAACTCCGTTCTGAAGGAGGTACAGATTTTTTAGAGCTAGGTACAGAATAGTACATTTTAGGTTCATTTTTGTGGTAAGTAGTATAATTTGATTCGCTATGGTACACCCGCCATTTTGACTCTCACAAGAATAGCTGGTCGTTGAGTTGAACACAAGACAATGTTTGTAATTTATGTTCTTTCTCCAAAATTAGTTTACTGATATATTATCGAGTCTGGTTCTTCTAACCAAACAGACAGATGTGTTGCTGGGGAGTTTGTTCCGCCACTTCTTCTTTCCAGCAAAAACACTAGGAAGTGTCGAATGGTGGGCGTTTTGGGGGACTGTCACTTGTAAATAAAAAAAGCAAAGTAAATTTTGACGTTGGGAAAGTGCTGATTATCAGCCTAGTTTGAATAAATGACTTTTGATTTTGATTTTGATTCCCCTTTCTCCTATATTTATTGTAATAAAATCATCTTCTACTGTAGACACGTCTCTCTCATTTCTGTTTTTTTAGCGACTAATAAGAAAAGTAGCGCATTTTTACCGCCATGATTAGAGGACTACAAGACAAGTTCAAAAAGTTTTTGAGTATGTATGTGATTTTATCAGCTTCAGCGGTCCCTACGGCACTCTACGGAGGCAGGCTCGAAAAAGCCTGAAAGCAACAGTTTTTTTCAAAAACCTATTTTTCAAATTCCTCACACGGCCCTGTTCCCCCTTAACGTGATGTGGAGAAAAGCAACGCTAGATGGGCACACAATGCAGGCGTATTAGCAAAATGTCTATACCGCTGCAAACGCCACCACGTGCACATTTGTAAATTTGTAATTCATCAGAATTGTCCCTCTATTTGCCAAAAGCTCGCCCAAGTTCATGAGCGATTGAAGTGCTCAGGCTATCATTTCTAAAAGCCTTATCTTCAGACTTTTATGTAATGAATGATAGATCTGATTGATAAGGTACTGCGCATGACACATGTAAGTTATTGATTGATTAGGTATCAATCTATCGATTGTTCATTTGGTCGACAGTTTTAGTTACAGATGATGGTGCGGCGATAACGTGACATTTACTTGATTTACTCTATTTTGCGTAGTAAGTACCTACTTCCAGGATTTATGTGAATTAAAAGTGAGTTTGTTTGTTTCCTTATTTTATAGGTCATGCCTGCTGAAAGAATTTTGATGAAATTCAACATCATGACCTAGGTTAGGAATTTAGGACATAGGAGAGTAGACCCATGACGGACCCGGACAGTTCCATAGAATAGTTTCCGACCCGTGTTTTTTTAAGGGTGGGAAATCATCAAATGAATCCTCCCGATCTGAGAGAAGCAGAAGGGAATGTCAGACTCTTACTGACTAAAACCCATCCATGTTCCTTCTAATGCCCTATGAGTTCCAGGGCCGTGGTAAGTGGTAACTCTTTCGAACAAATTCCGAAACAATTTCCGACCCCTAGGCAAAAACCTAGTCTGATATATTCTGTTTGTTTAGTTTTGTTGGGGACTTACATTGTGCAGGATGACGACTTTGTCTGCGGTCTTGAGGTGGTGCAGCTGATGTGTGACGAGGATGCGCGTGGCGTGCTTCATCAGCCCCATCACGCACTCGGAGACCAAGTGCTTGCCCACGTGCGTGTCCACTGCGGACAGAGGATCGTCCAGCAGGTAGACGTCGGCCTGTTAGCGGAAATACAATACTTTATGTATAGTGCATACGATAAAATACGATTTCCACAGAGAGTATCAAAAATAAAATGCCAACAGCGATTCAAGTGCCAACAAAATCATGCTGTATTATTATAGATTTATAACGGTTACTGACAATACTCCTTGGTAACTTATCTAATTAATTCAATGTTAGAATCCCTTTCAAACTTTTGCCTCTATTCACCCCTGCGTTTCTATTCACCCCGTTTTACTGTACTACAGACAGATCATTAGAGATCTGTCAGCCTGGTGTCCTCGTAGGGGTCCGCAGTTTTTTTCGTACCAGTTTGAATAAATTGTAATGGATGATGTTTTTAGATCGTCATACAACTGCCCCCAAATACGTCCAGCCAGTTTCAATTTAGAAATATTAAGTACTTCATTCCAATATCAATTGAAACGTAATCAATATGCATGCTCTATATGTGTACTTAACTCTACACGCGGCTTCGGCTCGAGAGAGTAGATTCATGATGTGCGAGTTTCAATTTCGACTCTAGCGACTCTAGAGTCGCTAGAGTCGAGCTTCGATATCATGACAATACCTTATTACCTAAGCAGCTTGCTTCTTCTTCTACCTCCAAGATATATACCTCGCAAAATTCGAATTTTCTTACGGTTTGAAATTTGCCCGTCAGTGTGTGTCCATACTTTGACGCATATTTTCCCCCAACTTGTTATTTTTATGTGCTTTATCTTAAAGTATCTTTTATGCGTCATCCTTCGAGAATCCAATTATTGTTGCTTTCTTCTTGACTTTAATGTTTTCCTCTCCGTCTACGACTCTATAATTTTTACATAAATTCTGGATAAAGTAATAGACAGGTTGTAGATATTAATAGACAATGAGGAAATCTTATTCGTGGCTAATGAGGAAATGTAACCCTTCAAAATGGTTGGGTTGAATCCATGTGAATGCGTCTTGTAAAAAAAATTAAAGTAAGTACCGTCTACAAGTATGTAAAATAAAAATAATTAAAATGATATTATAATTATCTCGTTTTGTTCTATGTTTTTTTTTTTTAATAAGGAACTAAGGAAGTGTAACATTTACCAACGGAAATGAAAAAAGGATGCCGTGAAGAGCTCATAATTCAAAACTCAAATAACACCTTTCAACCATAATGCTTCAACAACTAAAGTTATCGTTCAGCGATTATCATAGATCAAATAATATTATCAACAAACAAGTCATTGTTGAGTGTACTCGCTTTACAGAGTACCTCTATAGAGCGCTAAAGTACCTAAGTACATACAATAATATACTACAGGGTTCCCCTTCTTGTTGATAAATATCGAGGAGTATAGCAAACAAACATTGTCGTAATCGCAAGGTATAGCGAGCTTCACAAGCTGGCCCTAGGGCTCCCCCAGTTTAAAAATAACTAGCAAAATAGTATAAAAACCTCCCTTATCGTTAGGACATGCGTCATCGTCTCTGTTTAGAAACTATAACAGCGCCCCACGACAGTATTTGCAACCATTCGGCCCCACAAACTGCAACGCACACTTAGGTACGGTCAGCAATAAAAGTAGGTACTTATGTTGACTATAAAATGGAAATTGGTAGTAGGTACACCCTTTCGTAAGTTTAACGTTGCATTGAAAGGCTTATTTTTATTGATATTTTTTTAAAGTGAAGTTTTTACACAAAGTGAACATTTTGGAAGTCATGGGTGAGGCCTTGGCCTGCACACACACACTTTTACACAGGTTAACAATAAGAGTAACGAAAAGCTTCATAGCAGCCAGTTTATACTTTATCGTACATTGATTTCAGAATGACTTATAGGGAAAATAAATTCCAAACAAATGCAGGACAGATCAAAGTAAAGCAAAGGAAAGTAAGGATAAAGGTGTAGTAGGTACCTTACCTGTCTATAACAAGCGCGGGCGAGTCCGATGCGCGCGCGCTGTCCGCCGCTGAGACTGATGCCACGTTCTCCCACCAGTGTTGAGTCCCCAGCCGGTAACTGCTCGAAGTCGCGCAGTAGAGCACACGCGCTTACTACCTTCAATTTACCATCAGATTATTATTGGGAAGTTAGCCATTTATTTCTAAACGAATTACCACTAAACTAGCTACCTACAATTAAGTAATTGTTGATCTGCTTACAGTTAAACAAGAAAACATATGCGCTTCAGTAATCTTCGAATTAGTACGAACATCGCATCAACGAGTGACCCGAGTGAGTGTACGTTTGTATGAAGATTTCCTTCCGTCGGGTAAACCACAGAACAGATAAAAGAGATTAGAAAGGAAATAGTTCCTGCACGCGTAGTATGGCGATTCTATCTCTATTCTACCAAGAATAGACAAAGCTTTTTCCATACAATTTGACATTAAATTTTGCTACAATCTGTCATTTTGTCGATTCTTCCGTCGACAAAACCCGTTTCTACGGTGGCATGCTAGGCGGGCTGATTTGTATTAGAACGCCTGTCGCCGCTTGTCTCCCACTCTCTATATCCACTACAAGCAAGAGGCTAATACGTACGCGCATAACGCACACAAATAAACCGCACTCACTTAGATCGCGAGCTTGCTACTGGTTGTCACACTAGCGCAAACACTGCGTATGACGTACACTCACACACGCTTTAATTTCTCATACATGTTACGGCGACCAAAAGGTCGATAATTTATGTCGATAAAATTACTTTAGTTTTGTAACTTTAAGTTTTGCAATATTTTGCTTTAATTTCGGAACGGGATAGAAAGAATGAAAAGGTATTTATTTGTCTCACACAGATACAAAATTAAAGATTAAAAAAGTAAAATCAAAAGTAAACATACGAGAAACACTTAAAAATAAGACATACATTCAATTAATTACTACATTTAGTTAGTAGGTATCTATTCAATTCTACCGGTTGCCTCTAGCCATAGTGTTCTTGTATCTGGATCTGTTGGAAACCTAGAAACAAAACTTTGTTGTGTTATGTTTCCATTATAAATGACTAACCTCAAAACAAATTTTAGACGAAAACCAAAATTAATAACCCACAATAAACAATAATTGACAGTAATAAACGAAGTTATTTAATCATATTCATAATAATATCATTTGAATACATTCACACATACTAAATATCGACATTGTTTACAACTTGGTACAACACAATCGAAACGCATAGATTTTGCAGAACTCAAGCTTTGGCTCGTCGTACGCGACGTTCGCAGTGAACGAAATACATCGCGCAATCGCCCACGCAGTACAAGATGGTACCCACGTATTGCAAGCAATGTACGTAATTTTTTAACTGCTTGCGACAGTATCATTTTTTCTACCAACTACTTATTACTATTGTAATAATCTATATATAAAACAAATACGGGTTTGTTACAACACTTATAACTCGAGATCTGTTGAACCAATTTTCATGGTTATTGATTCGTTGGATTTGTCTCCGCCCCGAATAGCATAATACATCTTAAATACAATGAAAACTCGATATGTGTAATGAATACTTAATCATTTCAATAAATGCTGATTTGTTTATTACATGTCAGACATTTGTTGTCCAATCCTGTCATATACTGTAACAACTATTCATGTGTGCGTTCAGAAATTTATTTTTTGTAAAATGTCTCGAAAGTTCAGGTACTGTTATATGTATTTGTTTGTTTTAGACATTAATTTGTGTAAATTATTTATTAATTTTTAATTTCCGAAAATAATACCTAAGATTTATTCTACAGGTTAACAAAAGTGTAAATGTCTTTTTATAGGTTGTCTATGATTTTTCTTGATAAGCTATTCATACGTAGTGGTTATTATACTCTTTGAGCTATTAATTTTAAAGTTGAAATATTAGTGGAAGTCCAGAGAAGGTTTAAAAGGTAAGAAAGTGTTAGGTAGGTAGGCAGGGTAGTAGGTAGAGTAGTAGGTAGGGTAGTAGGTAAGTAGGATAGTAGAGTAGGTGTGATTGGTAGGTAGGGTAGTCGGTAGAGTAGTAGATAGGGTGGTAGGTAGGTAGGGTAGTCGGTAGAGTAGTAGATAGGGTGGTAGGTAGGTAGGGTAGTAGGTAGGTAGGGTAGTAGGTAGGTAGGGTAGGACGTAGGGTAGTAGGTAGGTAGGGTAGGACGTAGGGTAGTAGGTAGGTAGGGTAGGACGTAGGGTAGTAGGTAGGTAGGGTAGGAGGTAGGTAGGTAGGTTGGTGGTAGGTGGATAGTTGGTACGTAGGCGGGTAGTATGTAGGAAAAAGGGCATAGCAACGCATGCGGGTACAGCTAGTTACAAATATTACTTGTATTTTAAGGTATTTGGACTTACCGGTGATAAGAAATCCCTTCTCGAGGCACACTACACACCCTGGCTTCTTTTCCGACACATTATTATAGCGCAAGATGGCATAATTCTTTTTTTTCGCGGAGCTTCGTACGCTGTCAGTGTGAGCGCGATTGTTGGCCGGTAAATCAAATTTTGTCGACATTTGAGCGTTTGCGACATATGAGCGGCGCGCCTGCCCCGCCCACAAGGCCCTTCTAACCTCTTTTATCTGTTCTGTGGGGTAAACTGCTCCGTTCGCGCCTTTTCATCTGTCTGTCACTCACGTTTTGGAAAGTTTTTATGGCAAACACAGGTTGTAATAGGACTATGTTAATGTTAGTGCCTTCATATTTCCGATGATCGCCGATGATTACCGGAGCGCAAACTTTTCCTGGGAGATGTGTGTGTAGGTATACAACATGCCGAATTGCCAACACTGGCGTTACGCCAAATTCTACATAATATAAAGCCAAGTTTGCAAAACTAAAGATTTACTTAAAATCGGCAGTAGAAATATTATAACATTACGTTTGGTTTACATTTTCAAATCAACTCACCTTTTTATAACGAATACGGTCATACGGCAGTCCGAAGAGGATATTTTGACGGACAGTAGCTACGAAAAGCCAGGGTTCCTGACTGGCATAGGAGACTCTTGCCCCGCCCAAAGATACCGTGCCCTGGGACGGAGACAGCTCACCCAGAATCACTTGGAGAAGGGACGACTAAATGAGGCAAGAAAAAGAACAATAAGATACACATCCTACTAATATTATAAAATGCGAAAGTTTGTGAGGATGTATGGATGGATGGATGGATGTTTGTTACTCTTTCACGCAAAAACTGCTGAACGGATGTGAATGAAATTTAGAACACAGATAGTTCTTCTTCTTAGCGTGTCGATGGCAAATTTCTATACGATCAAATCGTTTTGGCCCAAAATTCAGCTATGCGGACTCCACTCGCTGATGCTGTCATAAGGTCGCAGATAGTTTATAACTTGGATTAACACATAGGATACTTCTTATCCCGGTAGTATGGTCCCGTGGGACATATATCGAACTCCACGCGGGCGAAGCCGCTGGCACAGGCTTTGAAGCTAGTATTATTATAAAGTAGTAATGATGTGGTTCTCTTTGACATTCTTTGTATTATTCAAATGACGGCGGTGTTACGAGAACAATAAAGAAGTGACAATGGAACGTTTTGTCTAGTATAGTGTTGACATAGAACCCGTAAATAATTACTTAAATGATTAAGTACCGAGTGTGTGAGTGTGCTCGTAATTTTTTTTTTGTTCTGGTGCACAATAAAAAAGTAAATATATTCAGAAAATACTCAGATTGTTTTAGTATACTAGTAGATACCTTTCCAGACCCCACTAGTCCAGCGATGCCCACAAACTCCCCAGGCTGCGCAGTAAGCGTGATGTTCCTCAAGGTGTTCACGATCGCCTCAGGTTGCCAGCTCGCACTCAACCCATTCAGAACTAATCCAGTGTGTTTTGGCTTTTCCTTTTCAGTGCCGTTGCTTATTATTGCCTTCGAATCAATAGCTGGCAATAACTTTTCAGGTGTCAGTTCATCCAACAACAGGAATTCCTAAACAAAACATAAAACGTTTGAATGATATACCTATATCATATACCTATATCATTCGCACTAAATAAACATTGCACATCCGTGTTAAAATATCGTGTATGAGGTACACATTTGCGGTTTACCTCAAGTCGGCCGACCGTGACTTTGGTTTCTGCCAGAAATGCGAGCGCCAATGGGAAAAATATGTTACAGGCGAGTTGAAGTAGATTGAAGTATTGAACGAGGGAGAACGTGATTTCGGCTCGAATGACGCCGCCCAGCAGCACGAATGCGACGATAGCGGAGAACAGGATGAAGCGCTCCGTGAACACACTGAGTGCCGTAGAGAACCCTTTGATCATAGACGTGCGCATGATGAAGCTCACTTCTAACCTGACAACATAAACATTTCCCATTGTTATTTGAAGTCCTCAGCTCAATCCTAGATACACGTGCAAAAAGGAGGTTATATTATTGATGTACTTATCATCTTTTTATTCAAGCTGTACTTACTTCCGCAGTTTATCAACGAGTCTTTCGAAAGGCTTCTCCCAAGCATACATTTTGATGACCTGCACGCCGTTCACCAGCTCGCTCATAACTTTTACCCTTTCATCTGTACGTTTTGCAATTTTTCCTCGGAGAGTTCCTTGAAGATTACTTAAATACGCTAGAAATAAGAACATACAAAGAAGTTGATTAGAAAAATGTTTTGAGTGTTACAAATTGCATAGGAAGTCATTAGTAGTTCGTGCACGACTGAAAAAAGTAATTATTTGTGCCGACACATTCATACAATTGTGTAATCGTTGTAGAAGCAAATGCTTCTCATTCGACATCATCATCACGCAACCTTTTGTGTTGATGCATTTATTTATGATTTGCACTCGGCGTATGTTTATCTAAGTCGGGGAACAATAAAATGTCATCTTCATTCTTAAATATTGATGATTTTTTTACCTTGGACGACTACAGTTTGCAGGAATATGACGACGAGCGCGGCGAGGGTGGCCCAGCCCACGTGCTGCCACACGAGGTACGACACCACAGGGACCGTGATGGGCATCACCCATAGATAGTTCAGGAATAGAGCCACCATATCGAAACGATTCACATCATTCGACATCAGGTTGATCACCTGCCCTGGCTCCGTTTTATTTAACCCTACGCGATCTAATTTCAAAATCTAAAACAGAAAACATGAAACTTAGATCTAAGCCCCTAGTAGACACATAACATAAAATTTCATGGAACCAGAAGTGCTCCACCTATAGCGGTGGAACACTGTAGTTCCTCTAGTTTCGTAAAATGAATTTCAGTATACTTACTTTTCTATACAACAATGAACAGCTAGCTATTCTAACCCTCATTCCTACGCGTCCTTGACTTAACCCTAAGTGATTGAGCATCAAAGACGTCACTATACTCAGAACATTCATAAGAGCGTTGTAAATATGTGCATTTCTATATTTTTCCGGGGTTTTGTCCTCCGAAAAATAATTTATGAATAACGCTAGTGTGAATGGAATTAAAGGCCTGAAAATAAAATAAAAAACATAACATCAGCATGCTTGTTTAAGTAATTAATAATAATTATCTTCTGAATGCTTATCAGAATGAGTCCACATGTTTGATTTAAATGATTCATGACATGGCGACTTGGTGTACGGTTGTGCACAGTACATCATAGCTTCATTGAGAACGCACAGACAGTAGAAACACATAATGAGATCGAACTTTGCCCCTTTTCGGTCTTGTGACTTGTGACTACCGTGCAGTTACTTTACAATACAACCATAGAACTATGTTCATTATAGACATTGATAAGCGTAATCTACACCTCACATAATGACATGATGTGATGTGAGGTAGGGACATGACATTGTCGTGTTTGTAAATCTAGAAAATATTTGGCTCTCTTTTTCATAGGTGTAGTATGATGGAGGTACTTTGTGAACTACATATAATTTGCATTACATCATTGAACGAACTATCTTAAAAAATACTTACCATAAAAAGATGAACAATAAACCAACAAATAGGCCACACATTAAGTACTCCACCCAAAATGATCGAACAATGGCCTTTGAGAAGGAGGGCTTGATTCCCTTTTTCTTGGCAGTGTCCATTTCCTCTTGCCATGCCTGCTCCAGGCGGTCGCCCAGTCGGCCGGAGTGGTCGCCTTCTCGGGCCCTCCACAGGTCATCCACAGTAAGACCATGTTTGTAACCGCGACGGAATAGACTAAAGCTCCATCTGTAACAAAATACGATAAAAATGTTAAATACACACTTTTTATTTCCTAAAAAAGGAATTTTCGATTTTTTGTGTTTTATAGAAGAAGATACTTTATGAATTCTAAACAAACCGACTTATTGTAATGTAAACATAACAGACAATTGACCCTCATTCTGAAATGGCTGATTCCAAACAAACAAATAAGTTTAACCTTTTTGTACTTATATCTCACAACAAAATCAAAACTTTTGACGTCGAGTTTACCAACTAGAACCAACCAATCCACACAGTTACATTCATCGAATTAAAAAACTGGCTCGTGGATTTCCGAGAAACTCCCGAGTCCCTGACAAAGGAACTCGACGAACAAAACACCCAAAAATGTACCTCATGAAGTTATGACTAATCTGATCTATTTTGGTGGTCGGATACTGGGGAGAGTACGAGAGCGATGTACCCATTGGATATTATACGCAATAAATTACATTCTTCTTCTTAGCGTGTCGATGACAATATTAAAATTGAGTCAGCCCATTTAGCGACGAGTTTGGCATTTTCAGTTCTGTCCATCAGCTCCTGTGATGAGTAAATAACGGGACAGGCAGAACACGATATCAAGTGTCCCACCGTTTGTGGGGCAACACCACATTAGTAAGGATAAATTAATAATGATTTCTTTATACTACTTGGTTAGTGTCTTCAGAAGTTAGAACAGCACATGTATGACATTATGCTGCACAAAACAGAAAACGGATTGCAATGTTTTTGGTTTTACTTTGTTGGACTTAGCTATGAAGATGAGTCAAATCGACCCAAATAATCTATTCAGTACAACGTAGACGTAGGCGTACCGCAGGGATATGTTTTATGGCCAATTTCATTCTATCCCATTTACGCGTGGATGCGAAAGCAGGCAGTTATTTTATTAATTAAAAAGATAAAACAGTACTACGCGTCGCAGGTACTGTTTTATCTTACTTCCTGTTATTATAACAACGTTGCCGAGGCAACAAAAATCAATACATTGAGGTTTACGTAATTAATTTTGTTCGTTTTGGTGACGGGTTGTGATCGTTCTTTTCAGAAAAACGTGTTTTCTTTATTTCGCATATATAAAAACAGGGTTAGGTAAATATAGGTAAATACAGAAATAACAGCACCGATTCTCTTTCAATATAGGTAGGTACATTTAGCTAGTTATATCACTAATGGACTAGCGCATCAAATGTGTGTGATACACTTTTGTCGTGCTGTAATAAAAATTAATTATCATGGCGTTGTATTAATGGAGACAAATACGCCAGTTTCGTTAGTAATGAGGTCATGCCTTAGATACATAGCCTACAAAATTAATCTGTTTGCCTTAGTTATTCAGTTTTATCTATGTAATCTGCAGAAATGAAACTCATTCTAAGAAAGAACGTTGGACCACCTGAAAAGTCAGACGCACCTAAAACACACAACAAGTATAAATTCAAAATTTATTAAACCCCCGACTCAATTATTTTTGCGAAGCTTATTTAATCCATATTATATAAATCTAATAGGTTGGGGAAAAAGTTTCTTCGCATTTTTTAAGAAAATTCAAAACATTTTTTAATAGTTAGTTTTAGTAGTTAAATGTAAATAAACTATTATTTACATTTAACTAAAGTATGTAGGTACCATTTTGTTCGATAACTTTTTGCCATCTTGTAGGTAGGGACATGATCCCATTGCTATAGAAATTTTGGGACTTCTGGTCAAAATACCGCGACAAGTGGTTTTGGCAGTCCTCTCGTGATGTTAACCTGACACCGCCTAAAGAATTCTGAAGAGACCGAAAAAGGTGGAAATCTGAAGCTGCAAGGTCAGGACTTTACGGCGGATGCATTAACACCTCCCAGCCAAACTCTCTTAATATTTGCTGAGTGGCTAAAGATGTGTGAGGTCTAGCGTTTTCATGATGAAAAACCACACCCCTTCTGTTGATTAATTCCGGCCGCTTTCTCTCAACTTCTTGCTTTAATCTCATCACTTGTTCGCAGTAGAGTTCAGAATCGATGGTCCTGCCTGGTGGTAACAGCTCATAATGAATAATGCCCTTCCAATCCCACCACACACACAGCATCACCTTGTTGCGAGTTAACCCGGGTTTCGCCACTGTCTGTGAAGCCTGACCGGCCTTTGACCACGACCTTTTTCGCACGTTCTTGTCGTACGTGATCCACTTTTCATCACCAGTTATCAGCTTCTTCAAAAATGGTTCGGTTTCATTACGTCGTAATAAAGAATCACAAATGAGTACACGGTTGATTAGGTTTCTTTCAGTGAGCTCGTGAGGTACCCAAATGTCGAGCTTTTTCGTGTACCCAGTTTTTTTCAAATGCGCCAAAACTGTTTTGTGGTCAATTCCCAGTTCTTCAGCTACGTCGTAACTACTGATATGCCGCCGATCTTGCTCTACTGTTGAGTTGCTTTGTTCTTAAAAAAAATCGATACTAAAAATATCGTGTTCAATAGTACAAATAAATTAATGTACCTATTGCTTGCTCATTTCATGCAACTTTGAATTTAAATAGAATATTTCAACTTGTATATACGTTTTTAATAAATAAAACTTTTGTTTCTTCTGTAATAAAAAAACTTTGAATTCCCGATTTTGTATGTGGCTAAAACGCTATCTATCCACGAAAAGCCAAAAAAAGAAACCTCATCCTTTTAGTCTATGGCCGATCGACATTGTTAGATATTTTTTCCCGCCATTGCGAATTTTTTTTCACAACTCGTTTTATCTGTTGAAAATGTTTTTTTTGTATTATTTTCTTCACAAACGTGTTGAAAAATGTCGTATGATACTCGTGTGTATTGATGATTACCGTCCTCGGCTCTCTTAAGACCCTCACCATAACGGCTCGGGTCTCAATGGTGCCTCAATGTGAGTCTCACGTGAATATCACGGAGGTTACACAGGGGGGTACATTTTCGGTAATTTTTTGCCTAGGGCGCTCCATTTTCAGATATTGCAATTTCAATTTTTTTATGGTTCTACAATTTTGAATGACTATAACTCGGAAACGGTGCATGGTAGGACCATACTTTTCAGAACCTAAATTGTGTCTATGGCCAAGGTTAACCCGATACTGCAATAACTCTGGTAATAAAAAAATGTTGGTATTAGTCGCTAAGTCATTATTTTAGTCGCCGGGTCATTATTATAACACCTCGCCTAATATTTCCACTGCCTTGTTCAGTTTATTTGCTAGCTTAACGCAGCTGCCAGTTCTTAGTTTTTATAACACCCTTATTTTTGAAGCTTATTTAATATGATAGTCGCGAAAATATTTAATCGCTGCCAAGTTATTTTATTAGTTGCAACCACTAAAAGGTGACTAAGTTCACCTTTTAAGATATTAGTCACTTCGAAATAATAAGCCATTACCTAAGTAGGTACTTAGGGGGCAACTAACTAGCTAAGTAACTCAAGACATTTTTTGAGTGATCTCTTTTTAGGGTTCCGTACCCAAAGGGTAAAAACAGGACCCTATTACTAAGAATTCGTTGTCCGTCCGTCTGTCTGTCACCAGGCTGTATCTCAAGAACCGCGATAGCTAGACAGTTCAAATTTTCAAAAAATTATGTATTTCTGTTTCCGCTATAACACAAATACTAAAAATAAAATAAATATTTTTTCAACACACTTGCTCATAAAGTGGTTCTAATTTCACCGCAATTAGGCACATAATGACACCTGTAATCAAACTGTGAATTTTTCATTACCATTATTCACAAGTGAGTTTTAGGTTTTTTTTTAATTATATTGGTTGAGTTGCTTTGTTCTTAAAAGTTTCGATACTAAAAAGATTGTGTTCAATACTACAAATAAATTAATGAACCTATTGCTTGCTCTTTTCATGCAACTTCGAATTTAAATAGATAATTTCAACTTGTAATATGTACGTTTTTAATAAATAAAACTTTTGTTTTCTCTGTAATAAAAAAAAACTATGAATTCCTCATTTTGTACGTGGCTGCAACGCTATCCGCAAAAAGCAAAAAAAGAAACCTCATTCTTTTAGTCTATGGCCGATCGCCATTGTTAGATCCGCGCGCAGAAAAACTGATTAATTTTTCCCGCCGAATTTTTTTTCACAACTCGTTTCAACTGTTGAAAATGATTTTTTTTGTGTTATTTTCTTCACAAGTGTGTTGAAAAACGTCGTATGATACACGTGTGTATTGATGATACCCGTCCTCGGCTCTCTTAAGACCCTCACCTGACGGCTCGGGTCTCAATGGCGCCTCTGCGGTAATCATCAACGTTACACACTTATACCATAATGTACTAAAGTGGCTCCTATACAAGAAACGCGATTTTTTGCCGTTTTGATACGGAACCCTTCATGTGCGAGTCCGACTCGCACTTGGCCAGTTGTTTTTAAATGAATCACTTATTCATTAGAACATACATTCATAAGCTTTTATTAATCAGTTATTATATTTTATAGACGTGTGTGATTCATTCTTTATGTCAGTCAGTATAAACAATAAACATACTCACATTATTATGACTATACGTGTCTGTTTACCTGGTTTAGTTTAGTTTAAACAGGTGTTGTATTATCGTTTAATTAAATTACACGGAGAAGTGAAACAAAATTTATTCAGCTACAAATGGCCGTTTTCCTTCCACAGAACTCTAGGTGAGACTTAAAATTTTAATGAAAGCCTATTGCTTGCATAGAGTAATCAAATAGAGGCAACAAGCACAATCGGTATCATCTATGTATTATATGGGTATTATTATATTCTTCGATTTATTGCGGGCGGTCATATAATTATGATCTGCAAAAAAAGTGTGTAGCGTGAACAATAACAATAGTAGATTATGCACCGAGGGGCTAAAGTTGTGTCTTATGTCACGGGCGTCATTGAATCTCAAGCGCAATGAAGGATTCGGGATTTAACTCCCGAGCGCAGGGAGGGAGTTAAGAGTTGGAGTTAATGCGACGGCACGGTTGGCGCAGTGGCTGAGCGATTGGACTGCTGCGCTGCGTGTCGCGGGTTCGATTCCCGCACGGAACAAATATTTGTATGGCCTACAGATAGTTGTTTCGGGTTGTATTTGTGTATGTGAGTTTAAATGTTTGTGAACGCACCCACGATACAGGCTAAATTCCTAGTGTGGGACAACGTTTTTTAAAAAAAAAGAAAAAGAAAAAAAAGAATACAAGAATCCTGAATGCAGCGAGGGATTCAAGCTAGCCCAAGGCAAAGACACCTTTAGCCCAGAGGAGGATACTCTACTTTTTACACCTACTGTGAGAAAATAATAGCCATAGTACGAAAAACAAAGTATTTATTAAATAAACAAACAGTAAAAATAACATATTTAGAACTAGTTATAACACCTATGCACTTACATATTAATTGAAGTTAATGGTAACATTTGAGACAGATTTTGTAGGAAATCGAGAATATCATCCACGCGTAGTAAGGGTATCGAGAATAGCTTTCCTCTTTCTGGCACCAAAGGGTGTTTGTTAGTACTATACTGCAAATTTAGCTGAGCATGTGAGATTCCAAATTCAAATCACATTATTGACCAGGCGGGTCATAATGAAATCCAGTACAACATTATTGACCGGCTGTGCCCCCGGCCACTAATGACTCACTTTAGGTTAGGGTTGCTTGACATATAATTTGACATTTTCGAGCAGGTGGTGTGAAAAAATATTATAGGTAGTAGCCCGTATGTTCGATAGGTTCAAGTCGTCGAGTACAGTTTACGAACGGAGACCGGTTTTGCATATTTTTAATAAATATTTCCTTCCAGCAAGCTACGATCTAGATATATTCCTGTTTGAAGGAATAGCAAAAAGAAACATACGTACAAAATATTAATTACTAGAGAACGTTTTTATATCCCTAAAATAGTTTGACCGACAGTGATTAGTTTAATTTGAGTTACCACCGCCATATATTTAATCGATTGATGGCAATATGCTACCTCCCAATTACATCTGGTGATGGCAATAGGCTTGCTCCCAATTACATCGGTTGATGCCAATAGGCTTGCTCCCAATTACATCTGTTGATGGCAATAGGTTTGCTACCAATTACATCGGTTGATGGCAATAGACTTGCTCCCAATAGGGATGTTTACTGACTAAAAAAATTACGATTCTAATTAGTCCGTCTGTTAGATTATCAAAAAATTATGGATACGTATTTTTTGTTTTATTAAATCAATAAACCTTTTACGAAGATAAAACGCGTCAAAGATTTGAGTGGGGGGTTGTGACTTTGTGACGTCACTCAACGGTAAAAAATGTCATACTAATGTCTTAGAATATGACGTCACACGAGTTTTCAAAGCTCTGTATCGTCTTCATTGTTTGTTTACGTGAAAAAAGAAAAATACTCATCCAATATTTTTTGGAAATCTATCTGACGGACTAATTAGTTTTTTTTTTTGTTAACTACCCTATTACACTAGTTTTAATAACTAAAACTTTAATAAATTTAGGCGCCAGCCTTAATTTATTCTTATAATATTGATAATCGCGTCGCGATTGAAGCCTTTTCCAAAATAAAGATTAAAAAAAAAAATATAGCTGTTAGTTGAAAGCGATTCTCCCTAGGGCTGAAAAGTATTGTAATCTGTGGTATAAGTTTCAACCCGCTACTCAGGCAACTTCAGACTTATTTTCTGAGTATGGCATGAGTAATGCAAAGTTCTTTTATACTACACCTGCTTGGAAAGTACCTTGATACTTTATCAAATTTACGGTAGAAAGTACGTCATTGCATATCGAACAAATATGCGGGGAGAAAACGCATCTGAGCGGGAGAGAAAAGTGTATGAAAATCCATTTCTAACGTGGTTTTTCTTTTTTAATTTTGGGTAAGACTATGCGCCGGTAACCTAAATATCAAAAGCCAAAAAGTTTTTACAGTGAGTTTTTATCTCCAAGTTCGCAAAATGACACTGGCCACAGTGGCCACTAGCTGTGTGTTGGATGGTGTCGGGCTGGCAGTGCGACCCTGCGGCGGCAGGATAAACAATTTGAAAAAAGAACATGTGAAAATTGCAGACGCCATTTTCAATTTGTGTGTTGTTTGAGGATTCAGTTTTCGTAGAAAGTACATTGAGGTATAATGTACTACGTACTAGAGGAGACACCTAAACTCGATTTTTTGTAACACACGGTAGAGCTAGTGGACTCCAGCTCATTTAGTCTATGCCGAGCGGTTGCTGCGTCGTGACACATTTGAGTGAAGTTTTCCTGTCTAAAATATGCCTTCGTGTGCATTTAGATACTGTAGAAATAATTAAAAAAATATAAGTATAAGTCAAGGAGTGGCTTTTCACCAGTAATTATAACTTATTATCTTTAAAACACACATAATTTAATTATACTTTTTGAATTGCAATGTGTCATTGCGGCGGCCATTTTTTACGTGAATGTCAAAGAATAAAACATTTGCATGCACAGACCAGACACTATCGACGTATTCAATGCTTGACCACGAATCCTCTACATGTGAGTCAAAATTGATAGTAGTTTGTAGGTATACTATTTTCTTAAGTATCAAGACAATTAACAAAAAAGTTGAAATGTGAAGATTGCATTGATAGTTTGACTATACTATAAACTTCCACATCACACGTCTATCATACGTAATTTAATACGGCAAAGTGGTGGAAGTCTTGCCTCGAAATATGATTTTAATTATATGTCCGTAAACACCATAAAGGATTAAATTAGGAACGAAGTATTTGCAAAATTTGAATAAACATAATTTACTGAATCAGCCGTCAACATGCAATCACAGAATCTATTTAATTCGAGCCATTCATTTATTATTATTTTGCCTCGAATTAGATAGCTCACAAAAATTAGATTGCATCACGAAGGTGAAACTGATCCAACTGTGGATTACTATAACAAACTGCAGAAACTAACACAAAATAAATTATTTAAGGAAATTACAATCTTGTTACAGTTTAAGTACATTTTATTTATTTTCTGAGTAAGTACACACGTACAATATCAAGTAGGCAGAATAATAACATCATGTCGCATCTGCACGCATTGATAGTAATCTATGAGAACATGACACCCCCTGTCTGCCCCGCTGTCATCAAATGCGCGCACATTATTTTGTTTGAAATAGCTTCTCTAGTACGTAATACCTCAATGAGAAAGTAAAATAAAACTATCAAAATGATAAGTAGTGATAGTGATGATGAAGATTTTTTAACTCCGCCGCAGTTGAAGGAAACAGTAAAAATACTGATTAATAACCTTTTACCACAGAAATCAATTAAAAAATATAATAAAACTTATGACGATTTTTTGCAATGGAAAAGTGAAAAAAATGCGGCATCTTTTTCTGAAACTGTTTTGCTAGCTTATTTCAGTGAAAAAGCGCAAAAATACAAACCAAGTACGTTATGGTCTATGTACTCAATGTTGAAAAGTACTATATTGACAAGAAACGACATAAATATTCAAGAATACAAAAAACTTACAGCATTTCTGAAAAGAAAGTCGGAGGGATTCCGTAGTAAGAAATCAAAAGTGCTTACTACAAAGGATGTTTATTCCTTTTTGCAGAATGCTCCAGATGACAAATATTTGTTGATGAAGGTGTTTATGAACAAAATGCACTGGTTTATGATTTATTACGTACCTATTTATGAGTAGAAATCTACTAGGTTTTCATGTTTGATATTTTTGTTTACAGGTTATTTTGATTTTAGGAGTAAATGGGGCTTGTCGTTCGCAAGAACTTGTAGATATGAAAACAGACGACATCGAAATCCTCGAAAATGGAATAATTGTCAATATTCCCAACACAAAAACCAAAATTCAGCGATCATTTGTTATATCGGGCTTATTTTATGAGATAACTAGCTGTACCCGCATGCGTTGCTATGCCCTTTTTCCTACATAATACCTGCCTACCTACCTCCTACATACCTACGACTTACCTACCTACGTACCTACTACCCTACCTACCTACCTACCTATCCTAGCTACCTACTACCTAATACCTCCTATCCTACCTACCTACTACCCTACGTACCTACTACCCTACCTACCTACCTACTACCCTACCTACCTACCTACTACCCTACCTACGTACCTACTACCCTACGTACCTACTACCCTACCTACCTACCTACCTACCACCCTACCTATTACTCTACCTAGTCTACTATCCTACGTACTGAGTTGTGTTTTGTCTGTCAGTTGCGTTTTGATATAAAGATTATATCTTCTAGGACGCGGCATTGTTATTAATATTAATACTGAATGTGCACTCGCATAAAACCACCAAATATAATAACAGTGCCTGTACTTTCGAGACATAGACAATAGCTCAAAGAGTATATAACCACTACGTATGAATAGCTTATCAAGAAAAATCATAGACAACCTATAAAAAGACATATTTACACTTTTGTTAACCTGTAGAATAAGTCTTAGGTATTATTTTCGGAAATTAAAAATTAAATAATTAATAAATAATTTACACAAATTAATGTCTAAAACAAACAAATATAACAGTACCTGAACTTTCGAGACATTTTACAAAAAATAAATTTCTGAACGCACACATGAATAGTTGTTACAGTATTTGACAGGATTGGACAACAAATGTTTGACATGTAATAAACAAATCAGCATTTAATGAAATGATTAAGTATTCATTACAAATATCTAGTTTTCATTGTTTTTAAGATGTATTATGCTATTCGGGGCGGAGACAAATCCAACGAATCAATAACCATGAAAATTGGTTCAGCAGATCTCGAGTTATAAGTGTTGTAACAAACCCGTCTTTGTTTTATATATAGATATAGATATAGAAGATAGATAGATGAAGAAATATAACGAAATTCGCCCCAGTGACCCCAAAACCAATCGGTTTTACTACAATATAAAAACAAAAAATGTACGAAACAAGTAATTGGGAAAAACAAAATAAGTACTGTGCCGAGAGAAATAGCTTCCTACCTTAATTTACTCAATCCACTAGAATACACTGGCCACTGCTTTCGCAGAACTTCAGCGACTATTCTTACCGATACTGGTGCTGATTTAACCACAATAAAACGCCACGGTGGTTGGAAATCGTCCGCTGTTGCAGAAGGTTACATAGAGAATTCCGTAGAAAAAAAAACACGAATAAATAACCAAATATCGGGATCGATTAATGTGCATCAAGACTCATCTCCTCAACCATCTCAAACAAACATTAAGGTGAATGCTCCAACTAGCCCGCGAAATTCAAATTTTCTTACGTTTTTTGCAATTTGCAGGCCAGTGCTAGTTTGTATGTTGATTAAAATATAAATTGCGGCTGTAAGACGTATGTAGTTACAGAAATATAATCATCAAAATCATCAATATAAGCCTCCAAGTTCATAAAGGTGCAAAAATGACTTTTTCAAGTTCCTGCACCTTTATGAACTTGGAGGCTTATATTGATGATTTACTCGGGGTTCTTCGGGTTGCGGAACAGCTAGTTCAGTCAGGAACAGAACTAGATCAACAACGATCAGATTAGCAGTAAGATCATCAAGAGGTACGCAAAGTACCTTTCTCTTCCCATAACACATATATGCAATCTGTCTATATCAACGGGAGTTTTTCCCCAGGCTTTTAAAATAGCTATTATCAAGCCCATCCATAAGGCTGGAAAAAAAGACTGTGTCAATAACTACCGGCCCATCTCCATCCTACCTGCTCTGTCCAAGATACTGGAACGCCTTATCAATCAACGTCTAGCAAAGTTCTTGGAAATAAATAATCTTCTTTCGACTTCACAGTTTGGCTTTAGAGTTGGCAAATGTACCAATGATGCCGTTCACGAATTAATTGACTCTATTGTTAGCAGCTTGGATGACGGAAAGAGATCCCTAACGGTGTTCCTCGATCTTGCAAAAGCCTTCGACACAGTCTCTATTCCACACCTTCTTATAAAGTTTGAGCGGATCGGTATCAGAGGAATTCCCCTGAAACTGATGGAGAACTATCTTACTGGTAGGAAACAACGAGTAAGGATAAATGACAGGCTCAGTGACGAGCTCGTAATCAATTTTGGTGTACCACAGGGTAGTATATTGGGCCCAACACTTTTCCTTGTGTACATTAATGACCTTTGTCAACTTTCTCTTCTAAAAGGAAAGATCATTACCTTCGCTGACGATACTGCAGTGTTCTTCAGTGGTGATGGATGGGAGGAGTTATTCGAGGTTGCACAACTGGGACTTAATATTGATGGTAACTGGCTGCAAGATAATGTTTTGACGCTTTACGTCTCTAAAACTAAGTACATAGCATTTGCCCATAGATCTAACTTGCTCCCACCCTCATCTCTGGGGATGACTGCCCACACCTGTGGCGCTGAAAATACCCATTGCTCTTGTCCTTCCCTTCAAATGACCGAGAATGTCAAATACCTTGGAGTCACTATCGACCAATATCTGTCCTTCAAACCACACATAGAGACCCTCGTGACCAGGTTACGAAAAGTAATCTACATTTTCAAAACCCTAAGACACTCGGCCGACCGAAACACCATAAAGATGGTCTACTATGCACTATGCCAATCACTGATTGATTATTGCATCACATCATGGGGAGGTGCCGGCAAAACACACCTCATCGAAGTAGAAAGGGCACAGCGTGCTATACTCAAAGTCGGAGCTGATCTCCCCTTTCGTTATCCTACTACGGACCTGTACAAAAAATGGGACACTCTCACTGTTAGACAATCGTTCATACTACTTACGCTACTTAAAAAACATTCTCACATGCAGTTTGACGCTAAACTACCAAAAGACAACCGACGGAAAGGTAGAGTATGTCCCACGGCTCAATTCAAATCCACACTTCCTAAAAGATTCTACTGCTTCCTTGGGCATTATCTCTACAATAAGTTTAATAAATTATTAAATCTATATCCAAAAACTAGATCAATCTGTATCAAAGAAATAAAAAAATACTTAAAATCCCTTGACTATCAAAAAACCGAGAATCTTTTGACCGTTCTAAAATAAACGTAATTTTGACAAACCTCACATATACTAGCTGTTCATCAACTCCTACTCACTTTACAATTACAATTGGTTATATTTAAAAACAACTCTCGCTGCACTCACTCCAAAAAATTCACCCTTATACACACATTGCTTATACATACATCTCCTACAAGTCAGACACTTCACACAACATAAATTAAGGGGATCACAGCATTAGATGACTTTGACGATTTGACCTCTGTACTGGCTTTTGTTTATTTTTCGGCCCCTACCGGCAAACGACTGTACTACAGGAAAACGTACCAAAGAACAGAAATGTGTCGCAGAGTAGTCATCGTATTTGCCTAACATATTTTGTTTCTCTTGGAGTACCTACATCATAATGTATGAATAAAATATTTAATAATAAATTATACACTTTGACTAATGAAATAATAACCTAGCTTTCATTAGTTATTTCACTGAGCACATGTACTCCTACGATACATTCTTAAGGTCTGATAAAGACCAGGTAACTGCTTATCGCTTCTCAGTCACGGAAATAGTCAGTATGCTCCAGCTTTCAGCTAATTGAGCACGAATGCTACTACATGATACATTTTGAAGGTCTGACGATGACCACCTAAGTGCTAATCGGTTCTCAGTGACGGATGTAGTTAGAATGACCTAGCTTTCAAATTTTATCTGTCTGAGCACGGATGCTACTACATAATACATTTTGAAGGTCTGATGATGACCAGCTAAGTGATTATCGGTTCTCAGTGACGGATATAGTTAGAATGCTCCAGCTGTCAGCTTTTATCTTATTGAGCACGGATGCTACTACATGATACATTTTGAAGGTCTGATGATGACCAGCTAAGTGCTTATCGGTGTCAGTGACGGATGTAGTTAGAATGACCTAGCTTTCAAATTTTATCTGTCTGAGCACGGATGCTACTACATGATACATTTTGAAGGTCTGATGATGACCAGCTAAGTG
Source organism: Diarsia brunnea (assembly GCA_949774965.1). Taxonomy (NCBI): domain Eukaryota; kingdom Metazoa; phylum Arthropoda; class Insecta; order Lepidoptera; family Noctuidae; genus Diarsia; species Diarsia brunnea. Next base: position 11,072,775 of record OX458998.1, read on the forward strand.
CTTATCGGTTCTCAGTGACGGATATAACTAGGCTGACCACCATCAGGTAAATGACATTTTCAGTCTCAAAGGCCTCCTCGAGCTCTTTCAAATGAGTCCAAACACGATAGTTCTACGCAGCGGTGTCAATGAAATCCTGTACCCACCTTCGAAGTCCACCGTCAGGTAAATGGCATCATCAGTCTCTAAGGCGTCCTCGCGGTCTTTCAAATGAGTCCACACACGACGGTTCTACGCAGTGCCGTCAATGAGAACCTATACTTACCTTCAGAGTTCACCATCAGGTAAATTACATTATTAGTCTCCAAGGCCTCCTCGAACTCTTTCAAATGAGTCCAAACACGATGGTTCTACGCAGCGCTGTCAATGAGATCCTGTACCCACTTTCGAAGTCCACCGTCAAGTAAATGGCATGATCAGTCTCTAAGGCCTCCTCGAGCTCTTTCAAATGAGTCCAAACGCGACGATTCTACGCAGTGCCGTCAATGAGATCCTTTACTTACCTTTGGAGTCCACCATCAGGTAAATGACATTATCAATATCCAAGGCGTTCTCGAGGTCTCAACACCATTTAAATAATAACATACATAACATAACATCACGCCTACTATTAGGTACACCTCTGCCTAACCCTTCAGGGATTACAGGCGTGATGTTATATAATGTTTTTTATCATTTTAATGGTGTTAATTGTTTTATCGCTTTTAATTATTTTGTCTTGAGAATTTCGTTTGATTGAAGATGGAGATCTGGATGACTGATGATGTCTCGTACCTGATGGTGGACTTCGAAAGTGGGTATAGGATCTCATTGACGGCACTGAGTAGAACCATCGTGTTTGGACTCATTTGAAAGAGCTCGAGGAGGCCTTGGAGACTGATGATACCAGCTACCTGATGGTAGACTCCGAAGGTAAGTATAGGATCTCATTGATGGCACAACGTAGAACCGTCATGTGTGGACTCATTTGAAAGAGCTCGAAGAGGCCTTGGAGACTGATGGTGCCATTTACCTGATGGTGGTCATTCTAGCTATATCCGTCACTGTGAACCGATAAGCACTTAGCTGGTCATCATCAGACCTTCAAAATGTATGTAGTAGCATCCGTGCTCAATAAGATAAAATCTGAAAGCTAAGTCACTCTAACTACATCCGTCACTGAGAACCGATAAGCACTTAGCTGATCATCATCAGACCTTCAAAATGTATCATGTAGTAGCATCCGTGCTCAATAAGATAAAATCTGAAAGCTAGGTCATTCTAACTACATCCGTCACTGAGAACCGTTAACACTTAGCTGGTCAGCATCAGGCCTTCAAAATGTATCATGTAATAGCATCCGTGCTCAATAAGATAAAAGCAGAAAGCTGTAGCATCATAACTGTATGCGTCACTGAGAACCGATAAGCACTTAGCTGGTCATCATCAGACCTTCAAAGTGTATCATGTAGTAGCATCTGTGCTCAGATCAATAAAATTTGAAAGCTAGGTCATTCTAGCTATATCAGTCACTGAGAACCAATTAGCACTTAGCTGGTCATCATCAGACCTTCAGAATGTATTATGTAGTAGCATCCGTGCTCAATAAGATAAAATCTGAAAGCTAGGTCATTCTAACAACATCCGTCACTGAGAACCAATAAGCATTTAGCTGGTCAGCATCAGGCCTTCAAAATGTATCATGTAGCAGCATCCGTGCTCAATAAGATAAAAGCAGAAAGCTGTAGCATCATAACTGTATCCGTCACTGAGAACCGATAAGCACTTAGCTGGTCATCATCAGACCTTCAAAGTGTATCATGTAGTAGCATCCGTGCTCAGATCAATAAAATTTGAAAGCTAGGTCATTCTAGCTATATCCGTCACTGAGAGCCAATTAGCACTTAGCTGGTCATCATCAGACCTTCAGAATGTATTATGTAGTAGCATCCATGCTCAGATTGATAAAATTTTAAAGCTAGGTCATTCTAACTACATCCGTCACTGAGAACCGATAAGCACTTAGCTGGTCATCATCAGACCTTCAAAGTGTATCATGTTATTAGCATCCGTGCTCAATTAGATAAAAGCTGAAAGCTGGAGCATTCTGACTATTTCCGTGACTGAAAACCGATAAGCAGTTACCTGGTCTTCATCAGACCTTCAAAATGTATCATGTAGTATGAGAGTCCATCATTAGGTACGAGACATCATCAGTCATCCAGATTTCCATCTTCCATCAAACCAAATTCTCAAGACAAAATAGTTAAAAGCGATAAAACAATAAACACCAGTAGATAACATAACATCTCGCCTGTAATCCCCGAAGGGTTAGGCAGAGGTGTACCTAATAGTACACCCACATTTCCCCAGTTATGTTTAAGTCCCATATAATAGGGGCGAGCCTATTGCCATCAACCGGGCACAAATCCAGACTCCGTGGTTGTTACTTATAATTTCCTGATGGAAAAACCCAATAACACTTTGCCCGACCCGGGAATCGAACCCAGGACCTCATGCTCAGCATCGTGCTTACGACCACTAGACCAACGAGGCAGTCCAAAATTAAAATAATATCATAGATATATTTATATAGCAAAATATCTACTAAGAAACGTAGGTAATTTACCAATAGTTTTGGAGAGCTCGGCCACGCGTCACTTTACGTTTATTAGGCACAGTCAGCTTAGTCTATGATAGGTGCAAACAACAAAACGAAATTACAAACTACTTTAAATATATTTACAAACTTATTTTCTGTTCTTATTTTACGAAATATTGATAACTGTACAATTTACAATATGTTTTAATTCAGAAAACATTAAAAACGTGAACTTTTGAATTTTATTTGTGAAGTAATGACATGCGTGCAGTCCACTCGTGACAACAGTCATCGAGACACTGGCGCAGCGCGTTCCAAGTATGCGCGACGGGTCTTGCGCCGCATTTGCCTCAAAATGTCGGGAATTAATTTATTATTTTAAAATTTTATTACAAATCAGAGAAAATAAACAATACGGATTGTTAAATACATCACTACGTATTTTTGGATATAAAATTCATACCGAACTATTCAGCCGTTACAGAGACAAAATTCGATTTAGGTTAAGACATACTACGATTTTTTATTAAATAATGTGAAGGTTTATTAAAATTTTAAACAATACGAATTATTTGTGATGACTTTAAGTATAACATATATTTTTTATATGGAAATCGTACGGAAGGATTCCTCAACAAATTTCTTTAAACATACGTCGTTTTTGGGATTTGACCATTGCAACGGCCTTAATACTAACTCACTCACCGTCCCACCACATTACTCAATATTTCTGCAAGATTTTATAGTTAGGTATTTTTCTGATTGTTATTACTTCTTTTTTATTTTACGCATACTTTTTTTTATCTTTTACTGTTTTGTTTTTTTATATTTTTGTTATGCATATTGTTTAAATCTTACTGTTACACGGTATCTCTGTACAAGCTAATTCTAGCCGAAACGGGCCTGGTGACCTGTAACACAGGTTTTTTTCTAAAAACCTACATCAGGCACCAGTCTCTCACAAAGTTGGAATACAGTTTACCCATTTTCTTGTACTTATTAATATTAACTTTAGTCAACTTTGTGAAGAGAAAATAAATGATATAAATGATAAATGATAATCTCTTAAGGCGACTAGTTTCTTCAAAGTGTGGCACATGTTTTGCGGACTACAGCGCTGGCGCTATCGTTTTCAGCTGGTGAATTTGCGTGCCCCGTGTGGAGCCGCTCAGCCCATGCAAAGTCAGTGGATACAGCTCTAAACGAAACGTCCCGGATCATCACTGGTTGCGTTAAACCGACCCAGGTACAGATGCTGTACCCACTGGCAGGGATAGCGCCGCCTGAAGTTCGCAGAACAGTGGCAAGTTCTGGCGAAAGAGCCAAAATGGCTTCAGACACACGACGCCCGTTACACCTAAACAGCCTTGTATCGCAAAGGCTAAAAAGCCGAAACAGCTTTCTGAAGTGTGTCACCCCACTCACCGGCGAGAGGTCTACGGAAAGATTGAAGCTGTGGCAAGGTACCTAGTGCGTCCTTACCTTACCCATTTGTTCCACTTGCTGAACATCTCCCACCCGGACAAGAGTTGCCGTGGCTGACCTGGAAGTCTTTAAACAGATTCCGGACCCAGGTTGGTCGGAGCAAAGAAAACTAGCTGATGTGGAGATACATAAATGACTCTGCACTGGAGTGTAAATGTGGTGCTGTTCCTCAAACAATGGGGTACTTAATATTGTGGTCTGCCTGTCCTGCTAGTTGTTCACTATAGGAAGTGATGGACGCTACCGAAAGCGCCAAACTAGTAGCCCAATTCTGGGCCGACACAATTTAGATTGCCAACGACACGCTAATAAGAAAACAGCACTACAGTAAAACGCTATCTAAATAAATGATGCGTTACAAACTGTTCAAAGTAGAGAGTATTTTTAACCGACTTCCGAAAAGGAGGAGGTTATCAATTCGTCTGTATGTTTTTTACTACTAATGGCAGTGTAACAGGTTTTTTTCTCTCTCCTATACGACACACGACGACACTTAATAAAACCAAATATACGATGGCGTGGCAATATCCTATCGGTCAACAAGACTAGACTAGTGCAAGCAGATTGTTCTAAAATTAAGCTTTTAGTTTTGTATGAAAGTACCACCACTATAATTGCAGTCCGATTTCGGTTCTACGCCCTTAGATATGATAGATAATAAATATTACAGTTGCAAAAATTATAAAAGGCTCTATGATTTACTAACGAAATAGGTAAGCAAAATTCTGAAATATAAAATATATTTCGGTACAAAACCTAAACCAAAGCAGCGTTTATTTATTATTGATCCGACTCTATGGAATTCTGCTAATCATGTCTTTTTTTAAACTTGTTTTTAATCGACTCTGAGTCTATCACAGACTGGTACAGGAATAAGAATAACGCCAGTGCTTTCTAAGACGCAAAGCATACTAAGAACGTAGACGAACCTCATGTAGGATCAGTTTGGAAGTGCATTCTGTGCACCTCTATGCTAATAGGTATAAAAAACAGTAATTCGTCACAGCCAGTCACAACATAAATATGGATTGATAAACATGATTGTTCTCTCCACCCATTCGTAATAAATATAATAATGCACAACTACTGATAACATGCACGAATCACGAGTAGTGTGAAACTGTTACAAAACCTGATTGATAACACATTCACCTTGAAATTGAGAAAAAGAGCGGAAGTGAGTCAAACAGGTACGCAAACGGTTCAATAGACATTTAAAATTATAATTTTTGTCTGGTTTAATACAGAGTTTCAACCATAGTTTCAACAAACCGAACTTAAGTATCAATTTACGTTTGTGTAAACACTAATCGTTAGCCGTTATCCGACGACTTGTTGGAAGCAAACATGACTCGTGTCGCGAATGTCGCGATCAATATTAAACCTTATCCACCTATTTCTGTAATTTTAATTGTAATTCTTTACCACCGAAACTTTGTACATTCACATTCATTAAGTCGTAATGAACGTACAAAGTTTCGGTGGTAAAATTTCATTGATTTTGATGATAAGTATAGAAATGTTTCATGAATCCTATTGAGCAAAAATAATTAAATTTTTCCATAATCTTACTGACGGACTAAACAGAAACTCAAAACCGACCAGTTACACACCATTCATCAATTAGTCGAGAAATACCAAGAATCTAAAGCTCCTTTGTTTCTTGCATTTGTCAACTATTCTAAATCATCATTTATTCATTGCATCACACATTCTGCAATATTTAATGCCCTTACAAAACAACCAATAGAACCTACCTACAAAGATATTTTGCGTAATATTATACAGTTATACACCCATAGTCCAGCCGCTATTAATTTAGAGGGCTTAGGTCCAAAGTTCGACATTATCAAAGATAGTCAAACAGGGCGACCTGCTGTCTCCTAAACTGTTCACCAGTACCCTAGAAGAAGTCTTTCAGACGTTGGTAGCTTGGTAGTCAGATGGGAAGAGAAAGGCACTGTCATCGGTCAAACAAGGTTGAATAATCTACGTTTCGCTAATGACGTTGTCCTTTTCTCCCCACAGCCTTAGAACTAGAGCAAATGCTAGAAGATCTTGGCGATGCACGCCTCGAAGTTGGACTGAAGATGAACATGTCACCAACAGCTCCAAGATGAGCTTACACGTAGTCGGGGAGAAGGGAGAATATACAATTTACGTCCAAGAATATATCTACTTGGGCCTGTAGTCTCTTTCCAGGCAAGGCAAGACAAGGAAATTGCAAGACGAACCGAAAATGCCTGGAAGAATTACTGGTCCATGAACTCTTTCATGGAGGGCTTTTATTAGGGGCACCCTGCCCATGTCTCTAAAGCGAAAGCTTATGGACATGTGTATTCTCTCCATCTTGACCTACGGTGCACAAACTTGGTCTTTGACTAACATCCAAAAGTCCAAACTGAAGGTTTGCCAACGTGCTATCTATGGAGCGCAGTATCTTAGGTGTAAAATTAACCGATGTGCAGGACATGCCTGTCGCATGCCGAACGAGCGGTGGGCCCGTAAAGCTCAGGATAGGTGCCCTGAAACAGTGATACGGGGTCGCGGCAAATCACGAAGGAGATAGCGGGACGAATTGGATGTCTTCTGCCTTGAGAAATGGAAAGAAGTTGCACGGAATCGTGATCGTTGGGAGGAATGGAAGAAGGCCTTTGCCCTGCAGTGGGACAATATGGGCTAGCTTAGTAAAAATATAAAATGTAAGTAGGTACGTACGTACCTACACCGGGGTTTCCGTGATTACTGGTTCGAATTAAGTAAGTAGGTACTTAATAAAATTTTCATTTGAAAAAGTATCAAAATACTTAAATCTAATATTATTCTTCGATCGGTTTCCATTTGAACAAACACAAAATAAAATAGCTGAAAATGGAAATAATTTTATGTCTAATTTCCAAAATCTGCTTATCTAAGTATCATTTTCTAAACGACATTTTGTACAACCTACTTTAATTTTAACAAAATTAAACACGTGGATAAAATAATGCAACAAGAGGTACCTACTTACCTAGGTACTTACAAGTTCTAATTGGATTAAGTTGGTAGGTACTCATAATTCATTACCAACAAGTTATAAAAGGAACATGGAGACTTAAGGCCGTTGCAATGGTCAAATCCCAAAAACGACGTATGTTTAAAGAAATTTGTTGAGGAATCCTTCCGTACGATTTCCATATAAAAAATATATGTTATACTTAAAGTCATCACAAATAATTCGTATTGTTTAAAATTTTAATAAACCTTCACATTATTTTATAAAAAATCGTAGTATGTCTTAACCTAAATCGAATTTTGTCTCTGTAACGGCTGAATAGTTCGGTATGAATTTTATACACAAAAATACGTAGTGATGTATTTAACAATCCGTATTGTTTATTTTCTCTGATTTGTAATAAAATTTTAAAATAATAAATTAATCCCCGACATTTTGAGGCAAATGCGGCGCAAGACCCGTCGCGCGTACTTGGAACGCGCTGCGCCAGTGTCTCGATGACTGTTGTCACGGGTGGACTGCACGCATGTCATTACTTCACAAATAAAATTCAAAAGTTCACGTTTTTAATGTTTTCTGAATTAAAACATATTGTAAATTGTATAGTTATCAATATTTCGTAGAATAAGAACAGAAAATAAGTTTGTAAATATATTTAAAGTAGTTTGTAATTTCGTTTTGTTGTTTGCACCTATCATAGACTAAGCTGACTGTGCCTAATAAACGTAAAGTGACGCGTGCCCGAGCTCTCCAAAACTATTGGTAAATTATCTACGTTTCTTAGTAGATATTTTGCTATATAAATATTTCTATGATATTATTTTAATTTTAGACTGCCTCGTTGGTCTAGTGGTCGTAAGCACGATGCTGAGCATGAGGTCCTGGGTTCGATTCCCGGGTCGGGCAAAGTGTTATTGGGTTTTTCCATCAGGAAATTATAAGTAACAGCCACGGAGTCTGGATTTGTGCCCGGTTGATGGCAATAGGCTCGCCCCTATTATATGGGACTTAAACATAACTGGCGAAATGTGGGTGTACTATTAGGTACACCCCTGCCTAACCCTTCGGGGATTACAGGCGAGATGTTATGTTATCTACTGGTGTTTATTGTTTTATCGCTTTTAACTATTTTGTCTTGAGAATTTCGTTTGATGGAAGATGGAAATCTGGATGACTGATGATGTCTCGTACCTAATGATGGACTCTCATACTACATGATACATTTTGAAGGTCTGATGAAGACCAGGTAACTGCTTATCGGTTTTCAGTCACGGAAATAGTCAGAGTGCTCCAGCTTTCAGCTTTTATCTAATTGAGCACGGATGCTAATAACATGATACATTTTGAAGGTCTGATGATGACCAGCTAAGTGCTTACCGGTTCTCAGTGACGGATGTAGTTAGAATGACCTAGCTTTAAAATTTTATCAATCTGAGCACGGATGCTACTACATAATACATTCTGAAGGTCAGATGATGACCAGCTAAGTGCTAATTGGTTCTCAGTGACGGATGTAGCTAGAATGACCTAGCTTTCAAATTTTATTGATCTGAGCACGGATGCTACTACATGATACACTTTGAAGGTCTGATGATGACCAGCTATGTGCTTATCGGTTCTCAGTGACGGATACAGTTATGATGCTACAGCTTTCTGCTTTTATCTTATTGAGCACGGATGCTACTACATGATACATTTTGAAGGCCTGATGCTGACCAGCTAAGTGCTCACGGTTCTCAGTGACGGATGTAGTTAGAATGACCTAGCTTTCAGATTTTATCTTATTGAGCACGGATGCTACTACATGATACATTTTGAAGGTCTGATGATAACCAGCTAAGTGCTTATCGGTTCACAGGGACGGATATAGCTAGAATGACCACCATCAGGTAAATGGCACCATCAGTCTCCAAGGCCTCTTTAAGCTCTTTCAAATGAGTCCACAAGCGACGGTTCTACGTGGTGCCATCAATGAGATCCTATACTTACCTTCGGAGTCTACCATCAGGTAGCTGGTATCATCAGTCTCCAAGGCCTCCTCGAGCTCTTTCAAATGAGTCCAAACACGATGGTTCTACTCAGTGCCTTCAATGAGATCCTATACCCACCTTCGGAGTCCACCATCAGGTACGAGGCATCATCAGTCATCCAGATCTCCATCTTCCATCAAACGAAATTCTCAAGACAATATAATTAAAACGATAAAACAATTAACACCATTAAAACAATAACATACATTACATAACATCGCGCCTGTAATCCCCAAAGCGTTAGGCAGAGGTGTACCTACTAGTAGGCGTGATGGTATGTTATGTATGTTATTATTTTAATGACTTTAATTGTTTTATCGCTTTTAGCGATAAAACAATTCAACAAAAACACCTCTGCCTAACCCTTCGGGGATTACAGGCGAGATGTTATGTTTTCTACTGGTGTTTATTGTTTTATCGCTTTTAACTATTTTGTCTTGAGAATTTCGTTTGATGGAAGATGGAAATCTGGATGACTGATGATGTCTCGTACCTAATGATGGACTCTCATACTACATGATACATTTTGAAGGTCTGATGAAGACCAGGTAACTGCTTATCGGTTTTCAGTCACGGAAATAGTCAGAATGCTCCAGCTTTCAGCTTTTATCTAATTGAGCACGGATGCTTATAACATGATACATTTTGAAGGCCTGATGCTGACCAGCTAAGTGCTCACGGTTCTCAGTGACGGATGTAGTTAGAATGACCTAGCTTTCAGATTTTATCTTATTGAGCACGGATGCTACTACATGATACATTTTGAAGGTCTGATGATGACCAGCTAAGTGCTTATCGGTTCACAGGGACGGATATAGCTAGAATGACCACCATCAGGTAAATGGCACCATCAGTCTCCAAGGCCTCTTCAAGCTCTATCAAATGAGTCCACACGCGCCGGTTCTACGTGGTGCCATCAATGAGATCCTATACTTACCTTCGGAGTCTACCATCAGGTAGCTGGTATCATCAGTCTCCAAGGCCTCCTCGAGCTCTTTCAAATGAGTCCAAACACGATGGTTCTACTCAGTGCCGTCAATGAGATCCTATACCCACCTTCGGAGTCCACCATCAGGTACGAGGCATCATCAGTCATCCAGATCTCCATCTTCCATCAAACGAAATTCTCAAGACAATAGAATTAAAACGATAAAACAATTAACACCATTAAAACAATAACATACATTACATAACATCGCGCCTGTAATCCCCAAAGCGTTAGGCAGAGGTGTACCTACCTACTAGTAGGCGTGATGTTATGTTATGTATGTTATTATTTTAATGACTTTAATTGTTTTATCGCTCAAACAAAAACACCTCTGCCTAACCCTTCGGGGATTACAGGCGAGATGTTATGTTTTCTACTGGTGTTTATTGTTTTATCGCTTTTAACTATTTTGTCTTGAGAATTTCGTTTGATTGAAGATGGAAATCCGGATGACTGAAGATGTCTCGTACCTAATGATGGACTCTCATACTACATGATATATTTTGATGGTCTGATGAAGACCAGGTAACTGCTTATCGGTTTTCAGTCACGGAAATAGTCAGAATGCTCCAGCTTTCAGCTTTTATCTAATTGAGCACGGATGCTTATAACATGATACATTTTGAAGGTCTGATGATGACCAGCTAAGTGCTTACCGGTTCTCAGTGACGGATGTAGTTAGAATGACCTAGCTTTAAAATTTTATCAATCTGAGCACGGATGCTACTACATAATACATTCTGAAGGTCTGATGATGACCAGCTAAGTGCTAATTGGTTCTCAGTGACGGATATAGCTAGAATGACCTAGCTTTCAAATTTTATTGATCTGAGCACGGATGCTACTACATGATACACTTTGAAGGTCTGATGATGACCAGCTAAGTGCTTATCGGTTCTCAGTGACGGATACAGTTATGATGCTACAACTTTCTGCTTTTATCTTATTGAGCACGGATGCTACTACATGATACATTTTGAAGGCCTGATGCTGACCAGCTAAGTGCTTATCGGTTCACAGTGACGGATATAGCTAGAATGACCACCATCAGGTAAATGGCACCATCAGTCTCCAAGGCCTCCTCGAGCTCTTTCAAATGAGTCCAAACACGATGATTCTACTCAGTGCCGTCAATGAGATATATATACCCACCTTCGGAGTCATAATGTCATTTACCTGATGGTGGTCAGCCTAGTTATATCCGTCACTGAGAACCGATAATCACTTAGCTGGTCATCATCAGACCTTCAGAATGTATCATGTAGTAGCATCCGTGCTCACATAGATAACATTTGAAAGCTATGTCATTCTAACTACATCCGTCACTGAGAACCGATAAGCACTTAGCTGGTCATCATCAGACCTTCAAAATGTATTATGTAGTAGCATCCGTGCTCAGACAGATAAAACTTGAAAGCTAGGTCATTCTAACTACATCCGTCACTGAGAACCGATAAGCACTTAGCTGGTCAACATCAGACCTTCAAAATGTATCATGTAGTAGCATCCGTGCTCAATAAGATAAAAGCTGACAGCTGGAGCATTCTAACTATATCCGTCACTGAGAACCGATAATCACTTAGCTGGTCAACATCAGACCTTCAAAATGTATCATGTAGTAGCATCCGTGCTCAATAAGATAAAAGCTGACAGCTGGAGCATTCTAACTATATCCGTCACTGAGAACCGATAATCACTTAGCTGGTCATCATCAGACCTTCAGAATGTATCATGTAGTAGCATACGTGCTCACATAGATAACATTTGAAAGCTATGTCATTCTAACTACATCCGTCACTGAGAACCGATAAGCACTTAGCTGGTCATCATCAGACCTTCAGAATGTATCATGTAGTAGCATACGTGCTCAGATAGATAAAATTTGAAAGCTATGTCATTCTAACTACATCCGTCACTGAGAACCGATAAGCACTTAGCTGGTCATCATCAGACCTTCAAAATGTATTATGTAGTAGCATCCGTGCTCAGACAGATAAAACTTGAAAGCTAGGTCATTCTAACTACATCCGTCACTGAGAACCGATAAGCACTTAGCTGGTCAACATCAGACCTTCAAAATGTATCATGTAGTAGCATCCGTGCTCAATAAGATAAAAGCTGACAGCTGGAGCATTCTAACTATATCCGTCACTGAGAACCGATAATCACTTAGCTGGTCATCATCAGACCTTCAGAATGTATCATGTGAAATGAAATGAAATGAAATTGTTTATTCAGTAAATAGGATGTAGGAATCACTTTTACACGTCATCACATTTTAAACTTAAGCTAGATGGGGTCGACATTTCGTATCTGACTACCCTGAGAAGAAATGGTGAAACAAACTCAGGGATCAAAGTCTGTTTTAAAGCAGTACAATATGTTTCATGTGTTACAATTAATTAAATAATAATTTGAGCATACAAAATAGGATAATAATTATAATGTCAAATTTACATGTCATAAAATTGTAAAAGAATTACTTAATAAAATTAAAAAAGGAAATATACAATACGATATAATTAGGTATCAGATTTTTACGTCAATATTGTTATTACACAAAGCTTAGCAGAGCGAGCAATTTAATCCCAAGCCTTTTTGTCATCTAAATAATCAATTATTTTATAGTACCCTTTTGTACATAGTTTAGTTTTAATGCAAATTTTAAATCGATTGATTGATAAATTTCTAATGTCAATGGGAAGTTTATTGTAAAAGCGTATACATTGACCCATGAATGAGTTGCCTGTTCTGTGGAGGCGAGTGCGATGTACAGCGAGGTTGTGCTTATTCCTAGTATTCAAGCTATGAATATCGGACATTTTCTTAAAATTTGATATATTTTTATGAACATACAATAAATTTTCAAAAATGTATTGAGAGGCTACGGTCAGAATATTCAACTCTTTGAATTTCTCTCGGAGGGAATCCCTAGGACCTAGATTGTAAATGGCCCTAATAGCCCTTTTTTGTAGAACAAAGATAGCGTCGATGTCCGCACAGGCACCCCAGAGAAGAATCCCATACGACATGACGCTATGAAAATAACTGAAATAAACAATTCTGGCCGTATCAACATCAGTAACCTGTCTAATTTTCTTGACAGCATAGGCGGCCGAACTAAGTTTTTTTGACAATGTTGCAATATGTGGGCCCCACTGTAATTTTGAATCAATAGTTATACCAAGAAAAACTGTTGACTCAACAGGATCCAACTCTATTCCATTAAGTTGAACATTTGTAGATAACTGCCTCACATTAGGAGTTGAGAATTTAATCAACTTGGTCTTTTTTCCATTCAGGAGTAGATTATTTACATTGAACCAATGAACAATCTTAGATAGTGCATTGTTCACTTCGTCAAAATTTACTAATTGACGTTTAATTTTAAAAATGAGAGATGTGTCATCCGCGAACAATACAATCTTGTGATTATCCCTTACGTGATATGGCAAGTCATTGATATATATTAAAAATAAGAATGGACCTAGAATTGAGCCCTGTGGGACGCCCATAGTGACCGCAGACCCTGAAGATCTCTTGCCATTAACATCAACCCTCTGAGTTCTGTTATTTAAATAAGACGTCAGAAGGTCTAGAGCCTTGTCCCTCACACCATAATGGTATAGTTTCCGTATAAGCGTTTCATGCTGCACGCAATCGAAGGCCTTGGACAAGTCGCAGAAGACACCAAGAGCATCCTGCGATTCCTCCCAGGCCTCGAATATGCTCTTAAGTAATTCCACGCCCGCGTCTGTAGTTGACCGACCCTTTGTGAAGCCAAACTGTTTCAAGTGAAGTAAATTATTTTTATTGAAATGTTTTAACATTTGCTTCAGAATTAATTTTTCAAAAATTTTGCTCAAAGTAGGTAATATGGAAATAGGTCGAAAGTTTGTGGGGTCGGTTGTGCTACCAGATTTGAACAGCGGAATCACTTTGCTAATTTTCATCAAATCAGGAAATACACCGGAATCAACACAAGAGTTAAAAATAATTGCCAGGAAAGGTGAAATAATATCTATGATTGTTGACATGGTATGTACTGATAATCCCCAAAGATCGGCGGTTCTTTTGACATCTAGATCTTTAAAAGATTCAATAATGTCCTTTGGGGTAACAACTATAAATTTAAAAGATTCAACACATTCTGGTACACATTCCTGCAAAATTGAGTAAGCAGAAGTGGAGGATGATGGCAGAGTTTTAGTTGTTACACTAGGGATATTAGTAAAGAAATTATCAAACTCTTCTGCAACCTCCATGTCTGCCCCAATATCTAGATCATTTATTTTTAGATGAAAGTCACGGCTTCGTGCTGTGTTCCTACCCATTTCGGAGTTTATAATATTCCAGGTTGTTTTTATTTTATTATCAGATACTTTGATTTTATTTTTAAAATAAATGGTTTTAGCTGAGGAGCAGGCTCTTCTAAATATTTTTGAGTAATTTTTAACGTATTCTTTAAAGTTTTCATTATGGTTATATAATTTTTCATTATATAGTTCATATAGCCTCCGCCTACTTTTAAAAATACCCGGTGTTGCCCAGTCACTAAATAAAACGCGATCAGAAACAGACAATGTTTTGGAGGTAAACACTTTATTGAATTCTAAATTGATTAAGTTAAATAACAAAGTATATGCTCGATCTGCGTTATCGTGATATGGCAAAGCGGGAAGTTTTTCCATTAAATTATTTCTAAATAGGTCTAAACGTCTTTTATTTATAGGAACAAAACTGACAAGTTTTTTCGGAACTCTGACTATTTGCCGAGGAAAAGCAACTAACTGGCCACAATGATCTGAGTCTAACTCATTTAAAATTAAATGGATCAATGGTTTTAGATTTGTAAATATGTTATCTATACAGGTAGCACTAGTGGTAGTTATTCTGGTCGGTTCAGCGAAATTACTGTGCAAGTTATATGATTTTAATAATGTCAAGAATTTATTTACTGTAACCGATTTTTCAAGTAAATTAATGTTGAAATCTCCACAGACAACAACTGTTTTATTATTGTTGCATGTCTTTAATAAAATGTCCTCCATATGTTGCTCAAAAATATCATAAGGCGCACCTGGGGGCCTGTACACGCTCATTACAATGTACCGCTCAAGCTCAATGCAAGCCACTTCGATTACTCGCTCAACAGAGAGATCCACAATATCACTACGTTCTTTGAATTTCAAATTATTATGTGCAATTATAAGGGAGCCACCACGTATCATATTCACTCTGCTGAACGAGCTGGCAATCTGGTGGTTATTAAAGCTAAACAGAAGCTGGTGAGATTTTAACCAATGTTCAGTTATGCACAAGATGTCAATACAATTGCTGTTCAAAAACAACTCCAATTCCAATTCTTTACGTTTTACACCCTGTATATTCTGATGAGCTATTTTTAGAGTATTATTATTTAATTTAGTTTTGCAGTTTGAACGTTGTGGTAACGAACATTGGTTCAAATTATTGCCAGAGTTTAACTCTGTTGTCTCAATGTCCTTAGAAATATTGATCAAGTCTATCTCGGTATTACAATTACTGCTAGAGGGTGACTCTATTGTCCCATGTTTTAATTTAAATGACTTGGAGAAACATCCAACTCCTGCGCATTTACACTAGTTACATCACTAAATTGCTCAATAGAAGCAGTATAGTTACTTAAAAAACTATTACAATTAAAAATACAATAGGATAGCGAGTCTACTATCTGTCCTTTAAAAAAGTTACAAAGATAATAATTATCTTCGGTCATAAAGTAATTTTTACTAATAAGTACGTTAGAGTCAATAAAACTAAATTTTTCATTATATAATGTCATGGTATGTAATCTAATATTGTACTGTAACGAGTCTTTTAAGCCTGTTACATACTATTGAATTCTTTGCTTTGATTTGTAGGCTCTGGTTGGTGTTGCCTTATGAAAATTCATTTTTGGTTGACTTGGATTCGTGAAGTGGTCACACTGATTTTTATTTTCGATGCTGTCAAATTGACTTTGACATTTCTTGCTTTTCGACCTACAGCCTGGAATCAATGGAGTGATTTTTGAGCGCTCCAATAAAATCTCAAAATATAACTTGAGATGGGCGGCATCTAGTCCCTAATTATGTGGTAGCCGATTGCCCTTGTCATGATCCTAATTGGATAGCCTTTATTTTTTAAGGTAAGCGAATTCTTTGTGATTTCGGTCCGTTCCGCGTTGTCATGGCTATTTTGATAGCAGACGCTAATAGTTTCCGATATTTAATTGTTTCAGGATCTCTTATCTTCATTTTATAATTATTTGCTTGGATTCATTCATCTACTGATGACCACATTTTGATTTTTGGAAGAAACGGTGAGTTTAATTGTATATTGCTCGTAACGATTTCGGCATCGATTTCTAAATCAATCGCCATTTTTTATCCGCTAACGATTATTCATGTTTGTTTTCAGCCACAAGGCGTTTTTTTTCCATATTACTTAAATTTTTGAACGCACGCCTACCAAAATGCATATATCTTGGACCGCCGTTGGCAATCTCGGCGAATATCACCAAGATGCTCTTGGATAATCCATCAGGTTCCTAATTTAGTCGACGGAGTTTGGTATGGTTTATGATACATAACTTCAATTTATTTTAAAAAAGTGCAATAATGACAGGTCTTAGAATAACAGCGATGTCATCTTAATTTTACACATTAGAGCTGTTAGCTTTAGAATTAGAAAGGAATTTTCAAACCAGCAGCCTTCGGGTAATAAAGTCGTTCTTACTTTTCATGATTGATTTTTATTGATGCCTTCCCGCTTGAAGATTAAAAGTCTCAAGCTCCCGCAGGTAAGTCTATCCTTGGCATAGTTTTGTGTGTACTCCAGGCGCCCGAATTTTCACTTTTACTTATTTTTATTTGGAGCACACCACACAGTTTAATTTCATTCTTCTCACTCTCATCTCATCTCACACACACTTTTTTTTATTATTACAATTGGCGCCCGAACAGGGACTTGAAGTAGGTTTGTCTGGTACCTATATACTGTCATTATTGCACAATTATTAAATAACTTATGAGTCTATTGTTTGCATTAGTTTGTTCTACATTGTTACTTCAATAACTTTGTGTTTATTTTAATTTTTGACTCATAAGTAGTACTTAACTTAATTTGGTGAATCTTTGTAAACAATATTTGGTGTTTACTTATTGATAATTTTGTTTATTGACCTGTTTGTTTTAATAACATGTTTTTTTCTTAGCAAAACCAACAGAAATGTATAGCATTGACCGTGTTTTGTTGTTCTCAACAGTAAAGTTATTTTAAAAAACTAAGTTTAACTTTTAAAGAAAATAATTTAATCTAATTGTAAGTACAATATTGTACATTTAATTTATCTAGATTTAAGCTGCTTGTAAGTGATTATTGCACTTTTAAAACGATAAAATTAACTTAGTAATTTTTCATGGGAATACTACATTGACTTCAATACTTAACCTCAAACTTGAGAATTTATTTTCAAACTTTTAACTTTTTGAAATTTAGTTTTTGCTTTTCGTTTGCTATTCGCCTTGCTGTTTGTTAGTCATGGACAAGGGAGTTCAGTTTCCGCCGCTTCAGGATTCGGGTGATGTCGATACCTGTACTGCTGTTGATGCTGATGCTATTGAGAAAGTCCATGAAATGGCTTTTAGGTCTCAGTAATCCTAGTGGACGTTTGGCTCGTTGGGCTGCTAGAATTTCTCAATTTACATTCGATATTATTCATAAAAAAGGTTCATTACATTTAGTTCCAGATGCTTTATCTCGCATAGAAGTCGCCGCTATAAACGCTCAGGACAGTTTAGTCTTACCTGACGATGAAATTACTGACCCTTGGTATAGAAAAATATTTATCCATTGTCAAAAATCTCCTAGAAAGTATAAGAATTTTAGAGTTGAAAATAATACTTTATATAAATTTTGTAGAAATAAATATAATCCTCACAGTCTTTTAGACTGGAAGATTGTTATACCCAAAGAGCATATTTTAGATACTATTAGATCAAATCACGATGATGTGAATTCTGGACACTTAGGAATACATAAAACTTTAAAGAAATTAAAACAGCATTATTTTTGGAAGGGAATGTTTAATGATATTCATCAATACATTTTGTCTTGCGATACCTGTAAAGCTTATAAACATACTACATCTCCACCTTTTGGTATTATGATTAATTCTAAAAAAGTTGATCGTCCCATGCTTATGCTCTCAGTTGATATCATAGGAATTCTACCTAAAACTTATTCTGGTCATAGATACATACTTTCGGTTGTAGACGTTTTTACTAAATATTGCTGGTTCTTTCCAATGATCAATGCTACCACTAGAGTAATTTGTAAACATTTTGAAAAGGAAATATTTCTCAAATTTGGTTGTCCAAAAATAGTAGTTTGTGACAATGGAACTCAATTTACTTCAAAACATTTTGTAGATTTTTTGAAAGGTTTTAATATAACCAAAATATTTTATAATACTTTGTATACACCTCAAAATAACCCTGTTGAGAGATATAATAAAACGGTCGAAACCTGCATATCGTGTTTTGTTAAAGATGATCATAGAACTTGGTCAAGTTTTTTGCCCAATGTTCAATTAGCTTTAAATAATAGTGTAAACCTTGCTACTGAGTTTACTCCTAACTTTCTGATGTTTGGTAGGGAGCTTATTCTTGATGCGTCATTACATCACTTTAGTAGTTCTGTTGATAACTTATCTCAACTAGAAATTTCAAATAGGAATGCTTATGCAGTTTCTCTTAATTCACTTAGTGATATTTTTGTTAAAGTTCAAGCTTACTTGTTAAAGGGGTATAAGCGAAATGCCGCTTATTATAATAAAGGTCGGAAAGTCATTTCTTTTGGTGTGGGTGATATGGTGTGGAGAAGAAGTTTTGTTCAATCTCATGCTCCTGCATATTTTTCAGCTAAGCTTGCACCTAAGTTTGTAAAGTGTAAAATAACTGAAAAGGTTTCGGATAACGTTTATGTTTTGAAAGATTTAAATAAAGGTTCAGTGGGACGTTATCATGTTAAAGATATTATTAAATTTTAATTTGGTTTCCAAGTGTTAGTCTTGATTTTGATAAATTCTGTTTGAAGGCTGCTTTTGATAGTGTGATGTACGAGGGGATGGATGATAGGTTTTCAGCGGTTTGAAAGATGTATGTTAGGTAACTTCTTATAAATTTATTGAATTTGAATTCTTAACATTCTAAAAATA
The DNA here is from genome assembly GCA_949774965.1 of Diarsia brunnea. NCBI lineage: Eukaryota > Metazoa > Arthropoda > Insecta > Lepidoptera > Noctuidae > Diarsia > Diarsia brunnea. The sequence continues at coordinate 11,092,095 of OX458998.1, forward strand.
AAACTTAGGCCATTTTTGTTAATTAAATACAATTTTTTTCCACACTAAATGTTTTTCACACCGAAGGATCTTATTTTATGTTTAGTTCGTTTTTTGTTGGATTGTATAAGATCTTATTTTTTTTAAGGGTAACCTTTTATAGGGTCATTCTGTAACCTTTGTTACAAAATGCCTTATTATTTTTTGAATCTTGGTGTAACTTTTGACCTTGATTTCGACTCTTTTTTCCATTGTGCTCGGAAAGTCGGTGGTGTTGTGCCGATCACAATGTGGGATTTCGGCCCCGGCCATATTTTTTCCTTTTTCCATTGTGTTGGACATTGTTGTTCCAATCACAATGCGGGATTTTTTTTTGACTTTCGTCATTCTTTTTCTTTGCGTTCGGAAGTTCGGTGGTGATGTGCCGATCGCATTGTGAAACCTTGGCTTTCGCCTTTTCGTTATTGAGATTTCTCATTGGAGATCTCAATGATTTTTTGTGTTTGTCTGTGTTTGGGAGATTGGTAGTGTTGAGCCAGTCACAGCAACATTCTTTTACAGCTATTGTGCTCGGGAATTCGGTGGTGATGAGCCGATCACAGTACGCTTTCCTTTGTTTCGTTGCAGGTTGTGCCTGTAACAATACTTTAAATAAGTTCTTTCAGCTTTATTTAAAAACTTTTGTTTGGAGTTTCAAATTTTTTTGGATTGTTGGATACGGAGTTAGTCAGTGGCAATAGAGCCTAACTGCACTCATAGAGATGGTAGAGTTGGAAGCAGTTGACATAGTAGTCAGTGGCAATAGAGCCTAACTGCACTCAAAGTTGTACTGTTCCAAGTGGTTTGAAATTTTTAGTCAGTGGCGATGGTGCCTAACTGCACTAAAAATTGTAGTTTGTATTGGTAAATTGTTCGAATTCGTTTGAAATTTGTAGTCAGTGGCGATGGTGCCTAACTGCACTGTTTTGGAGTTTAGAAGCGCTAAGAGATTTCTCTCTTCGTTTCATTTAACTAGTTTTTATAACTTATATTTTTTTCTGTTTTTCACAGATTTCATTTTTGACTTTTTGTCATTTGCATGTTTTTACTTTTATTAAATTCTTGAGACCTTGTCGTTTGACATGTTCAGAATTCATTTACACTTCGAATCTTTTATGATTCTTTTCTTTTTTTTGGGAATTAGAAAGTTGTTAAGACTGGTCTATTGTGTTGAAGATTTCTTTCTAATAAAAGAAAGTTCCTTTCTTTTATTTTCGGGGAGGGATGTAATGTAACGAGTCTTTTAAGCCTGTTACATACTATTGAATTCTTTGCTTTGATTTGTAGGCTCTGGTTGGTGTTGCCTTATGAAAATTCATTTTTGGTTGACTTGGATTCGTGAAGTGGTCACACTGATTTTTATTTTCGATGCTGTCAAATTGACTTTGACATTTCTTGCTTTTCGACCTACAGCCTGGAATCAATGGAGTGATTTTTGAGCGCTCCAATAAAATCTCAAAATATAACTTGAGATGGGCGGCATCTAGTCCCTAATTATGTGGTAGCCGATTGCCCTTGTCATGATCCTAATTGGATAGCCTTTATTTTTTAAGGTAAGCGAATTCTTTGTGATTTCGGTCCGTTCCGCGTTGTCATGGCTATTTTGATAGCAGACGCTAATAGTTTCCGATATTTAATTGTTTCAGGATCTCTTATCTTCATTTTATAATTATTTGCTTGGATTCATTCATCTACTGATGACCACATTTTGATTTTTGGAAGAAACGGTGAGTTTAATTGTATATTGCTCGTAACGATTTCGGCATCGATTTCTAAATCAATCGCCATTTTTTATCCGCTAACGATTATTCATGTTTGTTTTCAGCCACAAGGCGTTTTTTTTCCATATTACTTAAATTTTTGAACGCACGCCTACCAAAATGCATATATCTTGGACCGCCGTTGGCAATCTCGGCGAATATCACCAAGATGCTCTTGGATAATCCATCAGGTTCCTAATTTAGTCGACGGAGTTTGGTATGGTTTATGATACATAACTTCAATTTATTTTAAAAAAGTGCAATAATGACAGGTCTTAGAATAACAGCGATGTCATCTTAATTTTACACATTAGAGCTGTTAGCTTTAGAATTAGAAAGGAATTTTCAAACCAGCAGCCTTCGGGTAATAAAGTCGTTCTTACTTTTCATGATTGATTTTTATTGATGCCTTCCCGCTTGAAGATTAAAAGTCTCAAGCTCCCGCAGGTAAGTCTATCCTTGGCATAGTTTTGTGTGTACTCCAGGCGCCCGAATTTTCACTTTTACTTATTTTTATTTGGAGCACACCACACAGTTTAATTTCATTCTTCTCACTCTCATCTCATCTCACACACACTTTTTTTTATTATTACAGTACTTATTTCTAATATTATTTTCAGTCTGTGGCAAACCATTACAATAGGGAAATGCAAACAAGACTATTTTTTTAACATTTAACTTGGCTAAATAATCAAAATACATTTTTATTTTTCTACCGCTTGCATTTCCCCTTCTCCCGACCAGAATGATGATAGTAGTTGATGAGCTGTATTTACTACTTATTACTTTTTCCAGTATTTCGCAGTAACTGGCATCAGGCATGCAATAATTAATAATCCTTTTATGTAAACGACGTTCTAGTATACGACCCATATTTTTCCCTATCTCATCGCAGTACATAATTATTTGGTCATTATCGTTTAACAAACTGTAATTTGACAAATTATCATTTAACAATATTTTTGTATTTGGTGCGGGTATGTAGTAGCATACGTGCTCAGATAGATAAAATTTGAAAGCTATGTCATTCTAACTACATCCGTCACTGAGAACCGATAAGCACTTAGCTGGTCATCATCAGACCTTCAAAATGTATCATGTAGTAGCATTCGTGCTCAATTAGCTGAAAGCTGGAGCATTCTGACTATTTCCGTGACTGAGAAGCGATAAGCAGTTACCTGGTCTTTATCAGACCTTAAGAATTTATCGTAGGAGTACCTGTGCTCAGTGAAATAACTAATGAAAGCTAGGTTATTACTTTATTAGTCAAAGTGTATAATTTATTATTAAATATTTTATTCATACATTATGATGTAGGTACTCCAAGAGAAACAAAATATGTTAGGCAAATACGATGACTACTCTGCGACACATTTCTGTTCTTTGGTACGTTTTTCTGTAGTACAGTCGTTTGCCGGTAGGGGCCGAAAAATAAACAAGAGCCAGTACAGAGGTCAAATCGTCAAAGTCATCTACTGCTGTGATCCCCTTAACCCTGAAAGCGCGGAAAAAAACTGGGTTGGTAAAAGTTGCTCTTAATGATGAGTAGGTACCTACCTACTTAGGTAGAGTACAATGACCCCTTTAAAGGTTTTTATTTATTAAAATTACCTACTATCAACAAGTTCTAACTTGCAAATATGTACCTATGTCATGTGTAGGTAGGTAAGTAGTTAAGCAAACTAATGACTAAGTTCATGGTCACTGTGATAAACTCGGCCATGAGCCCGTGACTTATTAAAACCTCGGTCATCTCGTAGGTACTATACTTAATTATGTAGCAGGAATTCTAAATTGTCAAGTCATGCTCGTGGCGTGGATGATGATACTGATGTTTTTGAGTAAGAATAATTATACCAAGTAACTATGCAATAAATAGGTACCTACTAAGTATGCGTAAAAATTGATTCTATGTTCCCAGTAACTAAAAATCATACAACCTATTTTTAGTTCGAAGGTCACGATGTGACAAAGTGATAATGATGAATATTGTTGAATCTGTCCCTTCCATACACGTTTGAAAAACAATCCATTTCAAACATAAAAATGTGTAAACATAGCATAGAAATCGGCTTACATAGGTACACGGCTATTTTAGATTTTATGTTTGCTCAGAAGTTGTTTGCTTTATCGTTCCCCGATTTTTGATCTCTTGAACCTAATCAAGCGGCAACAGATAGAGCGGAAGCAGTACCTAACATCAGCGTAGATAATAATAACACACGTGGTAATTAATACTTACGTTAAAAATATTTTCGAGATGAAGTTTGCTTTGTCGTGAGGGTTCTTTTGCTTCAATACCACTTTTGAATCCATTTTTGAATTATTTATGAAGCACCAATCACAAAATAGTTTCCTGCAGATCTTGTTGCTACAACACACCAATAAATCCGTTTAGTTTATTCTGGCGAATGTTGTCCAGTTTTAAGCGGTACTATCACATGTGGCAACTTATAGTCATACACGGGAGCAATACCTATGAATTTTCCAATACAGTAAACATTCGTTTTCAAAACAGATTGCATAATACTACTCATGAATTTTAGAAGTACAGTTCGACCGATTCACTGACCACTGGGTCGTTTGGGATTTCAATGGGGATTTGCCAAAATAACCATTTAGAAAACTATGGATTTAATAGTAGCTAGAAAAATATAAATTCCTTTTTGTTAAGTATCACAGTTAAGTAGATTGGTATTGGTAGATAGAAAAACCGCGAGCTCTACCCCCGCGAGCATATAGCCCGAGCGTCGCCGGCGTACTGACTGACTGTGTGTGACTGACGGAAAGCCCGCCTGTGCTCTCTGCTCTCTCAGCACATCACACAGCTGTGGTATATCATCATAGAGGTTTGTGTGCTATACTGTGTAGCTCTACAATCTATAAATAAGTATCTACTCAACGTAAAAACTTTGTAAAGTTAGTCAGTGGCAAGAAACGCGGACTAGTAATATTTGAATGTCTTGTTTTCACACGGAACACACAAGAAGAAGAGCAGTTAAATTCATTGAATCAATGAACAGGAATTGGCCCGAGTTGGATCCAAATAAAAAAGCTGCGCCACAAACCTACCTACTAATTTTGAATGCATAAATTACGTAAGTAGTGCCTTAATAAAACACTACGTACCTATAAAGTAAGTATTTTATAAACAAATCACTAGGCACCAACCTACCTAAAAACCGATAAATAATAATTATTCTATTTATTTATCTTCCTCGGAATCACCAAAAGCCATAAGAATAGAAATATGTATAAAGTTCTCTCTCCCAATTTTATATAGTCCGAAAAAAACCCTATCATTCTCTTGCCATTATCACGAAATTGCAACAACAAAATTGCTACAATCAAAAAACCTTAGGAAGTCACTCACTCCCTTTCGCTCTGCCCAAGAGCGGGAGGGGTTATTTGACGATTTTCCACGCGCCAAAAAAAAAAAGGATGTCACCTTTAGACTGACCGACTTCCAAAGCTCTGTTATAAAAATTGATAGGCCATTGTTATTGCAAAAAATAACCTTTGCCATCTTACTGGCAATATAGGTAGGTACATGGTAGGTACAAAATATTTAAAAAGATCTATAATTAATTGACTCTGAACATACACCGATTTTTGTCCAATATCGATCATACTCACGTAACTACTTTTATTTATGAATAGGTACTTTGTACTTTCACACCTTAAAACAGGGATGGTGAACCCACAGAACAGATAAAAGAGATAATAACCTCTTTTATCTGTTCTGTGGGTGAACCAATGGCACGTTACACTATATTTTAGGTACACCACCGAATTTTAACCATAATAATATTTTCATCTATGCTTAAGAGTAATGATTTTCAGAGATGAATAACATAAGATTCGATTAGAAATCGTTTGGTAGAGGAGTCCAGTTCAACATGCAATCTACTAAAAGTAACATCTTATGACCCTTTTACTATACTTATAAGTTACTTATCTAATCATCAACATCAGATTCAGAACTAATGTTAGGTACTTTAATTTGAATTACACGTAGAATTATAGTATATTATGGTATAAGTGTGTAACGTTGGTGATTACCGCTGAGGCGCCATTGAGACCCGAGCCGTCAGGTGAGGGTCTTAAGAGAGCCGAGGACGGTAATCATCAATACACACGTGTATCATACGACGTTTTTCAACAAACTTGTGAAGAAAATAACACAAAAAAATAATTTTCAACAGTTAAAATGAATTCTGAAAAAAATTTCGCCATGGCGGGAAAAATTAATCAGTTTTCCTGCGCGCGCATCTAACAATGGCAATCGGCCATAGACTAAAAGGATGAGGTTTCTTTTTTTTACTTTTTGCGAATAGCGTTTCAGCCACGTACAAAATGAGAATTTCAAAGTTTTTTTTATTACATAGAAAACAAAAGTTTTATTTATTGAAAACGTATATACAAGATGAAATTATATATTTAAATTAATAAGTTTTCCTGAGCGCGCATCTAACAATGGCGATCGGCTAGACTAAAAGATTAAGTTTTTTTTTTTTACTTTTCGCGGATAGTGTTGCAGTCACATACAAAATGGGGAATTATTTTTTTTTTTACTACAGAGAAAACAAAAGTTTTATTTATTAAAAACGTATAAAATACAAGTTAAAATTATCTATTTAAATTCGAAGTTGCATGAAATGAGCAAGGAATAGGTACATTAATTTATTTGTAGTATTGAACACAATCTTTTTAGTATCGAAACTTTTTTAAGAACAAAGCAACTCAATCAAAAAATTAAAAAAAAAAACCTATAACTCACTTGTAATGAAAAATTCACAGTTTGATTACAGGTGTCATTACATACCTAATTGCGGTGAAATTAGAGCCACTTTATGAGCAAGTGTGTTGAAATAGTACATTATGGTATAAGTGTGTAACGTTGGTGATTACCGCTGAGGCGCCATTGAGACCCGAACCTTTAGGTGAGGGTCTTAAGAGAGCCGAGGACGGTAATCATCAATACACACGTGTATCATACGACGTTTTTCAACACATTTGTGAAGAAAATAACACAAAAAAACATTTTCAACAGTAAAAATTTCGCAATGGCGAGAAAAATTAATCAGTTTTCCTGCACGCGCATCTAACAATGGCGATCAGCCATAGACTAAAATAATGGTTTCTTTTTTTTGCTTTTTGCGGATAGCGTTTTAGCCATGTACAAAATGAGGAATTCAAAGTTTTTTTTATTACAGAGAAAACAAAAGTTTTATTTATTGAAAACGTATATACAAGTTGAAATTATCTATTTAAATTAATAAGTTTTCCTCCGCGCGCATCTAACAATGGCGATCGGCTATAGACTAAAAGATTAAGTTTTTTTTTCACTTATCGTGGATAGCGTTACAGCCACGTACAAAATGGGGAATTCAAAGTTTTTTTTATTACAGAGAAAACAAAAGTTTTATTCATTAAAAACGTTTAAACAAGTTGAAATTATCTATTTAAATTCGAAGTTGCATGAAATGAGCAAGGAACACATTTTTTTTAGTATCGAAGCTTTTTAAGAACAAAGCATCTCAACCAAAAGAATTTAAAAAAAAACCTATAACTCACTTGTGGTAATGAAAAATTCACAGTTTGATTACAGGTGTCATTATATGCCTAATTGCGGTGAAATTAGAGACACTTTATGAGCAAGTGTGTTGAAAAAACATTTATTACGATATAGGTTATGGTTTTTTCTTTTTAGTAGTAAATAAAGAGTTTTTAGTTGAAAATATTTAGTTTAATTATCTGCCAAGAAAGACTTAGACGGCACGTGCAAGGTCCAGTGCCGGACTGGGACCCGAAATCGGCCCGGGCATTTTAGAGACGGTCGGCCCTCCACTCTCAAGGGAAAGAAAAACTACTTACACAAAATTTCAATCCACTGAAGAAAACATTTAGCCGCTCGCTTGAAAGAAAAGAAAGAAAGAAAAATATTTATTTGGGACAAGCACAGGAACTACAAAAATAATAAACACAAAAAAACCGTCGAGCTTTGCTCGTGAAATTTGACATTATACACTTGGCGCGACCGCCCTCATTATAACTTGATTTGCAATCGATCCAAGTTGCGTAGCGTAATTTTGTTTACTGTTTTGTGTAGCAATAAGATTGTCAAAAATGATGAAATGATGAACGGGCTGCCGGGTACTAGGGGCCTGTTTTGTATTGCGCTCATTTTTAAGGGAGGGGTTCGACTTAATCGCCACGCTTGGCAGGCGGGTTGGCGATCGCAGTATGGTTGTTACCAAGGCATAGAGAACGCTGCTACCCATTCTCTGGTAAGTCCATTAGTTGCCTCTTACGACACCGACGGGAAGATATGGGATGGTGCTATTCTTTACGTCCGACACCATACGGAACATGGTGCATTATAAAACATCAATTTTGATGTGATTTTGCAATTTCGGTGTAAGATTGGCAATTTCGGTGTTAAATTTTCAATTTCGGTGGGTTGGTAATTTCGGTGGCCGTCATATTTTCAAAACAACTACGGTTATTTATTTCCTACAAAAATACCAAGAATACTAATGTGTTCTAGAATAAAACAAGTTTATTTTTTATTCAAAAACCTACAAATAAAAAATACCACCGAAATTAGCAAAAAATTGCGCAGGCAGCGTGAAATGACTCAGTAATGTTGTGTCACTTCCTTGATTCCCGAAATTTTCAGTGCCGCCCTCGTATACCTAGTTAAGTAACTATCTACCTATTCAATGGGGATATTTACTGTGATTATTGTATTCTTTGCATAGATAAAATCAACACAATTATAGATACCCAATCTGAATCAGCACTTCAGTACAGAGGCAAGGCGCAATCATTAAATCTTTTCACATCCTACCTAACCTAAGTTTTTGAAATTTTGAACGAGCTTTAAATGTAAACTACAATAGTGATGTTTCGTGACTGGAAAATATGATTCTGTTTAGTTTAGATTAGGGATGCATGGCTGCGGGTTGTTCGCAAGGGATACCGCGGCCTTGACATGAAGGGCTAAGATGGAACATGGGTGGTTTTTAGTCAGTATAAGTCTGACACTCCCTTTCGCTCTGCCCAAGAGCGGGAGGGGTTATTTGATGATTTCTCACCTCCCAAAAAAAAAAAAAAAAAGGGATGCATCCGATTCCGATTCAGATACCGATATATCGGCGATATTTCGGGTTTGCCGATATATCGGCATCGGCAATATTTTTATGGCCGATTCAATGATACTGTTACGTCGGTCATCTAGAATCTTCAAGAAACCTCGCTAATAACTGTGAAGTATCTACGAAAGTCCAGTACATTCTTGAAGTTACCTACTGGTCAGCGCGGCGAGCGTCGGCGGCATAATTAACTTCTTCCTTGTTGGTTCTTTTATCTTTAAGTTTATTTTTTAGTTATTTTTCTTTGTGAATGCTTTATTCATTTTTAGTTAATAATAGGGAATTTTCTCGAACTTCTTTTGTGTGTCTGAGTATAAAAGGACCGACAAAGGTCTGAGCGAGTCAGTCTACTTTTAAAGCGAGACAACGAAAGGTTCGAAGAGATATCTAGTGCGATAAAGTGTTCGGTAGTGTTTTTGTGATTGTGTTTAAGTGTTTTGTGAGTAATAAAGTTAATTCGTGTGTTTAATTGGTAGTGTTTTTATTTATCCCATACCCAGCTCGTAACAATACTTTACAAACGAGAGCGGGCTTTGGAGCGTTTTGTGAAAATATTATTAGAGTCCGAGGAAGATAAGCCCCTGTCTACTCTGAGCTGTAATTCTCTCAAAGCAGAAGTCGACAGATACCTAAGGTCTCCTAATATATCGAGAGATGCAGATCCGTTCGTTTTCTGGCGCTTGAACTTGAAAAAAATGGCGCAGAAGTACTTTTATAGTTTCCAAATGAGCTCTGTCGCATCGGAGAGACCATTTTCCATCGCAGGTCTTATTCAAACAGACTTACGAAATCGCCTTTCTCCGCAAAACTTAAGAATACTTTGTTTTTTTTTAACAAAAATCTTATCAATGTTAATTTTAATTACTAAAACTATTACCTAATATCAACCTGTCTGTATTTTTATAATAATTTAAAAAAATAACCTGACTTGTGTTTTAATATTTTACCTTTACTATTTATTTCAATAAGCGTATCGGTATCGGCATCGGTATCGCCGATATTTTTATAAAAGTATCGGTATCGGTATCGTATCGGCAAAAAAGCGTATCGAGGCATCCCTAGTTTAGATTATCGAATAATATTGGATAAGTACGTGTTTTTCATTTTTTAAAAACATGAGTGCGTCACGTTCTAGTAAAAAATGTACTGAAATGTGACGTCACACGAATTTTCAAAGCACTGTAACATCTTCATTTTAATGTCATTGAATGTAATGTAATTCATTGTAATGTAATATATGTATAGGTACTCGTATGTCTCTAATATTTTTTGTCATCTACCCTATTCTACAATAGACGTTCATTCAGTTATTGCATTCGAATGTATTTTTTGTCATGGTTTATTCTATATTTATTTAAAAACTAGCTGACCCACACAACTTCGTCTGCGTCACATAATATTGCTTATAACCTTTCTCGATAATTCAACTATCCAACATATTAAATTGAGTTAAATCGTACTCGTAACAAACAAAAAATCTTACCTTTCCTCTTTATAATACCTATTAGTTTAGATTGGCTTCGATTATATTATTAAAGTGACATTTACTATAGATATCTCTTACTGTTTAATATACAGTAACACCTTGTACTTGTAAACATTATGGTGCAGTAAATATTTTGAATTTCTCCGGAGCCCCCAGAGGCCAGAATCCCCACGCACCTACCGCACCGGACCTTTTACCGGATATTTTTACATTGCGATATCTTCTAAGATATTTGTTTAAACTGTATAGAGTAAAAGGCACAAATATTCTATATTAATTTTCTGTGCTAACAAACACATTTATATAGATATAGATTAATACCATATGGGTTAAATAAGCTTCGCAAAATACCATTATTTTTAACCTAACATTTAATTATTAAAAAATGGTTACAGTGAGTCAATCTTAAAAGATAAACATATGCTATCGCGGACTTTTTTTTAGAACTTTTAAAGGGGAACAATTCCTTCATACATGGTATTTACGTAACTTAAACTGTTTTCGCAGCGCACGCAACGGAAGCTCTCAAAAAGGAATATCTTTTCCCGTTTTTGCAACATTTTTCATTTATGCTCCGCTCCTATTGATCGTAGCGTGATGTTATATAGCCTAAAGCCTTCCTCGATAAATGGACTATCCAACACTGAAAGAATTTTTCAATTCCAACCAGTAGTTCCAGAGTTTACCCTGTTCAAACAAACAAACAAACAAACAAACAAACAAACAAACAAACAAACTCTTCAGCTTTATAATATTAGTATAGATACTACAAAGTTTACTGTATAGTTTGCGCGACATAAAAAGAACGATGAGGGGAAAGCGGGGAGGGGGGGGTGTTTTCGCGTTTGGGTACACTCGCGCTCAAAAGTATTAGGCCTATTGTTCTATTTTCGAACTAGCTTTTCATTTGCGTCTTCGTATATGTATTGCTTATTAGTAGGTTGACATTGAAAAATATATTAAATATAATATCACTAGCTGTTGCAAATTTGCAATGTCCTTTTTCTTACCTACTACCTCCTACCCTACCTACCTACTACCCTACCTACCTACCACCCTGCCTACTACTCTACCGACTACCCTACCTACCTACTACCCTACCTACCTACCACCCTGCCTACCTACCACCCTACCTACTACTCTACCGACTACCCTACCTACCTACTACCCTACCTACCTACCACCATACCTACTACTCTACCGACTACCCTACCTACCAACCATACCTACTCTACTATCCTACTTACTACCCTACCTACTACTCTACCTACTACCCTGCCTACCTACCTACAATTTTCCTTTTAAACCTTCCCTGGACTTCCACGAATATTTCAACACTAAAATTAGCCAAATCGGTTCAGCCGTTCTCGAGTTTCAGCGAGACTAACGAACAGCAATTCAGAAGATTAAATAGAATTAAAACATGTTTTGTGTGTGTGTTGTAAATGTGTTCAATTAAAAACACAATTCTTCTCACTGTAGACTCAGAACATTTTGTTGCCTCTGCGGTCCGTTACATCCATTGTTGTAATTATCAACAATATTATTATCAGCCTCTACCGTCTTTTTTTTTTTTTGGGGGGTGGGAAATCATCAAATAACCCCTCCCGCTCTTGGGCAGAGCGAAAGGGAGTGTCAGACTTCTACTGACTAAAAACCACCCATGTTCCTTTTTAGCCCTTCATGTCGAGGCCGCGGTATCTGCGAACAACCCGCAGCCCAACCTCTACCGCCTCAATCTGTAAATACCAGCCTGCGCGATGGTAATTCGTGACGTAGACAGACTGACGGACCAATAGCATACCGGCAAAAATGCATCGCGGGCCCCACCTCCCCGCGCCTTCCTCATACCACTAAATAGACCGATAAATCGCCTATGCGCAGCTTGCCCCCCAGCGTTCATTTTACGTATCGCGACCTGTACTGTACACGGGTTGAATGGTGTATGGGAGGATAAATGTGGGTGACAGTGGGTGTATGGCACCTATACTACTACCTACCTCCTGCATTTTTATTGTAACAGATAACGGATAACGGGTCATGTGTTTGCGGAATGTTTAACGACATCGTTACAAAACATACTAAAATTGTTAGAGCCTTTAATTTCCCGCCAAGGTACTCAACAAAAACGTTGATAACAACTTATATAAAACTGATATGAGAGACGAAATTAACTAACACTTTTTGGAACGAAGTTCCTTATCGCGCGTTGTGAAAGGGGGCTAGACGGAAAAAATTCTTACGAAAAGTTGTCACGACACTTTTTGCTATAGTAAGCTATTGTAAGCTGTGCGGCGTCGCATGTTTCTCTGTCTGTCTCTCTCTCTTATAGAAAGCAAGCCAGATATTTTCATTTCTACATTTCTTTTATTCTTTTTTTTTTACATAATAAAATATAATAACAATAACTTCGTTCCATCCGGGTGTTCCTTGACACCTCTCAAGTTTTTTCTATTTGGTCTGTTTCCTTAATTATATTTCGATTAAACACATAAAGTTTACTTTGGAACAAAGTTCACGTCCTAGGTAGCGGCACTCTTGACTCATGTATTTATTTACTATATCGTCTATCATAATTTGAAGATAAAGGCAATCCAGGAGATCCGCGTAAGTGCACCTACATAGCTAAAAATTACAAAATGCTTGAAATAGGTTCGGTACTTAAACTTACTTCGTGTTGTTGAAACTAACGAGTTTAACGACCACTAAAAAAATCGTGATTGTCCTGTGATCTCTATTACAACTGGGCTTAGTACCGAACCCTGTAGAATCCCAATATCAGTGTTGAGCACTTGTTTTTTCTTGGTATGTTTATGGACTTGTTAGACATTTTTAAAAGAATGTTTGGAGGTGGATAAAGTACCTGACGGCGCTTTAATATTAAAATTAGTTTTAGTTAGATTTAATAGATGTCGCTGTTAGTTTAAGAGTGTCGTGAACATGACTTATCTATGTCTGCTACGTCACATCCGATCACACGACACTCTGACACAACACCGAGCGCTAGCGGGCGGTGGGGCGACGACAGACAGGCAGTATGGTCTCTTTGAGTATGGTTTGAGACTCGGTCAAGATCGCACAGGCGTGCTACGCGCTCGGTGGAGTGTCTTACTTGTGCTATATCTATTTTGTTATTTTATTTTATCGGTTATTACTTGGTGAATATTTTAAAAGGAATAAAAGTGATGTTGTGCTAGTGAACTAGTGTCCCTATTTTCTTCGCCCGACAATCCACGCCTACCTACAATGTCCAACTTAGTAATTGAGATCATGGATCCAATTAATACCGCTGATGAGGGCCATGTTCCTACATCAGAAGTGAGATTCGAAGGGCAAAGACCTGAAGAAAATAACGGACACGGTGTAGTACCCTGCCAACGCCTTACCTATTGCGAGATATGGAGACTTTGTTATCACGACTCGTGGCAACCGCTCAACTGCAAACGTCAAATTTCAACGCAACTGCGCGATTGATACGGTTTAATCCTGATGCTGCTGATGCGGACATAAAAGGTTGGTGCAGGATAACGGAAATAGTAGTAAATAGCAGGAACCTAAATGGTGCAGAACTTTTGCGAGTGCTTGCACATGCTCTGAGAGAACGGGCATCGAATTGCAAACTTCACAGTTAACCTGGAGGCAAATAAAGGAATAATTGCTTTTTGCAAAATTTGAAAACCTATGTTACCGCAGGACTACTTCGACGAGATATTAGGATTCCAACTCGGTACGAAAGAGTGAAGCTGCAACACGTGCCTGGAGCAAGATGGAGATTATCCCTTGCACGGAAATGTCAGAAGACGTCATCACGGAGTTTGTTACTTCGGTGCTATGCCAAAAGGATGGTATGTATGATACGACGAGAGCTGCATTCTTGTAACGTATCTACCAGAACTCAGTTGCTACGGGTTCTCCAAGGTACGAGTATTTTGTCAGTGACGTGTAGTGAAATGTAGTGGTATGTGGTTATATGTAGTGAAATACAGTGTAATGTAGTGAAATGCAGTGAAGGGAAGTAAGAGAAGTGAAGGGAAGTGAAGTGAGGTGAGGTGAAGTGTAAAGAAGCCGCTACAATGAACCACGTCTTACTCAAACTGTCATCATTGTGGTATATCAGAACATCGAGCCATGGACTCTCGCAAACGCCGCAAAGAGCCTGTTGCTAAGGCAACTACGAAGACAGCTGAGCAGCCTATGGAGCTGCAAGTGCATCCGCGCCCTGTCACTTGTTACCTTTGTGGTCAACAAAGGCACGTTACACCAGCGTGTCCGGACCACAAAGGAGGCAACGAGAAACCGGCTGACAGGGAGGTCTACCTGCGTGAGTGAGGGCCGGCAACCGGCACCATTACTACGACTGGGTGAGTTTGTTCCTTTTCTTTTTGGTAGTGGTTCCGCCTGTTTATTGGTGACTTCCAACTTGGCTAGTCGGCTACCAGGTACAATATGTAACGAACTCTGACATCATTCTATGTCGGGGTCCCTTACCATGGGATGTCCTCAGGGTTCGGTTGTGGGTCCGTATGTATGTAGCGTAGGCTTTCGTGACTTCCTCGCGATTCCACTTCCATGCGGCTGTACGTAAACCGGTTGCGCGGACGACGGCCTGCAGCTCGTTCAGTCAAGTGCTCGGGCTGGATTCGAAAGTTTGGCTGACACTTGCCTAAATTGAATATCCCGGTGGGGTGATCGTAACCGTCTGACCCTCACCGCACGAAACTTGTCAACTTCTTTTCAAAGGTAATCTTAAATCATGGCCTAGTATTGGGTTTAATAGCGTTCCCGTTAAAGGGAAGCGCTCCGAGTGCTGCCTTGGGTTTGTCTTGGGGAGGAGTTTTTCATTCATAGAACACATGGAGGCTGTCGGTGAAAAAGCTAAAGGGGGCTTTTATGCCTTAACGAGTTCTGATTGGTTTCGTTGCGGGATTCAAGACGGTTGGATCGTTTCTTTGGGACTTCGTCGGGCTTCATTGTCTCGGCGCTTTTCTTGTGGTCGCCGCTGTTGATTCTGGCTTACAGGAGTTGCAGTGGTTTGGAAGTGGTGTGGCGGGCTTGTACCTACCCAGTGAAAGTAGTGGTGTACCACAGCTTAGCCTTTCGCGGATTGCAGGCGTGTAGCTATGTTAGGTCTTGGGCTTGTCCCAATTTAAAAAAAATAAAAATGTAACGAACTTCTTTCGTATATCTCACGGGTAGTGGAGATAATAATGTAGTCAAGTGTGACTCGCAGATACTTAGCCCCATCAATGTTGAAGCTATTCTCTGTAGGCGAGTATGTTTTTATAAGAAATAACGAGCGCAATCAGATTAAGTTTCACAGAAAATTCAAAGGTCCATTCTTAATTACCAAGGTTGTAGAAAATGATTGGTATTATGAGTTAAAAAATATTAATGGGCCTAATCGAACGTAAAAATATGCACACGAAAATCTGCGTTTAGTACCCGGGGGTCAAGACGGTCTGGTAGCGATAGCTACCTCGTTACTTAATAATAATGAGAAGGAGGCCGAGACGGCGGTCTACGATCGGGGAGTGGAGTGGGTATCATCTGGTGATGACAGCTTAGTGATACCTTGTCGATGTGTGGTTCACGTACGTTGACCGCTAGCTCTGGAACCCTCGCGGCCTTCAAGAGTGAAGAAACGTAATTAAAGTTACCATTGTTACAATCTGTGAGATTAACTTAACTGAGTGAGGATAATATAAAGGACTTGCTCATGTGGGCCGACGTCCTATGATGTGTTAGTTACGTGATCTAAGGAACTGGCTTATGTAGGTCGATGTTCCGGATCATGTACTAGGGTGTGTTTAGCGTGATCTAAGGAACTGGCTTATTCAGGCCTATGTTCCGGATCATTTGGTAGGGTGTGTGTAGTTGTATGATCTAAGGGACTGGCTTATGCAGGCCGAAGTTCCGGATCATATGCTAGGGTGTGTGTAGTAATGTGATATAAGGGACTGGCTTAGACGGGCCGATGTTCCGGATCATATCCTATGGTGTGTGTAGTAGTGTGATCTAAGGGACTGGCTTAGACAGGCCGATGTTCCGGATCATATTATTGCACTGATCGTCTAGTCTGAGAGACTGTGAGATCAATTGAGGTGTAGTCATATGAGATGACAGGGATAGAGCCAGTAAGTCCGGTCCATGTTGTCATGGTGGATGCTTTGAATAGTAAACGGGTCATGGAGGTAATTTAAGTAAAGTTAAAACCTGAAATACTAGTATTTACAAAAACAGCTGTGAAAAATTTGGAACTTTGACCCCCAATATCTCCGTAACTAGGAGGTTCCCAGGTATGGTCTAGAACAAAAAAATGATGGCAGTGGTGGGGAGAATAAATGCCCTTCGTTTACGTTAAGGGTACTTTTACACCCTATATATGATCAATGTTTTCGTACAGGTATATGGATTTTGGCTGCGACGAATAAAATCTTGAGCTCCAGGCGATTCAAAAGTTCCGTGTATGGTACCCTACATAAACATAAAGAAAAAGAAACATAGTATCCAACTTGGTGTTCCTCAGGGTCATAATCATAATCATCATTTATTGCACTCATGTAGTTCATAGGTTGTTACAGGTATATAAGTTTCATACATTAACCCTGCTAGGGCACAGCAATATACATATAGTTTAAAATGCCACATAATAAACAAACTTAAACTAAAATATAAATTTAAACATCTTCATCATATTAAATGTCCATATTTTGCTTTTTAAATAGATGACTGTGATAAAATAATTAGGATACAAATAATTTTTCATCATTTCCTTTTATAAATTAGAATAAGATATTATTAATATAATTACAACAAATAGCAAAAATAACAACAATCATAAATGTTGAAAAATGAATAAAGGACATAATCGAATAACATAACATAGGTAGGTGGTAAGTCAAAATGGAAAAGTCAAAAATTGTAGTTGTTGTGTGTATTGTGTATAGTCAAATCAATGTCAAAAAATTACTTATCGTCAAAGAATTCCTTTAGAGTGTAATACGATTTTAACAAAAGGAATTTTCGGAGACCGTTTTTAAATAAGGGTCCAGTATTAGGTCCTGCTTTATTTAATACATTTACTTACCACAGTATTATTTTGTGTCGAAACTGGACCTGGTACCGGGCCGTGTGGAACTCCAACTCCAACCACAGTTATTTTTATATTCAGTATGCTGCGCTCCATCGCTCGTTGCTAAACCCTGGGTTTGCCCTTCTGGATGTTGGTCAAAGCAAAAGGCTTTATCCGGAGGACCATTTTGCGGCCCAAGCTTTGCATGAGACCAGCCGGATGGACTGATGACGTTAATATAATATAATATTTTCGTTGTGTTGACTTATCGTGGGCTTCAAGTCAGAGGGTCGTATAAGAAATACTAGGGGTATTGCTCTGGCTTGAAGCCCGCGATATCACCTGTAAGTTGACTCAGCAACTGGTCAATAGGTTTTTACTTACCTAATTATTATCCTAATAAGCATCAACGATAAGAATAGATGCGCGTGTAAAAAATAAATGATAAAGTGAATAATAAATTAACAAGTTTTTTGTTGTTGAACGCTACCCAATCAAGGTCTTTCCTGTTGAAGCCATGAACATTAATTGGCGCGCGACCATGCTCATTCACTTTACATGTCTATGAATTAATTGTCATGAATGCAACATCTAGATTACAATAGTCTAAGAGATATTGGTTGACATTGCAATAGAAGCCGAAACTCCTCAAACGTTTAAATATTACCGACAGAAGGGTAGGTAGGTACCTATACCTACCCTCCTGAGTCCTCCCTCGCGCACGTTCTAAAGATCAAAATGACAGTCGTCATTGAGTCCTGGCTATTTCGAAATATAAGTAGTAACTTTAACCGGACATCCTTTGAGTAAGTTTTTTTGGTAGGTAAATTAGAAATACTTCAAAAGAGAAGACGTTATTAAGATTTCGTATAGACCTGTCTCTTTCACAGATTCAGGCTTATTCATAAATATTTTCGTTATTTGACTATGTGCAAGTGACAATGGTGGCTCCGTGGCTCGTCGAGATCATGGTGAGTAAATCTATTTAAATCTGTTTTTCTCGAGAAAATGTTACAATATTTGTTTATACCTTACTATTATTATTATTAGTTTTGCAGATCATGCGTAATAATCTCGATTTCAATTTTTGTTCTCTATGAAGAACGCTCGGTGATTGTATGTTTATTCGATGACATGTTTTTCAACACACTTGCTCATAAAGTGGCTCTAATTTCACCGCAATTAGGCACATAATGACACCTGTAATCAAACTGTGAATTTTTCATTACCATTATTCACAAGTGAGTTATAGGTTTTTTTTTAATTTTATTGGTTGAGTTGCTTTGTTCTTAAAAAAGTTTTGATACTACAAAGATTGTGTTCAATACTACAAATAAATTAATGTACCTATTGCTTGCTCTTTTCATGCAACTTCGAATTTAAATAGATAATTTCAACTTGTATGTACGTTTTTAATAAATAAAACTTTTGTTTTCTCTGTAATAAAAAAAACTTTGAATTCCTCATTAAACTACTTGACCGTCACTGGAAGCTTTATTATGAGATGGCATTTCCGTTTCCCGCCGATTTCTTACCAGTTTTCGTACTTTTAGCCCCTTTTATACTTCCGGCTCAGTGGCGCCACCTGGTGGTTGCGAGTAGTTTTTAGTTTTCGTAAAAAGTGTCACGCCATTTTTGTTCATTGGCTTTTTATTCTCCGCCGCAGCAACTTGTGCGCAGTAACTGCATAGTGAATATTAAGTGCATCGGGCGACAGTTGCATAATAGTGAATATAAAGTGAATACTTTTCAAATTAAGTAAAATTTAGTGTAGTGTTCTTCAAAGAGGATAAGTCTTGTACGTAAGTACCCTTTTTTTTTTTTTTTTTTTTTTTTGGGGGGTGGGAAATCATCAAATAACCCCTCCCGCTCTTGGGCAGAGCGAAAGGGAGTGTCAGACTTCTACTGACTAAAAACCACCCATGTTCCTTCTTCGCCCTTCATGTCGAGGCCTCGGTATCCCTTGCGGACAACCCGCAGCCTCGACAGGCGTCGGCCCTTGCGGGCCCCTTCCATGTTGCTGACATCTCTTTGAGGCGCGCGTGGAACACGAACGCGCCGTCGACACGGCCTGTTGTCGTCATAAGACGGACGGACGGCGAGCTTACCCATCACTCACCGTCCACAGGCCCGCGTCTACGGTGGCCGGAAGCCATCACGTGGCCCCCGACGCCCGGAGCGCCTCCCGCGGCGGCTGGGACGAGAGGTTCTCTCCCTCTCACCCCCTTCGCTAGCATCACTGCTTCGCAGAAGGAGGCGACGGCGTCCCATTCCTCCTCGCCCCGGACCATGGCTTGCACCAGGGCCGGACGCGAGAGGTCGCCGCCGCCGATCGCCGCTACGAGAACACGGCGGGGCTCCGCCCAAGCGGGACACACCTCCACGGTGTGCTCCACCGTGTCCTCCGGCCGATCCTCACAATGGTGACAACCGGGCGTTTCCTCCCGCCTGATTCGGTGCAGGTACCTCCCGAAACAACCGTGTCCGGTGAGTACCTGCGTCAGACGGAAGGTGAGGGCGCCGTGGCGCCTCTCCAGCCACTCCTCAAAGAGGGGACTTACCGCCACTATCGTGGCGTGCCCTGCACGGGGTTGCGACAGTCGCTGTTTCCATGCCGCCATGAGATCGCACCGGAAGTCTGTCCGCTGCGCAGCAATTAGCCGCGGCAACGGAGTGACCCCCCGGTGCAGCGCCTCCGCGCGCCATTCATGCAGGCGCGCGAGGACTAACGCCTCCAGATCCCATGGCGGCAATCCGGCAAGGAGGTTCGCCGCCTCGCGGGAGATCGTGCGGTACCCACGGACTAGCCTCACGGCCATAACCTTTTGGGGCGCGTTCAGGTAATGGGCGGCCCGCTTTCTCAAAGCACTCGCCCACACCGGGGCCCCATAAAGGGCCATGGACCGCACGATCCCCGCATAGAGCCTCCGGCAGGAGGCGTTTGGCCCCCCCAGATTGGGCAAGAGCCACCTGAAGGCAGCCGCCGCCCGCTCCAGTCTGGGAGCCAAACGTCGGAAGTGCTCCACGAAGTTCCACCGGCTGTCGAGGACGAGTCCTAGGTACTTCAAAGTACACTCGACGCCGATGGGAACCCCTCCCACCGTTAGCTGGGATCCCGACGGTAGCACATTCCCACGTCCATGGAAGCCCATGGCCTCCGACTTGTGAAGTGCCACCTCGAGACCCAGCTGCCGGATCCTCTCTACGACTATCGCAACCCCGCGTGTCATATTTTCGGCCGCCGCCTCGTGCGACCCCCCCTGTGCTAGCACAAGCGTATCGTCAGCGTAACATACTACGCTGACACCGCTAGGGAGGTCGGCACGCAGCACCCAGTCGTAACCGATGTTCCACAGGGGCGGCCCCAGAACCGATCCCTGTGGAACACCGCACGACATCTCTCTCCGGTTCCATTCTCCGTCTTGACCGGGGTAGATGACAGCCCTGTCTGTCAAGTAGTCCCCGACTACACGACGAAGGTAGGCCGGCACCCGGTGATACCGGAGTGCCTCCCTAATGCAGCTCCAGGGCATAGTGTTGAAGGCGTTGGCGATGTCGAGAGACACCGCCAAGACCACACCGCCCCGAGAGACCGCAACCCTCGTCGTGAGGGCTCTCACGCGTATGATGGCGTCCACCGTCGAGCGCCTCTTGCGGAAACCAAACTGGTGTTCCGCAAGATCCGGACCCATCCCCTCAAGGTGCTCGGCGAGGCGGTTTGCAATTACTCTTTCAAAGAGCTTGCCCACCTCGTCGAGCAGCACAATGGGCCGGTATGCGGACGGCGAGTCCGCAGGGCGCCCCGGCTTCTGGATGAGGACCAGCTTCCCCGTCTTCCAACGAAGCGGGAACTGGCCTCTTTCCATGCACGCGCTTAAGAACCCCTCCAGTCGGGGCCCAAGAGCCTCTGAGGCCAGGACCCAGGCTTTGCCAGGCAAGCCGTCGGGTCCCGGGGCGGTATTTTTGGCCTTGAGCCTCCGTACCGCCACTCTCAGGTCTACCCCAGTCACCTCCGGAATGTCGTCATCGGCTCCTGATTGGTCCGCTTCCGGCACCGCAGGTGGCGGAGCCATTGGCGGGGGAGGATGCTCCCCTCGCGAAGGGAACAGAGCGCTCACCACGTCCTCCACGAGCTCAGGCCGGAGACTCTGCGTCAGCGGGGGGGCCCGGGTGCGGAGTTGATTCCGCACCGCCTTGTAAGGGCGCCCCCACGGATCTCTGTTGAGAGTCTCCAGCATCTCCTCGCGGGCCTGATCTTTGGCCCGCTTACGAGCCTCGAGGAGGGCGGTCTTCGCCGCTCTGTACCCTTCATACAGCTCCGCCTCAATGGCTTCCGCATTCGGAGGACGAATGCGGAGCCTGCGATGCCTGGCGTACCGGCGCCGCGCCGCAACACACTGCTCGCGAAGGTGCGACAGCTCTTGCGACCACCAGTACACCTGACGCCGGGCGCTTCCTGGCCGGACTCGGGGCATTGCCATGTCGCATATCTCGGACATGGCCTCCTGGAACCAACCCGCCTCGTTGTTGACGTCGGCGGGCCTGACCGGTGATGGCACCCAGGCCCGCACGATCGAGGCTTCCAGGAGGAGCTCCCGGTCCAGCTGCTTCAGCGCCCAACGCGGACCACTCGGGGTCTGTGGGACCGGCGCGCTTGAGGACTGGGCAGAGACCTCAAACCGGATATACCGGTGGTCGGAATAGGTCTCCACCCCCTCCATCACGCTGTGACAGAGCAGGGCTGGCGAACGAAATGTCCACCACCGACTCGCCCCGCATCCGCACACACGTGGGTACAGAACCCCAATTCAGGATGTCCAGGCCTGTTTCCAGAGCCCAGCACTCGACCATCCCACCCCGCACATCCGTGTAACGGGAACCCCAAGCCAAGCTCTTGGCATTGAAGTCCCCGAGCACAAGTACGGGGAGGGAATAGCCTCCGATGACGACACTTAACTCCCTGAGGGAGTTTTGGAACTCGGCGAGAGTTCGGCTCGGAGAGAAGTAGACTCCCGCTACTACGATCTCCCCGAACCGTGCTGCTACGCACCCCTGACCCTTCCTGACCATCTCAAGGGCCGGGGTGCCGGCGGCGGCCGACGCAATAATGGCCACTGAGCCGCTTAGGTCCTCCACCCAGTCTGCCCTGGGCGGGACAAAATACGGCTCAGAGACCACGGCGATGTTGATCAACCACTGCGCCATACTCTGGAGCAACAGATCCTGAGCGCAGGCGCAGTGGTTGATGTTTGCCTGGAGGAGGCTTAATGGAGCCATTACTGGCACTCCATTTCAGCCCCCCCCGGGACCTCCTGTGGGCTCACCGCAGCGGGAGTTGCGGTGGTGGCGGTGGCGGCAGCAGCGGCGGCGGCGGCGGCTGCGGCGTTGGCGACGGTGGGGGTGGTGGCGGAGGGCCTACCCTTACCCCTGGCCTTGGCGGGTGGAGCGCAGGCCTTGCTCCCTGCCCGGTGCTCGGCCGGCTTCCCAGCCGTCGCACATGCGTCGCAGTGCGGCGTGGCCAGGCAAGCCGCGGCCTGGTGACCGGGCTGACCGCAGCGAAAACAGAGTTCACTGCGGTCCACCTCCGAGGTGCATCGGCACCCTACGTGCTGCCCCACATGGCAGCGGAAACACCTCAGAGGTCTGGGCTCGAGCAGTTTGACCTGCGCCCTCGACCAGCCTACCTTCAGGGTGTGGCCTTCCGCAATTGCTTTCGCCACCGTCACAGGGCAGCTTACCGTTATAGTCTGCATGCCCTCGCGATCCGGGCGTAGGGTGCCCGCCTTGATCTGCTCGGCAGAGCACCCCCCGGCCGCGGTGACGGCGGCTACCACCTCCTCCTCGGAGACCGAGTCGTCCAGACCCAGGATGCGCAGGCTTGCGCACTTGACGGGCCTGGACACTCGGACCTCGTCCGCATCTAAAGACGCTCTGAGCTTTTCAGCCAGAGCATCTGCGGACGCGGCGCTGGTTTCCCCGGGAACCTCCAGCATTCGAGCCCCTGTCGCGGTGACTCGAAGCCGGAGGCCCCCGGTGATCCCGAGCTCCCCGAGGTCCACCGACGCCTTCGCCTTCGCGAGCACGTCGCGGTAGACCAGGCCCTTCTTTACCGCTTCCGGCTGCAGCGTTATGACTACAGCCGCGGTCTTCGGGGCACGGAGTTTCGCCGCGACGCTCCGCTTCTTTTTCCGGCGCTTCCGCTCGGCCCGCCTGGCCTTTTGGGCCGCCTTACGCCCCTTCCGCTTTTCCCCCGCCACCAGCCAACCGTCTTCGGCCGCGGGAGGCTTTGGGGGCGGAGGAAGTGTGGGTGGCGGGTCCGCCGCTGGCACCGGCTGCTTGGCCGCTGCTGCCTTGCCCTTTTTCTGGGCTGGCGCCTTGCCCTTTTTCTGGGTGGGCGCCTTGCCCTTCTTAGGAGGGGCCGCCGTCTTATTAGCCGGCACTGGCGTCGCCTGAGCCGGCTTTCCGGGGGGCTTTGCAGCCCCACCGTCGGGCCGGCTGGACGGCCCCGCCTTGGGGTCGCCAACGGACCGACTGGACGGCCCACTGGGCCCTGCATTGGGGACGCCGGCCGTAGCACCTGCATACGACCGCGCACCCAGGCCTGAGGTCGCCTTGTCCGCCCCCAGAGAGGGGCGCAGGACGATGGCTTCCACGATGGCACACCTTGCGTGGAAGGCAGCCAGCTCCTGCCGAACCAGGTTCAGGACCCGGTCATCGGCAGCTGGGGGCTGGCTTTGCCCGCGCTCGCACCTCTCCGGAGGCACCTCCTTCGGGCCGGCTCCTCGGAGCTCGGCCAGGTCTGCATGGAGCGTCCTGTTCTCTTTCTGGAGACGCTCCATGGCGGCCGCCAAGCGGGTGACCTCCGCCCGCAGTTTGGACATTTCGTCCGACGGAGGTCTACGGCAGATTGCCTCCGCTGCCGCCAAAATGGAGGTCGAGGCCTCGCTAATGGCTTTGTTCTTGGACGCATACGTCCTCTTCAAAGCCACGTCGCGGATTGCTGTCCTCACGACCTCCGCAAACCCGGCCATGCGCTCACAGTCGGAGACACTCCCGGTTTCCGGCTCACCACCGGTGTTAGAGTCAACACCGGTCTCTGGCTCGCCGCCAGAAGACGACGAAGAGAGCACCCTCCGATCAAGGTGGCGTCTCTCCTCTGCGCGTTTCGCGGCTCGCCTGGCAGCCTCCTGGGACGAGAGCCCCTCTCCTCCACCTCGGTTCCCACTTTTTTTAGGGACTTTTCGAGCGGAGACCAGCCGCTCGCCGCCGGATGACGACGCCCTGCCGTCCTCCGCTCTGGGCCGCTTGCGGAAACGCTCCGCGTTACCTGCAGCTGCAGCTGCCCCCGAACCCTCGCGTCCGGAGCCCGCCGAGCAGGCGCCAGACATGGAGTCTGAGTCTGACCCCGCATCTTCCTGCCGCTCAAGCGAGCTCCTCCGCCAGAGTTTACTGGGAGCCTTCGTCCCGCACTCGCCCGACACCTTGTCAGGCACGCCAACGCCATCATTGCCGGCCACAACACTTCCGGACCGGGAGCCTCCTCGGCTCATGTTGCCACTGGCAATCGGAAAAAGACCTACGTTGCCCCCCCCAGAATACGAGGGGCTTGACGTCTCCAAAGGAGACGTGGCGGATTCTCCAGCTGCTAAGCAGCTGGTACCGCCCTGGGGTAATTCTATTTCGTCTGTCTTTGTCATAGTTTTTGTTCCTTTTTAAGGGTATGGTCCCTATCTCCCTCCTTCGTCTCTCCCTCCACCTACTCACTGCCCTCACAGTCACGTCTGATGAGCAGACGCGAACCAGAGAGCAGCAAGTAGGGTTTCTTCCTCCGACAAGCACACCGCCCGAGGACCCGAACACTGTTCACGTCTCCGGGCGGTGTGCCCCTCGCGTGTCCCTCTTTGTCTGGTCTCTCCCCTTGGACCTTTCCGGCATGAGTATATCTACCGGCAGAGCTCCAAGGATCATTGAGACACACAAGCCCCACCACGACGGCAACGTGGGAACACTCCGGTGGGGTACGTAAGTACCCTCTGTTAGAGAGAGGTAACACTTTCGGATCACTACTGTCATTTTTCACTTCTATTTACTAGTAAATTTCGTAATCATTATTTAAATTATAACTGTGTGTGTGTGTGTTATTTAAATCCACTGCAAACGTGAGTCGTTTGCAGTGATGGAGAGTAATAACCACAACTCCAATACCCAGCCCCAGGCTGTGGCTGGTCCGAGTGGACTAAATCGCAAGCGAGATCGAAGTAACAGCAGCAGCAGTAGTGCTACAAGTGTTAGTTCTTCAAGTACGTCTACTTCGGGCAGCAAACAAGCGCGATCCAAAAACCGCCGCCGCCGCCATAAGAAAAGGAAACGTGCTCGGCGTTTCAGTAAGATGGACAAGCTTTTTAAGGAAATCGGTGAGCTTCGCAAACAAATGAATACTACAAGTAATATTGATACACCTTGTTATGATAACGCTTCTGTTTTCTCCGGAATTAGTGGTCAACTTTATGAACAAATTAGTGACGAGGATTGTTCAAATCAAGAACATAATAATACAAGTTTAGATTTTACTTTTGACATTGATACTAAGCTTAAAGAACCATTAGTTCCAAAAACCCCCGATAGTTTTTTGAAGAAGTTGGTAGATATTCAGCGTTTTGGTACTTCTTCTTGGTCAGAAGTGAGATACGCCGATACGCAAAAATTATATAATCATACTCCTGGCTTTATAGACCTGGAAACAAATGAGGAGGTAAAAGCATATGACACCTTACGTCATCTGGCACATGCTGACAAATCGTACGCAGCCATAACCTACTGCATATTAAAACAAAGACAATCATTGTAGGAAGGTATTCGTGATCTTCTTTCATGGGCAAAAAATTCAGAATGTATCAATTTTGATAATTTAAATGGGAAGATTGATGAATTATTTCAGAAGGGCGAATATCATAAAATATCCTCAGACCTTTTGCAATTAGCCTGCGGTCATAGAGCTGAAACTATTGAAATGCGTAGAGAAACTATAACGAGTCAAGTTAGGGATCCGCTAGTGAAAGCATTCCTGAATAAAATACCTCCTTCAAGTACTTACATATTTAATGCCGAGCCCTTTACCTCTACTTTAGAGAAGGCTGGCGGGGTCCGTAAGGCTTTTTGGCCTCCAAAAACTGAAAGGTCTTCACAAAAGCCTTACCAACCTAGTAGCCGCTCCTCGCGGGGGCAAGGCACACGAAAACCGACAGTACCATCGCGTGGAACTCAATCTAACGAACCAGAATCGCATGTGCGTACCTGTCATAACCCACCCTCGCGGGGTGAGTACCATGGTCAGTGCCAACATACACATTACTCTTCCAGAGGTAACTCCTCGAGTCAATGTGATCACTTCAATACTAGAAGTTCATTTCGAAACCGTGGCTCGCGGCCCGAACGTGGCAGTACACGAGGACGTGCAAACTCCTCAAAAACTTCCAGGGGAAAAAGGTATAAGCAATGACAAGACACCGTTTCGGGCGGGTCGGTTGATACACTACCAATCACAATGGGCGGAAATGGGAGCAACAGAAATAGTTCTAAAATTAATTCAAGGGTATCGCATACCTTTCTTTCAGAAGCCCCCACTGGTCTATCCAGATGTAACGAAGGGACCTTTTCAAACTCCTGTTTCAGAACAAATGTCTTCAATTGTAGACAAAATGAAACAACAGGGAATTCTAAGGAAAGCGCTACCCTCGCCAAGCTTCATTTCACCTCTATTTCTGGTTCCAAAATTCGACGGATCTGCCCGTCCCATATTCAATCTAAAATCACTAAACAAATATGTGATGACCGAACCGTTTCATTTAATAAACATGTACCGCATTCCGGACTTTCTGCAATCTCGGGACTGGGTGTGCAAAATAGATTTGTCCCAAGCATATTTTCATCTGAGCGTAAACAAATCGCACAGACGCTTTCTGCGCCTAATATACAACCAGGAGTTGCTAGAAATGACTTGTCTTCCATTCGGTCTAAGCACTGCTCCAAAAACCTTTTCCATGCTCACGAACTGGGTGGCACAAACATTACGGGAAAAATGGAACATGAGAATCCTGGTGTACCTGGACGATTATTTGCTAGTACACCAGAATGTTCACATGCTTCGCGAGCATGTCAAAATAACTGTACAGACATTACAAAAACTGGGGTGGCAAATAAATTTCGAAAAATCTATTCTTTCTCCTCAAAAGAGTATAATTTATTTAGGGATACTATGGAAACCATGGGAAAATCAAAAAACTCTACCAAAAGAAAAAGCTCAGGGCATCATCACAAAGATAAGTCAGGCTCTCGAACAAGAGCAGTTAACTTTGAAAGAGTTACAGAAAATAGTAGGTCTTCTAAATTTTGCCAATTTTGTTGTCCCACGGGGTCGGCTGAATCATCGACAGTTATTAATCTTAATGAACTCGCTGCCAGTCCTGCCATCAAAGTCCTACCCACTACCACAAGGAGTCTTAGAGGAACTAAACTGGTGGATCCAAAATAGTCAAAAGTCAACACCTCTTCAGTACCCTCCTCCCATGAATTTTCTGACTACAGATGCGTCAGATCAAGCGTGGGGGGCACAGCTCAACAATTTGGCTCTGTCGGGAACTTGGTCGCAAGAAGAGAAAACGCTGCATTGCAATCAGAAAGAAATGCTAGCAATATTATACGCTCTTCAGAACCAAGTTCATTGGCTCCATCAAAGTTCGCTTCTCATTCAAAGCGACAACAGAACAGCTGTCACCTACCTGCGAAAGGAGGGAGGTACGAGGACATTAACCCTGTTGGAAATAACCTATCGAATTCTGAATTTATTAGACCAACATCAGATACATTTCAGCATACACTACATTCCGGGCAAATACAACAATCATGCGGACCACTTATCGCGCCTTCGCCAACCTCCAGAGTGGCACTTACTGCCGACTTGTGTAGACACTGCCGCACTCAGAGAGCTTCATTAAATTAGTTCTAATGAGTCCTTATCTAATTCTCACTAGATTCGTTAATGAACGATACTACCCAGAAAGAAAAATTAGTGGTTCACCAGCTAATGACAACTGTTAGTATCCGTAGGGCGGGGTATCGTCAAATCATTCTATCGAAAAGCACATCGATACACAGTTGGTGTAACCACACTTGAAAATGTGTTATTATTAAATAAAAAAATGTTTATTTAAACACATTGAAAGCATATAAATAAGCAACATAAATTAAAATAAGTTCTTTTACCGATCGTTTTCAACAAAAGACAAAGCCAAACAGCCATTTTCATATAAATAAAATAAAGCAACCGGACTCTTTTTTCTTTGGAATCACTTATTGCTAACTGTCACTAATAAAAAATGTCCAAGTGTCATTTCAATGTCAATTTCATTTTTCACCCGACAAGAAATAATCTTTCGTGTTATAAAGTTTAATTACAGCTATAACATAACGTGCTCATGTGTCCGATAAACTTATTTCAAGCCACTTGGGCTTCGGAGGCGCCAAATAACCTGTCTTCGTCTCAGAGCATCTTTCACCTCTGAATAAAGCCATACATGCAGATGCTAGGAAAATGGCTCGTGAGAAGAACTACAATTATGTCTGGGTCCGTGATGGCCGTGTATTAGTTCGTAAGGAAGATGGAGCCCACGTTGCACGCTGTACAAATAAGAAGCCTGCATGCTCTCTCTTTAATGTAAGTACCCAAAAACGCAACATAAAATTTGTCTTACAATACAACATTGTTTAATTCGCTTTACACTCATCATCATCATCTTCCTGCCCTTATGCCATGTTATTTGTTGTCGGCGCAACACGTCTTTTTTTCCATAATGCCCTGCCAGTCGTCACACTATCATTTATTCCTTTTTCCTTTATATCATTCCTCACACACTCCACCCATCTTATCTTCATACTAAATATCTTTATTTACATTTTAGATAACAGTGATAAGAAAAATGCAGCAGTGATCAAAACCACAGATCAAGAAGTGTGTAGACCTACCGAGTACTGATTATTCGTCGGGAGGCTGTGATGAGAATAAGGAATTTAGAAAATAAGAAAAAGATGGAAATGCAAATACTGAAAACACAGGTACATAACTATGGCTTTCAACTATCAATCTTTTATCTTTAAAAAAAAAAAGTAGATCGTACTAGGAATTTTTCCTGTATCGTGGGTGCGTTCACAAACATATTAAGTCAAACACAAATACCCAGACCAGAAAACGCACAGTACAAATATTTGTACAGGTAGCTGTAGGCCATACAAGATATTTGTTCCGTGCTGGGATTGAACCCGCGACACGCAGAGCGGCAGTCAATCGCTTGAGCCACTGCACCAACCGTGCCGTCAAATGTAATGTAATGGTTAAGAACCGTTTATAGCCAGATTCACTTATATTAATCGGCTCTTTACCGGTGTGCGTGTATGACCAGATGTATGAATGTGGACAAGGCAAAAGGAGTATGTAAGGATCATAGCAAGTGGTGTTTTGTGGTTTCTGCCTATCCCCATGGGAAAAGGGCGTGAGTTTATGTATGTAACTTATATTATACTTTTTCTTTACAGTAAATCGAA
Source organism: Diarsia brunnea (assembly GCA_949774965.1). NCBI lineage: Eukaryota > Metazoa > Arthropoda > Insecta > Lepidoptera > Noctuidae > Diarsia > Diarsia brunnea. Next base: position 11,122,185 of record OX458998.1, read on the forward strand.
CAGATAAGAAAAAAAGCAGCATTGTTAGAGGAAGAGAGGAACAAATGTTTATTAGAAAAAAACTAAAATAGAATTAGAGAAACTGAAGAAATTTATTACAAAACAAGTCCTTCTTACTGATTAACTCTTTTTATGTATTGAAATAAAAGGATTATTATTTGATTATTTTATGGATTTTATTCATTCAAGAATTAATATTAAGAGAGAAACCTATCCACCAAAGATTGTTGCACCATAAAACCATTGCTGTTGGAGTTTTCACCATTTGATACAACATCATCATTTTGAATATCAATGCTATCCCAGTTCATTGGCACCAAATCTTCTACCAATAACGCCATGTTATGCAGTATGGCACATGCACATATGACAGCCACAACTGTATCCAGTTTGATACCCATTCCCACATGAAGACAAGGAAATCATCAATTCCAAATCATGTTTCCACAGTCTTGCTGGTTTTAATTTGGCTTCTGTTATACTTTTCTTGGCCCCACTTCTCCTATACCTTTGGGGATAATAAACAAAATCTACCAGAAAATCTAAAAGATAAATTCTACGAGATCAGACATATTTGCTATTGACATAGGCACCTAACACTTGTAATGTTAAATTGAAAGTACACAAAATCAACAAACTCTTCATAATCAGTACATTTTCTCAAAATTTCGTACTTCGTAAAGTTGCTTGCAGTTTGGCTAGAACGTTGCTGGTTTACTTTGTAAAGCTGCTTAAAGTTTGGCTAGGACATTGCTGGCTTGAATCACCTGATTCTCTGATAAAAAAGATGATTCCGTGCTTCGGAAGGCACGTAATAAGTCGGTGGTCCGCCCGACAAATGGCGGTCGTCAAACCATGACAGAGGTCCTTGAGGCGGTTTAGAACTTGGACACTAGGGTGTGTGGGGTCGTTAGACTTTACTGCCCACACGATAAGAAGAAGAAGAATTTGAAATCCTTATAAATAACTACACAAATAACCTCCAAACCCTTCGAATTGATCTGTCAAAATTCATCAAACGTCAAACTAATCGTTCATTATGAAGCTAAGTAAGGGTAGAGCGCCAGTTAAATTTAGTGGTTCATTAGGCCTACTAATGAATCATTAGCTCACTCTGAGTGTGAATATTTTTAAATCGTCACTAATGGACGGCTTAAGTTGGCATTAGAGCACTCTGAGTGCGGCAGTAGTGTTTGCAAAATGGGGAACCCCAGTAATAGATTTATTTGCCTCGGCGACTGCTCATGTAGTATACAATTATGTGTCTCTAGATCTAAGAGATCCTCAGGCTCTTTTCCACGATGCCTTCAGTCTTTCATGGAATTACCAGCTCGCATGGATATTTCCACAACCATTCCTAGTCCCCAAAGTCCTGTCTCACTTAAACCAGTCGAAAGGAATATTCCTGATAGTAGTACCTCGATGGGAGAGGGTGTTCTGGCGTGCGGATCTCAAAGCCCGAGCGCTCGCGGCCCCATTAACTCTGAGAAACCTGCAGAGATACCTAATAGACACATCGACGGGACTCCCACCACCGAAAGTCGAGAACATTGTCCTCGAAGTTTGGAAATGTGGGGGTGGTCCGACGCGATAAAGACGTGGAACGCTTAACAACTATCACTGCTTAAAAATTCTTGGCGAAAATCGACTCTAAAAACCTACGAGGTAGCCTGGAAGCGTTGGACGTCGTGGTGTCGTAATAAAAACCTTGACTTAATGAATCCCTCTGGTTCACAATTAGCGCAGTTTTTATGTGATTTATATTTAATTAATAAGTTATCGTATAATTCAATACTTTTACATAAGTCGGTAATATCTACCTACACTATGTAACGCTGAAACTTCAAGTCAGTTAAGTTCACACGTTCTAGTTAAACATGTTTTAAAATCAATTGCCCTAAAGAATCCAAAGGTCACTAAGCCTCCAGTTTGGGATGTTGGGAAATTAATTTCATTTTTGACTAATTACACTGTTGATTCAAATAACCTATTTCAAACGTCACGTCATACTGCAATTTTATTTCGTGGTGATCTTCAAATAATTATTATTGACATAGGTAGTAATTCCCTTACGACGTATTAACACCGCGATTTTAGATTAAAGAAAATGAATATTTTTTAAAGATTGCAACATTTGCATCGTCCTTTCCCGTTTTGACATAATTATGAAACGTCACTTTTCTTTTTCGCGCGTTAACGACACCGCAAGAAAAAGTTCTTTCTCGTCAAATTATTCGCTTAAAAATAAGTTTACGTTATATTCTACCGAAATAACAAAATAGTGAGTGACAAAAAGTGTAATATGTGCAGCATTAGTGAAAATCGTAAACCTGAGACGCAGAAATCTGAGCAAATACCTACAGACAACGCTCGCGCAGCCGACCACAGCGGTGAACTTGGATGTAACCATTAGGCGTAAGAATGCCTGGCTATAACTGACCTATACGTGACCGGATACGTGATATCTACAGTGCTTATTCAAGCGATACGATGGTCATTAACACTGTAAACCACATGTGTGCTGTAAGCTTCTTAAAGCTTTTTCCAGTGGGTGCGCGACACCCCAGTAACATATATTTCCTATGTACTAGCTGGAATTTGAACTATCAGTGCGTGACACGAGTTGTCCTTAGCAAAGTCATTGGACTAAGCTTACACTGAAAATAACTATACTGGTTATAGCAGGTGAGCTACATTTCCATGTAAGCATATACCCTATGTTATTAACTGCATAGCAAACTATCAGTGTGTGGCACGAGATGTCCTTAGCAAAGTCATTGGACAATGCTAACACTGAAAATACCTATACTCTGCATATCAGGTGAGTTACATTTCCGTATAAATTTTAAGCATATACCCTGAGTTATTAGCAGCTTACCAAACTATCAGTGCGTGGCACGAGATGTCCTTAGCAAAGTCATTGGACAATGCTAACACTGAAAATACCTACAATCGGCATAGCCGGTTTTCGGAGTTCCATCTCCATGTGATGTTTGTGTGTTTTGAGTCATCATCATTCTCTTGCCCTTATCCCAATTCATTTGAGGTTGGCGCAGCATGTCATCTTTTATATTTCTCTATTACTTGAATGATTCCAACGGAAAAACTACCATCCAGAAATATGCTTTGCATGAAAACATATATCCAACGTTACTAACCACATAGCAAACTATCAGTGCGTGACACAAGATGTCCTTAGCAAAGTCATTGGACAATGCTAACACTTAATACCTAGAATAGACATCACAGGGGAACCCTATTCTACTATGAACTTCGGTCAGCTAAATTTATAAATATGCTTTTTAACCTATGAGCATGATGGTTGCGAGACAACCTTGCTTATCCAATGTGCAATATAGTCTTGCTAATGCATATACTCTTGCAGTGAATGGGGACCATACTTTGCCACCTGGTTTCCTATCAGCAAGTAAAAGTTAGGTCAGTGGGTCGTCTTAGGGGCGGTTACTTGGCTGCCTTATTTGTATTCTACTGGCTGACACACATTTGTCATGATTGCACATGCTTTAGTATGAGATATTCTCTGCATGTTATGGCCACATTAAGTGAAATCTTTTCATAGCTTCTTCATCGAGTATGATATTATGGAAGCATCATTGGTTATAAATCAAAGTTACATAATTATGCATGTAACCAACCAAATGCAAAACTGGCGAAATGTGGGTGTCTGACACCTCTGCCTAACCGTTCGAGGATTACAGGCGTAATGTTATGTTATGCAAACAATGTTTGTATAACTGTTTATTTTCTGAATAAATTAAATAAAACATGGTGGTAAATGCACTGTAATGTCCCAATACATAAAAACTATTAGTATTGAGAGGGAAAAGGTTTATAGACTGACAAAATTTCGAGGTCTTAACAGCCTGTCAATGTACAGATGACCTTATCAACCAAACCCTTTTTAGTTCCAAATCAAATTATTTCCACTCCGAGACCTGACCCCCTCTTAGGAAAAGATAATAGTACCATTATATTGTAAGGCCCAATGTAAAATAACAACCCTAATAGTAACTCGTTGCTATACCTAGCAATCTATGGCTTCAATATTAAATTAATCATGTTGTAATTTATTTCTGCCTAAGAGTATTTTCAGAGAAAATCACTTAAACCATACTTAATAATAACAGATAACTTGTTATGTCTGATGAATTTATCATAGATACGCTAGATATTCATAGATAACACTCAAGTATTGTATGCAGTAAGCATGTAACCTGCATTAAATAATATTTAATTCCTGAGGAGATGGGCAGACCTAAATTACAGCATAGTAAAGAAGAATGTTAATTTGTTATCTGGGCACAAAATGTACACACTTGATAGTACAAGTAAGTACTAAAGTGATATAATTGAAAACAAGGGGGGGAGGGTGCATGGGAGTGCTAACATGAAGGGATTGTGGTTAGAACATCAAGACATCAGGTGCCATATGTTTTCCGTAACAAAATTGCTGGAGCTTTTATTGATAAGGATATTATGTCAGAGAACTCTAATAGACAATGTGTGGGGGAAACTTAGTAAGTTTTCCTATATTCTTTATAATATTATGCTGATTAAGATTATAAATAAAACCGCACTGCTGGTAGCTTACCACGGTTTGGTTGTCTTTACTCTGCAGTATAGACTTATATTTTGGGGTAATACTTTTATAAGTATTATTAAGATAAGTAAATCATGAGCCTGATTGGAGCTCATTCAAAATAAAATTCACAAAATCATGCAAGCAGAATTTTTAAAATACCGACAGTAGACACTGTATATTTATGAATCATGCATTTTTGCTAAAAACAATATGCATTTATATAAATCTGTCGAAAGCCTATGTTGCTCAGATAAACTTCACACATTGCTGCATGCATCACAAAAGTGTATATTTTTGCAATGATGACAATCTGGGTGCAGATTGTACACTAAAATATATACGCAAATTAAAGACAGTAAAAGCCTCAATGAATTTAAAAAACAGATTCTTACCATTATTGATAGACAAAGTGAAAACTGTTACAGTATTGACATTTAATTTGCCAAGTTGTTGGTCATCTGCCTCGTTGAGCTATGGTTTGCAGGCACCGCTGAGAATGAGGTTCTGGGCTCTATTCGTGGATCATGCAAAGTGTTATTCCATCAGGAATTTCTCAGTGGCAGCCGCGGAGTATGGATTTGTGCTCAGTTAATGACAATGGGCTCGCCCCTGTTACATGGGACTTAAACATGATGATGATGAATGTGATGTTATGTATACTTATGTGTCTATTTACATTAACATTTTTACTTACATCGTCAAAACTTTGACATTTGATGCATGTAATTTTAATTTTTAGTGAACCAGATTCTATTGTAATGTTTTTATTTTACTTTTTTGAAGCAATTTAATTTTATGTACCTAATTGGAGAAACTTTATGTGTGCCCAATAACATAGATATTATTTACTTATGATCACAAAATTAATGAATTTGAATTCCGATGGAATATATTTTATATATTATACCACCTACTATTTACTTATGATCACAAAATTAATGAATTTGAATTCCGATAGATTCAGGGTGATAATATAGAGCAAATTTTAAAACAAAGATATTTGTTATTCTGCAAGCTCTAATTTTTACCCATTGGAGTAACAAAACAGTTGTTAGGAATATCAACCACAAATATTTTAAAGTTTCTTATATTTCAAGTGAAACTGGGTTTTTGAACTCCATATCTAACTTCATACAGTACAACACAAACAGCAGATCAAATCAGAGCTGACATCAGACATATAACAATCTATAATTATTATTTTATTATAGTTATCAATTCAACATGCACTATATCCTTAAGGTTATAATACTAAAGCTCTATTGTACCTAAAGTAAGGAAGTCATAAGTACCTAGGCGTTTTATCACCAAAGAGTGATATAGTAGGCCTATAATGGTAACCATTGTTACTGCTTGTACTATAAAGGTTTTTAACAAAGCATTTTGGTTCTATAAGATTAAATAGAATTTAATTCTTATAGTTTACCTCTTAGAACGCTTACAGGACCATACGAATCGTTAAAGTGTTGCATAGTAAATTTGGTGCTACTTAGTACTAAAGACGACCTAACAAACACTTTTATTTATCTATTATGCACTAATAATGCGTAAAAATAAGTTTTACAGTTCAAGTACTGTAACAGTATCGAAAATACTATTCAAGGATCAATCTGCACTGTACCTTACACAACCACTACGTAACCTTTTAACTTCTTAAAAGTTCTCTCAACGTCGCTATGGGGCTAGTTCTGTAAAAGTCATAACAACTCTTCTAGAGTACTAAATAGGACCCCTGGTGCAGCTGCTACATAACTTAATAGCTCTACACGTGAGTTTGTGTTACTGCTACGAGACAAGAGATGATCTAATTCGTTTTTGGTGAAAATATGGCTGCTATTTTCTGCCATGATAGCACATTGACAACACGGCAGGAGCCAATGTGTAATAGCAGCCTGCATAGTCGGGACAAGTACTTATTGTATTAATTTAAATTTAATTAAAACATAAAAAAATATGAAGGCGCATTGTCAAATTTGAAATCAGCGTAATGATTTAATTGATACAATTTTTTTTTCGCAAGTGCAAGTTACGGCAGAGTAACGGTCCATGAATGTTTTTTGTTTTATCCTTTTACCCGACTGCAAGGGAAGGGTTTTTTCAATACAAATGTTACGTTTAGCAGCAATGGAAAATGACTAAAGCATATGTTACCGATATTATTTGTTTTCTTGGGGAACACTCACGACAAGTGTGATAAAACACATCACTTTGGAATTGTTTACAGTGCAAAATACAAACATGTCTTGGTTGCTTTTATAGTGCAAATTTGTCACCATGAGACCCTATAAGTAATGTTTATTTAGGGTTTTGTAAACGTTTTTTTCATAGTAGTAGTTAGTACACTCTAATACATTATCAGGACTTTTATAGTACCAAATTTCGTTACTTGGGTAATGTTCACAAATTGACATCCAGAATTATTTGTGTTTTAATTACTTATTGAATTATTGCAGCAAACTCTAAACATCTACCTATGTCAATAATAATTATTTGAAGATCACCACGAAATAAAATTGGGAATCAAACGAGCTTACCTGTTAAGCGAAGTCTTGATTCTAATTTTATGAGTGGTGATCTGAAAAATAATTATTACCCACCCACCACTAGCTAACAACCCCAAAGCTGCAATAATTAATCTACCTAATTCAATGTTAACCTTTCAGGAAATCAAAATGAATGTAGGCATTTGGAACTACTCTGTATAGGAAACAGAGTTTGTTCCTAATGTTATGATCTCTAAAATAAGTGACGTTTCATAATTATGTCAAAACGGGAAAGGACGATGCAAATGTTGCAATCTTTAAAAAATATTCATTTTCTTTAATCTAAAATCGCGGTGTTAATACGTCGTAAGGGAATTACTACCTATGTCAATAATAATTATTTTTCAGATCACCACTCATAAAATTAGAATCAAGACTTCGCTTAACAGGTAAGCTCGTTTGATTCCCAATTTTATTGTTGCTTTGCTCGGGTAGGCGAATACACGATCTAACTCTACTTAATATTGATCCTAATCATTGCATAAGATCTGATAACAGTATAATATTTTGGCCTCGGTTTGGCTCCAAAACTGACGGTAGTAATTACAGACAGTCCGGTTGGAAATTGCTTTTAAATACCGATAGTTCTAACCTTGACCCTATATTCTGGATAGAAAGAACTATAGCAATAATAAACGACAGACGTAATTCGGCCAAATCAACTAATTTGTTTATTACGGTAAGAGGTGTGGCTAAACCTGCTTCACGTACAGTCATTGCAGGGTGGGTAAAGACCCTGTTTAGGGAAGCTGGCATTGCAGCCACTCCAGGTAGCACCCGGTCTGCTGTAGCGTCCAAAAGCTGGTTTCAAAATCACACCCTCGACGAAATCTTGGCTCGTGGAAATTGGCGATCAGCTAATACATTTCAGCAGTTTTATAGACGAGAAATAATGAGAAGTACCAATTCACAAAACGTCACACAATTTTTCAATCCAATTGATTAAAATTGTTGAATAAATATTTTGATTATATGTATAGTTTACCTAGAACCAATATTCTTGAATTGGTTGTTTATGATTAGAATTTATGATTTTTCATACCTACTTACATGGTACATGTAAGCTAAAGTACTCTCATTGTATATACACACATCAACACCGTCTAGGGATATTTTGTATAAAGTTCTTAAACTCAAAAAATACTGGCCACTTTTAAATTCTTTTGAAGAAAGTTTATTTTGTAAGCCTTTTTGAAAGATTCTAAATTTGAATTTGAAAAAATACATTAACCCTTTCAGACCTGGCGTACACAAATGTACACATAAGATATAAAACAATGTTTTGGTATTTATTTCGCAACAATTGCAATTTAGAACGGTTGTATCCCTAAGTCCACATTATAAACTACAAAAAATGATACTACTAACGCCATCTCTTAGCATTCTTTGTGACTTTTTCGACAAGTTTCGACCAATTGCTGACCGAAGTTGGAGCTGTGTAGGTAAGCTCATCATTTTTATTTCTAAAAAGTAGGAAATAGCGAAATATACGCACTGCAAAAATATGAATTGATGTGTTATATTCCTAAGGTCATACGTAACATATAATTTGACTTTGTTCTTCTATTTTTGTATCAATTATCACAATTTTTATATTTGTACACAAATGTACACATCAGGCGTAAACGATGTCCCCACCGGAGTGTTCCCACGTTACCGTCGTGGTGGGGCTTGTGTGTCTCATTGATCCTTGGAGCTCTGCCGGTAGATATACTCATGCCGGAAAGGTCCAAGGGGAGAGACCAGACAAAGAGGGACACGCGAGGGGCGCACCGCCCGGATACGTGAACAGTGTTCGTGTTTTCGGGCGGTGCGCCTGTCGGAGGAAGAAACCCTACTTGCCGCCCTCTGGTTCGCGTCTGCTCATCAGACGTGACTGTGAGGGCGGTGAGTAGGCGGGGAAGAGTAGTAGGTGGAGATAGGGACCGCACCCTCTAAAAGGAAAAACGAAATGAAATGAAGACTATCGAAACAGTTATACCCCAGGGCGGTACCAGCTGCTTAGCAGCTGGAGAATCCGCAACGTCTCCGCTGGAGGCGTCAAGCCCCTCGTATTCTGGGGGAGTGCAACGATTGTCCGACACCGTCTGCCATTGGCAGCAAGAGCCGAGGAGGCTCCCGGTCATTAAGTCCTGTGACCGGTCGTGGCAAACTTTGGAAAAGGAGCTCGCCTGAGCGGCGGACCGATGCGGGGTCGGACTCGGACTCCGTGTCTAGCAGCTCGGCGAGCTCTGGTCGCGAGGAAGTGGGGTCTGCTACGGCACAGCGTTTCCGTAAGCGGCCCAGAACGGAGGACGAATCCTCCAACGGAGGGATCAAATCGGCCCGGAAAGTCCCCCGGAGTGGGCAAGGCAAAGGTGGCAGGGGAAGGCGGCTGGCGTCCCAGAAGACTGGCCGGCGAGCCACGGAGGGCGCCGGGGGGGGGTACTCACCTTAGTCAGAGGGTACTGTCCTCGGCGTCTTCCGGCGGTGAGCCGGGGACCGGTACCGGCTCGGACCAGAAACGCATGGCCGGATTTGCAGAGGTGGTGGAGGCCGCGATCCGCGATGTGGCCTTGAAGAGGATTCACTCCTCTAAAACCAAGGCCATTATCGCGGCCTCAGCCTCAATTTTGGCGGCAGCCAAAACATTAAGTTGTGGGCCTCCGTCGTCGGACGAGATGTCCACATTACGGGCGGAGGTCACCCGTTTGGCGGCTGCCATGAAGGAGCTCCAAAAGGAGAATGGGAGCCTCCGAGCTGAGTTGGCCGGGCTCCGAGAAGCGAGCCCCAAGGAGGTGCCTCAGGAGGGGCGCGAGCACGGGCAAAGCCAGCCCCCAGCTGCCGATGACCAGGTTCTGAACCTGATTCGGCAGGAGCTGGCTGCCTTCCACAAAAGGTGCTCGTTTGTGGAGGATTTACGTATCCCAAAGAAGAAATCTATTTTTTGTTAATTATTATAAGGATTGTACTCTAGTTTTGTTAATTTTATAAAAATAATTAATATTTCCTAATAAAAAACATTTATAAATTAAACATTTTATGATTTCAGTGAAACATCCTTGTTGTCATTATGTAGGACGGATGTGCACATTTGTACACAAAAAGAAAAACTATTTTTTCTTGAAAAGTTGACAGCTAGGATTTTTTTCATTATTTTTTCCTTTGTCTTTTTACCCTAGTCTAGCTACAGGATTTTTTTTAGATTTATTGGACACAAAAAAATAATTCAGGTCTGAAAGGGTTAAAAACAAAAGATTTACGCGGCGTAATGGTGGCGAAATCCGAAGGTTTCATTTACCTACAGTAGTTTGTGGCTATTTTTTTGTGTCCAATTTAAGTTTTATAACAAGTTATCGGTTAATTCCGAATTAATGTTATTGTGTGCATCATGCAGCGGCGCCATTTAACTAGAGAAGAAATGTTAAGGGCAGTAGGCATGCTCCAAGCTGGGGCTACTCAACAAAGTATTGCTGAGGAGTTTGGAACAAGACAAAACGTGATATCAAGGTTATGGTCACGTTATCGTGCTACTGGTGAAGTGGCTGAAAGACACCCAGGCGGGAAGCGCATAACCACTGAACGACAAGACCGATTTTTGCAAGTTGCCGCGAGAAGACAACCAAATGTTACGGCCATGCAGTTGGTTCAGAGGCTCCAGTCAGAGCACCAGTTGCTTGTGAGTGACCAGACTGTGAGGAGAAGGCTGCATGAAGCTACCCTTCATGCTCGCAGACCGCTTCGTACTCCAGCACTACGCCGAGGAAATCGTGGACGACGACTAGAGTGGGCTCGTGAACATTTGCTCTGGGAAGAAAACCAGTGGTCTGTAGTGCTGTTTACCGATGAGTCCCGGTTCGGTTTCCATCCCGATACACGTAGAGTGCGTGTTTGGCGAGTTCCTGGTCGTGAGAGCCGTCTGCAACATCCTCAGGAAGTCCATTCATACCACAGCGGGACAATTATGGTTTGGGCGGGAATTCGTGTTGGTAGAAGAACAGACCTCGTTTGTATCAGAAACACCATGACGGCTGAAAAATACCGTAACGAGGTGCTAGTACCAATAATCTACCCCCATCGACTACAAATGGGCCAAAAATTTACGCTCATGCACGATAACGCCCGTCCGCACACAGCGAGAGTGGTGACGAGCTGGTTGCAGGAGCACGACGTATCGGTCTTAGGCTGGCCCGCTCAATCGCCTGACCTAAACCCTATAGAACACGCGTGGGACATGCTCCAAAGAAGGGCTTTGAGGAATTTCCCTGCAGACGTTGCGACGGAAGAGCAACTTTTTTTGCATCTTAGCTGGACCTGGGACAATATACCGCAGCAAGACTTGGATAACTTAATCCAAAGCATGAAAAACCGTTGCAGGACCGTTATTAACGTCATGGGTGGTTTTACTGACTACTGATTTTTCACAGAACTGTTAAAAACAAATTATTTTTTCCTTATTTGTAAATTTTTCTTGAGAAACACATTCGTTGTTAGTTTTACCATTATTTCATGTTTTTTCTTTATTTAAATAAAAATTTGTTTACGCAAAAAAACATTATTTTCTTTTATTTTGGAGTGTAGTCTGATAAATGGGCTTTGTAAAAATATATACATGTTATTTGCTATTTTTAATACATTTTGAGTAAATTGAGTAAATCCAAAATATCCCTAGACAGTGTTGATGTGTGTATATACATTTATTTAAATAAATGCATAATTATTAATCAATCTTATGTTTAATTTCATGCTTTGTCACATTGGCCTATAGTATAATATTACATACTTCCAAGTATATAGGTACATCAAAGTGGCGTCACCAGGCGATAACAAACAGATCTCATAATAAAGCTTCCAGTGACGGTCAAGTAGTTTAATAGCAGCGTTTTACCTGAAATAAAACGCATATTAAAATACTTACCTCACTGGAAGCTTTAACTTTATTTCTGCCTGGTTTTTATAAGACAATGAACAAAAATGGCGTGACACTTTTTACGAAAACTAAAAACTACTCGCAACCACCAGGTGGCGCCACTGAGCCGGAAGTATAAAGGGGGCTAAAAGTACGAAAACTGGTCAGAAATCGGCGGGAAACGGAAATGCCATCTCATAATAAAGCTTCCAGTGAGGTAAGTATTTTAATATGCGTTTTATTTCAGGTAAAACGCTGCTATTTTGTACGCGTGGCTGCAACGCTATCCGCGAAAATTGAAAAAAAACTTTATCTTTTAGTCTATAGCCGATAACCATTGTTAGATGAGCGCGCAAGAAAACTTATTAATTGAAATAGATAATTTCAACTTGTATATACGTTTTTAATAAATAAAACTTTTGTTTTCTCTGTAATAAAAAAAACTTTGAATTCCTCATTTTGTACGTGGCTAAAACGCTATCGTAAATAGTAAGTGTTACATTTTCAAATAATAAAAAAATGTATTTTGTCTTTTTGCTACTTTTCTTGGCTAATGATGAAAATAGAGATGTCCCCGGCGGCAAAACCTTACTAGCCTGAGGTTTTGCCGCCACTGATTGTCGAAAATTTTTGGTAACTTGATGTGCCAGTGCTGTTACTTGTACTTTGTACCCATCCCATTTTGACCGCCCGCTTACTAGGGTAATGTTTGCACACACGGGCGCTACATGGGCTAAAGACGCCTCTGGCTTTAGGTTATATTCCACGCTAATGAATTCGCGGGAAAAAGTAGTAATAAATATTTTGATTATTCTTTTTTTTTTAAAAAGCTAAGTTCAATCAAAATGGCTTTTAGTTTTTTTTTTAAATTAATTTAGAAATTGTAAAATTTCATTCATTAAATAAAAAATTTAACTTTGGAAGCTTGTAAGGAATTTTCTTGAAACCAGTTGTATAAAACAAAGATATTTTTAGATTTAAAAGACTGGAGAATGCAACAAAATTTGTTTTGTGCCACTACACCCACAAATAAAAAAGTTATTTCGAATTAAAAGAAACATTTTGGGAAATTTTTCATTAAAAAAAAAATCATATGTAACCAACCGTGACATTTGGGACAAAGAGTGTATGGGAAGAACCTAGCTAATGACCTCCCAAATCCCTGGAAAAATTGTGTCGGTCCATGCGCCAAACACCCTGTATAAATAAACATTTGTTCCAGCAAAAGCATCTTACACAATTACAAATAGATTCAAACTAGGCATAATGTTCTCCTGAACATTATGCCTGTTCACTGATGAAAAATAAATAGTTCTTTATAAACGACATTCAGTCACAGTGACAAGTTTTTTTAACTCGTGACCACAGAGTACTTTTATATATCTATAACTCGTGACTCAGGAGTCGTCGGAGACTAAGTCAAGTGCAGGTTTATATGAAACGGCATAATTACAATAATTATGTATATATTTTTTTAATCTATTATGTAGCAACGAAATATAACTGGAAAAATTGTGAAATGAGCTCAGTGAGAGGTTTGAGTTGCTCGTTGCCAGTATTATTTTTAAAATTATTCTAAGCATCAGTTGCGGTGTTGCAGATGTTGGCGATCGCCATCTAACGTGAGAATTTCCGCAAGTTGTTATTCGTTTGATTTAATTATTATGGGTTGTATTTGAACTAGTGAAATAAAAAAACATGAGCTTCGAACATGTATATTTTTAATTTTTAAAATGGCAAAGGAAACAATAAATTCATTTATTAATTTAAAGCCCACAGAATTTATAGAGATCTTTGCACTTTGCGCACATGTTGGCTTTTAGATTCTTTTAAAGCTTGCTCCAACTTGTTTGTTAAATGTAATAAATTAGGTAAGTCACACTGAAGCAGAACATGGTTCACTTTATTTTGACAATGGCTGGCTGCCTTGGCATCTTGTATACTTGAATTTATTTGTATTGTAGCCAATCTTTTGTCGCTTTCCTTCTCATACCCTATTCTGTCATGGTGTTCACTGTATTGACCATAGTTTTTTGGTTTCATGATCATAAAATCCATGGCAATCATCGGTTTTATTTCTTCATTGCAACTTCGTGAGGCTACCTGTGAATACACAAAACTAAGTAACACATCATGTTATTTATTATGGGAAGAAAGAATAGTTCTAAAACAATTTATTTCAACTTACTTACCTGTATTTCAAATCTCCAGGAAAGATCCTGATAAGTAGGGTCTTTCTGCTGCAGAAGGTTCAATGCATCTGATAGCTCTACCTTCTTAGTGTTGTGCAACTTTAGCAACACTTCCTGTTGCTCTGTTGAGAAACCTGCTATAGCCAACGATGACTTTAGGTCAGCGTCTGACAACTGTATAAAATATATTAATAGCATGTTACCAATTCATACAGTATTTTTTTTTTATATTCAGGGGACTTACTCTTGACCTCAATCTTATCCTAGAACAGAGATGAGGTTGACGATGGAACAAGCTAGCCCAAAAGAAGCTTAATTATCAACTTCAAAGAAGCATAATAAGTTCATATAATCGAAATTTATTTCGACTTTAAAAAAAAATCAGACCATTAATGAACTTAGGAACAACATTTTTTCTTCAAGACAGTTGCAAAGCCAAGGAGCAAATCATATTTTTTGTTGTAGAGTAACTTAATTATGCTATAAATAGTGTGCTGCAGTACTTACATTCAGTCTGCATGCCTCTACTATAAGATATACTAATGCATGAACCAAATTTTGGACTGCTGTTAGTGAAACACCCAGTTTTTCTGGAAAGAGAAATAATAATGAAATCTGATTGTTTACAGAGGATCTTATGTTAATGTCCAATTGCGCCATTCACTCACAGCTTTAACTACCGGTATCAAGTCGTCATGTGAAATTGTAAATATTGGAAAGATAATACAAAATCATCTAAAGCAGTTGAAGGGTAATAGCAACAACATAGATTTAAAACATGAAAGAACTGCGCAAAGCTGAGTATAAATAAAGCTGTTAAGTAAAGCCAGCAAAAGCAAACAAAACTCTCAAAAATTTCACAAGTTTAAGTTAGTAGTTGTCTTCTGTTTACCTGCAGCATTACTGTATTTCTTATGATTGGTCCCATTATTAAGGTAGTCCAATGCTAATTTACAAAAGTCGATCAAAACTGAAAATAAAATGAATTAATGATTACTATTGTGTACAGAAAACGAAGTTAAGATGGATTTTAGAATTACTATCACTCGACACTGACCTTGTATAGAATGCTGATTTAATAAACTAAGATGTTCTTTCTGTAACTCACTCAGAAAAATAATCATTGTTTTTTGCAGAAATAAGAAAAAAATATTAATATGTATTTACAATATTTAAAATAACACTGCTAATGACATAAAATGACATTGACAATTAGTTGATTGGAAACACTTGTCACTCACTTGTCACTGACTGACAGCCATAGGCATAGAGGTAAGAATACTAAGTGATGCCATCGCCTTTTTTTTTCTGGCTTCGCACGGTTTGTGCAGATGGCATCGTCTATGAGTATAATAATTGATGCTCTATAAGAGTAAAGCCACACGATGCGTTGCGGCATCGTGTGACATGGCATAGTGATTTGTATGTAGGGTGACGTTGCGCCACTGCTCCAGTGCCGCACCGCACCGTTAACGCATCGTGTGGCCCCACTGTAGTATACATCTTTCTACATCGTTTCCCTTTCGCACTTTCCCATGCTCCTTCTATAGCGAGAAACAGAGCGGGAGTGCTACAGCACGAAGGTGCATTAACCATGCGCTCAGAATCTCGGTGCTGGTAGATTCGGTTCAACCCTATAATGCACCAGTTCATCCACATTTTAAATAATAATTAGTCGAATAATTTCCCTTATAATCGACTCAACATTTAATAAAAGCACAACGCACATCAATATTGTTGGCTCTATGGTTGTCATTTTCTTGACGTAGACGTAGTTGCTTACGAGTTTTTCAATTTTGTAATTTTGTTGACATGTTTCTTTAATTTTACTTATTTTAATTGTTAATAGAACGTAATTAATGGTCAAAAAAGTTACTACATCAACATGGCTTTGAAAAAAGTCAAAGGGAACTTCGAGAGGATGTTCGATAAAAATCTTACGGATTTAGTTCGAGGAATCCGAAATAACAAAGATAATGAGGTATTTCTATATGTATTAATGCTACATTTTCGCTCTAACATTCTTTTAAAGCATTGATACAGTCAATCCTAGCACCTGACTAAGAAAATGTGTTCTTGTCACTTTCTTTATAAGTACCCCTCCACTGTCATATTTCTTGTCTCATGCAGAAAAACTTAACCATTTTCAATCATAAAATTAAATATTTGGCTAGTGAGAAACCCTCTCCGTATAGGTTTGCCTTAAAGTTTAGGTACTAAGTGTATTGCTACTTCAGCAGAAGCCTTGTAATCTCATTTACTGTCCATATAAATTGAGGCTTTAAATTAAATTGTGTTCTATATTTAATTATGATTATGAATCATACGAAAATTAACATCAGCAGCATATTTTGTTGTTGACACAGATCCAATGTTTACACTCCATTATTTAGCCATTGTTGTCAATGATGAGAGTCAACATGCTTCTCTTCAGTAAACAAGTACATTCCATTACATCTGAATGTGTATCAGTTTTTGGTGAATATTTCAACCTTTGGTAACAATTTGGTTTGTTTGGTAAAACCTTTTGCGTAATGTTTTATTAGAAAAAATGTGGTATACTCTCCTGCTAAGAATTAATCAAGCCACACAACAAAAAATCATTTAAACATCTATTCATCAAAACTGTACTGTATTTTTTATTTACCATCTCATTTTTAGTCTAAGTACATAGCACAATGTATGGAAGAAATAAAAGTTGAGCTGCGTCAAGACAATATAGCTGTCAAATCCAATGCAGTGGCTAAACTGACATATGTAAGTACCTTATTTATCACAATGTATGTAGGTATAAAAATTAGATAAACTTTGTTGGCAGTAAATGGTGCCCTGATAACATTCCCATATGGCAACTTATCACTTTATTGAACACAAACTGCCGCACTCAGAGAGCTTTAATGATTACTTAGGCCATCACTTAGTAAAGGTTTTGACAGTTTTGTCATACAAAAGTATGACAAAACTGCCAAAACCTTCATTAAAGCTCTCTGAGTGCAGCAGTTAATATTAGGAAATTCATTTCTGATACCTAACAGTATTGTAGTATTGTGATACCTTACAGTGGTACTCAGAGATATTTAATGAATACTTAGTAAAGTTTTGTCATACTTTTGTATGACAAAACTGTCAAAAGCTTTACTAAGTGATGGCCTAAGTAATCATTAAAGCTCTCTGAGTGCGGCAGTAATACTATTAATTCAATAGCCAATTGGCCAGATGCATGAACATAATTTCTATCTATTACAGCTCCAAATGCTGGGATATGACATATCTTGGGCTATCTTCAACATAATAGAAGTGATGAGTTCTAATAAGTTCACATACAAGCGCATTGGTTACTTAGCAGCTAGTCAGTCATTCCACGCAGATTCAGAACTACTTATGCTCACAACAAATATGATAAGAAAGGATCTCAATGCTCAGAATCAGTATGAGGCGGGGCTGGCCCTCAGTGGCCTCAGCTGTTTTATATCCCATGACTTAGCCAGGGATTTGGCTAATGACATCATGACATTGGTAAGTATTACTCTATATTTTATACCTTATTTTGTCTAATTTGGTGTTCATTTAAAGTGGCCTTTTATAATTATGGTAAGTTAGTACTTCAGCTGTACTGTAGCTGTAGAAGTACTTTATGCAACTAAAAGATAATTATGTATGCAATCACAGATTATACATAATTATGCATTAGATAAAGGGCATTGTAGAAAGGTATTTAAGGTAGATTTGCATGATAAAAATTTTATACAATACATATAATTCTAGAAGATAGGTACAAACTTGAAGCTAATAATATGGTTTATTTGTAGATGAGCTCAACAAAACCATATTTAAGGATGAAAGCCGTACTCATGATGTACAAGGTATTTCTAAGGTACCCAGAGGCACTAAGACCTGCATTTCCAAAACTAAAAGAAAAATTAGAAGATCCTGATCCAGGTACAATTATTTTGTGAGCATTGATGACTTGACACAATATATCAAGAATCTGTTATTATACAAATTTATGTTTGTTGTCACAGGTGTGCAATCGGCTGCTGTTAATGTAGTTTGTGAATTAGCAAGAAAAAATCCAAAAAACTACCTCTCATTAGCTCCAGTGTTCTTCAAACTGATGACAACATCCACTAACAACTGGATGTTGATCAAGATTATCAAATTGGTATGTACTTCTAAATAAAATAAAAACTACTGACATTATTATATAACTTTTCAGGAGACAACTGCTGCATTGTCTTTTTTTTTATTTAAAAATATATGATGCCTAAATTTAACATTTGATTAAACAGTAAGAGATGAATATTTTATTTTACTTTAGCTTATCACAGACTTGTTAATAGATAAACTTACTAGATTTCTGTAACACTTGTTTTAAACATATCTGAAATAACTTATGAATTCTTCACAGTTTGGTTTAATGACACAGTATGAACCAGACATTGGAAGAAAAATAACCCAAAGCCTCATAGATCTAATTTGCAGGTATAACTAGTGAACTTTACAAAACAGAGTTTACCCAAACTGCTAGATTCATTCACCACACCTCACCGTCGAAAGTTTATACAACTTAGTTTATGCCACATTCTGACTATACCGCTGGAATATTTGAAATGTACAATGAAATGAGTTATTTCAATAATAATCTTTAAAATCTTTTAAATCTAAAAGTCTTGAACTTGGACATACATCTACAACTTCATATTTCTAATGTTCCAGCTTAAGAAATGAAAATATAATCAACACGAATGACACCTATGAATTGGCACATCAGGCTCACATTTTTGTATTATTTTTGCTGCTGATATTATACCCAAAGTACCAACATTTACCAGTGTGTCGCCGTGAATTACAATAGACAAGGAAGAAGATGAAACCACATTTAGGGTACCTTTAGAACAGAACATGACATCATCTAGCTATTGGTTGCTATCACATAAGCTAGTCTTATGTAGTTTCATTGTGTTTGTTGCAGTTTGGTGCCTTAACCCCATTAGAGCCTCGACTTGGCAAGAAACTGATAGAACCATTAACTAACTTAATACATAGGTGAGTCAGTTACTGTCCATTCAAGCAGGAACACCACCAACCTGTCCAAATTGTTCTGTCACAGACAGTGCCTTCGTTATAGTAATTATGTAGACAATATTGTGTCGTCCTAACTGTACATGTAGTCTCTATGGGGTGAAAGGAATATAATGTGTCTTCTTTTGCATATTATATAATAGTTAGTAAGGTTTTTAATAGATGCTACAATTAATATTAATTTCCAGGTAGATATGTCTAGTATAGTTATTGAAGGTGTTTAGACTATATTTTAAGGAACTGTTCTGCTTGCATTGCTTTTTTAACATTTTGTTCAAATAAGCTTATTCTACACTGTAGCACTTTGTGGTTAATTGACACATTAGAGCTTCAAAACACTAGTTCTAGGCTTGGAATTGTAATATAAATAACATTTGTTTATAAAGCAATGTACATTATGTATACATAGCGCATTACTGAACATGTATGTATAGTTATCTTCAGGTGGATCACACTGGTAGGATGTAACAAACATTGTGAACCACCAGAGATCTATTTACTGTATAATATTTTTATTTTGCGTGAATTGGGATAAGGGCAGGAGAATGATGAATGATTTTATTTCGCATAGACAGGATAAATTTTTCAAGTTTCCTTATTTGTTGTTATAACAGTGAAATCAATAACCGGGCCTGGGTAATTTACGCCGATTTTAAACTAACCTTGCAATAATTAGTAACAAATATAAGAGGTGAGGGGAGTTAACATTTATCTGATGTAAGGAAAACTTTCTGACTGAAATGTGCTTTAAAATATTAACAGACATGTATGTAGTCTTTGTGTTTTTGTTTATGGCCCGTTTGCTCCATAAATGACAATATGTTATGCATTGATAGAAGTATTTATGAAAGAAATTACTAAAATACAATAAATCGTGAAATATTAAACTAAATAATTAGGTTTTTCCTTATTCGTGCTTACTATAAAGTAAATATTCAGCAACAATACATGTAAGTAATATAGTAGGAATAATTATTAAGTACTTACCTGTGATCGGAAACTCCGGTTCCTAACAAAAGTAACTCAAAAAAACATTAGTACTAAGTTACCTGTAGGAAATTGGAAACACCTAATAAATAAAAGATAGATTTTGGGTATCATTTGGACCCTTATTACTTATTTTTTTTAAAGATATTTGTAGTTTTTGTGAGAGATAATAAGGTTGAAGAAAATATACTTTCGAATGTATCAGAATTTCCAATCACTAGTAAAAGTGGCTGTACAGTCTCGCCGAGACTCCGAGGCAAGTCGATTGCTTGTATCCATATAAGAACGCTCGTCTAACCTCGTTGTGCCTCGCTTGGCTGATCGGCTGCTTCGGAGAACCTCGACGACAGTACCTACACAGCCACCAAAAAGTTTTTACACGACTTATTTACATGGAAGTATAACAGCGTATGTTTATGGGCAGCACATCAGCCATGTCGCTGCTATACGAGTGCATTAACACTGTCATCGCGGTGCTGATCAGCATCAGCAGTGGGATGCCCGGCCACGCCGCCTCCGTGCAACTCTGCGTGCAGAAGCTCAGGATACTCATTGAAGACAGCGATCAAAATTGTGAGTCATATTCTATATCATATCTATGGTAAATCCGTAACTCCTATAGAGGGATAGGAGTTACGGATTTACCATACCTATTGATTCGGAATCGGCTTTTGCTGATCAGAAAGATCTTGACTTCGTTTCGTTTCGGGTCTAACAACACGACTCGAGGTAGACTATTCGTGTTTATTTCGTGGACATAAAGTTTTCTCTGACCCGATCAAACTGATTACACGTCGATAGGTGTAGCCACTCCCTGACTTACTTCTTTTTGTTATGTCTATGTTAGATAGACGTCTGTATTAGCAATTGTATTCGACTAGACCAGCCACTCCAACTTTTAATGAGAGTACAGTTGCATTATGGCAATACCGTGAACGGCACACCTGTTTTGCTCCTGTCTTCCTATTAATTCAGGCGTTGTGTGTATGATCGTTACTAAATTAATGAGTGCAAGTAAAACTCAACGAATTCATATTCAAATACACCGATGCACTGTTTATGTTGTTGATGCCGATAATACCACCACCAGTGGTGAAGTTCAGGTCTAACATAATAATATGAACACTGTCTTGCCAGCGACACCAAAAAGAAGACCACACCTCAATTAAATGATTGAAGCAATCGACGTTTGTTCCAAATCTCTCAGACGACACTCAATAACGTTGACCTAATAAAAATAGCCACCGATTTAATATCGAGTATAATAGATAGACTACTAAATAGGCCCAATTTGTTGACAGTGAAATACTTGGGCCTGTTGGCGATGTCAAGAATACTCAAGTCCCACCCGAAATCAGTGCAGGCGCATAAGGACCTTGTGCTGGCTTGTCTCGACGACAAGGACGAGTCCATCAGGTTGAGAGCTCTAGGCTTGCTCTATGGAATGGTAAGTGACAACAGTCTTTTGGTTGTAAAATTATATTGTTTGGCAATTCATCCCCCAAAGAATCTTGAAAGAAGAAATCCTACTGGGACCTAGCTTGTCATTAAAGAACTTCCACAGTATCAAATTCTTTGTTACAAATATGTATTCCGCAATGTTACAAGAGCAGTAATATAAAAATGTATTAGTGCAGAGACTCCCAATTAAAAATACCTTCTAAATTTAAAACTTTGACCCAGGTCTCAAAGAAGAACCTAATGGAGATAGTAAAGAAGCTGATGGTCCACATGGACCGCGCCGAGGGCAC
Source organism: Diarsia brunnea (assembly GCA_949774965.1). Classification (NCBI taxonomy): domain Eukaryota; kingdom Metazoa; phylum Arthropoda; class Insecta; order Lepidoptera; family Noctuidae; genus Diarsia; species Diarsia brunnea. The sequence goes on from OX458998.1 coordinate 11,144,231, forward strand.
GTTATACCGCGACGAGTTGTTGACGCGCATTATCGAGATCTGCTCGCAGAACAACTACCAGCACGTGGTGGACTTCGAGTGGTACGTCACCGTGCTCTCCGAGCTCACCGAGATGGAGACCAGCGCTAAACATGGTGAGTTGATACAGCGGAATAAACTGGATTCAGTTTGTACGTCATGAGATTGGTTGAGCATCGATTTGATAGATAAAGAGTAATGTTTGTGTGGTCACTGTTTTGTCGTTGGTTTAGATGTCGCACTTCATTACTTCTGAGAATGAGATCCTGGGTTAGATCCCCAGATCAAGCAAGGAGTTATTACGATTTTTCTTCAGAATTTTTTCAGTAACGCAAAAGAGGTTGAATTTGTGTTGGTAACTTCAAGAGGACCGATCCTTATTACGTGAGAGTTGGGAATGTTCATACCTGAAGGAACTATTGGTACTATTAGGTGACCTTTGGCTAACCCTTCGGGATTACAGGCGCGATGTTATGTATGTGTGTGTCTGGTGTTTCAGGGCGTATGGTAGCGGCGCAGGTGACAGAGGTGGGCGCACGCGTGGCCGAGGTGCGCGTGTTTGCGGCGCGCGAGTGCGGCGCCATGGTGGCCCGCGCCGCCGCCGCGCCGCCCGGCCCGGCCTCCAAGGAGGTGCTGTACGCCGCCGCCTACGTGCTGGCCGAGTACTGCCGGTAACTACCAGTGTCTGTCTCACTACTGTAGAGTGCGGTAATGATGAAGCGATGTTGCGGCCCAGTGTGGAGCACGTTTCATCTCTCTAACTTTAAAGAGATCCAGGTTTACAGGTATAATGATCGGGGAACAGGTAGGCCAGAAATGAATTCCACAGTTGAATTATTGAATTACACAATTGCTTAGTTCGGGAATTTCGAGAAGTTATAACGGTGATGCGTTATAAGTTCTCGAACTACCCGACTAATTGCTTCACTGATTAAATGTTGTAATTCCAAAGCACACTTATGTTTGTTCAGCGAGGAGACAGTGATGCGCGAGTCGGTGTCGGGTCTGCTGGTGTGCGCGGGCATCAGCGGCGGGCACATGCGCGCGCGTGCTGTGTGCGTGCATGCCGCGCTCAAGCTGGCCGCCAACCTGCTGCAACTGTACGAGGCGCGCGACGACAAGGACGCTGCTATATCGGTCAGAATTATTTATTTAGTACTTGGAGGACTTACAGCTGATAAAAACAAACAAAAAAAAAGAAAAGAAACCATAAAAGTCACCAGAAATCCAATTACAATAACTTACATTTTTTTGTTTTGGGAAATCATCAAATTACTCCTCCTGCTTTGGGCAGAGCGTTATTGTCAGACTACTACTGACTAAAAACCACCCATGTTCCTTCTTAACCCTTGTGCCGAGGCCGCGTTATCTATATGTAGATAGTTTACTTTTTCATTATACTATGCTCTTGTCCCAATTTATTTGGGGTCGACGCAGCATGTCCTTTTCTGCCATACTTCTCTACTAATCGTCATCTAAGTAGTTAACCATTTTCTGGCCACATCATCTTTCAGCATTCGTCGCCCATTCATCGGTTCTTTTCCCTTCCAATCGACAATCTCCGCATCATACCCATACCATGAATCGATTACCACATATCTTTTCAGTCACCAGTACCACTAATTATTTCTCACTTGCGTCATTGATCAAAAAGTCATCAACTGCCTAGCCTTTTCCCAATTATGTTGGGGTTGGCTTCCAGCCTTATTAGATCCAGCTGCATCTAGTATTGTACACTGCCTTTCTAAATTCTAAAAACCAGTTAGTACTGGGTAATAGGTAGTTAGTGCTGGGTTCTTGCCCTTTGGTAAGAATGGTTGTCAGACTTTCAGGTCACTGACTACCTGTAAAGACTACCAAAGATCTATATAATTATGGCAGCCGGGACCAACAGCTTAACGTGCTTTCCGAGGCACGGAGAAACCTCGGTATGTAATGGGTGGTCACCCATCCACAGAGCAACCTAGGCAAGCGCGGCTTAACCTAAAGATCGACCTGAGTGGCAGATATTATTAAGCCACGAGCTCCTCCGATTACCAATGATCAAAAAGTATCAATAAAATAATGAACATACAATGTACTCCTCACAGATAATCCGCGAGGCGCTAGGAGGTCTGCGTCCGCTGCTGTGTAGCGAGGACATGGAGGTGCAGGAGCGCGCGCACAACGCGACGGCGCTGCTGTCGCTGGTGCTGCGCCGACTGAGCCCGGACGACTGCGCGCTGCAGCCCGACGTCGCGCCAACGCACGGCCCGCTACCGGACGCCATACTGGTCGAACATGAACAAAGGTAAACGCCGTTAGGGGGCATGAGCGTGCCGGGGCTGCAGAACACAAGGAGCTAAGAAGGAACATGGGTGGGTTTTAGCCAGTAGAAGTCTGACACTCCCTTCACCCAGAGAGGGAGGGGTCATTCGATGATTTCCCACCCACCAAAATAAAAAAACTCATCTACCTTTGCCGGAATTCTTTCAAGATAAATGGGTTTTGCCAATTTTCTTTCGCAGTCATCATTAACATTCTTTATCGACGTTCTAAGGCAAAGGAAATCTGTTTTTGTTTGCGCCAATCCTCTAATTTGAAACTTGCAAATGCGATTATTTTTTTACCCGACTACGGCGAAGCCAAAAGGAAGGGTAATGATTGGAAGTAACTTTTGTTTTATGGGGACACATGTTCAATTAATTTTGAAAACAGATAAGAGGATTAACATTATTTCCCGAATGAGAATATGTTTTTGTAACTAATGTTGTGTTCAACTTTTATTAATAGGCGACTTTAGGCAGACATCACACTTTTCAGTTTTAAAACAGTAACATGATTTATTTGCAGCAACGGTGTAGAAGTAGAGAAGGAAGAAAACATCGAAGAAGTAAACGGCGAGACTGCAGTCCAGAGTTTCAGCGGAGGGTTAATAGAGGAGCTGGCAGACTTGTTCGACGGAGAACTGAAGCCTGTCGCGCCTAAAGCGCAGAAGAAAGTTCCCACGCCTTCAGAGTAAGTTCTTTTTGTTCTTACCCTTTAGTATTTTTTTCTTCTGATTTCGAAATATTTCTAATGTTGATCTTCGTGATCAGTTCAACAAATGACGTTTTAAGGCATTCCTTAGAAGTGCTAAAGAACATTTTGTTTATCATTTCTTGTAGTAGTGAAACATGGGGTATCCTACTTGCGCACAGGAGATTATCTGATGTGCGTGTGAACTGAGGGACCAAAAAGGAATACGCGAAATGAAAATCCTAAGATTTAGTAGAAGACTTAAAACAAATGTAGAACAAATCCGGGGAATTTGTAATCAAATATATTAAAAACTACGACCCATAAAGTGTGGTCCCTCAGTTCTCACAGACGGTTAGCCAGATCTCGGAAAGTATCTTAAAAAAGAAGGTTTTGTGAATACAGACATTTAGTAAAGAATTTGGAAAGATATTCACAAAATAACAGACCACAAAGCATTAAAGATAAAAAAAATATAACGACTGAACTGTGGTCCCTCAGTCCACACAACAAAGATAAATATTTTAGTGAATATTACTGAATTAAACTAATAAAACCGTTCTTTTTCTACATAAAGTTTTAGAAGAAGTCTTAAAACATATCGTAAAAAAAAATGAAGCCTAAATATCGAAGCATTTTGAAGATAGCGATGATTATTACTGGTCCCTCAATCCTCCACTCCACTGACATATGTGCATGTGCTAGCTGCTGGGCTATAGGAATATCAGAAAGTCTAGTGTACTTAACTTTTAGTAGAAAGTTTCTTCTAAATAATAGGTATCTAAAATTGTGCATTTCTTACCTCTTAGCTGAGATAATATTATTTCTTTAATTCTATGAAAGTAAACAGAGCAGTGTGACCACACAATAAAACAAAATGTAGACAGTCCTTTTATACTTTATTTAATATAATTTTCATTTTTTAGACAAAACGAAAACAAGGTTGTACGGTTCCCGTCGGGGTTGCGGGTTGTTCGAAAGAGATACCGCGGCCTCGACATGAAGGGCTAAGAAGGAACATGGGTGGTTTTTAGTCAGTAGAAGTCTGACACTGCCTACCCCTCGATGATGATTGTATAGGAAATGGGTGTCAAGAAAACAGCAGCAATTTGAATTTAAATACGATGAACATTGACTCGTTTATTATTCAAATATAAAATTACCCACAAGAAAGGTAACTGCCTCCTAGCACAGTTTCGATAGAAGTGAGAGAGCGACTAAAGGCAACCGTCTTTTTTATAACAGACGTTTGGTGACAGTGTTGCCAGTATAAAGAAAACCAAAGATTAATTTTTGTATGATAAAATCGACTAAATATCAACAGATTGATGCTTTCCCAAGCCGCAAAAAAAAAACTTACGTACTTACAATAATTTTGAAATAATGATCATCACAGCAGCAAAAGAAGCTCGTTCAAAAAACAGTGATATCGGTAGGCAGTATAAAGAAAGATTATGAAGGCCTAGTTTTTTTTATAGCATTTCATTTTCCCACTCAGGCGTACCAGACATACCTCCCTGTTAGCAGTCCCTTCGGCCTCCACCGATTATTTGAAGATGTCACCCTTTTTGCGTCTACCCGCATTATACAGGATGTAAACGAACCCTTCACGCATACGACAACCAAGCATTCTGTACATCAAACCAAGTACCCCTACGCAAAAATTTTTGCCGGGAAATGACTTTTTTTTTGGGGTCAAAAATCACATTTTACGGTAAAACTCAAAGTAGCACTCATAAAACATTGTGTTAGTTAATGCTTTGAATAGTAAACGGGTCATGGAGATAATTTAAGTAAAGTTAAAACCTGAAATACTAGTATTTACAAAAACAGCTGTGAAAAATTTGAAACTTTGACCCCCAATATCTCCGTAACTAGGAGGTTCCCAGGTATGGTCTAGAACAAAAAATGATCGCAGTGGTGGGGAGAACAAACGCCCTTCGTTTGCGTTAAGGGTACTTTTACACCCTATATAATGACAAATTCCCATCACTCGACTCCTTCAATACCACACGGAACCGTCTTAAAAAAGAGATAATTACAATCCTGGAGCATACGCGTGTTCTCCAACCCCCTGCTAGTGTCAGTTAGGCAGTTAGTCACAAATAGACATACACCATATCATCGCACACATTCACAGACACCCACACTGCACAAACAGAGAGAGAGAGAGAAATAGAGAGAGAGAGAGAGAATACGGAGAGTGTCAGACTTCTACTGACTAAAAACCACCCATGTTCCTTCTTAGCCCTTCATGTCGAGGCCGCGGTATCTCTTTCGAACAACCCGCAACCCCGACGGGAACCGTACAACCTTGTTTTCGTTTTGTCTAAAAAATGAAAATTATATTAAATAAAGTATAAAAGGACTGTCTACATTTTGTTTTATTGTGTGGTCACACTGCTCTGTTTACTTTCATAGAATTAAAGAAATAATATTATCTCAGCTAAGAGGTAAGAAATGCACAATTTTAGATACCTATTATTTAGAAGAAACTTTCTACTAAAAGTTAAGTACACTAGACTTTCTGATATTCCTATAGCCCAGCAGCTAGCACATGCACATATGTCAGTGGAGTGGAGGATTGAGGGACCAGTAATAATCATCGCTATCTTCAAAATGCTTCGATATTTAGGCTTCATTTTTTTTTACGATATGTTTTAAGACTTCTTCTAAAACTTTATGTAGAAAAAGAACGGTTTTATTAGTTTAATTCAGTAATATTCACTAAAATATTTATCTTTGTTGTGTGGACTGAGGGACCACAGTTCAGTCGTTATATTTTTTTTATCTTTAATGCTTTGTGGTCTGTTATTTTGTGAATATCTTTCCAAATTCTTTACTAAATGTCTGTATTCACAAAACCTTCTTTTTTAAGATACTTTCCGAGATCTGGCTAACCGTCTGTGAGAACTGAGGGACCACACTTTATGGGTCGTAGTTTTCAATATATTTGATTACAAATTCCCCGGATTTGTTCTACATTTGTTTTAAGTCTTCTACTAAATCTTAGGATTTTCATTTCGCGTATTCCTTTTTGGTCCCTCAGTTCACACGCACATGATTATCTGTGCTGCCAGTCAGGACTTTCTGGGTGTCATTTGGACTGGTTGAGATAACACACATTAGGGTAATAACGCGATGACCGATGCTTAATATTATTTTCAGTATTAGTATAAAACATCAAATGAAAATAGATGTACCCTGTTTATGTATGTATCCCGTTTTCATTTGTACGTCTTCGACAGTCGGTATAGCCACAGGTAGTCAGTGACCCAAAAATCAGACAACCAGTCTTACCAAGGGGTAGCCGGGTAGCGTATACCCGTCGGGGCTGCAAGTTGTTCGAAAGAGATACCGTGGCCTCGACACAAAGGGCTAAGAAGGAACATGGCTAGTTTTTAGTCAGCAGAAGTGTGACACTCCCTACCTTTCTGCCCAGAGCGGCAGAAGTTATTCGATGATTTCCCACACTCCAAAAAAATAAAAAAAGTGGGTAGCGTATTACCCAGTACTAACTGGGTTGCAGAGGTCAGATAGGCGGTGTCTCCATGTGAAATACTGGTATTCAGCTGCGTCCAGTAAAACCTGATAGCCGACCCCAACATGCTTTATTTAAGCTTTTTGCTTTTTTTTTAAGTTTATATATTTTACTAACACAAACTGTATTATTAGTATGTATATTCTATTCCTCAAACAATGGGGCACTTAATATCGTGCCCTGTCTGTCCTGCTAGTTGTTCACTACAGGAACTGATGGACGCTACAAAAAGCGCCAAACTAGTAGCCCAATTCTGGGCCAACACAATTTAGATTGCCATCGACACGCTAAGAAGAAGAAGTATGTATATTTAGGTTAAGGTATTTATCTATGGGTCTTTGTTACCTGAAAATAAATATATTCTATTCTCTATATAATTAAAAAACATGTTGGATATTACAGTTTGAACCTAGAGCAGTGGTTGTCTCACGAGCGCTGGTCGTCGGACAGCTCGAGCTCGGAGGGCGAGGGCGAGGCGGCCGTGTTCGCGCAGCCGCCCAAGGACGCCAGGCCTACCGCGCAGTTCACGCCCGAGGAACTCGCCATGGTACGACTTTAACCACACTTATACCTACTAAAACCTTTGACAATTTAGTTGTTTTATAATAAAAGTATATGCTATGGCACCCGATAATAGCGTAACTTTCCATGATATGACGTGTCAAAAGTTTGTTATTTATTTTAAACTTTGTGCACGCCGTACGGCTCGGGTGTTCAATCCGCCTTGAATGCAATAACAAACTTTCCGCACTTGTATCAAAATGTAGTATTGTATTGATATTGACTGGTGTGTACCGCACAGCTACGCGAGGCGCGGCGACAGGAGCAGGCGAACAACCCGCACTATCTGAAGGACGACTCGCCGCGCTCCTACCAGCAAGACGACGTGGCCATCGCTGAGATAGCACTCGAAGTGCCCCTACAAGTTCACAGTATGTATATTTGATATCACATATGTTTATGGATGGTACACGCATGCACAGAAAGATAATTATACCTTTTAAAGAACTGAGATATATTCCTACCTACTACAGCATGTAGAACTACTGAGCAATTTTTTTTATGAATGTGTTGATTACATCAAAGCTTTTGACTCTGTTCACGATAGTTTCATATTTATAACTAGCTGTTTCCCGCGACCTTTGTTCTCGTGAAATTATTATAAAATTACTAGCTGTACCCGTGGTTTTGCCCTTTATCCTACCTATCTACAAAAAAACAATATTTACGACCTATTCTCATACCTACTGAATATACACACAAAATTTCATAAAAATCGGTCAAGCTGTTTCCGAAGAGTATGGCAACTAACACTGTGACACGAGAATTTTATGTATGTTTTTATATAGATAGATAGATTACTTCCTATTTGAATCGGATTTTGTTAACTATTTCATGGGTTTTATGTTTTTTTACACGGTACCCTAATCTTTTTTCTAAAAATTAAATAAGAATAGCTGGTGTTATAAGTTTTCCTTATAACATCAGCTAACTGCCAGTTAAAGTTCCGTCAAAATCGGTCCAGTCGTTTTGGAGAGTAGCCGGAACAAACATGACAGTTTTTGTTTTTTTAAAACGTAAAAAGCTGTTATATTAAATTTACAATCGGACACTAATGACTTGAATTTATTTATTTGTATAGGTAATCTGTTCCGTAACAATTCAATTATTTTTCGCAGCTAAGAGATCTGATAAATACTTAATACCACGGGAAAGTTCAAACAAGAAGAAAAAGGAGAAACGGACATCGAAGAAGCGAAAAAGCAAAAAAGATAAACCATCAAGCGACTCGGACAGTGAGGGTAAGTCTAGCGATCTTAACATTGACATAATTGAACGCTAGCCAGTTAATGAAAAACAAAACAGATAGACGACATTCACTCTCGCTGGCACGGTGGCATTATAATTGTATTTATATATAGAGCATCATAAATAAGCACGATTATTTAAAACATATATTTACTTTTTTTAAACAAATTAACATTTATTTGTGTTTTAAATCCACAAAGATTTAAAAAAAAATCATGTAAGGCTGTTTAGCAGCTTCATTTCATACCTTTGCTTCTCCTTCAACATGATGAAAGCAAAATCGCGGAAAAAAGCTAATAATTAGGAAACTCTGATTTAATTAGCTTTTTTCTGAATTTTTTTTAACATTATTTCACGACAAAAATACTTTTCGGCTTTATTATTTTATTTCTTCAAAAGTATATTGGATAACTTCGTTTGACACTTGTCCATAACTTCCTCGGGTCTATATCGGCTATTTTTAATAAGTGTTAAATTGTATTTTACAGAAGAGGTTCACCTGGCGCGGCCGGCGGTCGCGGAGGGCGGCGAGCTGCCCGAGGGCGCCGCGCTGTCGGACGACGAGCCGCCCGCGCCGCCCGACGACCCGCACCGCGCGCTCGACCTTGACCTCGACCAGTCAGTGCCACACAATAACTTACATTTATCCTATTAGATCTGACAATCTGATTTGAAACTAATCATGATTAGTTTTAAATTTATTGACCCAGCTCGTGTACTTACAGGCCTCTACGGAAAGAAGAGCTACTCTCGTCAAGAATACATCACTACCCCACGCCTGAAAGCGGGCTTTTGGAGAAAAAACGCAAGTCGAAGAAGACCAAATCCGCTGACAAAATTTCCGGCGACAAACCCATAAAGAAGAAGAAGGAAAAGAAAACTAAACAAAAGACCGTAGATTTAACGCTACCAGAAGTAGCTAAAGAAGTAGATGAAGCACTGCTCATTGACGATCTAAGCAAGACAAATGGCAAGAAAACAACGAAAGATAGTGACGCAGCAGACGGTGACTCTTTACTTGTCGAACCCCACCCGAAAGACACAAAGACTGAAAAACATAAAAAATCTAAAAAGGAATCCAAAGACAAGGAGTCCAAGAGGAATAAATCAACAAAGAAAGGTATTTTACTTTCCTAAAAAATCGTTCTGCCTTCTTCTCCATATAGTTTTCTTGCAACATGTTTTGGTACTTTGTTGCCACATACATCATCATAGCCTTGGCCTGTGTTTGGGTTGGCTTCTTGTCTAATGCATGGTCTATTACAAACCACGGACCAAACTCACCACATTTAAAGCTGTTAATTCACACACTATGTACTGCTCAGGTTTAGAGGACAACCCCAACTTATAGAACTGATTGGAAAGGCGGGTTGTTAAATTTTGGCGATATAACTACAATGCAAAATTGAATTTTAATTCAAGGTGCCATTTTGCATTGTAGTTATATCGCCAAGGTATTTGCTCTCATATTTATACTCACCGAATGCCTCTCTGTAGATCCAAACCTAAGGACAGGCCCCAACCTTAGTATCGTTTTCATGATGTGACGATGTTTCAAATAAGTCTTTGTTTAATTCACAGGTAAACATGAAAAGAAGACCGGATATGAAGAAGCATTAGGTATATCTACGCCTAGCAAAGAAGTCATTTAGTGTACATAAGTAAATTGCTTAATTTTCTTCATTCATGTCACGCTTAACATGCTGTCTCAGTGCAATTGTTAATTTGAACAATTTAAGGATATTTTTATTGATGATTAGTTCAACTCCAATATGTATAGTTTAACTCCATTCATATTTGAAAGTGAACTATGTCCATGTATATGAATATATTATAATATTTCCATAAGTCTATATAGTAACAAATAAAAAGCTAAATATATTAATCATATACAGTTTTATTATTTATAAAATTGCAATATTCAGCTTTTAAATTAATTTAATCGTGATTTGATGGTGGCGACTGTGGCAAGATAAAAACTACGGTATACAATACAAAAAAAATATACTCAAAAGCCGGTACTTCCACTAGGTAGAACACTTGCTTGCTTGCTTTCTGGCACCACCGGCGCCGCCTTCCCCAGCAGTTATTTTTATCTATGATACACAGGAATAGGGGAAGGGATAAGTGTCAAAAATTTACTTTTGCTAATTAAAAAATGTCTAACTGTTATTTGCAATGATATTTGCAATAAAACAAACCTCATGTTTTTGTTTCAGTTAATTGATTATAACTTTTGCAAATTATTCAAAAGGCCCTTTTGATTTTTTCTCAAAAAATACGTACATGCTATTTCGAATCGAATGACAATCGTTCATATTTTTCGGAGGCGGAGAAAACCAAATTGAACCAAAAAGCATTTGTTGACTATGGCTAGACTACAGTTTCCAAGTGATTGACTGAAGAAGACAAAATGGAAGGACGCCTTTTCTGCCCCAAGTTTTTTATTTAATTCCATAGTTTCTGGAAATATTATAAAATGTCAACGATTTGATGATCAATAGCAACAGACAGACGAACTACTTAGAACGAGTTGCCCGTCACGTAAGTTAAAGTCAGCCAGTTTAATTAAAGTGGAACTTACTATGAATAGTTACGAACTCGAGTGTTGTTATCTCTAGGTATTCCGCAAATACAAAAATACGGGGAACAGGGCGAGATAGAAAAAGGGAGTCACCTACTGCAACTCACACGGCGCGCGCTGCACAGCGCGCATTCTAATTAGTCGCAGATAACTCTTAGGTTTCTCTTTAGGTTCTTCCGACTACCATTCACAGGATATTGATTCATCGGCAAATTATCATCCAAAATGCAGTAGCAACTCCCTTTTTCTATCTCGCCCTTTTCCCCGTATTTTTGTATTTGCGGAAAACCTAGAGATAACAACACTCTAGTTCGTAAATAGTATAATTTTTGAGATATAAATGTGGCCCTGCTGGGGAGACTCTCCAGCAGGGCCACCTATCAACCCTTATATCTTTTGAACCAGTGACCGTCAAATTCTGATATTTGGTGTCAAATTAGCGACAAAATATAGGAGAAAACAGATCGTCGCTAGGTGCCATAGATTTTGAGATATAAATTTGGCCCTGCTGGGGAGACTCTCCAGCAGGGCCAACTATAAACCCTTATATCTTTTGAACCAGTGAGCGACAAATTCTGATACTTGGGGACAAATTAGCGACAAAAATTTTGTGTTATTAAAATTAAAATCCCTGATGGTGGCCCTGCCAGAGTCACGGACACCGCCGCCACGCGTCCCGCCCTGCGCTCTCTATGAATAACATCGTATATTGCCATGTTTGCGTTTACGCGTGCGATGATATCTGCCGCTGCACGCGCCGCCTCTCCGTAAACAGAAAAACGCCCAACGCACCGCGAGACACCGCCCCGCGTTTTTGTAAATTAGGCCTAACGTGTGTAACGCTCATCTACGTTTTATACACAGTGATCTATAGCAACTGCTAATGCTAATGGGAAAGTGTAAAGAACAACTAAAATACAGATCTAAAATATATTTTATTTAAATAGGTTTACCTTCAAACGAAGCCAAAAATAAATATTTAGACTTGTATACACAACATAGCATATTTGGATTACACTGCTGATTAAAATAATTATGTATTGTACTTTAATATTCGAATCTCTGCAGATTCTCAATGTGGCAATTAAAAAAAATTACTGTCGCTATTTACAAATAAACATACATATCGTACATAATGTACAAAATACTAATTATTGCGTCGTTACACATCTCAACGTACACCTCTAGGTGTACTACAAAATTAACAATACATACTTTTAATATGTTCGTAAATTAATGTAATAAATGAAATACTTTCTCGATCTCGATCGATTAATGTTTGTGAGGAAATAGCAAATTACAATTTTATAACAACTTGAAGCATTTTAACACTTCACTACAACATCAATGTTATTTTAATAATCACTTGAACTGTGTGTTCTGTTATCTAATAGTTTCACTTATACTAAATGTGGTACAATAAATAAATCAATGAACTACATTATTTAATCTAATTGGCTCTGATGCATCCAGTTCTAAGTGAAATCTGCTGTTACATATTCAATCACCAACACTCGTTCTCTGAAATTCGTGACTTTTGAATACTAACTACAAATGGTCTAATAACTTGGCTTTGATCGAAGTGCATGAAAAGTCTATTGAAGGGTAAAGTGCTAACTAATTCACATGTAGATATCACAAAGTACTTCAGCATATTCTCGTATAATATTAATATAACAATAAAGTCTATCTATAAAGTATGTAATATATGGAATACGTAGACTGCAAGTATGCCACAAATACAGTAGTTATGGCCATCTAAGTGTTCTGTTAAAAGCTTCAATGGCTTCAAGATGAAATTTTGGCCATGCGTCAAGTCTATACTTCGTAAAATATGTTTAATAGAATGCTAGCTGATAACAGGCGACAAAGACTGGCGCACAACTACCAAGCATTACAATCACTTGAGCCATAAATTCATAGCAACAATAATTACAACTGGATTACGTTAGACAACAATGATGACCAATTAGATAGTGATGGTAAAGATACATGAAAATACTGCAATTTTTTACTTTTTGTTCATAATAAACTCAGGGATGTCAAATTTCACCTCAACTCCAGCTTTTTTGGCGAGATTTACGATCTCGGACAGCTGAACCACGAGCTGCGCAGCCTCATCGAGGTTATCACGCGGCACCAGGCGCAGTCCTGACTCTGCGATCAATTTTCTCGCCTCATTCACTTTTGTACCCTGTCAAAAGTTAAAGGTTATGTAACAGTCAAAACTTAACCTACCTCAAGGTACCAAAAAGGTTATGAGGAATCAAATATGATAACAACGGTGATAAATTAAATCACACATACCTGAAGACGAACAATGACTGGGATTTGGATACTAAGGTTCTTGGCCGCAGTTACAATTCCCTCAGCAATGACATCACACCTCATGATACCTCCGAAGATGTTTACCAATATGGCAGTCACATTCGGATCCGACAAGATGATAGTGAAGGCTTCCTAAAACAGAAAGAATTATGTTAATATTACGTATTGTAGCAGACATATAGCATTACATTTAGTAATGTGTCGAGACGCACCGTTACAGCCTGAGCAGTGGCACCACCACCGACGTCCAGGAAGTTGGCGGGGTCACCGCCGTGCAACTTAATGATGTCCATCGTAGCCATGGCCAACCCGGCACCATTTACCATGCACCCAATAGTACCTAAGATAGCCAGATATTATTAAATTCACAATCTTAATATGTATATAAAAATCACGAAGGGTTAGGCGTGTACCTAATACTTCGCCAGTTAGGGCCCTAGCACACGGCGTATATTAAACGCGCCGACGACGCCGTAGACGTATCAGCTCATAACGTCAACTTCGCAAAATGACAACCGATCGCAAAATGTCCACTTCTCAAAATGTCAACTTCCTAAAATGTAAAATTCGCATAATGACTATTTTTTAAAATGACACACTCTTAAAACATCAACTTCTCACAATGTCAACTTTATAAAATGACAAATTTGCATTATGAAAACTCCACGTAGTAGTACTCCACGTAGTAGTACTCCACGTAGCAGTTATACAATATACTATTGTAGATATCTGAAAACTTTAAAAATAATATAATATCAGCCATTTGTGTCCCACTGCAGGGCAAAGGCCTCCCTTTCCTCTTTCCACTTATCCCTATCCAGTGCTCCGGTTTGCCATTCCCAGCGAAAAGAATCCCGTTCGTCCTGCCATCTCCTTCTGGGCCTGCCGCGCTTTCGTTTACTGCTGTTTGGGAAAAATAAAATACCAAAATTTATAATCAATCAACTGATAGCCTAGATAAATAAATTGGAGCTTACAATCTAAATGATTTTTTATTTCTATGGAGAATCAATGTTTTTTTTTGGTTTATATTGTTGTTTTTCGAAATTTTGATGTTTTTTTTTTGTTTTTGTTTAAGATGACATACCTATTAAGTTACTATTACATTTGATTAATTATAAATTTTGGTATTTTATTTTTAAAGTTTTCAGATATCTACCTACACAAATTAGTATAAATGTATATATTGTGTAATAACTAGCTACGTGGAGTTATCATTATGCGAATTTGTCATTTTAAGAAGTTGACATTGTGAGAAGTTGATGTTATGAGAGTTTGTCATTTTGAGAAACGGACATTTTGAAAAATAGTCATTATGCGATCGGTTGACGTAATGAGCTGATACGGCCGTAGATGTCAATTTTTGCGTTATTATAGAATCAAACGCGCGTGTGAGGCGCGTTCGAAACTCGTTTTATGCGCGTAAAAAGGGTCGGTATGGGATCGCTGTATAGAATCTGCGCATATACGCGCGTTTCACGATCGCCCTGTGTGCTTAGGTTACAAGGTTACGTTCAACCCTCGTTTGAAGCGCGTATACGCGCGTCATCAGCGCGTCTTCGGCGCCGTAGAAAATACGCCGTGTGCTATGGGGCTTATCTAAGTGCCGCGTAATAGCACCTCTATTAAGAAGGTGTGCACCTCTATCAGGAAGTAGAGGTGTTATGTTTAGAATACATTGTTATTAAACAGTTATTATGCTAAAGAACAGAAATGTCCAAGCTATGAAACTGTGCGAAGCAAGGGCGGGTCGCAAGTTCATAATGCATTTAATAACAGTCATACCATCAAGTGCAATGTAGTTCAAGTTTGACTTAGCAGCTTGGATTTCTTTGGGATCTTCCTGAGTCGGGTCCCTCAAAGCAAATAGTTCCTTTTGTCTGTAGTCAGCGTTGTCGTCGAACCGGATCTTAGCATCTAAGCAGAAGACTGAAACCAAAATTGCTAAATTATGATAACTATCATTTGTTTTGGATTCAGAACTTTACAATACTTTCGAATCATCCGTGGTAGGCGTATAATAAAATCGATATTATTTTGACTTCCACTCCATGTTAACCCTTTCAGACCTGGCGTACACAAATGTACACATAAGATATAAAACAATGTTTTGGTATTTATTTCGCAACAATTGCAATTTAGAACGGTTGTATCCTTATGTCCACATTATAAACTACAAAAAATTATACTACTAACGCCATCTCTTAGCATTCTTTGTGACTTTTTCGACAAGTTTCGACCAATGGCTGACCGAAGTTGGAGCTGTGTAGGTAAGCTCATCATTTTTATTTCTAAAAAGTAGGAAATATGGAAATATACGCACTGCAAAAATATGAATATATGTGTTATATTCCTAAGGTCATACGTAACATATCATTTGACTTTGTTATTCTATTTTTGTATCAATTATCACAATTTTTATATTTGTACACAAATGTACACATCAGGCGTAAACGATGTCCCCACCGGAGTGTTCCCACGTTGCCGTCGTGGTGGGGCTTGTGTGTCTCAATGATCCTTGGAGCTCTGCCGGTAGATATACTCATGCCGGAAAGGTCCAAGGGGAAAGACCAGACAAAGAGGGACACGCGAGGGGCGCACCGCCCGGATACGTGAACAGTGTTCGTTTTTTCGGGCGGTGCGCCTGTCGGAGGAAGAAACCCTACTTGACGCCCTCTGGTTCGCGTCTGCTCATCAGACGTGACTGTGAGGGCGGTGAGTAGGCGGGGGAGAGTAGTAGGTGGAGATAGGGACCGCACCCTCTAAAAGGAAAAACGAAATGAAATGAAGACTATCGAAACAGTATTACCCCAGGGCGGTACCAGCTGCTTAGCAGCTGGAGAATCCGCCACGTCTCCGCTGGAGGCGTCAAGCCCCTCGTATTCTGGGGGGGGGGCAACGATTGTCCGACACCATCTGCCAGTGGCAGCAAGAGCCGAGGAGGCTCCCGGTCATTAAGTCCTGTGACCGGTAGTGGCAAACTTTGGAAAAGGAGCTCGCCTGAGCGGCGATGTGACCGATGCGGGGTCGGACTCTGACTCCGTGTCTAGCAGCTCGGCGAGCTCTGGTCGCGAGGAAGTGGGGTCTGCTACGGCACAGCGTTTCCGTAAGCGGCCCAGAACGGAGGACGAATCCTCCAACGGAGGGATGAAATCGGCCCGGAAAGTCCCCCGGAGTGGGCGAGGCAAAGGTGGCAGGGGAAGGCTGCTTGCGTCCCAGAAGACTGGTCGGCGAGCCACGGAGGGCGCCAGGGCGGGTACTCACCTTAGTCGGAGGGTACTGTCCTCGGCGTCTTCCGGCGGTGAGCCGGGGACCGGTACCGGCTCGGACCAGGAACGCATGGCCGGATTTGCAGAGGTGGTGGAGGCCGCGATCCGCGATGTGGCCTTGAAGAGGATTCACTCCTCTAAAACCAAGGCCATTATCGCGGCCTCAGCCTCAATTTTGGCGGCAGCCAAAACATTAAGTTGTGGGCCTCCGTCGTCGGACGAGATGTCCACATTACGGGCGGAGGTCACCCGTTTGGCGGCTGCCATGAAGGAGCTCCAAAAGGAGAATGGGAGCCTCCGAGCTGAGTTGGCCGGGCTCCGAGAAGCGAGCCCAGAGGAGGTGCCTCAGGAGGGGCGCGAACACGGGCAAAGCCAGCCCCCAGCTGCCGATGACCAGGTTCTGAACCTGATTCGGCAGGAGCTGGCTGCCTTCCACAAAAGGTGGTACTCTAGTTTTGTTAATTTTATAAAAATAATTAATATTTCCTAATAAAAACATTTATAAATTAAACATTTAATAATTTCAGTGAAACATCCTTGTTGTCATTATGTAGGACGGATGTGCACATTTGTACACAAAAAGAAAAACTATTTTTTCTTTAAAAGTTGACAGCTAGGATTTTTTTCATTATTTTTTCCTTTGTCTTTTTACCCTAGTCTAGCTACAGGATTTTTTTTAGATTCATTGGTTACAAAAAAATAATTCAGGTCTGAAAGGGTTAAGGAGAAGAACACTGAAAGCTATGAACAGGTGGCGTTGCTTGTCCCATTGAGTCGAAATCGCAGTTAGTTTAATCACTTACTCGTTTTCAATACAACTAGAAACAAGCAGCCATAAATTAATGTAAAACATGTTCCAAGATAATTATATCAAAAAAGGTAAGAACTTACATTGGCCAGTAATGGCATCTTCTGCATATGGGTTCACCTCAACTAGAAGAGCGTCTTTTTTCACAAAGAGGTCGTACAACTTTTTAACCATACCTTGCGCCTCAGGTGTGTTTAGACCAATCTAGAACAAATGTTAGTTTAAAAATCAGCTTTCCATCCATCTAATTCACACCTGCAAATTCTAATGTGTAGACCTACTTGTTTATGAATTTCTTTGAAAAGAACAATACCATAGTGCTAGTTGTGGTGTTCCTCGCTCTTGAAAACCAACCACCAAAGCTTGCCGTAGCACTTGGCTGCATTGCCATTGGAAGAGACTGGTCGCCTAGTGTCAGATATAAATGAAGTACCTTAGTTAAAACACGTTGTATCTGTTCGTCCTGGATTCCTTTTATGATGTCGATAGGTTCGTAGATGATAGCATCAGGATTCGATGCAGCCACATCCTCAATGCTCACACCACCTTGAGAGGATGCAATAATAACTGGACCCTAGAAACAAGATTTATGAAATTGTTTTAGTTAGTATGCATGGCAGGAAGTGTAAGAATAGGTTAGTATAAAAAAATACAAACATACGTACATTGAAGCTGCGCTCCATCATGACGGCAATGTAAAATTCCCTACGGGGGAACTTTCGCTCGGTCACCATGACCTTATTGCAGATCCGTCCTGCAGCACCTGTCTGCTTTGTGACAAGGTACTGCTTCAGCATCTTGCTAGCTAGCTCTTGGGCGACTTCAGGCCTAAGTAGTAACAGTAAGGACAGCTTACAGTGAATGAACAATATTTATGTATTCAGTCAAAATAGACATATTTTGTCAACTAAGTTAATGGATTACTTTACAAAATGTCAATAAAGTAATTCAATAATTCCAATTTAATTATTTCTGTTTATATAAAATATATTATTTTACTTACGTGTCAACCATTTTGACACCGCCTTGGAGGCCACTTTTGAAGGAACCTCTTCCTCTGCCTCCAGCAAGAACCTAAAATAGCACTAGTTATTTTAATTCCCATACAAACTTAACTGTCTGCTTACCCTAAATGTTTTAATGGGTCTTTGTACTTATCATGAACAAGAAAATAAAGAATGAGTTTTCTTTATATTTTACAGTAAAGCTCATTTTTAATGGGTATAATTTTAAAGACTTCAAACAACTTTAGTAATTTACCTGAGCCTTGAGTACAATGTCTTTTGAGTTAAGTTCTTTAGCATACTTGAAAACTTCTTCTGGGGTGCTGGCCACGTTGAACTTGGGTACAGGTATGCCATGGTCTTGGAGGAGGGTGTAGCTTATATGCTCATGGACATTCAAGTTTCGGACTTGTTGTTTTCTTGGGAAGTGGTTTGCAGTTGTTGCCACCAGCAACTAGGATTAAACACAATGAATTATGTATTTGCTGGAATAGAATACCAAATATTAACTAAGTTACTGTAACTAAGTTTTCAAATTATTTTTAACAATTTAACAGCACCATATTTTATTATCGTTTTTATGTTACGTGTAAAACAGCATCAAGATAAATCATTTTCATCTTACTTGTATGTGAGTGAATTTCACATGAACTTGTGTATAACAAGTGCCTTTATCACAAAAATCTGATAACATCTAATCATAATAAATTATACTGCCTAGTCATTTACAAGATTGCTTTCATATCTGCATCAAAATAACTTAGAAAATAAAAATGTGATTTTTCCTATTGTATGATTCAACATAAAATAAAGATAATAATTATGTTATTGTCATACATATTATATACATGTAGTACTCATTCATGGGTTGCTCATTAATAAGATAAACACTGTAACATACATTAAACTTTGTACAAATCTAAACATGTGACAGTAACATGTAAGTATGTACTTATTTCATAAAACTATTACATAATAATTTCTGGTGCTAAGAAGGCCCAGTTTTTAATCCTTACTTTGTAAGAGTATGCTTAAAAAATTTAAATGACTAAGTATACCTTTCTTTATGAGGCCTTTTTTTTTTTGGAGGTTGGGAAATCATCAAATAACCCCTCCCGTTCTTGGGCAGAGCAAAATGGAGTCTCAGACTTCTACTGACTAAAAACCACCCATGTTCCTTTTTAGCCCTTTATGTCGAGCCCGTGGTATCTCTTGCGAACAACCCGCAGCCCCCGTGGGTCTTTATGAGGCCTTTGCGCAGCAGTGGGATGATGTAGGCTAACAGTATCAGTATACCTTTCTAACATTGACTGACGAAATCTTTATCCATGTTTAAAGATAACAACACTTACAAGTTAAATCATATTTAAATAAATTTCCTAACTACTAACAATTTAACAGATCATTTGATTTTCAACAAAACATGCCAAAATTAAGTTGTTTGTTATTGTTTATATTAATTCATGTCTGGCCTTCAGATTGAGATAGCAAGAGGGCAAATCAATACTCATGATTTACTTCTCACCAATTCTAGCTAAAAGCTATTGTCCCTAAAAAAAACCGGCCCGTGTTTTGGGATGTCGGTACTATAGTTTTAGACAATATAATTTAGATATTGATATAAATAAATAAAAAATGAGTGATTAATGTGATTATGTGACCATACCTAATTTAAAATTTAACATATTAGCTTAAAATATTGAATTATTACAAGGTATTCTGGTTATTATCGTAACATAAGTAACTTATGAAATGCTCCTAAGATGACCCACTGACCAACCAATTTGAATAAATGTATTCAAGTGGTTTGTGCACTAAGTTAATTTGAATTAATTTATTATTTGCAGAGCAACTGCACATCCTCAGGGCTCCAATGATATATTCTCGTTTAATTAAATAAATCCTGTAAAAAGCCTAGTGTCTAGTCCCCAACAGCTGTCTTTTACATGCTTTCTGTTAATAAAATAATGTTCTTGTAAGACCAGCCAGACGTATTGATTTTTGGAAAGTAATTATGTTGTGTAAATTTTGGTATCATTAAAAAAAGGGGATGTTACATGCCTGAAAATTACGTCGATCAGTAATGTTCACTACAAACGTACTAGCGATGACGTAAGGTCACAATAGCTGAAAATGACAAGGTCAAACTTATAAATAAATGTCTAAATTACTGTCAAGGTCTATCGATATTGAACGTAAAACAGTTTTATAATTTTATTTTTTAAAGAATTATAAACTTGAAAAAGTATATTATTTTAGATATTTGAGTTAAACCCAAGTCAATATTTTATTGTTTTAGTGTCATCTAGAATAGTAGTACATTGTTATTAAAAAACACTCAAATAATAATTCATATTGTGACCATAACTAACTACATAATTATGAAATTACCTTATTAGCATTTTTCAGGGAAATAATTTGGGCAAGACCAAGAGGACGGGGAAGTAGGGCCGCCATTTTTACACTACCACAGACCACAGAGCATAAATAGTAACTAACTGAGCCAGGGAAGAGGCATAGAGAGAGTTCACAGAAAAAGTTAGAAAACCTTTTTGGTCATTCGAACATTCGCAGAAATGTTGCCACTCTTTTCCTCAATTAAATATTATTGTATGCAATTGCAATGCTTGGCCCAAACAGGCTTGGCCCTTCTACAGAGTGAGAGCCCGTCGATAGCGTGTGAGCCCGTCGATAGCGTCGATTATTATTAAACTTGGCCAGTCGCCTAGACGAGGCGCGCCACACGTTTCTTTTCTTTATGATCAAAGGAGGCACTCTAATGCTCTCACAATAGGTATTGGAGTCGAATTGCTGTAGAGCCAAGGTGTAGCCGAAAAGAAAAGGGATTAGGGACATAGCATCTACTACATAGCATCAGCTACATCGATCATTCGAGATTACTGATTTTACCGAGCTGCTGAATATGCAACCCCTAGAAAATGAACTTGCTGGCGCCCATGAAAAGTTACAGTTAGCAATAAGTTAAGTCCATTTCACGAAAGAAGTCCCGCAGACGCAGCGCTGTATGTCGCGCGACATAATGTTGTTTCACAACTTTTGGCATCGTAAATAAACCTTATACCGCACTAATCCAATAATAAACTCACAAAATATCTACCACAACAAACGCACCTTGATAACATCGACAAACGACAACATGGCCGATCTGTTAAATTTAGTTTCACAATTGTCCGCGGGACTTCTTTCGTGAAATGGACTTTAAGTGATAGCCTAAATAAGTAATCATTAAAGCTCTCTGAGTGCGGCAGTTAGTGTTGACTTAAGTAATCATTAAACCTCTCTGAGTGCGGCAGTTACTGCGGTACTCAGAGATATTTAATTGTACAAAGTCACCGAATTGCGTAAGTAAAGTTATTTTAGACTGTTTTAGTGTTTTTTTTTCGATGTTATTTTTCATTCATAATTTTCATAAATAAGTTTATAAAAGTGAATTAACTAGATTGTAATAACATGTTTTAGAGAAGTTGTCGTAATTAATAAAAATCTTATAAACGATAAAATTGTTTTTTTATACCTTACTGACAGCACCTACAGTAATGCTATTCATTCCATATCTGTTCTCGTGGGTATAGTTTCTCTACTATGGTGCATTTCTAAATAAGTTGCTAGTGAGCATTGAAACAACCCGCATAATTTCATTGCTTCCGTAGATCTTTATACACTTTGAATTTATTAAAATAGGTATAACACCAATAATTAATCTATTTAACGTTAGCGATATCGTTTGTCGATAATTTGTAGCACATCCCTATCACACTAGCGCATCTACCGGGGAATAGCTGAACTAATTATATTCCAGTTTCTTCTATTCACGACTAGATGGCGCTACAGACGCACGAGATGAAAATATTTGTATGACAAATGTCCCAATGCCCGCTCTATACCTATCTTAAATCTCTTTGTCGCCGCATAACATGGCGGAAACGGCACCTAAAAAGGAACATAAAGTTCTAAAGCTATTAGTTTCTTGCCTACCTACTATTGTGTGACTCGTAACACCAAATGTTGCCATTATGAGCAACAACTGAAATATTGTTGTCTCTTTCATCAAATACGATTACTGCATTAGAAAGAACGAAACAAAACGATATTTTACATTCTGTATCCTATTTCACTCATATTTGTATAACCAAATGTATCCATAGAATATCGCGGTGTCTCCATGTTTTTTCTATCTCAATGGTTTTGAACCAAAATAGTCAATGGTATTGATGAAATGTCATAAAATGTCGTCTTTTCAATACAATGCCATCAATAATTCTACAATTAATTTCTCCGAAACTGTTCGTTCCCGACGGATGAAACTTTGCAAATCGTTTTCTTATATTAGTAGGAACCTACAATAAAAATTACAACATCCTAGGTCCATGTAGCCATTTAAGTGACTACCCATAACTTAGGTAGGTACTGTGCAAGTAAAATGAAACAATTTGTTTAATCCCATATTATTTATATATTAAATAAAATTGTCGGAACTAGGTAATTTTTCAAAGTCTAACCTATCTACATTTCTATTTTTTTCTTCAGTCCACACTCCATTTCCAGAAAAATAATGATTCTTCTCTAGTAAATATAAAACTAAACTTAATTTTTGAGACTTGCTCAAAGAATCATAATTTAAATTTTCTTGAAACATAGGACACTGCTTTTCTATTAGCTTTTTATCAATTGAATAAAGAGTTTCTCTAACTTTCTTCCAAGGATATAATAGAATAGGACAGTTTTCATAAATATCTTGGTCTGTAAACTGTGTGGACAGTTGCTCATAAACAAACTTCACTTGCAGTACTGGTGTGTTAATCCAAAAAGGGTGCCTTTTTATAATGCTACGAATATTTTTCATATTAAATTTCTTTCCTAAAGACTGTGATATGCAGAACAATAAATCTTTTCCTTTGCCTAACCTGTCACCAGGAGCTTTTTCAAAGATTTCATAATGAGCTGCACTTCCAGACAGAACATTTAAACTAACACACTTTTTGTTCTTACTGTATAGTTTGTTCAATCGCTTCATTGCTGTTGTGTTATAGTGTATCATCTTCAGAAACCGAGGATGATTAATAAATGCACTGAATTCGGGTATACTTTTTGCTTGATCTAATCTTTCTCTTACTGTATCAGGAGCTAAAGTATAAATACTAAAACATCTTCTTTGTGCTTCATTGCTAATCCCATATTCTTCTAAAATCTTCCGTGTTTCAAGCATAGTATTAAATTTTCTTGTAGCTAACTTTGGATGCATCCTTATGACTTCCTTGATATCAATTCCACCAATACTTCGGAAAACATGAATTAATTTTTTAAAATTTTCTGGATCAACATGGATTAGATATAAGTTAGATTTAATTTTATGATTTGGAATCATAATTTGTAATTGTAATATTTCTAATGTGTCATTTATATATTCCAAAGGACGATGTTTAATTGTAGGATAAGTTTTAACACCTCTATAAAATTCTTCATTTGTGAGATCCAACACAAGTTCAAGATATCGCTGAATGATTTTTAAGCGCAGTGTGTATAATGATGTGCAGTTTACATCTTCATCAATTAGAGTCGTAAGAGATGTAGGCCACTGGGTCATAAAACTTGCTAGTTTATTTTCAACATTCATATGAGGAGGTAGATATCCCAATGTTTTCAGTTCTCCAATTGTCTTCTGTTTTAATATTGTTAAGTATGTTGCTAAAGATGCAGACGATATATTTTGAATCCCACATTCCTCTAGAACCTTGAAGCGAAATTTTAAGGTTACAGGTAAAATTCCAAACAAGGCAGGCTCTTCTATCAGTGTGTGGTTGGAAAATCCCATCTCATTAATAGTATGTACTAAACTTCCGATTCTTTCATCATTAAGTTTAGATATAACTGGATGTTTCATACATAAATAGTGTGCTTTGTTTTCGCTTATGTTAAGATGTTTACATAAACTTTTCACGTAACTTGTGCTTTCTTTAATCGTTGCATTGACCTGCAAATAACGCCTACCTCTACACAAGAGGTAAATTATATTATACCTCCTTGAATTCATCAGTATATACTGCATTTATAAAACGTTTAAAATAATTACTTAATTATACATACATCTTTCTTTGGTATAAAATAAAAATTATTTACATTACATCATGACAATAATAGATTGACAGTAATGACATGACAGCTATACACCCATTGACCCATGGAAGTATTAGTTACGTTTTAACTTCATGATTGTTGTTGCGTTGTTAAAACAATCATGATTGTGGACTTATGGTGGCTACTTTGAAGCCAGTGCTGGAAGACTCACTTGGGGGTTTTCTAACACCGTTAGGCGCGGACTGCCGAGACGCCTTGATATCGATTGTCTATTGACCATTTTATTGGGTCGCGGTCGTTATTGTATTGTTTATGCTAGGTAACATAGAGGTGCGCCGTGTGATATATAGGGATGTCGGAAGCTAAATTGAAAAAAATATATATCGGCCAGTATTTTTTTTTAAATAACGTCTATGAACTATTATTTATACTGAAAACGGGATATTTACCATGTTTACTGATTGATTCGAGTTCCCGATATTTCGGCTTCAGTTTATCCGTGATCATGGTGCTTGTAAATGTGCTCATTTAAAAAATCGCAGATATAACTTTGTCATTCATACAAACACTATGAAAAACAAACTTATCACAAAATATATTTTTCTGTTGTCGCTTTAACAAGAAATAATACAAATTAAAGGGGGCTTCCCTAATCTACTAATCCTTGTATGGAAACCTTTTTTGGAGGGGGGGGGGGAATCGTCAAATAACCCTTCCCACTCAGGACAGAGCGAAAGGCAGTGTCAGACTTCTACTGACTAAAAACCACCCATGTTCCTTCTAAGCCCTTTCGCCGAGGCCGCGGTATATCTTTCGAACAGCCCGCAGCCCCGTCGGGATGGTATGGAACCCTTCATGTGCAAGTCCGACTTGCACTTGGCCAGTTTTTTTTATTTCTGTATTCTTCACCGATTTCTCAGTGGTCATAAATAAATAAGTTTTCAATACTTGATTTTTTTATTTAAATAAACTTTATTATCTTATTAAAAAATTGCGATAAAGGTATTGCTTGAAACTTTGTTTACTGACCCTGCCTATGGTATAGGGATGTGACATTGTACATAAAAAATTGATTAATCGGTTTTTTCTTTGGCATGATAAATCGATTTATAAATAATCGATATTTCTCAAGAAAATAACCGATTTTGTTATATTAATTGATTTTTTCCTTAATTTCAAAATAAACGCCTTAAATTTATTCGCCAATAGATTTATTCATTACAAATAAACAACAGAAATAGTAAGTTCTTATACAGGATGTAAACGAACCCTTCACGCGTCCGAAAACCAAGCATTCTGTACATCAAACCAAGTACCCCTACGCAAAAATTTTTGCTGGGAAATGACTTTTTTTTTGGGGTCAATAATTACATTTTACGGTAAAACTCAAAGTAGCACTCTTAAAACATTGTGCTAGTGGAGGCTTTGATTAGTAAACGGGTCATGGAGCTAATTTAAGTAAAGTTAAAACCTGAAATACTAGTATTTACAAAAACAGCTGTGAAAAATTTGGAACTTTGACCCCCAATATCTCCGCAACTAGGAGGTTCCCAGGTATGGTCTAAAACAAAAAAATGATTACAGTGGTGGGGAGAACAAATGCCCTTCGTTTGCGTTAAGGGTACTTTTACACCCTTTATAATCAACACAAATTAAAGTTTTTAAATAATTCACGCAAATCAAAGTTTTAGAATAATCAACATAAATTAACAAAACTAAACTATTAAAAATAAAAAAACTTGAAATCCTTAAAGTTTGTTTTTTTTGTTTCGTGGTGCATTTGTGAACTCCGTGGTTTGTTTTGTCCGGCTTATCGAAACACTACGGTTTTTAGTTACGTTTTTGTATAACAGATTCATAATTATCTACTTAAGGTGAATGCGACAAGGTAGCTCGCGAAATTCGAATACTTAACTTTTTCATAAAATAGTCACTCAAGAGACTATGAACTGCGACGGTTCTGTTGGTGATTTTAATTATTATTACTCAGTAAAGTCACATCAAGCACTGTTATAGAAGCGATTTCAGCGTAGACGTACAGGTGGCATTTATGTAATACTGATCGACCTAATTCTTAATAGTAATTCGCAATCCGGCTTCTAAAAGCCCAGACTTAATGGGGGTGGCCAACGACCATACAGCCACTAGACGCCTAATAACAGGCGACAAATGTCTGTCAACACATTAGGGTAAAAATCTTATGCATGTCGTCACTCACAAAGTTCGAATTAGTATCGACCACTTCTGCGAGCCGTAGACACTTCCGCACTACACCTTTGAAAATTCCAGAAAATAGACATAACATAGCCCCGTGTACAGTACGTTGGTGTGATAAAGAAAGCCGAACTTCAAGTTTTCTGAAAGACGGTATCACATTTCATCGGTAAGTTAATAGTTCCATAATCTAAATAAGATTAATTTTCTGACATTATTTTTCGGAGTTCATCGTATACTGGTCATAGTTGATGTCTTTCATGATTGCGTCTCTTTCTTCTGAAAGTTTTTTTTTTCATCTCTTTTCCTCGATTTGAAGCAAACATAATTAGTGATGTTCCAAATCGTATGACTACCTCTGTTATCGATAAAGCAACAAAAACCTATAACTAAATTTATTTAAGCAAAAAATATATTGTTAATAATTAAAAATTACAACAGATACAGCTAATAAATTATTATTAAGAAACTTTAATGATTAATTTTAGATACCCAAACGATCCTGATTTAAAAAATAAATGGGTAATTGCAACCAAGCGAGAGAACTGGATTCCATCTAATGTCCATTTCACGAAAGAAGTCCCGCGGACAATTGTGGAACTAAATTTAACAGATCGGCCATGTTTTCGTTTGTCGATGTTATCAAGGTGGGTTTGTTGTGGTAGATATTTTGTGAGTTTATTATTGGATTAGTGCGTTATAAGGTTTATTTACGATGCCAAAAGTTGTGAAACAACATTATGTCGCGCGACATACAGCGCTGCGTCTGCGGGACTTCTTTCGTGAAATGGACTTTACTTATAGTGTAATATGTTCACGTCATTTTACCGAAGATTGTTTTTTGACAGTCTTGCCATTTTTTACTTTCTTCTCACTTATTTTTTACTCATGAAAATATATTATCTCTTATAAATATGCTGTGTGTGCGATAACTGTGCACCCCACACCACACACTACCTTATTTCGGAATTTATATAATCTGCTAATGCTTGTGATTGTGAACAAGATATTTTGGTGAACAAAATATTTCGGCTTGTTTCTCATCTAAAATTGAATAATACCTAAAAAATAAGCCACGTGAGTCCCGAGACTCCCGAGTTAGATCACTCTATCACATTGCGCGCTGTATTCAATTAAGTTAGTCCTACCTCACCAAAGACTTCGAACATAGCTTGAAATAATTACGGAAATCATTTTAAAATATTGTTTTAATTATTTTTGAATGTACCTACATGATTCAATCATATTCAGAATAAAGAAGGTATTTAAATGCAAGTTATGTTTTATTAAATACAATAAAAAAATATCGATACTTTCTTGTTTGATTTAAACCTGTCCCATCCCTAGTGAAATGCAATGAACTTGAAAGGGCCAATCAGAACGCAGTACCCCGTACCCCGCACCTCAGCAAGTTGACAGAATTTATTACGTGCATCAGATCGAGTAATAGGCGTCTAGTGGCTGTCAGGGTGCTCAATCTTAGTACAAAAAACTGGGGACAGAATGGGGTACAATGATACAAAATCACGAAGTATGTGTAGTCCCTGTACTGAATGAGTTTAAGTGTGTTTTTTTAATTTTGTCGGATTATAATCGCTCAATTTATATCAAATACAAATAAGAGATGGCAGCTCTATAGCTCCGATAGCTCATTACAAATATTTTAACTGACTTATTGTTTATTTTAACCAAAGAATAGCATCATTATCATAAATTTGAATTGCATTAAACTCACAGAATTATTTGCGCTAACGTACATTGGGGTGTTGGTAGAGTATTCTTGATGGTTTTAATTACTAATAAACTGGTAACCCTAATACAAATGTCTGCAAAAATCTGACGCGTGCGCCGGTTTTGTTTGTTTACTTTTTTATTCTTTCTGTGTTAATTTGTGTATTTGTTGTTGTTGAGTGAAAACTCCTCCGGCAAATCCCTACCTGTGACCAGAAAGGATTTGTGAGTGATTGTGTCACAACCGTCACAACGGAGATAGGACTCCAGTGTTGTGATAACTGCAACAAAATTGTAATTTTCGAAATATGTATCCACTCCTCCAGCCATACAAAAAATACCATACAATGTTAAAACTTTAATTTGATAATAAAAACATGATTTCCTAAATTGTATTTCATTTATCAATCCTTGAAATCAACACTATAAAGTACTAATAAAAATAAATATATCTGCATAGCTATGGGTCGGTATCTATCCACCCTTACAAAAGGTGTAGTTCTAAATAGAAATATCAGATGGCGCTAGTTTCTTCACAAACGCAAGTGACCCTGTTTCACAGGCCAGCACAAGATTGGTCTCTATTTCAATATAGTCTAATGTACTCTGTGGTGGCTGTATGGTCGTTTGGGGTGGCAGATGAAAAATCGATCATGTTTATGAAAAAATAAATTGATTATTAATCGATTATTTGCAATATTAAATTCGCGAATGTAAATCGATTTTTATTACATTTTAATCGATTATTTTTTCACATCCCTACTATGGGATGGATCGGCGGTTCGGCTCGGCGGTTTATGACGTTGACGTGAAGGGCGTGTTATTATTTCGATTGTTATTTTAAATAATTTGATAATAAAAATGGTGAAGTCTAAAACAGGATTATTTGCGCTTGGATTCTTTGTATTTGCATCTTTGTTCATAATAATTGCCTTCATAAGTCCTTATTGGCTTGTTACTGACGGAAAACTAAGGAACCCAAAGTTTATAAAAATTGGTAAGACTTTCCAATAAGTCTTGTTTATATTGTTTGAAGAAAGCCTATAAACGTAGTAAATGCATCCAGTTGTTTGTTTTTATATCTAGCTTTTGTTCGCAACCTCATTCCTCGTGTTTATCCTTTTTTTATTTTAATTCTGAAGTAAATATTCACGAGCGTGTCCCTGGCACAACTTACCAAACTTCCTCTTAATCAGATGAAATTGTATGTGAACTGGACACACAAATTTTCATTAATCAAGATATGTTACGTTGTTAATCAAATGAATCTATTGCATTTACGTAAAATTTTCAGGCTTATGGGAAGTGTGCTTCAATGGATTTGAAGAAATCCATCATTGGTATGACACTGTGTTCACTGGGTGCTGGTGGATATTTGAAGAGGAATATTACATAATCCATGACATACTACTGCCTGGGTTTTTCATAGCTACACAATTCTTCTTTACTATAGCTATGTGCTGTGTCATTTTATCAATGTTTTTGTCTTGGCTTTATCTGAAGAAAGACAAAGATGATGACAAATATTTAACACTCCTAGTAACTCTAGGCACAGTGCTGGTTATTGGAGGTTTGTTATAGTTTTGCCTATCTACCACATAGTTTTACCTTATTCTAGGTTGCATTACAGTAAATTATTTTAATTGAATTGCAATGCCTCTTAAGTTTCAAAACATCATAAATAAATAAATTGTTTTGTTTTTGTATGCCCGAAATTAACAAGTCATGTATAGCAAGGACTTGGGAGAGGTTAGGGGCACACAAACAAGTTATTGTTCGACTCATATACTGGGTGCTTGGTACTGAAAGTGTTAAATTAGACCATCTTCCCAGTTGTAAAATATTCTATCTAATCTTATTTTCAGGATTCTCTGGCATCATATCTGTGGTGACTTTCGGAGCTCGAGGTGATGGTCGCGACTGGATGCCTAATTGGGAACACAATGATCTGGGCTGGGCATTTGCTCTTGGTGTCATAGGTGTTATCTTACTTTTCCCTGCTGGCATCTTGTTCTTGGTAGAAGCTAGAGTACATAAGTATAAGAGACTGCATGAGATGCAGAGCCGAGACCCATCATCTTATACTATGCAGGAAAGGAAGGTTGGCTATACAGGAGGACATACTGACATATAGTCTAACTTTTTTGAGTATCTTTTATATTGAGTCCGTCCCGTATGATCTTTAATATTTTTATTGAATTATGCACTTTTGTGTATTTTACTTGTCTAATTTAATCATAAACTAATGATTTTTATAGAATTTGTACTATAACTATTGCCTAAACAATTTATCTGTCTCTGTAGTCCGTCCAAAAATAGGCTTATTGCATACTTTTGATATTATAGAATTAAGTAGTTTAGACTGAGCATTAAAAACAAACAAAATAAGTTTAATGTGTCAACAGATTCAATTGGCTTAACAGATTATGACTAAAGATTTTTAAAATGTAAAATAAAAATGCTTTTATTAAGTATTTTAAGTGTGTTGAGGTAGAACTAGAATCACGCATATTTTTAATAAACTGTAAATCCTGATCTGATATATTTTATTGACATAATTTTTCAAGGTGTTGTTTAATTTGTAGCAGCTATATTCCGTTTAAATGTAAAAATCACAAAGTTGGTAAGCATTCTTTGCTACTAATATTACAATAGTTTATATTTGGATAAACTGCCAAATATAATATACTTATAAGTATTAAGTTAACAGCTGGAATTGAATTTTATTACATGTAATGTATTTTTTTTTACTTTATGTAAAATAGTATCACACAAGTGGACTTAAACCCGCTTTCTGGAACGAAAATCAACACATAGAATGTATATAAAGCTATAATTGGTTGAATTGTTTTTTACTTGACTTGTGTTTCATTTTAATGTGTCAATATTTTGTAATCCAGAAACTGGGTGATAATGGCACAAAGTATTCCATGAATTGTTTATTACAAATGCAACAATTTTAGACATAGAAAAATTCACCAAGAATATTGTATTCATCAATATTATAATTATGTAAGTATGTATTAAAATCGTTAAAATAATTCATTGTGAATGATTTTATGAAGAAGACATGAATCTTGTACTTGATCTAATTATTATTTATAAGTTATGTAAGTACCTTCTGGTATTATTGATTTATTTCATGTGTATAGGACTTTATTTATTGTTTGTGGCGTTTTATATTGACTAGCGAAACTCCACACATGTGATGGTTATACATGTATATCTATTACTAGCTGACCCACGCAACTTCGTCTGCAACACATAATATAGCTTATAACCTTTCTAGATAAATCGACTATCCAACTTATTAAATTGAGCTATATCGTACTCGTAACAAACAAAAAATCTTACCTTTTCCTCTATAAAATACCTATTAGTTTAGATTGACTTCGATTATATTATTAAAGTAACAATTACTATAGGTATCTCTTACTGTTTAATATACAGTAACACCTTGTACTTGTAAACGTTATGGTGCAGTAAATATTTTGAATTTGAATTTCTCCGGAGCCCCCAGAGGCCAGAATCCCCACGTACCTACAGCACCGGACCGAATGACTGCCACGCGCTAATTATTTTGTCGCCCGTATATTTTTACATTGCGATATCTTCTAAGATATTTGTTTAAACTGTATAGAGTAAAGGGCACAAATATTCTATATTAAATTTCCGTGCTAGCAAACAGATTTATTTTGATATAGATTAATACCATATGGGTTAAATAAGCTTCGCAAAATATAATTCTTTCTAACCTAACATTTTAATATAAAAAAATGGTTACAGTGAGTCAATCGTAAAAGATAAACATATGCTGTCGCGGACTTTTTTTTAGAACTTTTAAAGAGGAACAATTCGTTCATACATGATATTTACGTAACATAAACCGTTTTCGCAGCGCACGCAACGGAAGCTCTCAAAAAGGAATATCTTTTCCCGTTTTTGCAACATTTTTCATTTATGCTCCGCTCCTATTGATTGTGGCGTGATGCTATATAGCCTAAAGCCTTCCTCGATAAATGGACTATCCAACACTAATATAATTTTTCAATTCCAACCAGTAGTTTCAGAGTTTACCCCGTTCAAACAAACAATCAAACAAACAAACAAACAAACTCTTCAGCTTTATAATATTAGTATAGATAAATGTGGAAACAAAATGATCTGATGATTAATTTATTTTGGGGTCATTGACTGCTTCTAGTTGAATTACTTGAAATATCATCTGTTTAAGGTTTTTATAATTATAATAAAAAACACTCGATGGACATTTAAACTTGTTTCCAAGTCTGAGGGGTTTCGCTAGCCAATTTAATTTGGCCTTGTTGAACAGCATAATTTATACAATATTGTAGTTTACACACAAGTCTTCCCCAAACTTTGACTATGAAGGCTCATAATATTATTTTTTTAAAATCATATTTAATCCTACAAAAAAATGAACACATGATCAGAACTGAAAATATAATCAATTTAAATGGAATGTAGTAAACAAATACAAATAATATTATGTAAATTTTATATAAAATAATCATTTAAGAATCTTTTTTATGTTTACAGTTTAAGATTGAGTGCCTTTATAAAAATATAAAATTAAATGGACTATCATTTTATTAGTTCATAATTAGCTGTTTTAAACAATGAAGAATTTATGCTATCTAAGTTTAAAGGTACAGTGTTTCTGCTTAGAAGCGACAGCCTAGCTGCTTCGAAGCCTATGTACATGCACTCAGCTTCCTGAAGACCAAAGAGCATACCGTGAATGAAGCCACTCGCAAAACAATCTCCAGCTCCTGACACATTCTCTATCTTATCAATGGGCTCAGTTGGATAAAATCTCGCTATATCATTATCTCCTGTATTTTTTAAAGTAACAACTCCTTTGGAACCCATTGTGATAATCATGAACTTGATAACATGTGATACAACTGGATATAGTTGTGCAATTTCTGTAAATTCACAGTCGCTCTTGACATTGGTTCTTGGCGATGACTCAAGTACTTGTGCCATTGCTCGTAATTCAGATATATTCGGTGATGCGTATGATATAGTGAACTTATCTCGAACAATTTTCGGGGCTTTTCTTCTATCTGTCGGTTCGAAAAACACTGAAACAAAGAACAATACATTAAAGGTATGGTAGGTATTCTGGTTGAAAACTGAAGTGTGTCCTAGTCCTAGACAGGAGAGGATGATGCTGCCAATTTTTACCCAAAGTAAACATTTGGAGTTTCTTCAAAGTTCCTACTTAAAAGTTAAAACTGAAGTATTTTTTTAAAAAGTTGTTGAACCCGGACTCGAACCTCGATATTTTTATGACACCATATGAATGGTTTGTTATATTTCTGAGGGTGAACCCTTTCGGAAATCATTATCAAGTAATGCGTTCTCAGTGTTGGAATCTCTACTTCCTTTTGTGAGAGGCAAAAAGACTTAACAAAGGGGTTTGAACTTTCTTGTATTGAAGCTGGCATTTCGGATTAAATTATCGACCCACAGCCATTTTGTTTTTTTTTTTAGAAATCACGGCCCACGAAGAAAATGATATGTATGGGTAGAGGACACCTAGACGACCAAAAAATTACATGTAACATGGTACCCCAAAGTGTCACGTTATCGAAATAGTTGAAGGTAAAGATCGACATATGACTACATATAAAAAAACCTGTTACGTGTCTTTAGACGTTGATTATTATTATAATTGCGATGCGAAGCGATTTTCCCGTGCGCATAGTAATAATCAACCTGGGAACGATTATATGGATACAATTTAGCGCCTATACACATAATAAGTGTATTTTTAATGATTGTCGTTATACTTATTTGTCGATCATTACCTTCAAATATCTCGGTACCTAACGTGACACTCGGTACCTAGTGTACCTACCGTGTTACTGGACATTTTGTTCGTCTAAATGTCCTTTAACCATAATTACCATACAATATATCACTTTCATCGTGGGCCGCGGGCCGTGATTTCGATAAAAAACAAAATGTCTGACAGGTTGATAGGTATGCCACATCCACATCGGTTCCTTCTATCCCCTTTAATTTTTATATGTAATATACGGACATAATAATTATGGATGTCCGTCACATTGAGGTAAAGTCCATTTCACGAAAGAAGTCCCGCGGACAATTGTGGAACTAAATTTAACAGATCGGCCATGTTGTCATTTGTCGATGTTATCAAGGTGCGTTTGTTGTGGTAGATATTTTGTGAGTTTATTATTGGATTAGTGCGTTATAAGGTTTATTTAAGATGCCAAAAGTTGTGAAACAACATTATGTCGCGCGACATACAGGGCTGCGTCTGCGCGACTTCTTTCGTGAAATGGACTTTTATAATGTACTACGTGTCACCTCAATGGTCCGTCATTAATCTGTCGCCAGTAGGTAGGGTAGGAACGCTTAGTGATAAATATTATATCTTACACTAGCGGACGTCACGCGGTTTCAGTTTCACCCGCGTAGTTTCCGTTCCCGTAGGAATACAGGGATAAAAAGTAGCTTATGTCATCCGCGGATAGTGTAGCTTCCCAACGGTGAAAGAATTTTTGAAATCGGTCCATTAGTTTCGGAGCCTATTCGTTACAAACAAAGAAACAAATCTTTCCTCTTTATAATATTAGTTTAGACAACATAACATCACGCCTGTAATCCCCGAAGGGTTAGGCAGAGGTGTACCTAATAGTACACCCACATTTCGCCAGTTATGTTTAAGTCCCATGTAATAGGGTGCGAGCCTATTGCCATCAACCGGGCACGAATCCATACTCCGTAGCTGTTACTGATAAATTCCTGATGGAAAAAGCCAATAACACTTTGTCCGACTCGGGAAACGAACCCAGGACCTCATGCTCAGCAGTCGCGCTTGCGACCACTAGACCAACGAGGTGAGACAGAGTCTGATTTTGTTTAGCTGCCTGCCGGCCGCAAATTCATGTTTATTATTGTTAGTTATTGAAAAAAAAAAACCATTCCAACCTGTGATTCTAACAATAATTTCACCAACAGCAAGATTTTTATCGAAAAGAAGCAAAGTCAGGTGCATGGAAATCGTAAGTACCAAACAGAGATGTCAGTTTTATGGTTATAAATGCTCTATGTCTCTATGTCAAACTTAACTATCTGTCCTTTTCCCACTACACAAAACCAATTATCCAACCACCAAATTACTGACAAACCAACTGGTGACGGCGTTCCGTTCCGTTCTCGGTCAGTCTGAGTCTGTGGGCGAGTGGGCGTTCCCGATTCCGATGTCGGTCATTGTCGGTTGGCTTGTCAGTGACAAGTTGTTGGGCGTTGATCAGTCATCCTGAGGAATATTTGTTATTGTTTAAACTAAACCAAAAGTTATAAATTATAAAGTTTATTATCATAAGTTTAACGAGCACGTAGTGAATCCGGGAACGATTGCAAGTTGAATTAGTAAAATATTTCAGGATTATTAGAACTTTGGTAAGCAACTTCAGAACCAATTAACTTTAAAATCTCTGACACTCTTTGAATAGCAGACCGTAAGCACATACGGTCTGCTATTCGTATAATTGTAAACATTCGATTTATTTTCTCATTTTTCCAAGACGTAGTCTACGTACCTACCCAAATTAATAAATTTAAAAGTAGGTTTGTATGTGTAGTGTAACATCCATTGCATGGTACTTTGTTTTCAATAAAATTAAAATCATAATTTCTGTTTCAAAGTGTTTGCAAGTTGCTAGTTGTATAGTCGGAAGTCACTTCAAAGTAAGTCTAAGAATAATACTTTTTGGTTGTTTGGTCAACCTTCATCTATAGCTACTACAACTAGTTTCACATTGAACAGTTTAACATATTGTTACATGCATTACCTACCACCTTTATAATACTCCTTTTAGGCTTTGAAAATAGCAAATATCCGCCCCTAAGATGACCCACTGACCAATAAACTTGGCCGCATTTTACTGTTGTGGTTATTTTTTTCAATATAGAATACAGCATTTCAATGTTTATTGAAATTACTTGAATCTTTGAAATAATGTAGGTATTAAACAGTTCTCTGTATCACGGGCAGAATGTATTCTAATAATTACTATTTGGACAACAGATTTCCTAAAGTTAGATTTTTTATAATAATACTACTTTTGTTATACTAAACACACTTACATCTTCATAATGTAATTTAATTGTAATAAAAATACTGTGTTAGGAAACATAACTAGATGTAACACTTTCATGAATACAACAAAGTTGGAAAAGTTTTCAGACAGTCGAACATCGCAGTATCATTTACTCTTTCATAATTATTATCATTCCTCACACAATCCATCCATCTGTTCTTTGGCCTTCATCTCTCTCTCCATTCATCCAAAATTAATTTAAATATCAAAAGAGAAATATTCGTCAACTATCTGCCAATTTCTGATTGTTATCCTCTTATTGAAAAGATCTTGAATGTGTCATTATTAGCACTCATGTACACATTTTTTTGTGTATGAGGGCTAATGGCACATCCACATGTTAAAAATATAGCTATTTGTTACAGGCAAACTTAGCTTGGAGCTGACTTAATAACGGTCAAGTACCTGTTGAAATTTTTTAATATCTGTGTTAATCACAATTAAAATCTAATTTTTTTTTTTATAAATAAAGATAAGATACCTGCTCCATTTACGCTCACCATACTCGTGAGCAACCTTTTATCTCAAGCAGTAATTTCTACCAGACAATGTTGTAGTATAAACATGATATCAAGTGAAATGTAGGAGGTACCTAATTTATTTATTCATGTAAAATATATAGAAATACTTAAAGATTTAAGAGCATAAAGGTTACGGCTATTGTAAGTGCAGCTGGTACCTTCATCATCTGTCTGAGATGGTCTTTTGATGAAAGCACCACACAGATTTGAGTGGACCTGTCCAGTCAGTGCAAGCATTTGTCATTTATCGTGGAGCTCGAATTCAGTCCTTATTTAATAAAAATACATACATAATCTGACACCCTTTTTCCATAGCAGAAACCACAGAACGCCACCTGCTACTAATAAAAATATCTTGAAAAATTATTAAAAACAATCATGAAGCCATAGTTTTTACACAATAAAACTATTTTTAAGTCAGTACCTAATATTTCCAGTTTGAAGTTCATTGGTACCTAATCACGTTTCCAAAAACAAAATTCTACAGGAAAACACAAAAAAAAAATGTTTTGCGTATTTTATGAGTTCCCACAGTTAGCACTGCGTGTGAACATTCTGGCATTGTGTTTCTGGGTGAATGTTATGCTGTGTATTACTCACACTGCCTCC
Source organism: Diarsia brunnea (assembly GCA_949774965.1). Taxonomy (NCBI): domain Eukaryota; kingdom Metazoa; phylum Arthropoda; class Insecta; order Lepidoptera; family Noctuidae; genus Diarsia; species Diarsia brunnea. The sequence goes on from OX458998.1 coordinate 11,181,922, forward strand.
ATTGACTGTGTTGCGAAACTCTTTTACGGAGGTACTTAGATTTGCTATTCATCTCAGTCTCAGGTGTATGACCTTGTGTTTGGTGTTAAGTGACATAGCTATACTTATAAAGTTCTTACAAATTGCTCTGACATTGGGTTTTACTAATTAACAAGTCAAAGTGTAGTTTGGGCATGTATTTCATAAGCTTTATTGTTTGTGTAACATGCCTTTTTGTTAAGGGTGATTATATTTTGTTGCATTTTTCTAAAGTTATTAATTATTTATAATATTTCAAAATACATTTGATTTGCGCTCTTCACAATATTCAAAAAGATAAAAAAAAAGTTGTATTTCAGAACAGGGTTTTGTATCTTCTCGGAACTAAATTAATAAAAAATAAATGCGTCGTTAAAAAGAAAAGTGATCGGAAGTCAAGTCGCTTGGGTCTTGTGAATGCGATCCACACGAACTTATTTGGGGAAGACGGCCTGTAGTAATCCAAGTTCTTCCTTCTTAGGATGAGATGGAGAAATGTGGATATACTCTATCTAATCTATACATATAATAAATCTGTAGAGAAATCGTTTTTGTACATCGAAAATATAAAAAAAAAAATTGTCAGGGTATTAAAGTATAACCAACAGAACACATTTCCAGCATTTTTGGAATTTTTGTCTGTTTGTCTGTTTGTCTGTTTCGATGACTAAGCATCACGTCAAATTTACGAAACGAATGTAGGTAACTTTTATACATAAATATTGTGCGTAACTTGGGCTATTACTTAGTCTTTGTTTCATCGTAATCGGTGCTCTCTATCAAAAGATATTTGAATTTATAGTTTTCAAGAAGAACTTATCGTTATGGTAAAGAATGAGACAAGCAACGACATCTATTGAACGAATATGGTACTTATTAATAAATGCCTTCACAAGATAACTTTAAATAAGTTATGATAGCAAAAGGTACGTAGATATAAGTCTAAATGACGCTGCTTCCAAAATCTACATAGCCTAAACCTTATAGTGTTTGATCGCTCTTTTTTAGCAGTTTATCTTCGTCTTCGACAGATGGCGTTATTCATTTGATGTCATTTTCTGAACCGCGGTGATAGTAAACATACACACATTATGTTTCGTGAATAGTCAACAAATCAAAATTTACCAATTACACAGTACCTATTAAAATACTATTTTTTTTAAACTAAATTAAAATTAGATAAAACCCAAGACATATTTTTTTTTGTACCGTGTGGGAATCGAACCTGCGACACGCAGTGCTACTGTTAATCGTCCAGCCATTGCGCCAACCATGTCGTCATATAGATGTGGTGTGTTGTTAGCCCTATGTGTCGAGGCCGCGGTATCTCTTTCGAACAACCCGCAGCCCCAACGGGCGTCGGTCCTTGGGGGCCCCTTCAATGTTGCTGACATCTCTTTGAGACGCGCGTGGAACACGAACGCGCCTCCATCGTCATAGAACGGACGAACGATTAACTAGCCCGTTACTCACCGTTCACAGGCCCGCGCCTACGGTGGCCGGAAGCCATCACGTGGCCCCCGATGCCCGGAGTGTCTCCAGCGGCGGCTGAGACGAGAGGTTGTCTCCCTCTCACGTTCCGCCACCTCTTTCGCTAGCATTACTGCTTCGCAGAAGGAGGTGGCGGCCATTTCAGATTCGATGTCCCAGATTCGGTACAGGTACCCTCTCGAAACACCCTCTAATCCCCCCTTTTTTTTGTGGTTCGTAAATTATCAAATGACTCATCCCGCTCTGGGCGGAGCGGAAGAAAGTGTCAGACTTCTACTGACTAAAAACCACCCACGTTTCTTCTTAGCCCTTTGTGTTTCGGGGCCATGGTATCTCTTACGGACAACCCTCAGCCACGGCAGACGTCCCTTTGGGGCCCCATAATTGTTGCTGACATATCTTTGAGGCGCGCGTGGAACACGAACGCGCCAACGACAATCTGTCTGCCTGTCGACTATAATGTACCTGTTTCAAATTTCTTCAAGATCCGTTCGGCCGTTCTGACGTGGTTGATTAACAAACACCCATCCATCTAAACTTTAGTATGAGACATAGTCAGTACTTTGCATTACTCTCTTCTTTTTTTCTACAGCGTCAGTAAGTTAACGCAGGGCAATGATTAAATGTACTTTTATCTAAGCGACGCATTTTAGTTTCCGACAAGCACGCGAACGAAGTCGCGGGCACAGCTAGTATAGTATAATAATTATACTCTATCTTTACGACCGCTAAATGACATGATTTAACCTATTCAGTTCGTCCCGCCATCGCCATGCGCGCCATCACACTGTCTCAGGGCACCACTTTCGTGTCATTTTGGCCTACAGTTTGTATGCGGCAAACGTGACCAGGACCCGCCATTTGAGTTCGGTAGTCAGTTATTAAATATCTGTTTTCAAATACGATTCGTTAATTTAACACCTAGAATACTGCGCTCTATTGCTCATTGCCAAACTTTGAGTTTGGACTTCTAAATGTTGGTCAAACGGATCATTCCCACTAGTTCTACGATTCAAGGTGGTACAAAATCGTAGAACTAGTGGGAACAATAATTCAACAACAACAATAATTTAACAATTTATAGTAGAACTAATGGGACTTTTCGTTACCACTAGTTCTACGATTTCGTAACACCTTGAATCGTAGAACTAGTGGGAAAAACATCCCACTAGTTCTATCGTAGGATTGTGCAGTAGAAGTAGTGGGAATGATCCGGTCAAACTCCAAGTCTTTTCATAATAGGTCAGGGGCTTCCATTTATTACGTCTGTCGATTTTTCGGCCTCCTCGGACCCTCTACCTCGTCAGATTGGGTGAGAATCAGCTTTGACAGTCTTGCCTCGAAGAGAATAATACCTCTTTCCGTCCCTCGCAATTCTCAATCGGCTTCTAACTTCCTGGAAATTTCTTCAAGGGTACTGGTAAACAATTTAAGAGATAGCGGTTCCCCCTGTTTGACTCCTTTGTCTACTTTAACTTTTGAACCTGTGCCACACGACCTGTTGTTTTTTTATTTACCTGAGCCATGGACTTCGTCATAAGGAAACTAATTTATGTTTAACCTCTGTGGAGCCCTAGCCCCTAGCGTTTGAATCACGATGGAATGAATCATATCACCAACGACAATATCCGTTTAGTAATTACTTTAATTGCAAAGTTAAATAATACGAGATTACATGTTGTGTTCAAGAAATTGTAGGTAGGATCTCTGTGGGACGAGAAACCATGAAAACACAGCAAAAGCCATTTCATGTTTTCTGCATTCTTACTTTCTAATTCAATGTATAATGCATTATACACACTAGAAAATAAATATGACTCTATTTCTTTGGCAAACATATTACGCAAACAGTGGTCAAAAAGAATATGACTCACCAACACTTTGGCTGCTGTTTGAGAATTAACACACTCTCTTTGCAACGAGGGGCGATCCTATTAACCTATTTATCGGCCTTAATTCGAGAAAAACAGATGTGTTTATTGGTGCCGTGGCTGGTGATTGGCTAATGCGTTAGGGGTTCGTAGTACTTCGCAGCCTGCGGCCGCCGCGACGCCGCCTACAGATAGCCTTGGTGATTTAACTAATTCAGCATAAAAAATGGAAACCATCAGGAATATGCATACAATGGATGATAAGTCCGGAGGAATCCAGAGGTCTATCTAATCTATTTTTTTAGGAAATTAACATATTGTTAGGTCAATTAACATATTGGTATACAATTAAATGTCTATGTACCCATGTCTTTATAAATTGTCACTAGCAGTTCTATCGAATCCTAAATAAGAACCATTAATGAAAAGGATTTTTAATTTGTTGCAGAGACAATGAAGAATAGAAGTTTGGCCGGTAATTGTGGCATTGGTGTGTTTGTCATTGCCCTTGTTACGGTGGCATTGGCATTCGGTACGCCCAGTTGGTTGGTCAGCGACTCCAGAATAAGAGGCGCTAAATTAGACAGGTACGTACTACACAAATATGTGATTATTTATAAATTTCTGTGAATTTTGTATTTTTTTTAATAGCTCTGCTCTGAGTGTCATTAATATAGCACGCGTAATTTCGTTGATTTAATCATTTCCTACTTCTTGTATGTAGGTACTTGTACCTAATAACGGCGGGTTTATAACTCTCAATGTGTTTTTAGATTAGGGTTATGGAGTCATTGCTTCAGATCTCTGCCAGACCCTTTGGACCAGTATCAAAGGAGATTCTTCGTTGGATGTCGTTGGGTGTACGACCCTTTCACGACCGGATACGATAAGATTCGTGGATATCTACTACCGGGTCAGTTTCCTTTCATTTTTATTATAGATTAGTCTGGCTAGCTAGACGCTAAGGTGTCTATCTCTATTTTAATGCGGCAAAATAAACACGCCACCAAAGCCGCAATTGGCGTATCTACTTATTATTATTATGAGCCTATACTGTCCCACTGCAGGGCAAAGGCCTCCCTTCCCTATCTACTTAGTTTTGTACATTACCAACGACTCAATAAGAAGAGATTTGATATTTTACACCAGCAAAAGCGTACATGCCGCGGAAAATATAGCTAGATATTAATCCGATAGTTGAGTTTTCATTCTTTAACACAGGCTGATGCCTCGCGCCGATGACTCCTAACAATTAACAAAAAATTGCAATATTGTTATTTTATTCGGTAACCTTAGCCATGGACCTTAGAAAAACCACATTCTTTATAAGTGTTTTTTTTGCAGGCTTCATGATAGCGACACAGTTTTTCTTTACATTGTGTTTGCTGGGAGTTCTGATCTCGACAATATTGGTGTTGATGTTCTTCCTCTGTTGTGGACCTGACCAGCACAGATATGTGACGCTTATCAAGACTATCGGATTTATTATGCTAGGATCAGGTAAGAACTGTACTTCTGGCACCTAGGTGTACCTAATAGGATACCCATATTTCGCCAGTTATGTTTAAGTCCAATGTTATGGGGGCGACCCTATTGCCATCAACCGGGCACAAATCCAGACACCCGTGGCTGCTATTGAGAGAGATTACTGATGGAAAACCCAATAATATTTTGCTCGAACAGGGTTCCGAGCAAAGGGCCTCGTGCTCAGCAGACGGGTTTGCCACTAGACCAACGTGGCAGTGGAACTCTAGATTACTAACTCTAAATTCGTAGATTTTTAAAATTAATACTTTTTGTAATGTTTTTCAGGTATTTGTGGAGTAATTGCGGTTATAGTTTTTGCCTCTTTGGGAAATACAGACGGTTGGATGCCAGACCATCCGAACAATTACTTAGGTAAACAAATTCTTCACGATTTAAATATCTACAACAAAATTCGTTTGTGCATCATCATTAAAATGGAGTTATTTTTTTCGCAGGCTGGTCATTCGGTTTGGGTGTCGTGGGTTCGGTAGCGTGCTTAGTGACTGCTGCCCTCTTTCTGACCGAGTCTAACATCCAAGCGAAGAAGCGTAACAAGATAAAAGAATCTCAATCTCGATTTGAATTAGAGTACGAAACGAAACCATAACACGCACATCACGACTAAATAGAGTTAGGTAGTTTAGTAAGTTTTAGATCTTATGAACCAGTTCCGTCCAAAAGAATCTGCGCAAATTCCAGTATTTGAAAGAATACATCTTCACTCCGGCTGACAAGTTCCGTAAGTGATTTTTGTAAGGTTTTGGGAAACAAAAAAATGTTATTGAATAAATAAACGGAAACACTGCAAAATTATAAATGCACATGGATTTGGTTCAACTTGTTTCTAGTTCGAATATTACAAAAAAGACTATGTTTAGAGAACTGTTCAAAAAATTTAAAAATGTACTTACGGAATTTGGCAGGCGCAGCGACGACATTTTATTACCAGTACGCACGTTTTTATGTATTTATTTTTACATAATATTTTGACTATGTCATAGTTTATTTTCTAGTTGATCTTTACACGTTTTTTTAAGTTAACCAAATAATCTGGATTTAATATTTGATTGGAGTAATTGGAAGATTTGAATGAGTGCCAGATGTTTTAATGTAATGGACTACCTCCACTATTTTACTTTGCTAGGAATTTGTGTTTTTTAAACTTTAGGTATTATTAAGGGCGGCCTCTACGCTGTACAAATACGTGCCTTTCTTTATGGGCATGGTGTCATTTAATCCCTTTATGAGGTAAGGGGACGAATTTTGAAAAAAACAAATTCATCATCATCATTCTCCTGCCCTTATCCCAATTTATTTGGGGTCGGCGCAACATGTCATCTTATTCCATACTTCTCTATTTCTCGTCATGTCAGCAGTCACCTCCTTTCTAGCCATATCATCCTTCACACAGTCCATCCATCGTTTCTTTGGTCTTCCTCTACTCTTATAGCCATCTACATTCATACTCAACATTTTTCTCACAACATTTTCTTCATTCCTTCGCATCACATGTCCATACCACGACAATCGATTACCACACAACTTTTCATTTACCGGCGCCACTTTCAGACTTCCTATTATTATATTATTGTAGACATGATTAATAATTGTGGTAGTATTTAACATGACATTTTTACAATTTCTATGTTTTTAACTTTGGATGACTCTTCTTTTTAACAGTTTATCCACGATATAATTACAAATATACTTTGAATTTATTGGTACACTGATTACTATAAAAAGTAAACTAATAATTTAAAAAGATGATACTAATGTATGCCTTTATTGCCTTTGCCGTAATTTCGATAGCAGCTTGGTTAGTGGGTTAGTGAATGGGTAGGTATTTTATAATTTGGTACCTACCTATTTGACATTGTTTTATTAAAAAGACATGATTTATTAACGATGTACCTTTCTTAATACCGTCCAATTTATATACATTCTCGTTTATTATTCTAAGTAGTCAGTAAGAATAAAATTAGTGTAATGTAGATTTATGTAATTTTTTTTCTATGTATGTACCACCTTAACTGCCTTAAAATAAAATGTTTATTTTAAAAGTTTATTTTTATTTATTTGTGCAAAGTCTGCCATGGGTTTTATAGAACTAGCATTCTGACAGAAGTCCTATCTATAGGCTTTCTTCTATACCCTGGGATACAGATGTATCTGGTGAAATAAGACACTGGCTTTTGACGAACCAACTAATCTTCAAGCTTATACATGAAGGGAGCACCGACTTCCTGTAAGGTTCGCCCTTACGCTCACGCTTTAACTACTAAACGGATTTCAATGACATTTGGTGTACTTATAAACTGACTAGACCTACGGCGACACCATGTCCCAGTGCCCCCAATGGAACGTTCCTGTTAATAAATATAACATATTATATAGTGGAAATATTTCAACGAACCTCCACATAAGCAAAGCCGCAGGCAACTTTAACCCAGTCCTCTGAGACTGATATGAGTATCGTAGAATATTTAGATTAAGTAGTTCACACACTTTCTTTGGGCTCCGAGTAATCATAAGTCCACCGGCCATTAAAGCACACTCATCGACTAGGGTAAGGTCAAGCGCCGGATTTAGGTTTGGGCCACACTATACCTTTTAGATTATGTAACGAAGTTGCGTACTAAAGGCGAAATATTTTAATTTTTCTAAACCAAAACTTAGACCTTTAGGCAATTTAAGAATTATTTATAATTTGAAAAAAAATCAGTTCAATAGGTTGAAAATATCTGATTCAAAATTGAGTTGCAAGAATCCACCCGAACATACAAACTTCTGTTCCATGATACAAACAAACGAACCATTGCAAATTAAAAAAACCTTGTCTAAAAAGATACTCGTTCCAGCTCGTTCCTATCGGTTTCAGACAATTTAAAGTTTTCAAAGTTATTAGACGAGCCATTTTAGTGCTTTCGGCACTAAATCTAGTGCATTTTTGGTATGTTCAGTGCACATCCAAGATTTTTAGTGCCTAGTGCAATTTCTAGTGCTTTTGTCATGTCTGCTCTTTAATTATAAATAAAAAATAAATTGATATAGCGGCCTTTTTCTGGAATCATTTCACCGCACACGCTTTCTCTCGCATTTACACGAGTTAGATATCGAAGATGTCACCAGTCTGGTGACTGGTGACAGCAGAGAGACAGTGAGAGCAGAGAGCGACACTAGTGTGGTCACTAGTGGCGCTCTCTGCTAAGAATTTACTTTAGGGAATTACGTACGTACGATTAACTGCACGGTTGGCGTAGTGGCTGAGAGATTGGACTGCTGCGCTGCGTGTCGCGGGTTCGATCCCCGCACGGAACAAATATTTGTATGGCCTACAGATAGTTGTTTCGGGTCTGGGTGTGTTTGTGTATGTCAGGTTAATTGTATGTGAACGCACCCACGATACAGGAGAAATTCCGAGTGTGGGGCAATGCTTTTTCAAAAAAAAAAAACTATTGTTTTTTTTTTACGCGTACGTACTTAAGTACAGCACAATTGTAAGTTGATTGATTTAATGTCGTAGTTAAGTATTAAAATATATTAAAAACTAAGTTTTGAATTCTATAATATGTCTTTCTTTTCAAATCCATGCCAATTTTAAATACCTAGTGCTTTGAAGTCGAAAATACCACAGATCTAGTGCAATTCGCACCGCTTTTAGTGCTCTACAGACTTTGCCTTCTGGCAACACTGAGCCCTACTGCCATTGTCGAAAGGAACGTAATCAACAAACGTCATTAGTGTCACATTTTGTTAGCAGTTGGAGAAGCTTGTTTTTAATAATTTATTACTGTAAACTTGGTCTCCAAACTGCTGCTTTGAATAAAATCCACAATTATTGAAGAAAGAAGAAGCAGGCGATATGACGGTCGCTAATAATGAGTATCCGAAGGCTTCAAGTAAGTGATTTAATTTGGGCACGCCCATTTATTTTCATCCAGTACGTTTGTTCGAGTTATTAGTATATTCCAATGCCAATAGTAATGGAAGACTTTCATGGGAGGATAATAGAGAAACGGTTCTCAAGTAAAGAATGGTGTTATATCTTATTCACAGATGCCACTCTCATCGGAGCCAGTCTAACGTACATTGCTGGGCTGTTTCTCCTCCTATCGTTTGCCGGCCCGTACTGGATTGAGTCGTATCCTGAGATGTTTTCAAGCTTCAAACACATGGGCTTGTGGGAATATTGTTTTGATCGTTTCCGCTTTCCATCCTATCAGTTTGACAAGCTGTTTCATGGGTGCCATTATATCTTTAGTGAGGTAAGAGCAAATACTTTTATTATTGATTGAAACTGTATTAAAGGCAGGATGTAATAAATTAATTATTAAATGTACTATTTAATTGCTGAGTTTATGTATTTAAATTGTTAATTTTTATTCTAGGAGTTCTATGTGATTCGTGAATGGTTGCTGCCTGGATGGTTGATGGCAGTGCAGTCATTTGTGACAATAGCTCTGATATTGTCATTTACATCTCAAGTGATACTGGCCTGTGTCATAGTGCGATGGCCCCTGCGCATGGTTTTACGATACGAATGGATCTTTGTCACCTCTGCTTTTATAATGGTGGCTATCTCAAGTAAGTTTTAAACAAATAAGTAGTATTTAAACAGATAGTTTTATACAATATTTAGTCTTTATTTGGGGTATCACGTTATCCAGTTACTGGGTTGTGGAAGTTAGATGGGCATCATGGGCAGTCACTCTATGTAAAGTATTGGTATTCAAGGTTGGGAAAAATACCTTGGATGATGATGATTATCTATTTGATCTGTTCTTCTTAGTGTTGAATTCTGCCGTCATTAGAAAGAAGGCCCTAATTACGTCAACGCTGATTCCGAGATAATCAAAGTTTTATCTAAAATGAAGGCCCGCGATTTACTGAATGGTTTCAGTTAGTGGTTTTTATTTTATAAAACGTCAATAAATATAGGCGTTATTTTGAACCCTAGTTTATTTTAATTTATACACGCGTATTAATTTAATTTAATGTTTTCCCTTTTGTTTTAGCAAAAATATAATAATAAATTGCGAAATACTTATCTGAAAGGGCGTAATTGCAAATAATGTAATTACGGCTTTTCATATAAGTTTTAGGAAGATCGAGTTCGATCTTCTTAAAGCCGAAATCCTTGCATCTAAAGCCCTAAATGTGCAGTTGCGCCCTTTTTTGATAGTAAACGTAAGTTACGAATCGATTGTGTCGATTTTAAAGCAGACTTATAAAATGAAACCAAGAATATTTACTAAATAAAATAGGTACTTCATTAAATCAGTCAGTCTCATAAGTTGAAGGATTCAGTCAAACTTAAAATAATACGTAAGACACATTCAAGTAGATACATACAACTAACTCTAGTTACCTTGAAGCTCTTTAAAACAATCAATTCTTGCTTGTACCTACTAATTAAATAGTATTATCAAATTATTTTTAAAGGAACATCTATAGTAATCACATTATATGTATATCTATCTAAACAAAACATATTATTTATACTCATATATAAATATACATCTTCTGACAATAAAATAACACACAAAACATTTAATAATCATCTTAAACAGTTTAGTTTTTACAGATACTGAGAAATACATAATATCTAAAAAAAAAACAATATCTTCGGACACAATGTCAATAGAATCACAAACAAAACAACTGATAATATAATTTTGAATATAATACTGTCCCCGCGCCCACTCCCGCGCGCTTGTCCTTTCACAATACTTATATGGAAAGCCCTTATTGCGAAGTTCGGGCTATTTTTTTTAGAAAATTTAAAGTTTTGCTTAGTTAAAAAGCCCTAATTGGTAATTACGGCCTCCCTGACCTAGCAATACGAAAATATTAACAAAAAAGGCCCTTATTTTGTAATTAAGGCTTTTCAGATTCAAAAACCAGAATTTGTGTCGTAGTTATGGCTAAAATCCTTATGATAACTCTGATCTAAAACGAGTTACAGCTTTGTGTGTAAGACCATAAGATAGCATTTTCTTTGCTGATTCCGAATATGTTTATAACTCATTTTTGACAAAATTGTCAGTTACGGCCTTCTTTATTATGACGGCAGAATTGATGTCTTAGTTTTTGTATGTGATGCTTGTCTTAGTACTCTCAGTGCGTAGCAAACTGGACACTTGTTGTGCACTACAGGGAGGAGATATGTGTGCTTTAATCTGTTTATTCTCTGGTTGCAGGTGTGTTTTTGTTCTTGGCAGTAGCCATATTTGGAGGGAACTGCTATCGCCGTGATTGGCTGTTATATCCTTCATTCAATGTGTTGTCTTGGTCTTATGCTTTCGCTGTGGTAGCCTTTCTGTTGTTTGGTAAGTATGTCTTACTTATTCATTTCAGAGAGAATGACGTATCTCAGACTTGGTTCAAAGTCTGTGATGCAGGCTATGTATTTTGTGTATTTTGTTTTAATTCCTGTGGATGATTGCTGGGTGTGCCCATGTTTTAACTGTAGCTAAGTATGTATAATCGGTACTCACATATGGATGCCAAAAAAAAAAAAAAAAAAATGCAAAAACTAAAAGTCTGCCAACAAGGGATGGAGAGGAGCATGCTTGGTATCCGTATCAGAGATAAGCGTAGACTCGTAGACATACGAAACCAAACAGGTGTGGCAGATGTAGCCAACAGAGTCAGGAAACTGAAGTGGAGATGGACGGGCCACACAATGCGATCTAGAATCGAAAAGTGGACGAGAAGAGTAACTGAGTGGTACCCACGCGATGGAAAGAGGCGCAGGGGCAGACAGTTCAAGAGATGGGAAGACAACCTACCACAGGGGTGGAGGAGGCTGACACAGACTCGAGAGGCCTGGCGCGGCCTGGAGGAGGCCTTTGTCAAAGGGACAACCTGACAAATATAAACCATTATTTTTATTAAGTTAAGTTAAAAAACAATATTGTAAAAGGAAGTCAGTGAAATAAAGGCTATTTTTATTTATTTTAAGTATGTATAATCATGACTCAAATCGATTATTAAGTATGCAGTTAGTTATACTGCATGGGATCTAGTACCTGATTATGACCTTCACTCTGCCTGCTCTTCGTTTTTATGGTTATATTTAATTTGATTGTCTTTTTCTTATACATATACTACCACCAATTCATACAACACGTTTATGTTAATAAAGTGAGATACCATCTTATGTTATATTTATTTACAGGAGCTGCAGCAATCCTCCTGTATTTGGAATCTCGTAAGCTTTATGAGCTTCGTTCGGAAGCAAAGAACCTGGTGGGTCAGATGCAACATAGCCAGCCGGAACATGCATTGCATCACCTGCGCGACCAGCTGCAGCAGCAACGTCAGTTGGGTTTTATATAAAGTATAGCCTGGTCCAATTATTATAATTTTATGTACTTTAAACACATGAACTTAAAATAGACTTTATATGCTACAGCTTGTTTTCACCATTGTACAAGTTATTATTACGATCAATATTGTATTGTCTTGCTCTGCTTAAATGATTTGGTGAAAAAGCAACGTTTTATCTCCTGCACTTAATTTTAAATTGTAGAATGATGTGGATTGAATCTCAAGAGAATGATGATTTAGTTTTGCTCTTCAATCCTTTTTAATTAAGTTATTTGGTTCCATTCCAAATTTTTGTATGTACTTATTGATGAATGATGTATGTCACAGGCTGCTCCATGATTTGTACCGTCCATTTCAAACATTACTCTTTTATAATGATTCCATAAAATAGTTAATATGTATTTTGTGTGTTAAGTGACTAAGGATATTTGTGTTTTTATTTTGTGTTCTTTTGAACACCTTATATGGGTGTTCTGTCTACGATTTTATTTTGTGACTGAATAATATATTATTCTACTTTCTGTTCCCGTATGCACAAACGCATCGATTCGATTTGGAAAGTCGTATGTCTACCTCGATCGCGTTCGAAACGGCAAAAAAGAAATAGACATAACTAGTCGAATCGAATTCGAATAGATGAATTTGTGAATACAGGGCCTGGTCAGTTTAATGTTTAAGGTTGTGTGGGCAACTACATATTTATTATGATGTACTTTATTTAGTATTTCAATCAAAAGTAAAAATTGCACTTTCCAGTAAGATGTACAAGAATAATATGTACTGTCTTAATTCTTATTTATAGGTAGTATTTTTTTTATAACTCTAGAATAAGTTTGTATATGTTTTAATTTACTTTAATCATAATTTTGTTAATTATAACAAAAATCGTATTATTAAGACTATGTATTCATATGACAAAATACTAAATAACTGTACCTAATGAAGTACCTTAGTGCCTTGAACGAAGTAATCTCTTGTTAACAATATAGGTATTCGTTAATTATTGTTAGAAACATTTCCGTCCCAAACATAATCTCATTTTAAAGCCATTCCAAGGATGAGCACTGATTGTACTGATAAATTTAAATATAATTGTATTTTACGACAACATTTTGTTTTAATTATCTTTTAATTTAATAGAAAATCACGCCTGTAATCGCCGAGGGATTAGACAGAGGTGTAGGTACCTAAAAGTACAGCCACATTTCGCCAGTAATGTTTAATTCCCATGTAACAGGGGGCGAGCCTATTATTGCCATCAACCGGACACGTCAGGATCGTGCCCGATTGTCTGTCAGTGCTACTGAGTAATCGGGTACTTGACTACTGTTAAAAATTTACGAAAATGTTATGTTATTTCAAAGAACTAATAGAAATAATACGATGTATAAAAAAAGTAATAAAATCGATCAAAAAATGCTACACGCTTTAAAAGTTTTTAGTGGGGGCATTTTCTATCCTTGTCGCGCGAAACGGCCATTTGTACTACGTAATTATGGTATGAGTTATGACGTCACATCTTTATAGCGCTGTCTTTGTCTAGCTAGTCATTTTAAATCGGTTAAAACTAAGCCATTTATTAAGATATTATTATTACCTACACCAGTTTTTTTACTTTTGCCTATCTTTTTATTAACTGTTTCCAGATCACTAGTAAAAAAAAATAGTCAAGTACCCAATTCCTGATAGAAAAATGTAATAACAATTAACCCGACATGGGAATCGAAGCTAGGACCTCACGTTGGCGATTGCGATCACTAGACCAACGAGGCAGCCTTTAGTCCGCGGTTATATAACAGTGCTGGTAACGTCGACCCTTTTTTTTTTTGGGGTGTTGGGAAATCATCAAGTAACCCCCCTCCTGCTCTTGGGCAGAGCGAAAGGGAGTATCAGACGTCTACTGACTAAAAACCACCCATGTTCCTTCTTAGCTCTTTATGTCGAGGCCGCGGTATCTCTTGCAAACAACCCGCAGCGTAACGTCGACCCTCAGATCTTTTAAAAAAAAAACATTTAAACTCCCAGAAGCCGATGGTCGAGAGTTACGGTATCAGGAAAAACATCGCAATCTGAGATATCTCGGGTATTCTAATCATTGGTATTCTGCAAATAACAATTGATCAACTTACCCGGTTTCTGAAGACGCTGACAGACCTCTAAGACGTGGTCAATTGTAGATTGAGGAACATTGCCATCAAGAATGACTAATGGAGCTTCTTCAAGGACTTTCATGTGCTTATTTACCTGTGAATAATAAAATGTTGGTATAAAGAAAAGTGTCATTCATAGACACTTCAAAGGGAGTAAATTAAAGAGTTGTTTCATGCGACAGTCGATGCCCGACGCTACAAACGGCCTCAAGTGTCAGTTATATAATAATAGCCTATCTTTGACTGACGTGGTTTCGTGTCATTGTAGGCCCCTCGACCACCTGCGTTATACACACAAATATAGGTACAATAATTGTATAATTTCATAATCATGCAATGTCGCAACCGTACGTACTTAACCCCTTTTCTTTTTTTTTTAGGGGTGGGAAATCATCAAATAACCCTTCCCCCTCTGGGCAGAGCGGAAGGGAGGGTCAGACTTCTACTGACTAAAAACCACCCATGTTTCTTCTTAGCCCTTGTGCCGAGGCTGCGGTATCTCTTTCTAACAACCCGCAGCCCCGACGTGTGTCGACGTACCTACCCCCCCTTGTATTGGGTTTATTATATAGTCCACCATAGACCACTAGAGCCATAGTGGCGAAGGGCTGCCCCCAGGGGGGTGTCCTCTCGCCACTTCTATGGAACCTAGTAGTAGACAGCCTCATCAAACGTCTCAATAGCAGAGGCTACTACACGGTGGGTTACGCTGATGATCTGACCATAATAATAAACGGCACACACGAAAACACACTATGCAACCTTATGCGCCAAGCTCTAAGAATAGTAGAAGACTGGTGCAAAGAATACAAACTAGCAGTGAACCCTACCAAAACCGAACTCGTCCTCTTCACAAAGAAAAGGAAGTTGGCAACGTTACAATTGCCAAGCTTCTTTGGGACAACCCTAAGCCTATCGACTGAAACCAAGTACCTGGGCATCTATTTGGACAAACAGCTGAACTGGGCAAAACACACTGATTACATCATCACAAAAGCCAGTATAGCCCTATGGCAATGTAAGAGACTCCTCGGGAGAAATTGGGGCATAAGCCCCAAAATCACCTACTGGCTATACACCACAGTTATTAGACCAGTCGTTACATACGGCTCTTTAGTCTGGTGGCCCAGGACCAACTTAAGTACAACCCAAAAGGATCTCGAGAAACTACAAAGATTTGCCTGCGTAGCAATCACCGGCAGCATGAGAACTTCCCCCACTGCTGCCTTACAGGTGATGCTAGGGCTACCTCCCCTGCACCTCGTCGTAAGAGAGGAGGCGGCCATAGCAACTTTCAGACTCGAAGTATCCGGCACCCTAAGAAATGATTCCAGAATCAAACACACACGCATCAAAGAAGATGCAATCAAAGAACAGCCGATGATGACATCACCCATCGACAGAATCCTGAAGACCCACTGCTTCCAAAAACACTACAACGTAGAGCTCATAGAGGAGTGGTGTGACTACTCAGGTACAAGAGAGCTAAGGATTTACACTGATGGATCAAAAACCAACGATGGGACAGGCGTCGGGGTGTTCTCCGACGACCTAAACATTAAGATATCCAAACCACTTGGAATGCTCAACTCTGTTTACCAAGCAGAATGTGTAGGTATTATCCAAGCGGCACACGCTATAGAGGCCAGGGAGGTTACGGATACTAACATTCGAATACTCTCCGACAGTGCCTCAGTTCTTCAATCCCTAAAGAATAATCAGATCACGTCGAGACTAATACTAGAATGCCACAAGGCCTTAGAACGAATCACGGTACTGAATCACAACACGGTAACACTACAATGGATTAGAGGTCACAGCGGATCACTCGGAAACGATGCGGCTGACGAACTTGCCAGAAGAGGATCCAGCACAAAACCCTACGGACCCGAACCCATTGTGCCCATTCCTTTCAAGCAGCTAAGAAGCTGGTTAAAAGACCACACTCTAATACAAGCGGAGAGGTGGTGGAGCTCGACACCAGGATGTAGGCAATCCAAGGAAGCTATGCCATCCCTGGATATAAAGCTGACCAGGCGCCTTCTGCGCCTGGACAGGGATAGCCTGCGTCTGGTGGCGGGGACCATCACTGGACACTGTTCACTGAATAAGCACCTCCACACCCTAGGAATCACAGACAGTCCCCTGTGCAGAGCATGCATGGAGGCGGAGGAAACGGTGGCGCATGTGCTCCTTGAGTGCACAGGCGTTACCAAGATTCGTGAGGAAACCCTAGGAACACCAAAATCCCTTGTGGATGCCCTGAGGAGACCGGGAAGTCTGATCTGCTTCTGGAGGGAGGTGGGCTGGTTAGAGTGATCGGCCAACATGGCTCACGCACAATGGTCCACTTCAAGGACCAAGTGCGGAAACCCAAACCCCCAATAATAGAATAGAATAGAATATAGTCCACCATTAAATAATATATTCACAGTCAATATTCGGTTTTTTGAAGCAGTTCATATCTGATTAGACACCCGTTTACCCGTTTTACCGTTGGTACCCTAAGTTAGCTTACGATTATTATTAATCCATTTCCAGCTGTCTCATCGTACAAGAAACAAACGGTATACCAAGCAATTACCTCCCTCCAAGGCTTTTAATAAGTACACACACACACGGTCATGATTTCTTATTAAAGGATTTATACGTACAAGATCAATAGTGACGTGGTCGTGCAGAGCCATGTCACCCAGCCCGAGAATACATTCACCGCGGGAGTCCATCACGGCCGCATACGAAGGTGTGCGAGCATTTTGTACTACACAATCTGTGAAACGAAAACTAAAATTAGTGGCGTACTTTAGTTACTGCTATATATGTTCTGGTGTGTGTCTGACCATGACATTCCAAATGAAAGCGAACTCGTAGCACATCGTAGCAATGGCTCACGATGCGCTACGACTCTACCACAATGGTACTGACCATGACATTTAAAAAATTGAAAGTACCTACATTTTAAAACTCGTAGCAGGCGTAGCTTCGGCCTACGAAATGCTACGACTGTCTTTGTATGACTGAACGTTTGGGCATTACATTTAAAATGGAAGTGCTGTGCTCAAAACTCGTAGCATGGACCAAGGCGTAGCTTCGTTATTGCATCGGTAAGACTGACAATGATATTTCAAGTGGAAGTGATGTGCAACTCGTAACATGACGTAGCGACGACCTACGTAGTGCTACGACTACTTTAGTAGGACTAACCATGACATTTCAAAAATGAAAGTCAACAGCTGAAGTTCGTAGAACGGCTAAGGCACTAAGGTACGGCCTCGGCTGATTCAGTGATTGACCATGACTTAAAAATACAAATGCAATTCCTTAAAAACTCGTAGCTTAGCGTAGCTTCGGTCTACGAAATGCTACGACTGCCTCGGTAAGACGGAACGTTTAGACATGGCATTTCAAACTGAGGTACTATGGTCAAAACTCGTAACATGACATGGTTACAACCTACGACATTCTACGAGACCAGTGAGTGATGTGGCCCCTAAGATGACCCACTGACCACGGCTATGCCTTTTTCGGCTGATCAGCCGAAAAAAATAAGTAGGTATTATGTATTAAGTTAAGTACCTACCTACGTGGTACGAATTTCATAAGTCAACATGAAAACTGACAAGTCGTATACTTCAGTATGAGTTTTGTAAGTTAGTGCGTCTGTACCATTCAGCAGCAGGCCTGGTGCTATGTTCGCCAAGTATTCTGCATCAGCGTCGTCACCGACAGCGGTGAGGAGTTTCGTGCGGCCTCCTCGCAATCTCCATAACGCTTCAGCCATGTTACGAGCCACGCCACCCGCGCTCTGCTCCGTTGCACACGCGTGTGTGCTACCGTCCAACTGAAAAGAGACAAACAAATTGATGACCGTTTTAATTGCAGACCAGACTACGCTTGAATCCATTTAGTGTTGAATTTGAGTGTAGTATAGAAAATTCAACATTGCGTTTTATTAACCATTCGCTTAAGTTTCGTCCCGAGCATCATGATCTGCTTTGCTTTTCCCAAATATATTGCAATTGGTTCATCTAAGGTTCATTGGCAGTCTAAGCAGACGCGCCTTAATAGTAGTAATTTATATGAAACAAGATTCAAGGCCCTACAAATGACAGCCGGGAACAAAGACGAGTTTTTGGTGAGGCCTCTATACGTGATGGATGATCGGTAAAACGGATCATTGTCAGTAGATCCATTGGTTAGATCCATAATGGATCTACTGGGAATTTGGTACTATTCCTGGTACTATTCCAGTGATTGTTATTATCATACAATATATTCATGATAAAAATTCTCATTAGATTCATTTTGTTAATGCTTTTTTTTAAATGGATCCAATGAGAAAATCAATTCTCACTAGATCCATCCATTTATCATGGATCTGGCCAATGGATCTTCTGAGAAAAAATATTCTCAGTAGATCCACTTATTTCGATGATGGATCTATTGAGAAAGCAAATTCTCAGTAGATCCATCATGGATCTAACCAATGGATCTACTGAGAATGATCCGGTAAAACCACGTACCAACCTCTGTAAGGTAGATTAATCTTCGATCGACTCGTATAGCTATTATTATTTACCCACGAGCCCCTTGTGAAAACGGGAATGCCTTCCTAAATAACGAGGAAATTCCTAAGCGGGGCATCAGACAGTTCCAACAGCTTAGTAACGAACAATATTGTCTGTAGAGACTGTAGATCTATGTTATCGAGCAGCGGAGCGGAGAATGAATCCCCTAACCTGCAGCGAATATTGAAGCGGACAGGGACTGCACTAATCAACGCTGCTTTTCCAGGTTGGTGGGATTTTTAACATTTCACTTACGGCATTGGACTAATAGTCAACCTTATGTAATACCTGCCTAAAACAGAGCTTTAATAAAGCAGGAACAATAGAAGGAGGATCGTTTGTTTTATTCAGAATTGTTAAAACTAATGGTAGGTCAAGTAAGTTCAGTTAAACTTAATATATCATCACATTCATAACACCCGCATTCGGTGAAGGGTTGTACAATGTACATCCGGAGTAGACACGTCACATTTCACTAGGTATTTTGGGAAACGTCATAGAAGCATCAAACTTGTAAAAGTAAAAGCTGTGCGCTACGTATCATAAAACAAAAAAAAAAAAAAAATTGTTAATGGAAATTGTGGAAATTTCCATCAACAATTCAACAAAATGCAGCCTACTTATTCCAGTATTCATTATTCCGTTGCTATGCACGTTTCTATATAATATGCTCACATAGCTCCAAAAGGAAGTGCTTTATTGCATGTGAATTTTAATTATAAGGCAGTTCATGGCGGGACTGCACGGTGAATCACGTGGGTAGTTGTAACGGGCTAGTGATGTGGTAAGTGGTCATTTATGAACTGCAAGGCATGATGATATAATTATAGAGGTGCTAATATATTTTATAAATAAAATAGCAAGTGGATGGAAAAAAGGTCAATCCATCATTTTATGGTAAATAGAAGACAATGCCCCCAGTTTTAAGAAGATTCTTATGAATCCTTTTAAGGCTGCATGTGAGTCAGTGTCACGATAATGTAGTTACGAGAGCTGTTCTCTACTTTTGTCTTCCTTATTCGATTAACACAGCCAGCAGCAGCCCTCTGTCGAAGACCTTCTCACAAGCTATAGCACAACTCCTTTTTCTACACCAAACGCATCTAGTCTGTCAACCACCTTCTGGCCTGGCCGTACGTGGTCTCCAAGATTTTTGGTTTGCTTTGATGTCTTTACGATAAATTCCAGCAAACCTTTAAAGAAAACCTGTTCGTTAATTTATCATGAAGGAGGGCACGTCACTATCGCAGTGCATGTCGGGTTTGAGTAGGTGCGGCGGCCGGCGCTCTGGTCAGAGGGCCGCGGGCCCCGGGCACATGCCGTTGACCGCACCGATGCTATCGGCGACCACCACCAGCCACCACCCGCAGTACACCACTGCATTATGTGATCCATTTGTTTTTCCGCACAGATTTATGCTACGCCAATGTTTTTACATTCGAATTTATTCAATTATATTTATTGTTGTTGCGGAATTTCCAGCTTTCCGTGTCTCATATATTTCCTTGACTGACGTTGTTTCGTGTGAACTGTTAGGCAAATGGTTTTGAATATTTTTTAGTAGCGAGTCAGGTGGATGGATGCTAGAACTGGTTGATTGTTTAGATTTATGCGGGGCCTACATTGATGCTATGATATATTTTAACCACCCCGGATCAAGTTTGTGAAAAAACTTTTGAGAAATATTATAAATAAATTGCTTTTTATTTGATTTCGACATACATGTTTACTCTTCATCACCCTTTGTACCCTTCACAGTGCTTCATTAGTGTAGTGGTTACAAGCAATATTGCTGGCAAAGACGTGTCATTGGTCCTTTAGGATTTTTTCAGTAGCAGCCCGGAGTCTGGAATTGTGCTCGATGGCAATAGGATAGAATAGGATGGCAACCGGCACATGCAACTTAACTGGCACGTTACGTAGTACATTATACCGCAATGCTGGCACGTGAGTGACTTCTGCTTCGCTCTTTGAGGAAAATAGACGTGATGTTATGTTTGTGCTGTGCCTATCATTATGTTAGCCTGGCAGGCTACACGTAGATTTAACAAGGACTATAATAGTCCCTTTCTAGATCACGTAGGTACATAATAAATGGAACCATGTAAATCACAGTTATATTGGTAAACACACAAGCGCCACCCACATTGTACAAGCTTCAAATTACTCATGGATGAAAGCAATAAATTGATGAGCTCAGTGACGTCAATGTCCATGTTCATACATTGATTAATGAGTTTAAGTTAAGAGTTTTATTCTATTAGGGTTGACTACAACGGGGCTGCGGATTGTTCGAAAGAGATACCGCGGCCCTGAACACAAAGGGCTAAGAAGGAACATGGGTGGTTTTTAGTCAGTAGAAGTCTGATACTCCCTTATTATATTATGATTCCCCACCCTCAAAAAAAAAAAAGGTTGACTACATACGTAGCACCCTTTTAGCTTCTTGAAAAAAAAATAGGTAGAAGGAATTAACCTTTTCAGTATTTCTGGTCGTGGTGAAAAAAAGAGTGCCTGGATGTCCTTTGTTTATGGTATTTCTTTTTCTATGTAACTGTGAAATGAAGTTTAGTCAGTGTTGTTAAAATACACAATTTATGCACTTAACTTCACTCAAGTCTGCAGTCTGTAGGGACCGATTACGTTCCTTCTTTTTAGCCTTTCGAAAACGTTAGTAACCTACGATGGATTTAGGGATCCGATCCGACGATTTGTAGTCGTTAAATCATGTGTGACGTGACACAAAAGTTTCAGGATTTTATGGCAATTTTCCATTTAGAAAAAGATGATTCACGAAAGAACCATGGCAATAATTACTAGTTTGTGAAGAAAGTCGTCATTGTAGTTCATAGTTACAATATCAGCAACTTACTACGCATATTTTGAACAAGTAGGTAATATAGGTACATTAGCAGCCTATTATCTTTTCGATATTTTTTTCTTTTAATTAAACACGTATTTCTCCTATATCGTGGGTGTCTTCACAAACATTTAAACTGACATACACAAATATCCAGATCCGAAACAACTATCTTTAGGCCATACAAATATTTTTTCCGTGCGGGGATCGAACCCGCGACACTTAGCGCAGCAGTCAACTGCTTGTGGCTCAAGCAGTTGACTGCTTGAGCCACGAGCAGTGATGATATATATGATATGAGCAGTGATGTTATGTTACGTAATTATAAATACGCGTTGAACGTACTGACAACGAATTAAGCTGTTGAAAATTTTCGGAATCGGATCAGTAGTTGCCAAGATAAACCCCTACTTATAAACTTACACACTTACAAAACCCCTTCATTATATCAGTGTATACTTACGTAGATATGAATAAAGGTCGATATGTGATTGGGCAAACATTCGTTCATTAATCATCCATAGTACAAAGGGTGGGGTATAAAATAAAAACGGCAAAAAATGCAATTAGGTTTTACCCGAACAGGGAAGTGAAGGCCGAAGCCAGCCGTAGCTAAGCCGAGCTTACGATCACTTAACCCACAGAGATAGCGGCGTCGATGAATGTGATAGATCTATTATCACTTTTTTTCAGGACCATCATTCACAATTATTGTGTCAATCCTATGTTAACCCAGGGCTTTCTGTACATTCATTAATGTTCAATATTTTATCCACTTGATCACAACTACGAAGTATCAAGCATGTACGTGGTAGAGATGGAAGGTATGCAAATTTTTTTTCTTTGTTGGCATTCGAAGACATTAAACCCTTTGACGTGTTTTCGAGAAAAAAAAACAACCGTTCAGTGGTTTAATAAAAGCTTAATCATAATTTATGTATTGGTTATTAATTTGCATTATTATGTATAAAAAATGGCGAAGTGTTAATTAGAAAGTTAAGTAAGCGTCTGAATCGAATAAGATATTATGCCTGAATAAAATATGAATAAACCCTTGATGAAGTGCTGTCAAAGCGTTCATTTAGTTGGACAGCCACGCCTCCCGCTTGGCACGTTATGATTACACTCACTCAGGGCGCACTTTATTATTCCCACAAAAAGATGAAAGGAGAATAAACGCGTCGTAACTCAAGAGTTTGTCGAGTACAGAGACGTGGCTGGAAACGTATTGAAAAATATCTGTGTTTTTGCAATAATCTGTTAAATTTTTATAAACGATTTTGCAATGTGGGAGGGCGCTGGGAAGGCGGCGGTATCGAGCGTGGGCGCGCCGCCCTAGCGGGACAGAAGCCCTACAGTTGAGTCCGCGGAGAGGCCGAGCGCGCACGCCCGCCACCGCTCCCGCCGTTCGCCGCTCGCACCGCGCTCGCCACGCTGCACATGCCAGCCGGCTACTGTGCCCACTGTACCCACAGCGCACACAGTGCGCCACACACCGGCCCGCGCCCGCTGCACGTGTATGCACCGCGCCGACAACCACACGCGTGTCATACATACAAACCTTGTTGAATAAACGTCACGTGTAACCTTCGTTTTCTATAATAATAATTGGCTCCTCAAAAAAAAATTAAAAGTGTGACATTAAATAACATGATACGTGTCAGAAAAACTGTGTTTATCGTATAATTTGGGCGGCGGCGGCGAAACGTCTACGTCATGCTACGAGGTAACTAACATTAAATACATTTTATTTATTGTGCGTTTTGTTAATTTCTTCAAAATATTTTAGTTGACGAAACATAAGAACTTAATACCCCAGTAATCTTACGAGGGTGCGTCTAATGACTTAACTGTATTAGTTTTTTATCGGGTATCGCTTACATATTTCACCGAGATTTGTACTGAATAGAATGTTCTATAAGTAATATATGAATAAACTATTTAATAGTTTTACCTAGATAAAAACGAAAACCCGAACAGTATTTATGTTAATGCAAACAAGATAACATTAAAAAACATGAAGAACAGAAAGCTTTAGTAATTGATTTAAAATGGATAACAATTACGCGTGCTACGACTAGGCGTAATCGTCATGAATTTTACACAAGAAAATATTGTTTTACCGGTAACGCCTTATAATAGGAGTTATTACAGTAAAAGTATCAGTTAATAATACGCTTTACTGGCTGATGCCATGCTTCTATGGAAATAATACTTAATTATATTGACGATCTTGACAGCTATGGGAAACAAAGTGCTGTAGCGAACAGCGGGGCGTAGTAAAACTTGAATATGCCCCGGGGATAGGTTCCGGAACAAGGATCAAAGTAAAAGGATTTCAGCTTCCCGTCCGGACCTATTGGAATGGATACATTTGTAAGCGTTTAACATTTTATGTGTCGAAAATTCAAGAAAATTCTTTTATTTATTATAGCGAAAGATCTACTGTGTAGAGGTTGACTCTCGTAGCAAACAACATTCATATTAAAAATAAAACCAATGGGTATTAGGGAAAATCCGGTAAACCTGTCTTCTACAAAAAGGATACGGTTTACTGCGAACAACCGCCGGGACTACGTCTTCTTTCTCGGACACAATAGCCTGCCGTATCCTGTCACATTATTTATACCATTCAATCGGACTTTGAGCTGTTTTTTACGTAGTAAACGTGACTCGGAAATACTAAAAGTTCAGCGCTAGGTTCATAGTTCACCTTTTAATGGGTGTTAAAGGTGACAAACATTCTAAAGTAAGTTAAGATAACTTCGACCGAACTGCACGGTACCGAAATTGAGTTAAATTAATTAACTCTCCCAAAACGTCTACCTAGTGTCGTAAATCCGGTAATGTTTAAAATGGTACTTCATTGTAGTATTGTTGATTGAAGATCGTAGATCATGTTAGGCAATGTGATGATGAAGTTTACAGGCTGTGTGTTGATAAAAGCATTGAATATGAGTTAATATGTCTCTTTATTTAGTCAAAGAGTTACTTTTGTTTTGCAATGACCTTTTAATCATTTTACGCGGTGGTACCAATACAATTTGATAGTCAATGAGCCAAAGAAGTTAAAAAGTTATTGCATATTATGTGAAGCTTTTTCAGATAAATACCCACTCGAAGCTGGCCTTCGAATGGACCCTGAGGGTGCAGGTATGGGCAAATAATTCGAATGATTTATTTACGATGTCCCTCGCTCGGATGCTCCTTTCCATAAATTAGAGGCTTTTCGCCAGAGGTCTTATTTCATTATTAAATTATATAAGGGACCTGTAGGTGATATAATGTCCAACCCAAATATGTTTTATAAAGGTTATAAGGATTTTTAATTAAAGCTAGATTCATATTAAGGATCCTAAGCCACCATGCTACCATGTAGGTATTCTCTGATTTTAGAACACACATGAAATACATTACAGAACAAAATAACGGAAAACTCAATATAATGGTACAAGGAATACGAATCCAAAGATAGTACGATATAGTTCCGGCTACATAGATGACGTCATCAATCAATGGTGGTTGAACAAATTCAGTCAAGACCTTCGTGGTAACTATCAATGGAAACGCCCCTGATCTGCGTTCTATTGACGTTTACGGTAGTAAGCACATCGTTCTATAATGCATGGGTAACATCGCCATTCAACAAGAAAACAACATTTAGTAGGAACCGCCTTGTTTGTTGTTGTTAAACAATAATTAATCACATATCAAGTGCACGTAAGACAGGTGTTAATGGCGCTGTTTCAAGGCGTACATAAAATAACCATTATTTTTGTTATACCACTGACAAGAAACAGAGAATTTTATGTTGTAATGAAGCAGACAAATAGCTGTCTAAATACGGATTTTACAGAATTTATGTGGCAGTTCATGTCTCAATAATTCCTGTGGATATGGTGGGACGTATGTCTGTAGTAGTGAGGGTTGTGGAACCAATTGGTTTGCACATAAGCATGCCCATTTGCCCACGGCCCGCTTTAGTTTTTATCTTGCAAATATTAACAGATGCTGTTATAGTTGCAGTTACCACTGTTGGACTTCTGTTTGGTTATCGACATTGCAAAGACATGAAATAGTGTAGGGCAAGTATTGACCAAATATAGATTCATGGCTAACAACACATTTGTATGTAACAGTAATTTTGTGAGTTAAAAGGTTAAAAACTACGTTATCGTCGTCTGCCTGGCCTTTTCCCGACTATGATTGGTTCGGCTTTCAGTCTAACCGGATAAATAAATACCAGCGCCTGCTTATTAGACCTCCATTAAAAGCTACATTATCATTAATACTGAGAACGGGATATTCACCTTGTTTACTGTTTATTGCTATTCTATATTCCCATACAACTACAAAAAACCTTGTGAAAAAACCTAACATAACAAAAACATTATGGTATGTCCACAATGTTTTTTTTGACTAAAAAATAACCAAGCCTTCTAATCATGCTGTATTTGTTTATGAGAGGTGATGCTAGCCGTGCTGTTAATGTATATGCTTACTCTACGTCTAAGATTAATGTGTATATAATAATTTTGAATTTGAAGTAACAAAAATTACTCTATTCAGCATATAGGTACATAATAAATGGTTCTTCATGGAGGCTCAAAATAAACTCAGCTGTTATTGAAAACTGTTAAACTTCCTTTTGTTTATATTTTTAGTGGTTTCGTGCGTACGTTAATTTTGTTCATTCTTTTATGTTTTTACACATCAATTTATGCGTAATTGTGTACGTAGATATTATTAGATACTGCGTGGGCACAACATTCCTTTATTTGTTGTTCAGGCAAAGTAAGTACCTAATTAGTATCTGAT
Organism: Diarsia brunnea; assembly: GCA_949774965.1. NCBI lineage: Eukaryota > Metazoa > Arthropoda > Insecta > Lepidoptera > Noctuidae > Diarsia > Diarsia brunnea. The sequence goes on from OX458998.1 coordinate 11,208,557, forward strand.
ATAATGAGTTTTAGAGACACTCACCAATGTCGACAGAATTGTTAATTTTCAAGTTTTTAATAACATATATAATCTATACATATATACATATATACATACATATAATAAATCTGTAGAAAAATCTTTTTTGTACATCGAAAATATTAAAAAAAAAAATTGTCAGGGTATTAAAGTATAACCAACAGAACACATTTCCAGCATTTTTGGAATTTTTGTCTGTTTGTCTGTTTATCTGTTTGTCTGTTTCGATGACTAAGCATCACGTCATATTTACGAAACGAATGTAGGTAACTTTTATACATAAATATTGTGCGTAACTTGGGCTATTACTTAGTCTTTGTTTCATCGTAATCGGTGCTCTATATCAAAAGATATATGCATTTATAGTTTTCAAGAAGAACTTATCATTATGGTCAAGTTTGAGACAAGCAACGACATCTATTGAACGAATATGGTACTTATTATTAAATGCCTTCACAAGATAACTTTAAATAAGTTATGATAGCAAAAGGTACGTAGATATTAGTCTAAATGACGCTGCTTTCAAAATCTACATAGCCTAAACCCTATAGTGTGTTTGATCGCTCTTTTTTAGCAGTTTATCTTCCTTTTTTAACAGATGGCGTTATTCATTTGATGTCATTTTCTGAACCACGGTGTTATTAAATAAACATATGTTTCGTGAATAGTCAACAAATAAAGATTTACCAATTAGGTACACAGTATAAAAATACTATTTTTTTAAAACTAAATTAAAATTAGATAAAACCCACGACATATTTTTTTTGTACCGTGTGGGAATCGAACCTGCGACACGCAGTGCTACTGTTAATCGTCCAGTCACTGCACCAAACATGTCTTTATATAGATGTGGTGTGTTGTTAGCCCTATGTGTCGAGGCCGCGGTATTTCTTTCGAACAACCCGCAGCCCCGACGGGCGTCGGTCCTTGGGGGCCCCTTCAATGTTGCTGAGATCCCTTTGAGACGCGCGTGGAACACGAACGCGCCTCCATCGTCATAGGACGGACGAACGATTTAAATAGCCCGTTACTCACCGTTCACAGGCCCGCGCCTACGGTGGCCGGAAGCCATCACATGGCCCCCGATGCCCGGAGCGTCGCCCGCGGCGGCTGGGAAGAGGGGTTGTGTCCCTCTTACGTTCACCTCTTTCGCTAGCATTACTGCTTAGCAGAAGGAGGTGACGGCGTTCCATTTCAGATTCGATGTCCCAGATTCGGTACAGGTACCTCTCGAAACAGCCTCTAATCCCCCCTTTTTTGTGGTTCGTAAATTATTAAATGACTCATCCCGCTCTGGGCGGAGCGGAAGAAAGTGTCAGACTTCTACTGACTAAAAACCACCCACGTTTCTTCTTAGCTCTTTGTGTTTCGGGGCCGTGGTATCTCTTGCGGACAACCGTCAGCCCCGGCAGACGACGGCAGCAACCATTAAGGGGCCCCAAAGGACCCCTTAATTGTTGCTGGCATATCTTTGAGGCGCGCGTGGAACACAAACGCGCCAACGACAGTACCTGTCGACTATAATGTACCTGTTTCAAATTTCTTCAAGATCCATTCGGCCGTTCTGACGTGGTTGATTAACAAACACTTCTACAGCGGCAGTAAGTTAACGCAGGGCAATGATTTAATGTACTTTTATCTAAGCGACGCATTTTGGTTTCCGACAAGCACGCGTACGAAGTCGCGGGCACAGCTAGTCTCTAATATAAATAAAACTGAAATCTACCTACTGGTCGTTGGGAAAGCGTATATCTTGGAAACGGCTAGACCGCTTTGGCTAATTTTAATATATTTATAAAAGTCCGAATAAGGTTTTGAGGAGCTCGTAGCTTAATAATAACTGCCACTCGGGTCGATCTTTAGGTTATTCGCACTTGTCTAGGTTTGTCTGTAGATGGGTGACCGACCATTACATACCGAGCTTCCTCCGTGCCTCAGAACGCACGTTAAGCTGTTGGTCCCAGTTGCCATATCTATAGATCTTTGTCAGTCGTTATACCCTACTTCTGGTGAGTCTAACAATAGATGTTAGGGAAACCAAAACACGTGAATCTTAAGGAAAACGGGTAGTGTGACCTAAAAGTCTGACAACCAGTCTTACCAAAGGGTATCGTATTACCTAGTGTTAACTGGGTTGTAGAGGTCGGATAGGTAGTCGCTCCGTGTAAAATACTGGGATTGAGCTGCGTTCGGTTAGACTGGAAGCCGACCCCAACATATATAAGGTTTTTAGGGAAAGAGCTTTTTTTTTTGAGCCAAAATGGCTTCAGACACACGACACCCATTACACCTAAACAGCCTTGTATTGCAAAGGCTGAAAAGCCGAAACAGCTTTCTGAAGTGTGTCACCCCACTCACTGGCGAGCGGTCTACGGAAAGATTGAAGCTGTGGCAAGGTAGTGCATCCTTACCTTACCCATTTGTTCCACCTGCTGAACATCTCCCACCTGGACAAGAGTGGCCGTGGCTGACCTGGAAGTCTTTAAACAGGCTCCGGACCCAGGTTGGTCGCAGCAAAGAAAACTTGCTGAGGTGGGGACACATAAATGACTCTGCACTGGAGTGTAAATGTGGTGCTATTCCTCAAACAATGGGGCACTTAATATCGTGCCCTGCCTGTCCTGCTAGTTGTTCACTACAGGAACTGATGGACGCTGCCGAAAGCGCCAAACTAGTAGCTCAATTCTGGGCCAACACAATTTAGATTGCCATCGACACGCTAAGAAGAAGGGAAAGAGAAATGTAAAACATGGTCCGGAAATTCAGAAAATTTCAGAAGATCTGAACTACTTACTTCAATAGGATTTCTCATTTTTAAGGTAAAAAGAAAGACTTCAGGAAAATGTGCTTCCCCTTGTTCACAATTATGATTCATAACTTCAGTTCACAATTATGATTATATGACTCTTGACCATGTAACAAAATCAAATGTCCAAATAATGTATGGTCTGGGCTACAAATAGACCATCAGTTCCATATGTGGGCATCCCGGAGAGACCACAGGATCATGTCTAGTGCTTGGACTGTGTGAGAGACTAATTCTTTAGATTTATTGATTCAGTCAGAAATGGCAAACGTTGCCAAATGTATATTGTAATCGCGATATTCGCTCATATAGGGAGAAGGCTTGTGCTAAACATAGTTCCATATGGAAGTTAAACATATAGTTACACGATACTAAATCTTGCCATACGTAGATAAATGTGGAGTTATAAGCGGTGCAGAGAGTACGTCTGTATGTGTGTTACGTAACGGCATTATGTTGCAAAGCCTCCTCCACTTTACTTATTCAGCCATGATTCCTCGCGATGGAAGCGAGCAGGTCCCAGAGGCTTCTCACTAACAACAGTCTATTATTATCTATTGAATATAGAAATGTTCCGAGATGGAAGGAAAGGAAAATACTGTTTCAGCTGGATAAATAAATCGGTTGTGTCTATGGATGTGTGAACGAATCTGTAGGTTGTGTACTCTGTACTAAAGTTCTATCATCTCACATATTGTGACGTCAAACTTAAAGTAGATGTAATAGATATCTAATAAATAGGAAAGTCATATTTGCCAGCTGTGAAAACTTCAAAATGCCCATGTAGGTTACACGAGCACAAAACGTAAAAGATAATTGTATGGTTCGGGTTGGCCGTTTCCTACGTAGAAGAACCGGCCAGAAACACCATTGATTATAATAATTAATTCATCATTCATGAATCCATGGAGTATCTATTATTGGTGACTTCAATTGATATTTTATATTTGAATACGTCTACCTATTTAAGTGCAAATATCTATAATAAATGAAGCTTTTTTGGTAGAAGAAGTTATTTTAACATAGCTTTTGATTTACGTTCATATTTATCGTGTAAACTTAAGCGTGTCACGTATGGTTAGTTTAACTGTTTGATATCAACGGTAAATAGGCAGCGATTATTTAATTTAATAATTAAATAATCGTTCCTTGTTTACATACTTACTGCTAGAAGGGTACTTGTGTGAATATTGTAAACAAGTGTGGACTAAACAGAAGGATAGCATTATTTTTCGAACGTTATTTTTAACCAAATTATTATTGGAAAACAGTTTTAACATATTTTGACATGGACTTACAGTAAAGCCTAGCATTGGTGCCACTGGCAACTGGAGTTCATTTGGCAACGTAAAAAGTTCACACCACATTAAGTCCGTCGTAGTTTTGGCCGTTCGCCATAGCTCCATGTCGAAGCGACGCGGGTATTATTTTCAGATGCTAACTTATCAAATGCACGTTCCTATACCGCACTAGTTCAAGTCCTGTTTTCCTATGCAAATAATACCGAATTTATTCAAGATACAATCGCTTAAACGTCACGTGATATCGCAACAATTTAATAAATGCCAAAATGGCATTGCGTTAGAGTCATTGTTAATGTTCTAAAAACGTTATCTTTTAGTTAAGCTCTGAACTTTAACGATATTTTGAAGTAATATCTCACTTACTATTTTAATAAACGTAAACACTATATAGATTTTGTACTAAATTTATTAAGGTGTAATATCATTCTGAATCGTCGAGGAACAGAACGAAGGTTTAAATTGGTTAAATGTTAGATACCTGTGTTCAGCAAATTGTGGTGCAAGCGAGCCTTAAAGCTACATTGTTTGGTAAAGGGATAATAGTATAACAGTGCATTGTTCTTTAATGAACAAAGTTCACTTCGTAACCCGAATAATTCAAACAACGATCATCACTAGCTGTTATTCTGACAGAACAATAAACAAATCTGGATGGGCGTACATTACGCCGGGGAGTACTACTTACTTAATAAATTCCATTACAATTTTTACTCTCGGGTATTGTTGGTTTAACAATTGAAGCACGGCTGCGATAAAATGCTTTAATGGTCAAATGAGAAGGTCGGGAATGACGTCAGAGGTTACACAGATTTACCGTTTATTTTCACCCATTTTGATAAGCACGTTAGGCGACTAAGCGTATACGGCTCAACAGATCGCAGCCGCGACTGCTAAGCTGTTTCTGATTATCCACTGATTTTGTTAGGAAACAGAGGTCAGTGTGTCTCTATAATTGGTGGGATTCACATCCAGCCAACGCTTTAACATCACTTCCAATGTTCTACCATTGACCTCCACTCTGATCTACGTTCCGCGTAATCTTTCGGGGACAATAGGCTTGACCTTGACGATTAATATTTTATATACAGGCCATAAAAATCCAGGAAAAGTAAGCTGAACCCGATGATTTATGTGTGTAGGCTCGCGGTAAACACGGCGGGTCGTTATCAAGCCGCGGTAAAGTGCGCCATGATTGGCGGAGCGGGAGATGTGGCCCGGCCGCCTGGCACTCTGCCACCTCGTCCCGCTGAATCTGCACTCGCTGCCACTTCACCGCTCCATCCAAATGCTTACATACTATTGTTCGCTGGAAAAACTAGTTTGTCCTAATTTAAATATAGAGGGAAATGGCTTTATCCTTGGGACTCTTGGTAGCGATATCTGGTTGTACTTAACCTCTTTTACATTTTGTTTGAACTGAAGATTTGGTTAGAAGCTAAATTATACTTTGCAGGGGCTGTTGCTATTAAACGGAGGCGGAATAAGGGCAGTCAGCAAGGACTTATTTGGAGTTCTCTTGTTATCTAGTTACTACTTTGGAACTTTAAACTTATGATGACTGGGAATAAAATAGTAATAGGATCGTAGCACTAGGTAGCAGATAGCTTCATAATTATAAAAAAATGATGGAGATAGCGAGAGTGTTGCCTAACGATATTATATTAGACACACCTTCAAACTGTAAAGTTATTTAACCGTCATTAAAAAACCACCGTACACACGTACCGAAAAGATGTTGTAATTGATAATCCGCACTTACTCGTAAATAAGATTACGGTTTTTCAACTTTGCGTGTCGATGGACTCAAATAATACTCGACCAGTATACGAGTATAGTCACCTGCACAGCTCTTTCGTTGGCTTAATCATAGGATTTAGCAGTAGCATAACATAAGTGCATTCAATGGTCAAACAACTACATAACTACAAGTAACATCTAGTAGTTAAACTACAATGAATGTGTAGCCAGTAATTCGCAATTCATACTTCCGAATAACCTGCAGCCCTGAGCCGGAACGAAATTTAATAGATTGCTTTCATGTAATAGCTTCTAACGTTTGAAGTAGGAAATTGCATAGTACGCGGACCGATGCGGGATTCCGATAATATGAACCTTCTCTATTGGCTCACTAGCTCATATTTGCTCGTAATATAACATAGTAATTGCTTCATTTAGCGCTGACAGGTTATGAATGAAAGGTAAATGTGCTAAGGTTTCGCAGCTCATTTACTTTGAGCACGTAATTTATGTTATGGGGTATATTTATTTATTTCTCAGGTTAGGTCTAATGGGAGGTACTTTTCCGATAGGTGCTTATGTCTTATTTTGTTTATCTTGCGGAATGTGAGTACTCACACCCATATTATACTGCTCGTAATCATCTGACTAGCTTTTACCCAACTATGTTGTGGGTGGCTTCCAGTATAACCACATGCAGCTGAATAGCAGTATTTTACATGAAGCGACAGCCTATGTGTTATTCATAACTCAGTTAGTAGTTAGTATTGGGTAATACGATACCCCTTGGTAAGACTGGCTGTCCAACTTTCGGGCCACTGACCTTTAACGACTGTCAAAGATCTGCAACTGACAGCCGGGACCAATGACTTAACGCGCTATCCGAGGCACGACGGAAACTTGCCATGTAAAGGGTGGTGGTAACTACATACAGCCCATTAGGGATAAAATAAGTACCCTCGTCTCTGCCTAATTCTTTGTGGAATAGAGACGTGATGTTATCATATCTACATTCTTTGTTTATTTATCGACGAATGCTATAACATTATACACCTATCTTTCTTCCTTCCATACTCGGCATAAAACTAGTAGACCAAGTTCCAGACGTCAAAATCCGGAGAAGAACGAAGGTCTTCAATATTGAAAATCGCCTTATGGATCTCAAATAGTGTTGGGCACGACACGTGGAGTAAAGCTGTGACCGAGTGGCGTCTAAATAATGGATAGAAAAGTGTTAATCATCCGGCGGTGAGATATATAGGTAGATAACGATAATGTTGCTGTGGAATGTGGCTGTTGTTGTGGAATATCCTGGATGAGACATAGAGAGGCCTATATAGCAGTGGCTGAAGTCGGGCTGTGTATGATGATGATGATGATGAACTTTACTAATAGCTTATTGCTACATGTTCGCTTATTATATGAACCATCTGAACGTACATAATAGATATTTCTATGCGTTGGTGTTTCATATCCAACCTTTAACAGAACATACGAGACTCGTCAGTCTTGTTAATCCTGTACAATAATGCTTAAAGGCATCTTTGCTATGAGAAAATGTTAAAGAGTGCTGCATCGCCGTGGGCAACTTTTGCAATTATAAACTGCGTAGCGAAGGTACTGAGAACTTTAACCATCACGTAAAAGTTATTTAAAAGCGCAGTATTTTTTAATAACGAGTTTCTTTGACTTTCACATTTTAATTTTACAGAGATGTTATTTTTAATAAAAATATCTGTTCGTTTTTTTTTAGTTGTAGGACTTAGCTTGGGTCTAAAAGCTCTCAAGTGAGCACTATTATTGAACTTTCTCACAACTGACTTTTGAGAACGGTAAATGCATGGTTTAGGATGGAAACGAGAGAACAGAACCGTCATATTACTACCATTCGCTAGGTCTTTTTACCGCACTGAGTTTAACCGTCAATGTACACCTGACCCGGCTCAATGCATTAGCTGCTACACGACTTGTGGACGTGTAAGATGACCACCGCAACACAATAATAGGTGAGCACGTACTTATGCAAACCGCTCTGTGGTTAACAAAGTGTCAATCGGGCGGGTACAAACGGCGGCGCTCCAATCGATATGACATTATCGTGATTGACTCGAACGCGTCGGAGGGCGCACGCCTGAACAAAAGGCGATCGTCTTGCAGCGGGCCGCGGCTCTAGGAACCGGCATTGACCTGCTATCAACACGGAAGTGGGTTAGGGGCGCTGTGATGACGCGCTGTTCGGTTCCCCATGCCCCAGAGTCGCGCAAAAAACCTCCCGTCATTTAGCTTCTTGTCAGTTGAACCGCCGCCGCCACTCAAGCCGATGAGTGGAGCCTGATTGTGAACCTTACTGATGAGATTTTAACGCTCGTTGACGCTTCAACGTTTTAAGCTGATTTAATTTTAAGCAGCCAGCTAGATTTTCATGGAAACAGTTTGTAGTCGTTAAACAGCTTGCTCGGTTAAATAGGGGAAGTCGATGATATAAAGTTCCGGGAAGTGAATAATGGTTTTATGTTGAGTCACTAAAACAAACCCTTTCAGGGTTGTTTGAAGAACGAAGATGCCAAACAAGCGAGTTTAATGATTTTGTTTGTTTGAGCTTGATTCGTGTAAATTATACAGGAAGGGTATTTTGATTTTTATTTATGAGAAGAAGACTAAAATCAAAGTCACGTAAAGTGATTTAATTTTTCAATTATTGGTGCGGTTGATGTAGCATCTTTTATATTCTTTGATCTCCACGAATTGGAATCTTTATATATCTCTCCTCTTCCCTCTTAGTAAGAGATAAAGACATTGAAAAGGTAAAAAAAACAGACGGACTTTAAAGAAGTCTGTAAAGATTTCACGACTCTTTTTAAAAACGTTGAAGTCGAGCCGACGGGAAAAGTTTTCTTAACTAGGCTTTTAAAGCTATTTGAACGGGCGGATAAAAGCAAAGCAAAGCGCGATAATCGAGGGGTTCACAAAGGAAAAACTGTTTGCGACTTGACAGCTTGTTCTAGCATCTATATGAAAACAAGTCTTAGAACAATTTGTGTGCGTTTAAGTATTTTTAATTAGCCTACCGTATGCCATAACCACTGAACCCAGAAATAAGCCAATACAGAGCTCTCTCACCAAACAAAATAAATTATATTTGTTTTCTTAATTTTTCAACATATTATTATACTGCTTGTCTTGTAGCTTTTAATAATGTTAGTTTTGGGTTAATTCACATTTAAAGGCTACCCAGAGTGAGCTGCGAGTTGTTCGAAAGTGATTCTGCGTCTTCAGACACAAAGGGCTAAGAAGGAACATGGGTTGGTTTTTAGTCAGTAGAAGCCTGACACTTCGTCCAGTGCGGGAAGAGTCATTTGATGATCTCCCTCCATCCCAAAAAAAACTGACTATCCAGAGTATTTGACGTACCTCAGGAAAAATGTTTTCCATTTTAATATTAACCTCTTGAACGTCCGCTAACATTGCTTGAATGTCTTATGATCCACCGGGTGATCATAAGGACGCTCGAAGACTTAAAAGTGTTGAGGACAAGACCACACCTAGAGAGGTGATCGATCGTGCACGGTCAAAAGATCACAACGAAATTTTCACTGCTTTTTCATACGATTTTCCCCCTATTTTTCATTGTGAAAGTCTGATTTATAAAATATAAAGGCAATTATCCATAGAATAGCACTACCCACGAAGCGCACGCAATAAAAAATACGTTGTTAATAAGGTTTCTTTTTTCTATAGCGCTTTATCGTGATAACGTCATCACTTCTAAAACTCACTGTGTAATTAATAAATATTTTGGTGTTGACTAACTTTCAAAGCCTGTCTGCAATCTGTACTCTTAACGATTGTGTATCCTGTACATGTCAGTCAAAAAAAATAAAACCGACTTCAAAAACACAAAAAAGTGAAAAACACAAAAAAGTGAAAAACAAGAAAAAGCAGCTTCTGAAGTCGGTGACATTTTGTTTGTTTGATTTCGTTTTCTTTGCCACCGACTTCAGAAGCTGCTTTTTCTTGTGAAGTTTATTTTTCACTTTTTTGTGTTTTTCACTTTTTTGTGTTTTTGAAGTCGGTTTTATTTTTTGCAAAAAAGTTTTTTATTTTTCCATTTTTAGTTGTTCCCAAACAAATCATAGGTTTTATTTATCCCCAATAAATGGAACATTACATAATATCTTACTGTCCAAATCTGGGTGTACACATCTGCGTACCCCCTCAGATCATACAGGCGTGATGTTACGTCATGATGTTGTATAAACAATAAACATCCAAGCGATTGCAGCAATCACGACAGGTTTGCCGTCTATTTTTGAAGAGTTCTATTGTATATCTCCGAAGATCAGGATCAGATCTTCACCAAATTTAAATGGGACCACCTCAGGAGTATACTCTTTCAAATAAAAAAAGAATTTTGAGAATCGGTTCACAAATGGAGGAGAAATCAGGTAACATACATAAAAAAAAAAAAAAAAATACATACACACCAACATATAACCTCCTCCTTTTTTGAAGTCGGTTAAAAAGAGCTGGCGCCCTTTGTAATCCAATGACACTACGAAAAGCGTGGCGTGCATAAAATCGAGTCGACAAAAGCAAATTTAATGAGTAGCAATCGATATTCAGCGTGTCACGACATCGACCGCTATTTGTTAAAGTAAAAACAGTTTACTTAAATTATTCACGTACTTTTCAACTGAACTGTGCGAAACTTAAACAAGTCTTGTAATGGGAAAAGTTTGCGAATAAAAGCTTAAAATGTACGCAAATAAAATTAATATATAGAAGTAGTGAGGTGCTCATCGGGAATAGTTTGGAGCCAATCTTATTAGGAGTTGGCAAGTCTTGGTAGCGTGTGGTCTGGTTCCGGCAATCAATGTCTCAGGTGAATTTCTCTGATAATGCGCTGTGACTTAACTCGAAAATCAGCTTTTGGACTTTTGCAACGTTCGTGTGATAGAACCGTTGGATTTTTAGGTCAAACTCAAGAAGTTCGAGTCATTTTCTGTTTTGATACCAACTAAAATTGTCAAATCAAAATTCCGGATACATCAAAAAATTCAGTATGGCTGCCAACAATTTTGTGGACCTATTGTGTCAACAAACGTTAACGTATTTTATTAGCACACATATTTCTGTGTAGTGTTTAGTCATGATATTCGGAATGCAGTCGTATTGCGTATTTTTAGATGTTTCTAGATTTTCACGGTGCGTGGCAAGAAATTAATTCAACGTTATATTTTCCAGTCCAGTAAAGCTGTTACAAACACAGAAATGATATGTATAATGATAATAATAATGATATGTATATATAATGGTATGTATGTATGTATGTTATATGGTATTTATAAAAGTATCTGATCTAAATACTGGAACGACGTAGTAGGTACTCTTTACAACAATTTATCCAAGTTTTGAATATTAATCTGAAAAATATTTGTTCCACTCTGGATCACTACATTTTGTTAAAACAAAAGGTCGGTGTACTTTACGAGATAAATGATGAGATACAGCGGGTTGGGATTAGAACCCGCGACCTCTAAAAGGACGACCTTATCATAAGCAACGATAAAATGTAACCCAAGGTATAATGTCGCCAGATAAAAAACAAAAGGATCACATTTTACCGCCAAAATAGAAATGTTGATAAAATAACATTGCTGGTTGATTCATACAAAAATACTTCATTTTAAAGAATGTTTCCTGCCAACATGTTCCCGGTTCGTTGTTGTTTTAACCTTTTTGTGACAGTTTTAACGCTCATTTGGTATTTTGTCATATCAACAAGCCACTAAAATTTTTAAAAATTTAATAGATCAACTTTATCGCTAACGTTGAAGGTTGATTGGGGAAACTTGTCAGTTTCGGGTAGTTTGATGTGATTAACGTCTGTAGTCTTTATCCACCATACAGATCAAACACAGGAACAAATAAACTATGTACAACACACAACCACACCACAGGTACCTACCACTATGTCTTTCACTTGATTTTGGATTGAAGGCTACATTCGAGTTCTAATAAATCACAAATGACCCACGGGAAATCAACTTACCCGCGAACGGACGATTCATATTGGGAAACCGCAAACATTATACAATAGTGTGTTGTGCGTGTGTATAGTTATAGTTAAGCTCATAGTTTCTTTACCACTATCGACAACAATGCCCAGAAAAAAAACTTCAATGAGGGTGAAACTGTCTGAATGATAAATCCCTACATATTATTATAAAACAATTACCCCGCTGCGTCTGTCTGTCTGTTCGTGATAAACTCAAAAACTGTGATATATATAGAGTGGTTGTTGAGGAAGGTTTTAGTATATAATTTGTCAAGTTTTAACATCCACGCGGGCGAAGCCGCAGGCATCAGCTAGTATTATATAAAAATCCTAAGGCGAATTTACTGAACATGACGTGAACAATAATTAAATTTGGGGACATTTACCTAGTTGTCACCAGTTTTACTATTTGTATGCAAACACAGGTGATTAGATAAGGATGATATGGCGAGAAAGGAAGTGACTGATGAATGACAGAGAACACATGTTACAAGAATGAAATGGCACAAGAGAATGATGACGTTGGTGATTAATAATAATAAAAACAGATTAGAATCAGTAAGAAGACTGTGAGATGTAATATTATTATTCTAATTGCATGTGATATAATTTTAATCACATGCGATATGATTCAGAAATCTCGCACACCGTATTTAACTATTCGAGTTTTACGGCAGGACATAATTAGCACACATTACCAAAATGGACGCGTTCTACGATATAATTCAAACGCGATATCTGCCACATGGCGCGCTTGCGCCGTCGGCGTCGCACTATGTATTTGCTTTATGGGACGGGGTAGTAGCTTGAGGCATTAACCAGAATTATCACTTAATGAATTAATATCATCGCTATTGAGGAAGTCACTTATTAAACAAAATACGTAGGATTATTCAGATTAGGTGATACTACTACTATTACTCTTAGCAGACATATTGTACAGAGTACGCTAGTGTCATATTATCTGTGAAGGTAGTTAGGATCGTGTTGCAGGTTTCCTTTGCGGCAACTTTTCAGATATCGGAGAAATCAGTTAGAAGAAATTGAGATTTATTTGTTGTTAGGAATAGAAAAGGACAAGACAAGGAGGAGAGAGAGGAGAGGAGAGGGAGGAGGGAGGGGGGAGGAGTTTTACAATTGTATCATAAATATAATAACGAAATTAGTAAGGGAGGAATAAAAAAAAAATCGTCAATTTCTAAATGTACTGTAAACTCGTAAAAGCGTGGATTAACTCGACTCATACAATTATTCACTCTTTCTATTTCACCACAACAGTGTAAAATCTGCAGGTCCTTCATTGTCGTTATATACAGTTTACACTGTAGCTCTTACCTATGCTGAAATTGCACGCAAGGACCGAAACAGCAGGTCGTGATCATTAAATTAATCAAGGTGCCAGGGTCTGCGAAAATTAAAGACACCTCAGTTCCATTCTCTCCAATTAAGCATTTCTTAGCACTTTACTATCGCCGAAATAATTGAGGCGAAAAGTCAATTACCACACTGAAGAGTTGATCACGAAGTTCCAATTTAACATTCATTGTTTTATTTTGTACAATTTATTAATAACATGTATTTATTATCTCACCTAGCTTGATGACGTAATTCTGCTGGCACTCATAAACATGAATAAAAAGCAATAAGTGTTTGTCGGTGCTATCAAATAATTAAATAGGAGATAAGTTAGTAGCTAGGTACTATTTGTCAGGAGCGTGTTAAGTCTCCCAAATAGATATCGTAAGTCTGATAAATGTGTTTTTGACTGTACTCTACATAAAAAAGCATTTAAAAGATTGGGAAATGAATCAAGAAAAAAAAGGTTTTTATTATGTAAACAAAATCGTTCAAACCACGTTGTGGAAAATGACATAAAGCGCAATCCCACTTTTCGGTTCTTGTGACGATCAATCACAACAGTTTGACAATGAAATACTGCTTTACGTGCTATCAATCTAGCCGCGGCCAGCTTGCACCCGGAAATAAGCCGTCCACCTCGCTAAATCAATGACAACAGCTCACTTTGTAACCCAAGCTTTTCGCTGAAACAAAAGATTCATTCACAATCTTATTGAACAGACCGGTCTTTGTTCTTTGTATATTTGTGTACAGGACTTGAATGTTGTAATAGAGCTTTTACCTGCTCCGATAAAATGGGCACTCAAAATCCTTAAAAGGTCAACCGATAGCATTGTCCTGCCAACAGCCAGTAATTTGCTGAATATGGAACCACCCTTACGCTTGCTGAAGAGCGCATAAGATCTTTTACGCGAAATGAAACGATAATAAAACGTAGCAGGTAGTGTAAGGGAAATACTCGGTATTTATCCCTACGTAGAAATGTGCTCGATGTGGATTTTAGTAAGCAGAAAGTAAAAGCCGAGAAAATGGCCAGTAAAAAGGCATATAAAGAAAAAATAACAATTATAGTTAAGCGTGAAACCGTGCCTGTTACGCAAGTCTCTGGGCTCGGTGTAATAGTATTTTTAATTCTCGTCTGGCGTCGCCGGCTCAATGGCTCACTTGGACCCTGTAGTAGCCTCCACCGGCTGATGACGTTTACACTTTTTAACTAACGTTTCACGCGCCCTTACAAAAAGGGTTTACGGGCTCTCTTTGCGTTTTATGTTGATTAACTACTTGGTTCATTCACTGTTCCCTCGCTCTCTGCGCCAACAAGACGCGCGCCTTCATTTTTAATGTATTCACCGTGCATGCTTTCAAATTGCAAAGATAATCTATTTAACAGTCTCTGCATTACGGTCTCGAAAATACTGTTTACATTTATAGACATGAGCTTGCTTGAGAGTCGCGTCTAGACTTGTCTTTCTCCGCCTTTTCGTTGTTTTTGCTCATGTTTCTTTCATTCTACTTTATTTAAATTCAGACATGGCACAGCGTAAACTCAGCTTTGCATATCCGCAGCTGACACAGGTGCAGGCGTGGAGTGAAAATGGGATATATTATATTAGGGTGGGCACAGATGTCAGCAAAATTACATTTACCATTCATAAGAAGGAAGCTTTCCTTATAACATAGCAGCAATGATAACATTGTATCATCTGTGTCAACAACAAAACAAACTTCATAGTATAACTTTTGTTTACGGTTTGCTGTATCAGTCTGCATATTAATGTTTGTTCTAAGGCAGCAAATACGCATTGAAGCAGAAGTATCATGCATTATTTATTATATGTTGGGAATTAAAAAAAAATGTAGCCATTAAAATCCAAAAAGGTCGATGCACAAAAGAATCGCATTTATTGTAAAAGTATTTGAAACAGTAACGTGTAAGGGGAGCCAGTCACTTGTGTTGGAGTCAGTTGTATGACAAATCGCGGGTTTCGCTACTTTTATATTTATTTTTTTCGATCTACCGTCAGACTTCGCAGTGACACTTTGGAAATTAGTTTTGTACTGTGAATAATGAGTGCCTTGGCTTATATTTTACGTAGGAGGAAACATAGTCCATTCACGAGGTGTTTGTATAACGACTTATAATTGTGGGCTATTTGGCTATTTATTGGAAATTGTCATGTTCCCGGGCTGCAGTGGCGTGTCAACGATCACTATCGACTCTAATTACTTGTTGAATTAAAAGCTACTCAGTTTACGAAATGTCGTACTCAATATTTGTACTCTAACTTAGTGAAAACATTGCTGACGTGCAATTCCAATGCAAAATATTGTGCAGTAATGTGTTTCTACTCCCCGTGATGATACTATCGAAGTGAATTTGTATTGAAATATGATTTATAAATGCATTAATTTGTGGAATACGGATGAATGTAGATAATATCGTCAGTCACGATATTTGTACATTAAGAACACATCAAATATCATTGTTTTTGGAATCACGGCAAACGTGTGGAGCTGATAGATAAATACGAACATTCCAAATTAAAACTTTATTTAAACTAACGATATACTCGTCAATGTCAGTAATTTATTATTTATTTATACCTTCGAGTTAGGATTACTTTTAACTCCCGGGTTCTTAATAGTTTGGAGGTTTGAGAATTAACTTAAATAAAGCTGTTTGTAAAAGATCTTGATAATTAATTATTACTTCCAGTGACGTCCGACTTTTACGCGCTATCTCTAAAGTTGTTCATCGACATCCCACAGCAACATCCCAATAAAACCAACTGCAAGTCGTAAAAATATTGAATGATGACAGTTTTATGACGACGCTTCGGAGATTGCAGTAAAATACAATAAAAATCGGAAAGGCGAAATACTGCGAAATAGTTCATTTCAAACGTCAGAATGAAAAAGCGCTGTCAGCGGTTGCAAGCGGCTGGATTAGAAAATGTGGCGATGAATGTAAAGTCGGCTGCAGGCTGATACTTGGTTTTATTCTGAACGAGGTCTGCCGGCGCCGTCACTCACGAGGTGTTACTTTTTTATTGCCTCGCTCTTTACATAATGGTTTGATGGCGTCTATGTCGATGTCAGTACTGAGCTTTTCAATATAAAGCTACAGTGTAGGTAATATTTTTTTTTAATTCGAAATAGAATAAAACAGAAATGTATTTCAGATTTCGAAAACATATGAGTTAGTTTATAGTTACATATTAACAAGCTCTTACTTGTTAGTTACAATATGTCTAACTACTACACATATAATTTTCAGGCAATTTAGATATTATACATATTATTATGTTAACGCAACCCCCATTTGGCTATGCTACGCATGTTGCTACGAAGTTGAGTTCCTACGTGTCTAGCTACGGCGTAGCTCCGTTGCTACGACCGATTTTTGTTGGGCACCATTCCACTCCATCAATTAAGCTTTCAGTGAAACCATTAACAAGCCCCAATCCATCAATGCACTCAATTTATCCGGTTTTTACTACGTATTGTTATTTATCAATTTATTACAAGTACGTAAAATATGTTATTTTTTTATTATACAAAATGAATCCGCACTCGCTTCGATACGGAGCTTGCAACGTGCCTCATTTCATATTCTCTCGATGGATAATAATGATTTATTACAACCAGTAAGCTAGCATTTTAACGTAAGCATTAGTCATAATGTTCATTGTAACGGCCCAACTGAAAATATTTTCAATTGATTTATAGAAGGTAGATTAAATTAGGTTTTGCTCAAATTGTAGGTCATGCTTTAAACGTAGGTATCGTAAAAGGGGCCTAAAAGACGACGTCATCATAACGAACTGCAAAAATTGCCAGTTTGTCTGAGAAGCCGTGATGGATGCTGCGATGTAGTCAGACAAAATATGATAGTAAGGAACAGTTTTGAATCAATGGAAATACTATTAGGTACACCTCTGTCTAACCCTTCGGGGATTACAGGCATGATGTGATGATATGTTAACTAACGAAAAACAACGTTAGCATTCACGATGCAGGTAAACTCAGCTTGTCGCAGCTTGAGCGGTAATAACAGCCACAACAAGTACTACGTTTATAAGATTTCCTGTGTAACAAACTCAAATTCTTGGGGACAGCCACATTTACGGCGAGTTGATTTTCAGCACCGGAAACTCCGCCATGTTGCGTGGACTGAGTAGCGGAAAAGGCGAAACCTCACTTCCGGTCAAGGCAGCTCGTTAATATTTTTCTTATTTCTTTTTTTTTATTACTTATGAAGCAAGAAAATATGAAAGGTTCAGACCCGTATCTACCCAATGAGATAGACTTCCTTACAGAGTAGGTACGAGTATCTGCTGTAGAGGTTGTACGAGTATCATCGCCATATTGTACATGCTTAATGGTGATCTCTATTTTCTGAAACAAACCTCGCCTACAGAAAAAGCATACGAATTGAATCCCGGATCGGTATAAAGCTGATAGTTTGTTAGGGAGTTTAGTAGTGTGCCAGATAGAAACAATTGGGAGCGTCGTCATAAAAGTTAATAAAGCAATAAGGTCAGGCTAGTAAACTCGTCGCTGCACGCGCTCCGCTCGCTCGCTTTGACTCCAACTATTTTTGTTCACGTCTCTTTTGAGTGTTTCATGTCGAAGTTGCTTCCATAGCTGTTCCTTTGTAAATTATTAAGTGTTTGAACAATGTTTTTCTTCTGAAAAAGAATGAGACCCGACATATTATCGATATTACAGCGAACCTCGGTGGAATCGAACAATAACAAAGAAAAGGAGCAAAACTTTTTAACTGATTAGGTATTGCCCAGTTTCTTAGTTCAGTAACAAATCGTTTTCCTTACCAATCGGAAAATTATGATTTGCTTGACTGGTTCTTTGTAAAGATTTTGCAGCCAATCTTATATTTAAACGTTTTTGACGACAGCTTTTATTTGAATATCATAGGGAACCCCAGTTTGCTATACTTTATTATAGTCGAAGATGTGAAAGTTAGTTTTAAAAACAAATAAAACTTGGTATGCCATTAGAATCTTAATTTGAAAATAATTCTTTCGGTCAATAAAACGTATTACCGTTATAAAATAAAACTACTACACATAGTGGAGTACCGTACTGTAAACAATAAAATGTGGCCCACGAAAACAATTAACACACATAATTAGAACTAATAGGTGCATAAAATGTATATAGTGCCCTTCATTTACAAACAGTCCGATAAGATCTGTCCTCACGTAAATAAGTCGGTGCATACTAATGTGGGCCTATAATAAATCTGTATAATTCACACCGACATAAAATTGAAAAGAAAGTGTCAAGAAACTTTTATTAGGACTATGGTATCGTTGTAAAATTTACGAGGGTGGCTCCGGTTTCGCCGTAAAATATATTTTGTGGGCGGCACGGAGTGGGCACTAAATGGAGCGAACGTGATTGCCATCGACTTAAATACCGCCATGTCAGTAATCAATCTTAGGGCGAGTGATAATTAATATGACATCCTGGTAAACTACAATTACTATAAAATATGTAGCTTAAAACCTTATTGATTTATCTTAAACATTTTCACAGTCACTGTTACCATACATTTATTTAAATAAATCAGGTTGCGCAACAGATCTTGAATATGTCAAAAGAAGCTCTACCACCCTCTAATGCCAGACATTTCTTTTCCACACCCTACGATCCCTTATTCTCGAGACAAGTATGTGCATTCCATTCACTCATTACTCTGTGGGCCAGGGCGGCCATATTGCGTGTGCCCGGGACCCAGACCCGTGACCCGCCACCTGTAATTACAAACATAAACCTCTACCTGTATACAAATAGTTTAATGAAAGGGTGTTTAGTTACGTCACCCGTTACTTAACTGCAGCCCTTGATGACTTAATACTGACAAATTAAGAGGTTACGTTGTGACACGTGGTAAAATAATTATGGTTTTACGTCACGTTGTTATGAGCTATCTAGCAGTTGGTCGTCAAAGAACAATGGCCCGTCTAATCACTTTATTCAGACAATCCTAGGAGGATTTCCCGTGAATGTGGTAATCATAGCAATTGGTAACAATCAGATTAGTGTAATCATGACGTTTGACTGCCGTAGCAGATTCTGAATACAATTACCATTTACTCCGAGATTACCGTGATTAATACGATAGATAAAACTAGATATTGTAGTACTTACATGAAATCGATGCGGTATTCTACGTTCAAATGATGATTACTTGATTAGTCAATTAAAATTGACGACTATTCTAAGCAGATTTTACCGATGTTTTCAAATTAAATCAATTTATTTGATAATGTTGGGAAAAGACTAGGCAGATGATGATGATGATGATTTGATAATGTTTAACGGTGGACAGAACTATTTTTGAACTGAAGTTCTTGAGCGATAATTAAATCCAAACCGCATAAAATAACTGTTAAAATTCCTTAGCAAAGATGACACCGACTGCTCTTGAACTTGTAGTTTTAATGTATTGATCGCGTTCATATGCATTGGTGTAAGTCAAATCAGTGCCGTTTTCTTTTCATACTTAAGATTCTGTTCAATATATTTGTAACCTAGATGAAATCCCGATCGCTAGAATTTTGAGTAGGTACCTCAGTTTATGGGTCGCTCCAGTAAAGCTGTGTATAGCGACGCGCGTGTCGTTATTTTATGACTTTTCAGTCGGTAACGTTCTATATTCTTATTGGAATATCAATCATAGTGCTGAAAGCTTTGACTTAAATAGGATACTGGATAGTTTATAAGTTTTTACGTGTTTTGCAATCATTTAAGAAGAAGCTACTCTGATACTTAAGGAATAAAATAAAGTCAGTTAAGAGGATTTTTATTTTTTTTATATTTTTTTTCTTTTTGAACTCTTAAAGAAACAATATTTCGAATATGTAGTGTAGCCCCAAAGCTGCTGGCTGATAGAATGCTGAAGTGACTGTTTCAGTCAAATATGTATCACTAGAGAAAAAGTAAACATACCCGTTCTCTGATGATACCCCAGCCTCTAGCTCGTCTGTCTCGCTTGACATCACAGAACA
The DNA here is from genome assembly GCA_949774965.1 of Diarsia brunnea. Lineage (NCBI taxonomy): Eukaryota > Metazoa > Arthropoda > Insecta > Lepidoptera > Noctuidae > Diarsia > Diarsia brunnea. The sequence continues at coordinate 11,228,879 of OX458998.1, forward strand.
ATTAAGACAGTATTTGTATAAACATTCCATCGCAACTCGATATTTGTGTTATACTTGTAGGAGCAGAACAAATAGGAGGAGCAAGTTCTGAGTCTAACCAGTGAGTGAGGAGTGGGGGGGGGGGCGCTATCCTCCTCTCAAATTATTCATTAACTTAGACGAGCACTCTGTGCGTTCCCCGTCACTGTTTGCGGTTGGCTAACCTTATTAGTTCTAGCTTTGATTCCTACTGAACCTAGACTTGTTTTAAAACGTTATTTTTGTAGATGTAGATTTGTATTTTTTTATTCAACGTTTGTATTATTTAAGGGTTTGGATCAGACCATCGAACTGAGTATAATATTCTCTGTGGGACCGTATCATAATTGCCGCAAAATAATCAGCTGCTCTATATAAAACAATCATACCTACAGCTGATTATTTTTTCTGTTCAGTTTGATAGTCTGATTCAGACTTTGAAATATGACCACACCATTGTGATAAATGATGTTTGTTAAAATCGAATATTAAGCATGTTCTGGGATGTCTTATAACGTGCATAGCCATCTGTTCTGCTACAAATTGCCTGTTCTATATGTGTGCATGACTAGTTGGTAAAGGCTCTCTGTGTTCGTTTTTCCAGACAGCAGCTGTCCCCATCGGACCCGCAGCTCATCACAATGGAGGTCATTATCTTGCGCCGGCTCCGACTTACCCAACTGAAAGGTACCACACCCTAATGCCAACTATTTTCACATTACACACCACACGCGCCATGCAAATGACCCCCACATCAATGAAACTCTGCTCCAAATAAACATACGTCACTATCGCTCTGTTACGACATACCTTTCCATTGAGGTTTTTACCGGCAGGCTTAGTAAGTTACTTCTAAAAATAACGCAATGAATTGTGTAAGGACACTTGGTGTTGGCTGTTTGGTGCTGTGGTGGTAGTGTTCCAGACGTCGGCTGATGCCTGTCGCTGGTCGCCACTTCAGATCAATAGTTAGGGAATAGACGTTATACTGTAACGCTTCTTTGTCGGCGACTAAAAGACATTCACCGTTTGGTCCTTACGTTATTATCATATCTCGACTTTGTTCATGGCAGCAAGAAAAGTTAGCGATTTTTTAAGAAACATTACCATCTACATTGGAATTCGCAAGAAAGATTAGGTTCACAATTTGTTTCTGAACAGCATTTCATTATTTCGGCACCCTACTTGCGCTCTGAATTTTATTATGTCACACCAACAACCAAAGCAAAATACATAATTCTTAGTAAATTAAGGGCAAAACGGCCTCCGCGCCTGTTGGCCAATATTAAGTAGATTAATAAACTTTGTTGAGAAGATCGTTAAAGTACGATATTATGTAGGAGTTTCCTGTTACTGGGCGATCGATTCATTAGACGGACTTACGGGTTTTCCATCAGCGTGTCAGGGATTAACCGAGTATTGCTTCCTTAGCTTACGTCTGCGTCGTCTACTGGTGCTGACATACCGGATTATCTGGTATTAGCGCTCGATGGACTGATAATACGTATCGAGCATCGAACTCAACTCACTAATACTCGGACCCATTCTACGGGGATTAATCAAGTGTACGGCGTACTTACTAGTTCCATTCTAAAGAGAACTGAAACAAACCGAGCACATTAGTTCGGTAATGTTGCGACTATTTGAATGTGTCTCGAAAGTCAGCGCTCCAATATAGGTCAATCGTTGCATTTGACAAATTTATTTGGAACGACGGAAACTGATTTGAAGGCATTGAAAGTCTTGCATACAAAACAACCTACATTTCTATTTCGATTCCAATTTACATATTCTTTGAAATTTGTAAAACATTGCTGATCGATTTCTCGTTGGCACGTACGAGTGGGTTTATCATTACAGACAATGCTGATGGTATCTCCGCTTACCTCTGGAGGAATTCTTTGGATCCAGTAATTGCGTGCACTTAGTAGAGGTGCGTCGTTTACCCCCAACTCAGGTGGAGTGCGGGTTACGATGTCGATAAGACACGGTACCCCTCTATCGGTGAGATTGGTTTTTATCGAAAGGTCCGGTCGCATACCTACGTTACGCCGCGCCTCGGTAAGCTCCTTTGACGTTAACTTATCTACTTTCTAAATACAAATTATACACGTTCACATGCTAGGTACATAGTAGCTATAAAACGTTCTATGTGTAAAGGTTTAAATAGTATTATCATATGAATATGAATGGAAAGGATTAACTGCGGTGGGCTTTCATTGTTATTATACAAAAGATGATAGTCCGTTACGTCATTAGGATCAAAAGTTTCGTCCGCCGTACCTATTCAGTATTTGTACAATTTCAATGTGGCTTTATTCAGTCTTATTGCAAGGTGAACTTTTTGAAGCAATAAGACGTGCTTTCAACTAGGTTTGTACACAAGCAAGCTGTCGACAGTTGCACGACACTTTAATGCGGCGAAATACTGGCTTCGAAATTATTACTCTCACAACCTACGAGATTGCAGCTTTACAAAGTATGAAGTATTCTCACTTTATCTAGTTTGTGATGCATCGCCATCATCTTCTAAAGATTTTTTAATTAGAAACAGTTAAGATGTCATACACTACTCGCGTCGTTTTCTGTAAGCTAAGAACAAGGGTTTAAGCTGCAGAGTCAAAGCCTTTAGACGGAGTAATAAAACGGTTTATATATAACCTTATATTGTTCATGAAGCAACGCTCGTAATGTTAGGAACTCGTAAATAGCGTTCATAAGTACTGCTAATGGCAGTGGAGGAATTTTTTCTCAAGAAATAAACATGCGAAAGCGTTTAACTGCAAATCATTGGTAGCACTAAATATAGCCGAGTTCCGCGATCCGTAGGCGCACGCTACGAGCGCGCTACGCCGCTACGAGGTGCTGCTACGATGCGCGGTGAAAATCTTCTAAGTGCCTAACTATGTACCAACCAAGGCTTTTTCTGATTCTGGGAACTGTTCACTGTGGTTAATTTGTGGTAATAAAGTTTGATGTGATTTACTTTTTAAATAGTATTGTTACAAATACAAAGGTTCAATACAAACAGTTCATGCAACACACACAAGAACTTATTTCGAACCATAATATTTAAAACGGAGATTGGGTAAGACAAAAGTGATGTAAAATTTTCTATCAGTGCAGTTCAAACAGCGTTCAATCATGGCGGGCGAGGCGCGCGTGACCGTGCGGCCGTTAAACGTAGATATTATTATCGATTTTCTCTTTACTCGAATAACTGTCCGACTTGATTCTTTCTTCCTCGCTAGGTAAAAACTTAGTTCTTACGTAACATCTCAATATTGCATTGTTTGGCTGTTTCTACCATTTGTATGAAAATCACGACGACCGCATTTTCTATATTACCATTTGGAACTAGGTGTGAGTCAGATAAAAAACTTTTATGTAGTCTATTTACGAGTGTTTTATGTAAAGTGTGGGTGTTGGATCGCGTGTCTGATGGTGTAACTGGGTGGTGTGCACGGTGCGCGGTGGTGGCGTGTGTGTGGTGCTGCAGCCCCGCGCGCGCCCAGCCCCGGCTGTGGGGCTGTGCGATACCGGTGCACCGTGCACTGCGCCGCCGTACTCCGCTCCACTAATTCATGTTCATACGTCACTGCCTCCGCTATCGGGTTTCCGGTGGCGTGTGCAGCAATACCATTTTGTACAAGAATAATCTATGCAAACCGCCGAGGTAAACGAACCTCACTGTTTAGCATTCAGATCCACTTAAAACGTAAGTCGCGGCACAAGAGGTATGGAGTGCCACCCAAGTGCCGACAGCGTCACACAATTACAGCCGTGTTTTAGACATCTATTGAATTTTAACAAAGGAATCCGCCGAAACAATTGTGCTCCCAGATTCAATCTTTCACTAATTTACATATTTGTTTACACTCCATCGACTTCGCAATAACAAATAGCTCACGAATTCGCTTTTCACATTCTAATTGATTTTAATCACGTGAAATTGGAATGGAATGACCTACATGAATAGTGAATATACAATTAGTTACGTTGGCTTTTTAAAGTTTGTTTGGAGGTCGCGAAGGCTATTTGAGAACATAAACTTGATTCAACCTTTTTCGACACTCCATACTAAGATATTTATAGTGTCTGATACGAGTTTATTATTCTTTTACGGAAAGTAGGTAAAGCAAACATAAAATATGTGTATTCAAATGAAGTTCTAGGAGGGTTTGTGTGATATATTGTACGGCATAAGTTGACACTATTCAGTGGGGAAGGGGTTACGTGCTATCTCCGTCGGTAGTGAGGAGCCTTTACTCGATGTTCGCTTGTTGTCACGAAACGGGGCTCGGCACACACACACACACAAACATACACACACACGTACACTGTATAGCTAGACTGTATCCATTGTAGCGTGTCAACGAGTGCGATGTTCATACTTTATGTTATAAACTGGAATGTTTTACACAGATAGTTTACATTTTTCACTTACTACAATGATATTTGCCTGCTCTTTGTACTCGTGCTACAACATTCATTGTTTAACTTTTTACTATAACACGGGTTTACATAAAAAAGAGTATATTTGCTGAACTTTATAGTGATGCTGGTGCGTGCATTTTAATTCAAAACTATCTTTTGTATTTTGTATAGCAACATTTGAAATTCGTGACGTAAATTGTTTTCGTTCCACCACAACAGATTAGGATGCTTAAAAAATGTATATATAATATAGCTTAGTCGTATATCCTTTTTATTAAAACACGAATGATCCTAATCTTGGGTTAACAAGCGGAAAATTAATTAGGAGCGATAAGCGTGTTTGTCGTGATAATTAGTAGTAAAGTGTGCGTGTTAGCGTCAATACTGTAGTGTTACGTTACATAGTGAGACATGGACGTGACACAGGTGTTTATCTACACGTACAGATGTATCGATGTTACGTTGCGTACTACGGATGAAAGGTTTACCATATATATTCACTAATGAAGGACGGGGTCCCTTATGATTTGGACTGCTTAAGTTCAAACAAAACTGTCTTTATATTTCTCCAAAAAAAAGTGGTTTTTGTTCAAAATTGTAATAAAAAACAAAGTTTCTTAAATAAGGTTAGCTTATAATAATACTTGTGGTTTCAATTAGACAGTAATTTAATGTCAACGCCATTATGTCGTCGCTACCCATAATGTAAATGTGGACAAAGTTTACGTACACTCTATAGACATCACAAGCGCCGCACAGTTCTGGAGAGATAGTTCAGAACCTAAGTTTAGCAAGGGGAGCCCTCCTCAGTTATAATCAAAAGGGAGATATTCAATTCAGTGTTTTGGGCCGACAGTGTCACCGACTAAGGGCATTCATAGTTTAATAGAGGAATATACTTTATCAATCACTGTACTTGTTAATGGGTACTACATCTAAAAGTTTAAACTGGATCGTGCACTATCGTCACTATTGCTGAGTATATATGTGCTGTAGTAGAGTGCTATCAATGCAGCTATGGCATAAAATTAATCCTTCAGTTAATTCTTTATTACTCGTTATTTGCCACCATTTTATGAAATCCTATGTAACAGATGATTTTACTGATACTTCAATATCTTCATCATCACTTAGCCTAGCCTCTTCGATATATTACTTTACTTGGTTACACGATATCAATTGTTACGACTGTTTTCCAAACCTTCTACTAACGACTGTCAGATCAGATCTACGAATAATAGCTGGAACACTTAACGTATGTGATGGATGGCCAATAATTCACGGACCTAGTCTGGACTAGGTCCGTGAATTATTCGTGATGCTGGCATCGATCCCGAGTAGCTGTTATTATTTAATCACGAGAACCTCATTTTCCCCGTCATAATACAAACTATCCCCTCCTGTACAATTCCCCCCGTAAAGCCTTACACCACATCAGTCAGCACAGAGAATGTAACTACAATCTTAATAAGACAAGAGTGCACGTACGCGAAACTAAATTCAATTTGTTGTACTGCAAGTGCCTTCAAACGACTGCTGTTAAAGTTAGCAAGTCGTACCGTCGCCAACAAACGTCACTTGAGGTACTCTCAGTACTACATAGTTGCATGTTGTTGGACTAATTCTAGATTCCAGTGAAATTCGCGCGAAGTGACTGTTTATTACTGTACAGGAATGAGTGACGCCGAAATACGTAAAGCTGGAGTAGTTAAGAGTTTGAGTTTTGAAGAGCTGTTGTAGTTCGTGGACGCCCGCCTTAAGTTTTTGAGAGCGCTTCACTGAGTTCCCTTTTGTTGTGAGGTAAATATATTTATAAATCTGGCATAACACGTGTTCTGAACATAAAAATAACGCTTTAACATAAAAAGATAGGTTGTAGGTAGGTAGATAACCAGCATGCGTTTAAGACCTGATGTGTCAACGTGGAATCCACACCAAAATAAAAATTAACAAGATAAATATAGCTACTGGCGCTTAATGTCACGGGAAATATTCAAGATGTTTCCGAAGTTAAATAATGTTGCATGAAATTGGGAAAAAGTTGTATTACATCGACATGTCTAAATTAAATAGAAACAGAGTTTTACTAGCACTTCTATTGATTTTAATTGGTAGTTATTTTAAGTAGGCTTCGCTGTTTCATAATCTGAACAAAAATGGTTTCATAAATTACAAGTAATAACTCAGTAGTAGTATTTCATAATTTGGAAAAGTACCAATTTCAGCCAAAAATGTGTAAGGCTGCCCAAACTTTTGGCAATCTAAGAATATTTGCAGTCAGACTGCTTTAAAAGCTTCCACAGTCTACGGCAAAATGAAATTTAGAATATTCAAAACAAATGTAAGTATGAAATGGGACTTTTTTTGGCAACTTTTGTCACTTACAATTCTCTCGACCTCAAGTTGAGATGGCCGGGTGACACTTGTCTTAGACAAAAGTGTATGTAGTATATAAGTGTGTACCTAGTATATAAGTTTCTTGGCTGGATCGGGGACCCGGTACAGTAAACAAAGGAGTGGGGATGGTTGATGGAACGCATTGGTTGGCCATTAGTACTTATACCAAGAAAAATGTTAGCAGAAACGCAACATCTGTTTGTGAATTGGCAATGAGAGAAACATACTATCGCTACATCAACAGAGATTTACCGTAATTATTATTGGATAATGACGCAACTCCCCCAAAATTCCATTTTTAACCGTGTCCCCATGCGGTGGCCTTTATCAGGCAGCTGTACGAGTAGGTACAGTGCACACGACCGTTTATATGAGCCCTGCGACTAATGAGCGCGGCGAGGCGCGAGGCCGGACGCTCTCACATTTCCATGACGTGTGTAACGAGCCTTTGATGACACTCATCGCCACATAATACTCAACATTGCCTTTTTGCCGAATTTATTTGCAGGAAACTGTTGTAAATGGTAATTGAAATTTAATTAACACTGTGTGGGAGGGACGCTCCTTTTATCTTGGATGTTAATGGTCAATAGGTTGGTTGTTATTGTGTCCAATGAGTGTACTGTAGGTGGCTGAGAATTTGTCAAACTAGTACATTATGATTTTTCTCTTCATGGCATGCTTAGTAGGAAGTACTTACTGACATTTCTTCATAGCCACATTTAGGCGGTGGTACACAACTAGTCGTAAACTAATCTTAATCGTTCCATACTTGTTTTGATCCAAACCGGTTCTCCTCAGTCACCATTAATATGAAGGCGTTATTAGCATTTGTATATCTCGACCATATATGATTCCCAGCCGTTAATTGAGTAATTACAAGAGTTATTATAGAACTAATGATCGCATTAAATACACTTTTAATTATAACCCTAGAAACTTGTTTAAAAATATCTGGATTTTTTATTCGACAAAGATATTCGTTTCGATTTCGTCGAATCGGAAAATGAAAATGTATATTTGTTTAGTACTGCGAATTGTAATAACCAGTGGTGTCCAGTTCATAATGAATGGCATGTAGTACATTTATTGTTGAACAGTTTTCAGGATTTTCAGCACACGTATTGGCGATATCGCACAGTTTTCCAGGTAGATTTAATTATTTCGTATTCAATCTGTACAAATAATACGTGAAAGATTAATTCTTTGTGAATTGAGAATGAATGCTGATTTATTTATTATTTGGAATAATTGAGAACGTGTTGAATATATATCAATTTTATAAAATTGTATTTTAAATATGGATTCATTCAGATAAGTATTTTATTAACGAACTAGTTATAACAATTTGCAATTTGTTTTGTTTACAATTGAAAAGCAATATTCATAGGTGTATTTTTACAAAAGTAACTGCATTAATTATGTAAAGAAGTTCAAAACTGTTCCAATAGTTGGCATGTGCATCATTTCCACTAGCTAAATTGGAATTTATTGACAGTATAGAAAATACAGATGCCTGGTTTATAATGCGACTAGTAAGCCTAGTGTATATTTTGCTTTCTCAATTTATTACGTAAATGTTGCAACTGTTTATTTTTGTGTTAACTAATTTATGGACAAAAACACTTCGTCTGAACTATCCTAGACCTCATTCGTTGTAAAACAAAACAACTTGTAGACATGTGGAAATCTAGATAATTAGCATAATCCTAGGTTTATGACTTTTTACTTAATGCAATAATAGGATACGCGCATAATTACATTACGGTTAGTTAATTTGACCGCTAGCCTACCGTTACTTAAGGCTTGTATTCACGCCAATGACCTTGTGCATACAAACTACCTCTCTCGGTCGTAGATACGGACTTTAAACGGACGCATTTTTCATTTATTATAATTAAAATAATACATGTTTTTAAAAAGTAACAAAACCAAATTATTTTCCTTTGTATTTCAAAGCAGTAGATATTTTTTTTATATTATTTTGTTAAAAAATGAAGGAGTAAAATGGTTCCATTCAACGATTTGGAGGTGATTTTGTGGATTTTTTTTCTTATTATGTGATACCGATACAAAAATTGTGGCTAAACCAAATTACGTGTCATATCATGTAGATTACTAACTATTTTTCTCAGATGTAATTTCTCTGTAAGTGCCGGTGAAAAACTGCTTCATCTGCACGCTGTTTTTAAGCTTTTTCGAGAGAGGACCCTTAAGGTAATATGAATTTGTAACTCTCATGAGATAGTCCAGTCCATAACACACTCAGGATATTCTTGAGTCTGTCATGGCGAAATAGCGCGTAGCAGAGATGTTTGATAAAACGCAAATATATGGTTTTGCGGCCATCATACGTAAAAGAAGCGCTTACGAGTACCTACTTGTACGTCTTCGTGGGAGTACCAACACTATCTTGAGTTTATTCGCAGATAGATAGGAGTTCTCCAATGCTGGGACATTAAATAAAACTCCATATCGAATAAATGTATGTATATTAACACTAGCAATTAAGACCATTGATACTTACACTATGAGCGTAGACCAATAAAAACAATGTAACGATCTATCTAACTATTAGGCACGTTGAAGCTTTTGTTCGTTTGTTCGATCTAACTTAGATTTTTACGTCCTCTCATCTCTCAGTTACCGACCTCTGTTTTATTATTTCAGTGACCTTATAAAGATTACCCACACAGCTGGTACACTTGTTTATTTACTTCCCTATCAAGATCACCATAAAAACAAAGTAAATAGATCCAGAGACGTGTTTCCAAAGCCAGCTAAGTGCGACTTGGCCAACTCATGATTGCTTCGTATTTCCGTCGATTACTTTACAAACTTCCTAATATGTAGGCTTTGTGTGTACTGTGACTAGTTATAGCGAAGACTTATTTACTTTAGCTTACTATATTTGTAATGATTATTATGCCAAAAGAAACGATGGATTGACAGTGTAAGGGATGATATGGCAAGAAAGAGAGAAGATGAGATGTCGCATAATAGAGAAGAACTTATGGAAGAATAAGATATGCGGCCCCGACCAAAAATGATTTGGGATACCTAAGGGCAAGAGAATGGTTGATGAAGGTTTGAAATAGTTATTATTAATTTAGCGAAAACCTTTGGTTACAGATCTTGCTAATAGATTGAAGATTATTTATTATTTATTTTAATTTGATCGTGATTGAAGTGCAGAAAGCAAAAGTTTAACGGACATTGAATCATTCGGTTATATATAAGTATATCTACATGGCTCAATTTTATTGCTTAGTCAAAATTGATGCGTAAGTAAACCATGCATCATTTTTATAACGGGTTGTCTACTGTACAAAAAGAGTTAGCCAAGGATCAATGTGATTACGAAAGATAAGCTTTTATTCTTTCTTTTTGTTGAGCGATGTCTCTGACTTGGCAGAGTCCTCGTTTTTTGTGCGAAGGCTACATCAGCGCCATGACGCCGCCTGTCCTGTGACGTCATGAAGGGTTCTCTGACGTCATACACAAATATATTAAACGAATCTCGTGTTTGCGGGAAGCAGTTATTTGTGAGATGGATAATTTCGTCCATTCATTGTTATGGGAATAGAACTGGGGACGACAGTAAAATTATATAGAATTCTAATAATACCTAATGGTAATAAGTTGAACGAAGTATAAACAACAAAGTGTTTTCGGCCATTATGTTCTCCTTAAGAAATTATTTATAACCGGTAGAATAGAAGTGACACGCACACTTATTAGTTTACAATTTTATAAAAATGAAGGTAACATATACGATAGCAAACAGTAGTTTATAGTGTAGCGTACACTAGTAGGTACTCGTATAGACCATACGAGTCATGTATTGTTTACATATGCGTAGAAACCTTCATTCGCAAAACTAAATATTGACAAACCTCTATGTATCAAAGTCGCATGACAAAAGCTTGCGAACGTGCTTGTTCCTAACGTAAATAACTACATATACCTATTATTTTGAAACTACGAACGTGTTGTACCCAAATAAAAACAATGAATAAACATTTGCAATCGAAAACTGTTGGTAACAGCTCGTATTTAAACTGTTGAAAATCTAAAATGTAACACAGTTCGTTACTGAACTCACAGCGGAAAATATTAGTGTATATTCCGTCCACACGGACGATGTCACTGAAAAGGTTGCTGTCGTTTCTGATTATGTGTTTTTTATATTTAACGAGATGCGTGGTGCATTGACGAAGAGTTTGTTTTCGTACTCCTAGGACAGTGGATGAATACACCATGGATTAACTGGTACTGAGCACTGGTATTCAGTTAAACTGGAAGACGACACTTTTTTTTTTTTTTTGGTGTTTGGGACTCCTCCCGCTCTGGGCAGAGCGGTAGGGAGTGTCAGACTTCTACAGACTAAAACCACCCATGTTCCTTCTTAGCCCTTGTGCCGAGGCCGCGGTATCTCTTTCGAACAACCCGCATCCCCGACGGATGGAAGACTTCCTACCCTTGTCCCATGTTACATGGGGTCGCGCGGTCGGCGCAACACGTTTTATTGTAATATATGGGCCTGCTCTGCCTCCGTTTTTTACCTTTCTCCCCTGTGCATCGTCACATAGCTGGTAAAAGGGTAGGTAGATATGGATTGAAGGACTATATTATTAAGTAATAAAGGCGACTTTGAGAGCTGTGTTCCAGAGTAACCAGCTGTGAAATATTGATTATGTCTACTCTTAAATGCGGTTTAGATGAGCTGATTACGTTCAGTTTATTTGGATAAAATTCAAGGGTATAATAATATAATTACACGATTCGTGAAAGTCGTTGCTCAAGATATGAAACTCTCAAATAAAAAGTTATAGGACCTGTCTACTATTGCCATTTTCTTTCTCTATATCGTTATAGAAATAAGAACTATATTGATCTTTTCACTATACTAAAACCACACAATCCGCACAAGGGCAGATATAAAAAGGAACGACAGTTATCAACATAATAACGTAAATGCATGACACCTTAACTTGGTGTTTCTATAGCCCTTCATATTCCTCCCGAGAAAGGGTAGATAATAAAAATATGTCACATGGCAAGCCGCGAAATAAAAAGCCCATGTTTGGGACCAACCAGCTATTTAAGTAGAATATAGTCTCTTTTTATTATCAGACCTTTGTCCACTGTATGTAAAGTCATGTTTATTAGGAGTAGCCTTTGTAAATAACAGTAGCGTAAAAGGTTGATGATGTGACCCAAGCTCTGACCACATTTAAAAAAAAACGGTATTAAGTATGTTTGATATTATGAAAATATACTTTTTATGACTAATTCTTCTTCTCAATACTCAATCCCTCAGTGCTGATGATCGTGAACATTTGTTAGCTTCTTGTCCGTTCTAGTGACTGTTTTTCGTAGTAAAAAGCCATGAAAGTTCAATGAAACCGAATATAAAAATGAAACCACTAAATGAAGATACAATAAAATTACGACATGACAAAGGATTGGGTTTCCAGACAGGCTTCATTATATTTTATGATCCATCAAATAAAAAGGTAACATAACTGCACGTCTAACAGGATCCATGATATGCTCGTAAATTGGCTAAATCTTCGGCCGAGCTCTCGGAAGGGTCGCCTATAACGTTTGATGTTGACAAAGGTAGATGGTTGGACCGTCACAGAGTGTCAAAGTTCAGGGCGGCTCTCAATTGCATATTTAACGAGAGCTCACTAACTGCTCTGCGATACCGGAGCCGAAGCGGGACCTCGTAATTGGATCTCGCTATTTTTAGCACTAACACTTAACTGCCACCGTTTCGTCATTTGTCGAGATATCGCAATTTTTCTCACCAGCGCTCTCTCGCGGAGATGGGACAATAATCCCGCGGGACTCACCGAGAAGGTCTTCATATTACATTCCATTGAGCTTTTCTAGTGGTTATGGACGAATATTCTAAAAATAGCGCCGGGGATTGAAAGTGGGCCCAAAAGTTTAATGTTTGGAGCGAAACTGTCTCCAGGCCGATTTGGGAATTGGTGTTTACCTTTTTGCACGTGTCATTTGAACTAGTATTGTTTGGGCTATGTGAATGTATAATAAGCGTAGTTCGCATAAAATTTATTAAAGATTTTTTTTTGTACTTTAGCCCAAATTAAACGTGGCCCGATGCAATCTTCCGACAATTTGACTCTTATTTGTGTCAATCGAATATATTATTGGACATTAATTCGAAACAGATTCAATTTGATTCAGAACTCCAAGTTGCTGGAGTAAGCACACTCGTATATCTTCCACAAAGCTATAGGAAGCACGTTAGGATTCAAAGTTTAGAACAGGTACGCTATCTATGTCGCCATTCCAACAATGTACGGCGGGTCCAACTGTTGTATAAATTAAAAATAGTTTAGTCGCCAAACGGCAGCGAGGGCATGCTCGGCATTACTTAAATAGTTTCCGGAATGAACGAGCCATTCATTGGCGTGGTACAAATTTTACGTTCATACAACTTCATGTTCCAAGTTACGCGGCGTACGTAAGATGATGTATGTATTAGGACGGCCGTACATTGTCTTACAAGTTATTTATTAGGAAATTATGCTTAGAGAGCGGAAGGAAGCGGGAGCGGGTTAAGGGGACGGAATATCTCTTCCTATTCAAAGATGCGGCCTTCAGAAACCAGCGGTTTTGAATGTACCTATTTCGTTTAAGGATATTGTTTATGGATCTAGATGTTTTTACTTCATTAGAAAATGTAACGGACAAGTACAATTAAAATGTCTATTAATAATTCAGATAGCGGTCATAGTTATTATGTATGAGAAGGTACTAAGTTATTAAGTTCAAGGCTCGGCCCGACGACGTGCCAGTGGGCCAATTTCGAAGACTGAGCAACGTACCACCATCTCTTTTTTAATTTCAGATATCTGTTGCTAACTGATTTGGTAAGCACTTATCTTCTTTACCGTTCGTTCCGAAAAATGATGACGGAAGCGTTTTCGTCGGTGGGAAAGTTACATTTTACTATATACTGGCGTGATCTCATTATATTCGCTGTCCAACACCTTTTCTGAACGGAATCGGTAATCAGTTTCATAGCGATATCGACCGGGAGAAGCCTCCCAATGAATATTTTATCGCAGAATTTTATTGAGAATGAGAACGTATCAATAGAAGTAATATCGACAGTCGGCACTATAATAAGAATTGAGCTCGATAGTTATATTTTCAGCGTTCTGTAACGACTTAAACTGAGATTTTTGCCTTCAAACAATACCAGTCTGGCTGTAATAAAGGAAAATATATAAAAAAAACTAAGCGAAATATCCGGTAAGACTCAATAAACAGGCGTTTTAGGTTAAAAATAGATCTGGTCCGTTTGTGTGGCCTTCCAAGCAATAGCTACTCGATCCCAGGGGGCGTGGGTGGTGGCGCGGACGGGGTGCGGGACGGGGGGACGGGGGCTCTGGTACCCCACACACCCATAGACATGATTTATTCCCGTGGAGATCGTTTTCACAGGAAAATATTTAATAAGGTCAGAATTATACATATTATTGGTAATCAGGGCAATGTTTATAATGTTCAGATTAAATTCTTAACAGCAGCCCATCCGCAATTTCGTACGGTTATAGCTTCCTTGCAAAAAGACTTGCTCATAAAAAGCGTCTGTTGTGAATTTCGCAGTTTTTACGACCATTCATTCTGCATAATGTCATTGGGAACTGTATGTAATGTGTTTATAGTTTCTTTTGCTTTAACAATGAGGTGGGAACACATACAAGCAGCTCTATGTACTCTCGAGGCGTGTCTATGTAACGCGTTAGGTCGTAATGCCAGCACTGATAGGTTGATAGCTACCCGCTTAGCAGAACAACCCGTGAGTACGGCACAACTTGCACGGAGCGATAAGCACCTGATTTATTTTGTTTTTCCTTTTGCTTCGAACATAGTATACTTGTACTTTTTGTTTATAGGAACTCGGTATAAGTAACTGGTCTGTGTTGTTCCGGTATTTATTTCTTTCGTAGTGAATAATTTATGATTGATTGTTATCATACTTATTGCGTAGTGGTAAGTAGGTATCCTTGTTCCTGAGGTTTTAATTTTGTGTCCCACCATTTGTTAACTTTCCTATTATGTAAAATAACAACTGTGTCAAAGTAAGAGAGCTCTTTTAATTGTGGTTAATTATAATATGTCTTCTACATAGATGGCGTAGTTAAATCTATACTAATATTATAAAACTGAAGTTTGTTTGTTTGTTTGAACGCGCTAATCTCAGGAACTGAAAAAATATTTTTGTGTTGAGTAGTTCATTTATTGAGGAAGGCTTTAGGCTATATTCCACGCGGACGAAGTCGCGGGTAAAAGCTAGTGGATAGGTACAAATCCGTTAGCTCCCCCTTTGAATATGGCGAATGAATTGGCTGCATTGTCTTGTATAGCGCATGAATGGACTGATGGCCACCCATTGACTACGAGCAGAGTCCAAATCTAGGTAGTAACTTTAATATTGACATCACTGGCAACGACATGTGTATTAGTTATCCTTCTTTCTCAGAGGAACGCTCTAGAGCTCGTAAATACTAATGAAGCCTCAGATGAAGCTAGTAAAGACCACAAACCCTACGAGATTTCCATCGTAGTTATCATAATCTTTACGAATGGACGAATATGTAACTATGTTTCTTTCTGTATCTTTAATTTTTTGTCTCCTGCTTTAGGTTACTTTTTTCTATTTTTTTTAAAAAACATCAACTGAGTCGAGATCAGAGATGCTAATAGTGGTTTTCCATGCTGGTATACTAGGATTATGAAGAGATGAGCGCACCAGATCAACATAGACGAACATATGTGCAAATCACCCAGCACCCCTTTGAATATGCCGCATGAATCGACTGCATTGCCTTGAGTAGCGCATGAATGGACAGGCCACCCATTGACTACAAACAGGCCAACAGAGCAGACGTGTCTAGGTAGAAACATAAATACTCAAAGTACTGGAAACGTCATGCGTGTTAATCGCTCTTTCCCTGAGGAACGACCTAAAGTTCGTGAACACTAATGAAGGCTCAGATGAAGGTAGTTAATGGCACAAAGCCTCGACACGTGTTGCCAGGTCCCCGAACATAACAAGGGTTAATTGCACTTAAATAATTGCATGAACAAATTTCTAATCTGGTGCTACCAACACTAATTAATCACTTAAGTAAGTGATCCAATCTAACGGAGTTGTCAGATTGATATGCCGTGCTATCGATATGTTGAACTATCACACTTTCATTTTCTCGTAACTTACCAAGAAAAGTTGAATACAATCTGTTATCACAACAACAAAAAAAAGATTATTTTAGAATTACAGTGTTTTAATAAATTGCTTTCGAGGAGCATTTTAAACATATATCTGAATGTGGAATTGTTTGAGCAATTTAAAACTTCATTGTTTTTTCATTTAAAGTTGCCGAATTCTATTTAGCAGGGATAAAACAGTGAACAATGTTGTAATTACTATCTGTAACATGCAACTAGTGCAACTGAGAGCATACATTTAATTACTCAGTTTTATTTGTGTTTATTGCGACAATCCAGCGAACACGGTGCTTCAAATGTTATTAATTAATTAATTAAAACGTGCATAACGACGAACAGTTTTATTCTCGGAGCAAGTTTATGAACAAGATTCTATCTACTGAGTACTTTATTATATTTATGTACGTTTTATGAGAAAGTATTTTCAGCGTATATGAGATTCTTTAAAGTGCAAGCTTTCGCAGATAGCGTTGGAAAAAGAAAATGAATAGTGTTTTAATGGACGCCGTATGTCGCTTAGTAAGCAGTTAAGTTAGCTCAGAACCGACGGCTCTTTTATAATTCAGAACAATCATAGTTTCGATATCTACTTATCTCAAGATAACAGCAAAAGCCTTGGGTCCGGTCCGGACCCTACATTTTTCGATAAGTAAGCTATCACTTTCCCAATATTTTCTTACCCCTGTCAAAACCCGATCAATGGTTACCCTTTTTATATGTTTTTCTGATCCATACAATAAATGCACTTGTCTTAATGTTGTTAGTGAGAATATAAAAACTATACAGTTTTTATTATGTTAACGTTTTTTTATATCTCAAAGTCGGGGGCGAATATAAAAATTCAATTCACTAATAGCAATTCAGGTGAGTATTTTAAAAACCAATTCATTATCGCTCAGTTTTTTATGGACATTTTACGAGTTGAAAATTGCATTATTCATTGAAAGTCTCTGGATTTCAAAGTAACTTACCGATAAAAGAATTTTTAAACGTGATCCAACAATTTATGCGACTAATGCAAACAAACTCGGGTGCTTTGTTACAGTAACGTTATTTTCCTTCGCGTACGAACACTTGATTAGGTTTTTATCCAGGAATACGGTATACATGTATTCTGTTTCGTATATTTATTAGTTCCGCTCTGCTTACCGAATTCTTTGACACACGCGCGAATTTTGACCGTTGGGATGACACATAATATATATTATGTACTAGCTGTGCCCGCGACTTCGTTCGCGTGCTTGTCGGAAACTAAAATGCGTCGCTTAGATAAAAGTACATTTAATCATTCGCTGTAGAAAATAAGAAGAGAGTAATGCAAAGTATCGACTATGTCTCATACTAAAGTTTAGATGGATGGGTGTTTGTTAATCAACCACGTCAGAACGGCCGAACGGATCTTGAAGAAATTTGAAACAGGTACATTATAGTCGACAGGCAGACAGATTGTCGTTGGCGCGTTCGTGTTCCACGCGCGCCTCAAAGATATGTCAGCAACAATTAAGGGGCCCCAAAGGGACGTCTGCCGGGGCTGAGGGTTGTCCGCAAGAGATACCATGGCCCCGAAACACAAAGGGCTAAGAAGGAACGTGGGTGGTTTTTAGTCAGTAGAAGTCTGACACTTTCTTCCGCTCCGCCCAGAGCGGGATGAGTCATTTGATAATTTACGAACCACAAAAAAAAAGGGGGGATTAGAGGGTGTTTCGAGAGGGTACCTGTACCGAATCTGGGACATCGAATCTGAAATGGCAGTAATGCTAGCGAAAGAGGTGGCGGAACGTGAGAGGGAGACAACCTCTCGTCCCCGCCCCCGCGGGAGACGCTCCGGGCATCGGGGGCCACGTGATGACTTCCGGCCACCGTAGGCGCGGGCCTGTGAACGGTGAGTAACGGGCTAGTTAATCGTTCATCCGTCCTATGACGATGGAGGCGCGTTCGTGTTCCACGCGCGTCTCAAAGAGATGTCAGCAACATTGAAGGGGCCCCCAAGGACCGACGCCCGTTGGGGCTGCGGGTTGTTCGAAAGAGATACCGCGGCCTCGACACATAGGGCTAACAACACACCACATCTATATGACGACATGGTTGGCGCAATGGCTGCATGATTAACAGTAGCACTGCGTGTCGCAGGTTCGATTCCCACACGGTACAAAAAAAATATGTCTTGGGTTTTATCTAATTTTAATTTAGTTTAAAAAAAAATAGTATTTTAATACTGTGTAATTGGTAAATTTTTATTTGTTGACTATTCACGAAACATAATGTTTATATGTTTACTATCACCGCGGTTCAGAAAATGACATCAAATGAATAACGCCATCTGTCGAAGACGAAGATAAACTGCTAAAAAAGAGCGATCAAACACTATAAGGTGTAGGCTATGTAGATTTTGAAAGCAGCGTCATTTAGACTTATATCTACGTACCTTTTGCTATCATAACTTTTTTAAAGTTATCTTGTGAAGGCATTTAGTTATAAGTACCATATTCGTTCAATAGATGTCGTTGCTTGTCTCATTCTTGACCATAACGATAAGTTCTTCTTGAAAACTATAAATTTATATATCTTTTGATAGAGAGCACCGATTACGATGAAACAAAGACTAAGTAATAGCCCAAGTTACGCACAATATTTATGTATAAAAGTTACCTACATTCGTTTAGTAAATTTGACGTGATGCTTAGTCATCGAAACAGACAAACAGACAAACAGATAAACAGACAAACAGACAAAAATTCCAAAAATGCTGGAAATGTGTTCTGTTGGTTATACTTTAATACCCTGACAATTTTTTTTTTAAATATTTTCGATGTACAAAAACGATTTCTCTACAGATTTATTATATGTATAGATTGTGTAGCCCAACCCTAGCCGAATATTTTTATATAGATGATGCTGGGATTTATGATTTCTTTGTATTAGAATGTTCACTAAATTGATTTGACATTGTGATTTCCAACTACTATGCCTATTCATTGTACGCCATCACCTGTACCTTGGATGAAACTGATTGACGTCGTCAATAATATTGACTGCGTAGTAAAAAGTAACATTATTTGTGTACAACAAACACTCTATGTATATTTGCAAAGGCAGAAACTTCTACGAAAATTCTCCTTTCACTTAATATAGATAAATGAAGAAATATCACGAATACAAATTGATTTCTCCAAACAAATATTTATTGGAATAAGATTAATAATGCTCGTACAATTGCTTTGTTAGATAGCCCGTGTTTTACGACCAGGCCAAATACGGCTTTAAAAGACGTCCAAGTGGGATTGTGCGAGTTAAGTAGCAAGTTTTGGAGGTAATATAACATTATACGAGTATCGATCATGAACATACGAGCGGTAGGCTCAGTTTATAGCTGATCGGAGCTGACGAGCGCCGGCGCCCGAGCGTGTGTTGTTTGTGCCGCACGACAAACGTTACAATATAACACGAACCAATTAATAACACTGTCAATCTATATCGGCATTCCACAAACCAATTTGTGACCTATATAAAGCGTATTGGTAACAATTTTAGATCGGAAAAGTTACTGTTATTTTCGTACGATTACGACAAAATACCTGTGTATCTATAACTTTAAGTATTACAAAATCAGTCTTACCTGTCTCTACCTAAGCATTTAGTCATCGAATAATCTCGACAAACTCGGTAAAAGAAACCTACTTGTATTCCATCTTTCTTTTATCTTCGCAACTGAAGACTTTAACCCCAAATAATTTCCATCCGAGTGACGTCTAATATACTTATAACGGGTAGGTAATTATATTACGTGAGGCAGCTGGCTTGCCGCGCTCGCTGAACCTCTCACTTAACCTGAACTTAGCGTCATATGAAAACCGTCAGCTGTCTTGTTATATAATAACCAGTTGCCAATAGTCCCGAGGAAATATTTCCAATGTAAAATATATCTCAGATACTGACGGTGTTTTTTCGCGTCTGCGAGGCAATTCATCTTACTCTTCGAGTTGCCTGTCTTACATTAATAAGTGGCGTTGCATTTTTTATGAAATCCAAAGTAAACAATCTGTATGAGTGCCAGGATTTATGAGATCGTGACCTTCAAGAGAATGAGGTGCTTCACCGATGAGGGAGAGGTGCGATAGCGAGAGGGTGCCCGTGTGCCCCTCCTGAATTAATTTTCCTAATTACAAGTGCCACCTGTCTGCAGGATGCCATATTGTTTACACTTAATTAATGTTTACGTTACAGTAACCCTTCATTTAACACTTTGTAAACACAATAAACTATAACGCTCCCCTTTGTGTAAACGACCAGTTTAAACCCCGTGACCTTCAAACAATTAATACAAAAGTATGAAGTCTTTTTCTAGATTAAAATTGTTATCGATTTTAAAACTGAGATTCGATTATGATATCGAAATAGCTGTTACGAAAATGATGAAAGGTTTTCGAAGAAAGATAAGGCTTTCTGATAACGACGAGACTTCCAAGCGGGAGCTGTAATTAAACCATTTTTGTTTGACTGCGGTCCGACAATGCGGAGATAAAATATTCAACAGATTTTTTTTTTAAATCTATTGCGTATTTCCTGCTGTGATGTTGGCAACGTACGCTGAAAGGAAACAATGGGTCGCGAACAAATCTGGCATTTGTACATTCCCAACACTCGGCGGGAGTGAGAACTTTGTCGATTTCGTGGAAACACTGCAAATGACAGATAGCGACGAGTTGTACATAACTCAGCGGCGGTTATGACGAGAACGTTACGTAAACGCGGCGTGCGGCGTGCGGCGCGCAGCGTGCCGCGTGCGTGCGTCATCCGACGCTCATTGATTCTACGTACAACCACGTCGATGACACCGCCTCTCCAAATAGACAACTGTCTATTATATCATTGACATTAGGTTACCTGAATGTCATTCACTGTTATTCATATCATCGATATTATTTATTTCATTTCGCCGCTTTTTATTTTCAGCTGTTTCTACATCCTATCGACTTTTATCATCATTTTCGTCCACCAATCAGAAAACATTCAGGCCATGTAGTTAATTGTTCAAACTTTGTCGTTAATTTAAATTGGAAGCCGTTACACAGAATGACTCGTAATTGGGTTTTCTTTCGTTACAGGACTTTCCCAAGGTGTAGGAGTAGCTACGACACCATGCCACCTAAGTAAGCCGTTCCCAGAGTTCTTTATTACTGTGTGCACTTTATTCAATTATTTTGTTGGCAGCAAAGTAAACACACCAGGTAATATATTGTTTTGGCAATTTTAGTGGTACATTATGATTGGCGCTTTTAGCTTTCACTTCGCTGTTTTATGGTTATTTTTGAAGTTGCGTTATTTTCACAAATTAACGTCTTTTCTTCGAGTTATTGCAAAAGTTGGTTAAGTAGGTAGTGCAAGTTCTCAAACATGTTTTTCCAACAAACATTGAAAACGATTTCGATCGTAAATAAACTTTTAATTTATTTGGGGCGCTACATCGAATGAAGTCATTTATTTTTTTAAGTAGGACGCAGAAACAGGCGTTTGCGGATTGAGACGCAAGCAAAATAACCGAGAACACCCGAGGTAAACAGTACGAGTATACCTATACATTGAAACATAAACGCATGATAGGATTACCGGAAACCTATTTTACCAAGCCTCTGGCCTTGCTTAATACAAGAGGCAATTTGGCATAGTCCATGGTAATAGCTGCTACAGATACATAAGTACATAGCGATACCAAACAGATACGTATACGTCGACCCAGTTTAACTTTTAAAAACGTAGTTAAACAGATTTTGTAGATTGCTAAGTTCCGTGTCGCCGATCATTAACTTTCCTGAAAGTTTTATCACTTTACATTTAACCTTATTCAGTTTTAAATGTTTAAAATGTGCGATAGAACGGCTGGCCCTCGCGGGGCCGAGGGGCCCGGGGTATCAGCTACGATTTATTGTCACTATTAATCGAGCAGAACTAACTGGTCTCTTCGGTAAGGTGAGTATTGAACTGTTGGACTCGGCTTCCATTTTCTATTTATTTGGCTAATAACGTTTAAGTAGGTATTATTTTTCCACTGAATGGAGCCGGAATTAATGGTGCCTAATTAGTTTGCTTTTGTTTTGGTGCTTAGGAACTTGACTCTATTTCATTTTATTTGAATTAGACATCAAAATTATGTTTAATGTAAGATCGTTTTAGTAGCCTAACTAAAACTTTCCGCTCAATTAACTAATTATTGTCCAGTTGTGTTGATATTATTTCTTATCTAAAGGCCGGGTAATCACACACAATACCACACATCCAACGAGATGAATTGATATGTGAATTTAACGCGAAAGCTACATTGATTTGCCAGTGACCCGGATATGTGATATATTTCGAACACAGACATGGCCGCAGCTACAAAATAAAACAGTTGTAGGCACTCGGAAACTTTTAATATGTCGATGTATTTATTGCATGAGGAAGTTTAGTTCTCTATTTTCCATAAATTTTTGGTAAGTATATGGCGGTGCAAGCCAGTGCTTGGCGCAAATAGGACGAAATGTGGTTGCTCCGCTGAAATGTCAGAAATGTCAGTGTTGCACTTTGATAGTCTGTGACGCGTGCAAACGACGTGAAGTAGTGCAATCAACATGTTTTATACATGAGACGAGTTAGCGAAGACGTGGTAAAGTGGCGTGCACTGAAACTTGCTTAGCATCTAAGAAAATTGTTTGTATTTTACTCCAGTGGGTCACTTATTTGTTCTTTTTCATTTTATCAGTTTATTTTTAAAGTGCAGTCAAAATTAAATGGATTCGCTAAAAACAACACAGTCATGACAGTTTAAGTAGGTATATTTTACGACATCTTATCGGATTCCGTGGTTGTCAGTGCAGACATTTTTTTATGATGCCCATAAAATGCACTGGTAGTAAACTAGATCGCTTTACGATTTGACTTCAAGATTTTGAAAATATGCTGATAAAATACTCGTATTTTCATGTACTCACTATATAGATAATCTTACTTATAACACAGTATAAATGTATAATTTAGTTACTAGAGGGATTTGGTGCCCCGAAAATGGATTCGGGTTCGGTAACAACGTGCCAATTAACTAATTCTCTTGTGATTTGTAACGCGTTGCAATCGGAGTAGCGGCGTAGCAGCCCGCTACTACGTTATGCTACGAATTTACTTTAATTAGTTGCGATGTTTTATAGTAATTAAACTTCCAAAGGCATAAATTATGATGTAAAAGGGAAATTGTGGAAGTAATTGCTGATGGTTTTAATAACTTAATATGAGCACAAGTTGTTGCGAGGAAATGAAGCCGGTAATTAAAGTGAGGGAAAATGTGAAAGTCATGTAACGTGTCTGTGCTAAAATCACTAGCGATCAGTAATCCATCCGATAGCGAGTTACCTTGTGTGCAAATTGCTATAATTACTTACTATAATTATAGTCACTGGACGTTTATTGTAAACTACTCTCGAATCACATTCATCAAAGCTCGAACGTACTTTCTAGAAATTTTTACACTGAAACCTAGACATATAATTTATTAACGGTACAAAGGATTACGGATAGTTATAATTACTAGGATTCGATACCACGAATTATAAAAGTAAGCAGAGTGTTCCACTGTTTCAGGTAAAAATAGAGCTTGAAAACATGTAAACTGAACACATGATTTCAAAACGTCTTTTTCCAGTTACGTTGGGGTCAGCTCCTAGTCAAACTGCGTGCAGCTGATTAACAGTGTTCTACATGGAGCGACTTACTTGACCTCCACAATCATGTTACTGGGACTACCCAGTATCGTATTAACGATATCCTTTGGTACAACTGGTTATCATACTGTTGCGCTTCTGACTACTCGTAACGACTGTATGACAGTCGGAACCAATGGGCAACGTAATTTCCGAGGCACGGAGGGAACTCAGTACGCATCCATCGTCATCCATCCACGAACCAACCTCGACAAGTACTGCTAGAACCGTGCAGCTGTTTTTATTTACCCACGAACAACACCCTATTCCACACATTTTCACGTTTATGTGAGTGTTGTATCTAACCATCATAGTTGGATACAAAACTCACTCACAAGTTCCAAACTAATTTCCTCTGGCACAAAGCAATCGCCGTGGACGTGTGCCCCTCTGGACGTGTGTCCGATAGACGGTCACACCGCTCGTCCATCTGATTGATTTGAGCTACCTTCACTTTTTAATTGGTAGAAAGGTACCAGAACTATTCTTCCGTTCTGTGGTCTATACCAATCAAAAGTTGATGACTAGGTAAGCGGATGAGCGGCAGTTCGGTTTTGTTTATGTCGCAGGTTCGATTTTTGTTTACATTTATTTTGCCTAAGTTCTAAGTTTTTTTGCCTGTATAAAAATACCGAAGGTATCTTTGTTATTTACCAAACACTACAGTATTCATGACACAGTTTTTTTTTTTCAATAAAAATAAGGGAAAAACAAAAAGAGAGATTATTCAGCGCTATTTTTACCTGCTTCACTCTACCAAACGTTGCTACCTACCTTTTCATTTTATTTGTTTCGCTGAAACTTTTACTATACTCACGAAACGTGTGGTAATATCCTGAAAAAGTTTTGCCGAAACATAAAAACAATGAACATCACGTTTCCCGTAGGGGGTAGTCAACATTTTCGGAGTTTTTTTATTTTATTTTATTAAGTTAGCAAATTCGGTGCAATCAACACAGACATGAACCAAATTTTTAGTGTTGTATTTTTATGTGTGCAGTAAAATGTAACGTGTGTCTTTCCTCTAGGGGTTTGTGACCGGAGGTCAGGGGACTGCGTTTAATACGTTCTTTGTTTATATTGTATGAATCGTTTACTATGTCACAAGGTACCATATTAACGTCTTTATCAAACGTACATTGTATATTCCCTAAACATACACTTTTTTTTTTTTTTTTCGGGTGGAAAATCATCAAATAACCCCTCCCACTCTTGGGTAGAGCGAAAGGGAGTGTCAGACTTCTACTGACTAAAAACCACCCATGTTCCTTCTTAGCCCTTTATATCGAGGCCGCGGTATCTCTTGCGAACAACCCGCAGCCCGTTTGCTACCAGACTATCATCATCTGCGTAACCTTTTACCAAGGATGTTGAAGGTGGCTTCCAGATTTCTTTATAGCTAATGTAACTAACAAATATTACAAAAAATACGATAAAAATAAGTACTCGTAAGTTTTCTTCATATATTCTTTTCCAGTAGTAACAATTATTTACTTACTTAATTAGGTAGAGAGGAAAGTTTTACGATATCGTTAATGAACATTATAAACAGTAGTTACCATATTACCGTCGTACGTAATATTAGCGTTGCCTGGAAGCTACTAGAAGGCAACTAGCCAGCTTTCCTTGTTTGATATACTAATAACATACATACATTTTGTGGAAATAATAATAAAGGAAAGACCGAGGAATATATTTTGTATTAAAAGCTGACTATTTTATGTAGCTGGTAGTCAATCTTCTTAGTAATTAATTACTGTGACTTTACATAAGACTTGGTTTTGGTAAGTCGTAGTAACACCGATAATAATTAATAGTACACCCCGTGCTGTCAGTCTTGCGGTAAAGGGGCTCGTTTCATTAGTACCTTACAATTGATTGAGGATACTTTGACGTGGCTCTACGGTACCCCTCTATATTGGATACTATTGTTTGAAATATTTATTGAAGCGGGTATAATATTGATATGGTTTCAATTTCCATGGTAATAAAATACTGATATTGGCATGTACTTTGATCAATTCACTGCATGTATTTTTAATAACTTCTAGTTACAATGTAAAATGGTTTCATCATGCGTGTGATCTACAACTAAAAAGGATAACAAAAAAAGTTTTTTTGATAGATCAGGATAGGATTATTCGTTATTTGCGCGTTATGTAAATAGAATGACTTAAAACAATCGTTAATTTACGACAGTAACAGTGGACAGGTATAATCGACTGTAGAATGAAACCCACAAAACAGTTTCGTGACCAAAACATCGAATTAATAAGTCAACAGAACCCACTTGACAAAATACCTTAGTAATGCGGCCAAGGAAAGGTAACAACGAAAAATCGTAACTCGTAAAATATAAAAGAGAATTTATGTGAAAACTTTTCATTTACAAACAAAGACGGATTGTGTAACAAATGAGCAGACGGAAAGGAAAGCTTGTTCGTTTATTTCAATTTTTAAGTTGCCGTGGGTAAACAATAAACAGTCGGTGCTCGTGAGCTAAGTGGGCCGGCAACAAGCTTCGGTAAAAATGTTAGCGACATATTTTAGTGCTGGGCTGATTGATAGACCACGCCCGGCCTAGACCTCATGAACATAAGTCATATTTTGATATCTGGAAGGGCGATTTGTTTGAAGTTAGGAAGCGTACACACAAGCACATTAACCTACCCAAAACTATCGCCAATCAACCTTGTACCTAATGCTTTAGTGATAATGTTGAAAATCTATTATAGAATTTAGATTCGACAGATTTCAGTACCTTGATGTGCTAGCGTCTGTACTATAGCCACCAAACAGCTAGTCTACGTAGTTATTTATTCACAAAATGCAAAAAATCAAACCAGTGTTCAGACAGTCACTGCTCCAGAGTGTCCGTAATGGAAAACCTAGTATCATTTTTACCACCCCAAGAATCAAACCCAGTACTTCACGTTCATTAGTCGCGCTTCAGACAGCAAAACCTACACGACAGTCGAAATAAATCCTAATGATAAATAACAGTAATTAAGGTAATGCGGCTATGCTGTTAACGGCTAAGTATGATCCCTTCGCTTACCGGGATATCATAATGGGCTACCAGGAGATTATGACATGGCGGCAGCTGCTTCCAAGCTCTAAAAACTTTATGCATCTGCACAGTAATTTTGTTAGTGCACAGTGCACCCATTATGTCTGAAATCATTTTAATGCTATTAGTAGAATGCCTAACTAAGTCCATGTACTTAAGAGAATGTACTTACCTAATCTTATTTATCAAATTCTATATTAATTTTATAACATACTGCAATCTAAAAATGGTTGGGCAGAGGTATAGCTAATAGTACAACCACAATAGGGGGCGAGCCTATTGCAATCAACAGGGCACAAAATCAGTCTCCGTGGTTATTACTGAGAATTTTTTGATGGAAAAACCAAATACCATTTTGCCCGGCCCGGGAGTCGAACCCAGGACCTCATGCTCAGCAGTCGCGCTTGCGACCGTTCGAATCACTCTCATCAATCATCAATTTTATATCATCGTAATAATATTCTTTTGTATAGGTACCTACTGCGGATCTTTTATGTTCAGTACTAAATATTTATAGTCTAACATCACACCCCTCGATTGACAAAGTTTTGAACGATGTTTAGTAAAGACACATTTTGGAAGTTGCGTTCATTATTTTCTTATCTACGAACGCGTCTCGTCAGTACTTTTCGAGGGCGACCCTTAAAATACCGACGTACCTACTAGACGAAAAATCGGTCAAGGGCACACGTATAATATTAAGGTTTGATTTCTTTGCAAGTGTGTTTGACTATCTATATTCTATAATGAATGGTCTAATATTACGAGGGGCAGATATTTTTGGGGCCATGCAAGATAATCACACTAATGTTCTAGAGACAAAAGTTTGTATATAATGTGTGTATGTTTGTTACTCTTTCACGCTCAAACGGCTTAACGGATTTGGATGAAATTTGATATCCAGGTAGCTTATATTCTAGATTAACTTATAAGCTACTTTTGATCCCGTAAAAATGCGGTGTTCCCGTGAGATGATCAAATAACTCAAAACCAATTACGCAGATTTGAATGACATTTGGTATCAGGATACCATGACAAAATGTCCTTGAAATTGTATGTCACTCTTTTTTCTGCACCGCGGTAAACCACCGTGAGCGCAGCTAGTAATGAAATAACAACATTGATGAAGTTTATGTGCGTGATGAGTTTTGGAGTAATTGCTCATCGAAATTTCAAGTAAATATGAATGACACCACTCAGTAAAACACCCTTTTAAGTCATACTGACACGAGGCTGTTCGCAAGAATTTGTACAAATTTAGCCCTATCAAAGGAGAAGTTGAAGTTTGTATGCGAACGAAGCCGGGGGAAGTTTTAGTTAGAAATACATACACAATGAACTCGTTGTTTTGTTCAGCAGCTCGTTCAGCTGTTTACATTTCCCACACTATTAAGTTATTTACATTATTAATCGTCTCTACTAAAGTTTCTCCGTAGATATCCTACTATCCGTAGATATAGTACAATAATGACTTATTTTTATCCTTAATAATATTAATATTATAAATGCGAAAGTAAGTTTGTTAGTTACCATTTTACGCCTAAATTATAAACCGATCATCCTGAAATTTTGCATATAGATTACCCACATAAGGAACTGACATACCAAACTGATCGCTGTGTCTTTATTTTAATTAGGAACACCTTTCTTTGCCATGAATATCAGATATTCCTAGAATCAAAGTAAATAATGCAAACAGAATTGAGTTTTAAATCAAATTCTAAAAAAAAAATCAGACTGCAACGTTTTTTCACTAGAAACTTTATACATTTTCATTTACAGCGTCGCGTTGCCCGTAGGATAAAGCGTTTTAATTGTGTTTATTTTTTCCAAAGTATAATACAAGACATTTCGTTCCCGCTATTACCAGCATTTGTTTTTAATTTGTACAACTATGATACTTACTGGACCATACTATTTAGAGTAAAATACCAGTCTTTTAAATTGTAAAACGTATATATACCTACCTAAACATAGCCTGCTCCGTAAAACCGGCCTTTCAATCCCGTTGCTAAGCCGACCACAACCCTCTCCAGAGTCACTGTCTGCCTCTTTGTCCATTAAACCTCACAGCCGAAGGGTTCCGCGTAATTAGATACTAGCTTTAATTAATATCACTTTGATATACAACCCACATCGGTTGAAACAGCGAGATTATACAAAAACGTGGTACCGCAGATGAAGTCATTGGAATATTGTAATTTTGGAATTCAATTTTACATGATCAGATTAAATTTTTCTGATTACTTAATCAGTATATATAACTTTCCTTCTGCTAGTACACATATCTCTTCTAAGTGACCCGTTATCAGGGCTGCCAACCATCCCACATGAGGCGGGATGTCACATTTCCACGGCTAAAATAATGCGACACTAATGTTCCCGCTTTGTGGTAAAATAAAACTAGGTGAGAAAAATACTCCATTCAAACGATATTTGGGCGGTGTGAAAACTAATTGATTGAGCAAAGTTATTTACTGGTAAGTGTTAAAAAAAATATTACTTCCTTACATCACTATAAAAGTTTATTTTGTTTTAAATTACAATATAACTCACAAAAAATGATTACAATTGTATTTGTCTCGTGTCTGTGCTTTTGGAGGCAGGTCCCGGATTTTTGTCAAGTCCCGCATATTTTTTGGATTCCCGCAAATAAAATCCCCCGTGAATAAAAGTTGGCAACCCTAGCCGCAACCCACCACGCGGGCAGAGTGTGGGTTGGGGGAAGTTACATATCTTTGACTTTTTCTAATTGGTCGTCAGATGAGAATGGCTTGATCTCAGTTTTGTTGCACACATTACTTAATAGAGCAGATTTAAACTTTCGTTCGATCGTAAACAGCTTCGAGGGGTTCATACAATCGATACAAGTTTGACTTTTAAGGCACCAGAAGTTTTAATATGATTTGTTAATTATAAATGGGCATCACAAACATCAATACGGTTATCGTACAGACAATAAATTGATATCAGAAGTCGGCAGGGTGGGCCGAGACGGTGGGCCAGTAATTAATGGGGCGGCCGGCTATTTCTGGCCGGAGGACACGCTCGAACGTGACCAGAATGCATTTATACACTTCGCAAAATAAAAATATGAAATATAAACTTATTAAGTCTCATTGTTAAGTTTATAGTCGTGTTTGAAATAAATGTCTCCATATTTTTGTTTTTATTTTGTGCTGAACTCAGCTTGGGTTAAGACTGGGGTTTTTTGCGATGCTGATGATAGGACAATCAAATGTTAACCGGGTATGGAAACAGAATATTCTGTCAGTCTACGACCTTTTAGGTTCGGTTTGAAAGTACTAATTCATTGGTTGAATTCGCTGTATGTCATGTCCGCCCATTGGTCTGCCACATTGCTGTGCTTTGTACCGTAATAAGTAGTTGTCTATCAAAAGTCTGTGATGGCGCTATAACGACAAAAAATAAAATAAAGTTAAAATTTAAAAAGCTTCAAAATTAAATAAATGTTTTACACAACTTTTTTCACGGAACATCTTCGGATTCGCACTTATCTGTTTTTTTTAATATACAAAAAAGATAGTACTTATAGATGATCTTCTATATTGCAGTTAATTTTTTAACAGTCTCTATAAGGACGTTTTTCTTCGAAAATAAAATAATACACTTAATTTACTTTATCAAGAAGAAGAAGAAGAAAGAAGTTTTATTTCATCGCAAGGAATAAGCTAGAACTGCGCAAAACAATATAAATCACAATTAAATTGGATCTAAGGGCGGTAATAGTTCACAAGAAGTGTCAAGAAGTCAACAGTTCATAAAATGAGAACAAAGTGTTTCCCGATAAGCCTCACAACTGGGAAACTGGGCCAATTTAGATGTAAGTGTTGTGGTCATAAGAGCGTTGCTATGGGCTATATGTATTGAACCTAGGTCGCTTAAATGTGTATACAGTATAAAAATTAAGTTAGAATACAATAGAGTTTGTTTTCGTTACACCTCGCGGTTTTATTAATGTTAATGGTGAAAAATATAAACACCAATAAGCGCTAATAAACGTGCACACAGTTTAGTAAACATCAAACGGAAACGATGATTGTACAAACAGATGCAAAATTGGTAATTAATATTTTGTGTGCCAAACGATTTATTTAAAATTGCCAAAATATTTATCGAATGGGAAACACCAGCTATTGTGGCATATAAAATGTAACTGGTGAGGTATAACATAGATGAAAATAACTAACTAAAGGCAGTTATCAAAGTAGGTGTTGACGAAGCCTTTTCCCCCTCGTGTACTAATTCGATTGTACAAGTAAACAAGTGTTGCTACTACAAGTTATTAAAGGCTTCTTGCGCAGCGAACTCGCAAATAGTTTACTTAGGTCGGTTAATAGAGTCATTCAAGTTCCAATTGAGATACCGATGTCCGAAATGGATATTTGGTTGGTAGCGGTTCACCATTCAGAAATAAAGCTTTGGTTGCACAGACCCTGGAATTGAGCCAAAAGCATTTGTAGGAATTGCTGAATTGCAGATTATTAATTTAAATCCGTATCATGATTTTGTTAATGTGAATAAATAGTCCTTTGAGTATCATTTTGTTTTGATTTCAATTACCGTGCCAGGGTTTACCGATACGTGAGTCAAGGTCTAATTATTGTCCTTAATTGAATATTTTCAGCTGCTGCGCACGTAAATTGAGTTTAAACCACAGCGATGAAATTCATAGTCGTTAGTGAAAACTGTTTGTAAAATATGGTGTTCATAATGCGTAGTTTACGAGTACCACAGATTAATGTAAATGTAATAAGTACATAATATATGACATGGGGGATCAAGGGTCATGAAGCTGATGTGATTTTGTTCACGTGATGATATATTTGTAGATGAAAATGTTATTGCTTTTGTTAAGACATGCTTTGTTAGATCAAAATGATTGAAGCGTTAAACATGCTTTAAAACTTTATGCTCTAGTAAAAAACCGTACAAAGGCATTCATAGGTGACATTTCCGAAAGTAAACCTAACAGATATCGGCAGACCTGCCGATAGCCTGCCTTCAGAATTACAATATCAGTGTGCAGGTTGACATATAGATACATATACCGTAGTACCTACACACCGTCTGAGCGGATCTGGTCTAACGAGTAACGACGATGTAGGGAACAGGGAAATTCAATAGCATTTGGTACCCTTTACGAGTAGCGCCGTGTAAAATAGAAAATAGCACGTATGCGGAAAAAAAATTCAATTTTATTTTTAAATACTTTTTTTAAATAAAAACCTCTTAACATTGAATTTAAAGCGGAGGGAATCGCAACATATCATGTTAATTAGGCCAGACAGCAAATCTTTAGTGATACATGAAATATTTTCAGAATGTGGAGACTAAAACTGTTTATTCCTTAGAACAACCTTTGCAAAACACCAAGAAAACCGCCTGTAAGCGAAACAAACACTCCACCACCAAGCAGGCCTCGTTCATTGATAAATAGCCCTCCTCTCTCCACTATCCACATCAGTGAATAGACTTACATAAAACCAGTACTTCGTGCTATTCGCAGGATAAACTTTTTGTTGATCTTTTTTGTGAAAGCTTCGTAATCGATCAATGTTTTCAGTGAATCGCTGTCCTGTTGTTATGCAAACAGGAGGAGGGGCAAGGAGGGGTTAAGTGTAAGTCCCTGTTTCTGGCAAAGGAAACACAGGGAAATGTCAAAAGAACTCCTCATAAGCTATACATATTTGTGCTTGTGAATTACGCTAGGAAAGGTACGCAGCTTCATCCATCATCATTCCACGCCCGTTATCAGATGGATGGTGACGCTCATTTAATCAAATTTTAAGACAGCCTAATACAATTTGTATCTTTGATAAATTGTGCGAGAGACATTCCATTAATGACCGGTATTTTGAAACGTTGTTCAACATCTACAGAAAATCTATAATCTACACGCAAACGGTTTTGTAATGAAAATAGAGTTGGTGTTTTTATAATAGTTGGCGTTCTTTCTATGGAATTGTTTTAGTTCAGCTATTTAATTAACGACGTAATACATAATACGTAGGTCTCACGGAGGACGCAAGGGTAAACCGACTCTAAATATTTTTCACAGAAGTGAAACATTTTGTTAAAATAATTTGCGTATAAACTCGCCAGCGGGTACGGGCTACGTATCACGCGGCCGAGCTAAAACGCTTTTAGTGAAATAACAAGAATTTTATACTCGTCCCTGGCGTCCGCACCTCTGGCGATGGCCAGACAAGACATGTGAGCTAGGTTACATGTAATACGGCCCGCATGTGGACGTCACCTACCTTCCACTACATCACGAATTACTTTCACGAGTACGCGCTTAGCACGGACTTGTTTATCTTATTATGGTAATTGTAGTGAATCAAAGCAATTAACGTAACAAGATACATTATCTATCTCATTTTCTGTACTTTTTCCCTGTTTTCCGCATAAACGAGTTGGTTCGCGTATTGGCCTAGCCATCGATTTTGCGAGCGTTCTCGGAATTTGCACGTTAATGGATAATTGTATCGAGACAATTGTACATAATTGTTTCTGAATAAAGCTATCGTTGCAAGAAATTGGCAAGGTTTATTTTGAAGTAAATGGTTGTATTAATGTGTTTACAACGTGGTTTATATTGTTTTTTTTTATCGATTCTTGATTTTTATGTGTTTGGCTTGTTTTCACCACGTAATTTATTTTATAACTTCACTGCAGCACCAAACAGTAATATTTTCCAAAAATTGCGATATTTGATATTATCAATATGGGTACCATTTACCAATATTTATATAATATTGGATATATTTCATTGAGCTCTAGTGGTCCTGGCAGAAGGTCACGACGGGGGCAGTAGGCTGTCTTTATGAGCCCTGGCGACGCGCCAACGGCAGCTGCTCCTACACATTGGTACAACGTTTTTCTTGGGCTCGAAACATTACTTAGCTCTTGATTCATTGTTGCTAGAAAAACCAGACGAAAGCTATTGAGTTTTATTTCATTGTTTCGATGTCCAACGTACACTGCATCGGCTTTCCGGATTGTGTTCCATTATTACAAACGGATCAGCGTTGTTTCAATTATATCGCTTCATGGATTCTGTATACGTTGTTTCATAAAATGTAAATTTAATTTGTTAAATGAAAATCTTTATCGGCTTTACTGAATATAACAGCCCATACAGGTTCTTGGTTATGACGTAATAAATACGCGAAAATGTTATTTTTGCAGAAGAAACGGTGTAGCTACAGCAAAATAATGTTTGGTTCATACCAAACATTATTTTGATGTAGCAACACCGTTTCAAACAACATCATTGTTGTTTCTGACTCCTAAAACCTAAAGAGCACTTTAAAAAAATCAAATCAATTACATATTTACCATAAACCTGAAAAAGACACTAAATCAGATAGAAGTCAACAAACTGTTCATTGAAAACACATACTTATTGTACTTTCTGATATGAAATACGGTGTACAACCCCGCGTAACCCTTCTTCCAAACTCCTATCTCATTTCTAATCTCTTTGCAAAGATTCAGGACACGTTTCACGGCATTTAAAGGAGTGTAGGAGTTGCTTAATCTTTCTAAAGTAGTTAACTCAATTTGAAGGGAAGCGTACTGTGAATGAACCTCCTTCAGATACGTGTGCCCTCATACATAAGAATTTAATAAATACCCTTTACACAGGACAATATACAACGCTACTTTATGAGCGAGTAAAATGAAGTAATAAAAATATTTTAATAAAAGCATGGCACAAGATACTTATCGCGAACGCTGTGACACGGAAAAGTTTATTTTTCAAAGAAAACGCTTTGTGATGAAGCTAAAGATATCTACAGTATTTTCTATTTCGTTTTGTCATGTCAGGTCGAAATAGAATAACATTTTTCTACAATAACTAGCTGTGTGTCGGGACTTCGTTCGTTTGAAAGTTTAAAGTAACTGAACATCCATGTTATAGATACAAGTATTATAAGTAAAGTTATTAAATATATCTGTCGGCCTCATAGAAAATGGTCGGCCTGCCCGTCTGTTTGAACGAAATTCGTTTGAAGGCACTGACGTAGGTCAGTAAGGATATTTTTAGGGTTCCGTAGCCGAATGGCAAAAACGGAACCCTTATAGATTCGTCATGTCTGTCTGTCCGTCCGTCCGTATGTCACACCCATTTTATTTAGAAACTATTAAGACTACACAGTTGAAACTTGGTAGGTAGATGAATTCTGTAAACCGCTTTACGATTGTATATTAAAAAAAAAAAAAACAAGATTAAGAGGGGGCTCCCCACCCCATACATGGAACTGAAAGTAAAACAAACTTTTTTCATCAAATCTATTCGTCTGGGGTGTCTATAGATAGGTCTTTAAAAATGATATTGAGGTTCCTAGAACCATTTTTTCTCAAAGTCAATCATTTGATAGATAGACACTTCCAAAGTGGTAAAATGTCAGTGCCCCCCCCCCACCTCTAACTTTTAAACTAAGAGAGTGAATAATCTAAAAAAAATATATGCTGTATAAAAATATATCGCAATAAAAACTTTCAACCAAAAATTGATTTGAACGATATATAGTAAATAGTTTTTGAGATATAGCACATTTAAAAAACCGCAAATATAACTCTGTCCATTTTATACAAACACTACGAAAAACAAACTTATCACAAAATATGTTTTCCTGTTGCAAGAAATAATACATATTAAAGGGTGCTTCCCTACTATGATGGTACGGAACCCTTCATGTGCAAGTCCGACTTGCACTTGGCCAGTTTTTTAGTGGGATAATTTCCGACGTACAAGAGTGCGAACTGTGCGAAGCCGTGGGTAAAAGCAGGTCACATTCCTGCCAGCCTCCTGCATGCGTGCTAGGATAAACAATATCTGCCTTGTCCGTATTTATCTCTCTATGTGACGTATATAATGACTTGTTTCTACGTCAAGCGTCACGTATAAGCCGATCACGATCATAATACCTAATTATCGTACGGAAATCCTATTTCGGATTTGTGTAGGTAGGACATAGGTTAGTGCTTGCAGTTTGCTGGTTGGCTTACCCTGTTAGGCAAATTCGTATAAGCCATACTCAATTTATGTACCTACTATAGTGCTGTGCAGAATACTAATCTACAAGATTAACATAGGAAGAGCATTGTGTATTGTAGCGAAACACTAATGCAGCCAATTTGTTTCAAATTTGGCTGATGGTACTCGTTTCGGGATCGAATGTAAGGGAAGCTCTCTTGTCTACAATACAAAGTGCATTCGCGTGAAATATTCATGAATATTAATGTTGATGGATGGAGAGGGAGAGGAAGGCCAATGAAGAGATGGATAGAGAAAGACAAAGGAGTAAGCATGGCACCGACCCCAAGTAGAATGGGACAAGGACAGGAAGAAGAAGTAGTGTGAGAAGAAGTGTGAAGAAAAACATAACCCTTTCCTTG
Source organism: Diarsia brunnea (assembly GCA_949774965.1). Taxonomy (NCBI): domain Eukaryota; kingdom Metazoa; phylum Arthropoda; class Insecta; order Lepidoptera; family Noctuidae; genus Diarsia; species Diarsia brunnea. The sequence goes on from OX458998.1 coordinate 11,265,239, forward strand.
CAGTCGGGTAAATAGTCGCAATTGTTGAAAAAAGTTAATCCAGTAAAAAACGACTCGTCCATATATTTTATTCAACAAAGTTATTAAGCGAAACTAACAAAATAACATGTCGCGTCTGATTGGAAACTTCCGCAAACAGCACAAACCGAGCTGGCTGTATCTAAACAAACAGACAATGACACTTGTAACATATGCCATTATTACGAATAATGGAACGCACGTTTGACAGATGTCACTAGCACTGGCAGTGGGAAGCGGATGCATAAGGATAGCAATCTGTACCTAAAGATAATAGTATTAAATAAATGTGTCGCTCTATTAACTGTTTTAATTATTAACAATACATGGCGCAGCCGAGAAGAACCGTAGCAGAAAAATACAAGTAAGGAAAAATAAAAACTTTCCGCAAGCAGGTTATGCCCACGCCCACGCCAACCCCGCCCGTTGACGAACAAGAGACAATGGCGGCGGGTATAGAATATCGAATGCCGGAGCCCATGCGCTTAGACTCACAAGGAGATCTGCTACATAAATGGGTAAAATTCAAACAACAATTTCAAATATTCTTGACGGCAGCAGGATTTGATAGATTCTCAGAGACACGCAAGGCGGCCATTTTCCTTAATAGCGTGGGTCACGAAGTACAGGAACTTTACTTCAATATATTAAAGACAGAAGAGTCGACTAAATATGAACAAATCATAAAACTATTGGATGATTATTTTGAGCCGAAACAAAACGAAATTATAAGTACTTATAGCTTTCATAAACGAAATCAGGAAGAAGGGGAAAGCTTCGATTTGTTCTACACTGAAATAAGAAAATTGGTAAAAAATTGCAATTTCAAAGAACAAGAAGAAAGAATGATCAGAGACCGTATTGTATTAGGAGTTCAAGATCACAAATTACAAAGAAAATTTTTAGAAATAAACAACTTAACACTACAAACAGCAGTGGACATGTGCAGGGCTTCAGAATTGTCAAATATTCACAGTAAGATGATGCACCAGCAGACAACGGTGGTGGATATTGTCCGGAGCACAGCAGCTTCTGATGTTCAACAGTCAGCGGGTAATAAAGTTAAGTATGCTTCTAGCAAGGACTCTAAAGATTCTTACAATTGTAAAAAATGTGGAACACGGCACGGGCCAAGAAATTGTCCAGCTTTTGGAAAGATTTGCTCCAATTGTCAAAAACCTAACCATTTTAAAAAAGGGTGTAAATTTATTAAAGAAATTAATGTGCTTAACAGTGATAATACTGGGGAAGCAGATAATAATGTGCACAATTTGTGACTAGTAAAAGTGTGTCATAATATTGGTTCTCATAGTAACATTAGAAATAATGAGTGGATTCTAACATTAAGAGTAGAAAATAAGAATGTGGATTTTAAATGTGATACTGGAGCCCAAGTTAATGTATTGTCAGTAAGAGACTTAAAGAAAATTGTCAATGATGATATGCCTAATTGGTCTGAGACAAATATAGTTTTAGAGGTTTTTGGGGGGACACATTTATTTCCATTAGGAAAAACAGTCTTAAAGACTTATAATAAAAATGGGAAAATATATGACACAGAGTTTGTAATAATTAAGGAAAATGTTAAACCAATCCTGGGCTTAAGCTCACTAAGAGATTTAGAAATTTTAAGAAATGTTAATAGCATTAAAAGCAAAGACATGATTATTAAGAAATATGGTGAACTTTTTCAGGGTGTCGGACAGTTTGAAACTCTACTGGAGCTACACACTCAGCCCGGAGCCATACCAGTAGTAAGACCTCCGAGAAGAATCCCTCATGCTCTGCGGGAGAAGCTCGCTGCAAAACTGAGGAACTTGGAGGATCAGCAGATTATTGAGAAAGTAGAACAGCCTGATAGCTTTGTAAGCAATCTTGTAATTATTGAGAAATCAGATAAAAGTTTGAGGTTATGTCTTGATCCTAAAGAGCTAAATAAGGTATTAATAAGAAATTATCATTTGATTCCAACACTAGAAGAAATATTAACTAAGCTATGTAATAAAACAGTATTTACAGTACTAGACCTGTCTGATGGTTTTTATAACATAAAATTGGCGGAAGAATCAAAAAAGCTCTGTACATTTAGTAGTCCATTTGGTTGCTATAGATTCACACGATTGCCATTTGGTCTTTCCATAGCTCCAGAAATTTTTCAAAAATATAGTGAAAAAACCTTTGGCGATATCCCAGGGGTTGTAATATACTGCGATGATTTGCTTATATGTGCTAACACTAACGAGGAACATGATAAAATATTAACACAAGTTTTAGAACGTGCTAAAAGTTGTAATGTGAAATTCAATAAAAGTAAATTTCAGTATAAACTTGAAGAGGTTAAATACTTTGGTCACATTTTTTCCAAAAATGGAATGAAAATAGATTCAGATCGAATAAAAGCCATTCTTGAGCTCAAAAGTCCAAAAAATAAAAAAGAATTACAAATAATATTAGGAATGATTAATTACTTGCGCAGGTTTGTACCAGGATTGGCAAACATGGCAGCACCATTGCAAATGCTACTCAAAAAAGATATTGATTGGTTATGGACACAAGCTCATGAAAATGCATTTAGTAGTATAAAAAATAACATTAGCCAAGCACCGGTATTACAAAATTTTAATAGTAAGCTAGAGATAACGATTCAGTGTGATGCATCCAAGGATGGTTTAGGATGTTGCTTGATGCAGGAAGGCAAACCAGTAAGTTATGCTTCAAGAAGTTTAAACTCAGCAGAAAAAAATTTTTCACAAATAGAAAAAGAATTATTGAGCGTTGTTTGGTCAACAAAAAAGTTTCATTACTACATCTATGGCAGAAAGTGTACCATTTTAAATGACCACAAACCATTAGAGACATTATTAAAAAAGGGAATTCACGAAATACCATCAACACGGCTACAAAGAATGAAATTAAAATTATTAAAATACAATTTAGAATTTAAATATTTAAAAGGCAAATTAATGTTTGTTGCGGATTTGTTGTCTCGATCTTTTCTTGAAGAAACTGATAATGATGACTCATACATGTACGAAATAGTGCATTGTATGGGTTTGTCCAACTATTTACAGTGTTCACAGGAACAAAAGCAAAAATTAATATTGGAAACATTACAGGATCAGGAATTAGTACAATTAGCAGACAGTGTAAAAAATGGGTGGCCAGGGAAAGTAGACAAGGTACCAGATGCAATTAAGTATTATTTTAAATTTAGACTGGCTATCACAGTTGATAATAATTTAATTTTCATGAATGACAGATTGATAATTCCAAAAAATTTAAGAATACCAATAATAAAAAAATTACATGAAGGACATTTAGGCATTACTAAAATGAAACAAACTGCCCGTAACTTGTATTATTGGCCAAAGATAGATGAACATATTGAAGAATTTGTTAGAAAATGTTTCATTTGTCAAACTTACCAAAATAACAATGTAAAAGAGCCACTAATGTCACATGATATCCCAGACTTACCATTCTCTAAAATAGGAATAGATATTATGGATTTCAGAAAGAAGAGTTACTTAGTTATTTATGATTATGCAACTAAATGGTTAGAGGTAAAATTAATTACAAGCAAATCAGCGAGTAAGGCAATAAATAGCTTAACAGAAATTTTCTCACAGTTTGGGGTACCATTAGAGATTGTGTCTGATCATGTACCATTCGATTCTAGAGAATGTCATGAGTTTGCAGCACAATGGGGTTTTAAATTTAACTTTTCAAGTCCAAGATACCCACAGTCCAATGGGATGGCTGAAAGAGGAGTCCAAATTGCAAAGAAAATGTTAACAAAATGCAGTGAGGATAATACAGATATTAGATTAGCATTGCTTCAGTATAGAGCTTCACCAGTATCGGGAACGAATTTATCACCCGCGCAGCTGATGATGAATAGAAATTTAAGAACCAAATTACCAGTAACTTACCAATACTTGAAACCAAAATTAAATACAAATGTAGAGATACAATTTAAAAAAGTTAACCTAAGAAATGAGAAAAAATATAATGAAAATGTAAGAAAAAAAGATAACTTTATTATAGGACAAGAGGTATGGTTCAAAAAAGAACCTAAAAGTAGTAAATGGCTAAAAGGCAAAATTGTCAAAAACAATAATTACAGATCATATGATGTTTTGGATACCAAAGAAGGATGTGTGTACACCAGGACCTCATATTATCTACGACCTCAATAGTCTGCTGATTAACAAGGGCTGGGTGTGAAGAATCAGTGGATAAAAAGTGGGCCGACAAACATATTTTTTGTAAATAAGCATGTTATTATAAATGTGAAAGTTGTTATTGCAGACAATGTTAGTTGTAGTGTATTCATTGATTGTTAAGTTAGTATAATCTTTAAATAAGTAGGTACACAGTACATACAGATGTAAGGAAACTTTGCATTATATACTTTTTTTTTCTCTTTTTTTTATTATATAAAAAGGGATAGATGTAACATATGCCATTATTACGAATAATGGAACGCACGTTTGACAGATGTCACTAGCACTGGCAGTGGGAAGCGGATGCATAAGGATAGCAATCTGTACCTAAAGATAATAGTATTAAATAAATGTGTCGCTCTATTAACTGTTTTAATTATTAACAATACAACACTGAGATCAAAAGTTGAAATGGGTGAGAAAACAAAGCGCGGCGGTATATCGAAGTGCAGCGATCGAGTAGTGATGTAACACGCGGATACGCGAATTCGATGGTTTTATTTTGTGCGCCGCGCAGCGACAACGTGCCGCGGATGTATCAATGCACCGATAGAATTGCTGTCGGGAGTTTTAGGGGATTAATTAAATTCATAAGTCACGTTATTACGGTACTTAATTGTAGGTACAACGATTAAGTACCCGTTAACTTACTTGGTAGATAATTTGATACAAAGTCCCGTTTTTGAATTTATTCGGTAAGCAGTGGCTATTCGGACATCGTGAAATAGGCCCTTAGAGTTTGTAAACCGATGTGGCTGTAAATCAATTATAGGTACATCAGACCGGTGATTATTGCCATTGTTCATCAATGTATTATTTAGGATAATGCATCAAAAAACGGGTACCTACCTATTCTGTGAAAGGAGTTCATACATAAAATGTTGAAGTCGATTAATACGTTTGGAAAGTACAATCAACTATTAGTACAAGTATTTTAACTACAACAGAAACAGTTATGCTAACAAATTCATAGTCCACCGATATTTAAAACCCTTGTAGGCTTTAGGCGTTGTACTGTAACAAATCCACTGAAACGACGTTCTACCTACAGATGTACGTAGATACGTATACCTCATAACGCAATTAGTGTCGGATGCCGTTTGGAGTTCTAGTTATCTAGTAACGGTGAACAGCTAGGTGCTAGGCACCTATTAGTTAGGCTGGTCAGTTCTCGGTAACCTGGAAATTGAAACAGTTGGGCCCTATATTGACAAAGAATAAAAATGCGCAATAATAATAGCGCTCAGGTTCGAACTAAAAATTATACAACACACTACGTAGTATAAAGACTTGAAAAAGGTGCGTAATGAGTATTCTAGTGCTAATAGTTCTCTATATAATCTGAAATCAGATTTTTGGACCGGAATTCTTTAGCGCACGTTATTGTTCTAATTTGATTATGGGCTAAGCTGAGGGGCTAGAACCATAGAACGAAAAATTTGTAACAATGAAAAAGGACATACACACACATTTTTGAAGCATTTACCAATCAAATCAAATAAAATACCCTTTTATATTGATATAAATAATAAGAATTGCGTTCCAACCAAGTGTCTATAAGACATCTCTTTATTTAATTTTTTTCATTTAACACAAATACACTTAAATTGAGTAGATATTAATTTTCCTGTTTTAAAGCAGACAAGCAATATAGAAGCTTTATTAATGCGTTAAAAAGAGGTCAATTAGCCCGCACATACATATTTTGTGACACACACATTAAAGAGACTCTATTTTCATCGACGACTATATGAGACGTAAAAAAATCATCACATCACTATTTCAGTATCGTTTTGTCTGTGCATGTTGACAGATTCATTATCTTTGTGTGCAGTCTCTGCAAAGCCGTGGGAGTCGCTTTACGGCTCAAAAAAGAGCCAGTTGATCGCTCATAATTGCGACTATTGATTCCTTGAATAGGTCGCCTGGCTCTGAGAGCCAATTTGTGTGCATGCTTGACATCAAACAGATTCATGTACTCAGTATATGGGTCGCTAGAATTGAATTGGGATGATTATTTCGTGTCTATATTTGGTCTTGTATCTTCAAAGGTTTCCAAATAAAAGTTATATTAATAAATACGAGATACTTTTCATGAAAAAAATACTTTAAAGGTCAAAGACCGAAAAATAGTTCATTCTATTCTGAAGGTTTACTATACAACTCGGTTCAACCGTCTTAGGGTGTCGTAAATCACAGCTGGTGTAAGCGACTGTTAATAGACAGTGATGCGACAGAACGAAACACCAAATCTCGTGGAGCTTGCTTATAGTCGCGACACTATCGTAGACGGACAGGTGACACGGGTCGCAACGTCGCGGCGGCTATTTTATCAACCTTATTTCCCAGGACATAAGGGCGAAAAGTGATGACTTCAGAATACTAAAAATCAGTGATCTTTATTTTCGTAAAAGCAAGGCTGCTGTTCGCTTGCTGTCACTGACGTGTCTGTCTAAATTAAAGGGATCTTTACGTAAGTAACAATAAGGTCGTTGTTGCATTGTATTAAACGTAAAATAACTGTGAAGGGACTGTAAGCCCAGCTTGGCTGCGTCAGCAACTGAATTATTCATCGCGCTACACAAAATCACTTTTTAAGTTGAACCCTCAGAACTAAATGTGTATACAAATTAGCTAATTGATAAGACGTATGTGCTGGCAGAAGTTGGAGCTGTGTTGAATCTGTAAATAGACTCGTCCGCCCGAGAAAAGTTTACACTGCACGAAAAATGTTTTAGAATGTTTTTTCGTAGCAAAACATCATCTGCCTAGCGTTTTCTCTATATAGATAGGTTTTGGGTTGGGGTTAATACTGGTATTCAGCTGAATACCGGTATTTTATATGGACCGACTACGTATTTGACCTCCACAGCCTCGTTAGTAGGTACCTACTGGGTAATACAATACCCTGTGGGAAGACTTTCGGGCCTGTCACTAAACTGTCAAATATCTACAAATGAAGCCATCAACGGCCTAACGTGATTTCAAAACTCGGTAGGTATGTAATGAGAAGTCCTCAAGCGCGGCTTTACCTAACGAACGACCAGAGCTATTGTTATTATTTAGCCAGGAGCTAACGTAGACCGTGTTTAACATAAGTACATTATTTATTTTATTTTTATTCAAGTGGAACAACAAACAGCTGTAATATAAAGCATTGAAATCATACATATACAAATGTTATTGACAATATTACAGCACACAACGCTGTTCACAGATTAACTTAGGGATTATTGTCCAATATTTCTTTAAAAACACTCATATCGTGGTTTTAGACTAGTATGCTTCGCGTATACACCACATACTCCTACGAGTAGGCATAGTTAAGTAACATTGGAACTAATTAACAATTCCAAACGAAATGTTCGGCAACGGACGCCGTACCTAGCTCAGACGAAATGTTGTCACTCAATACGGAAATTGGAAAAACAGGCAAAATACGTTTGGAGCGAGTAAGAGACAGCCCACGTCGCTAACACAGTATTCTGACTTTACGTCCCACATATTGTTCTACTCTATATTTTAATACTAGCTGTTGCCCGTGACTTCGTTCACATGGAAAGACTCTCTGGTCTGAAATCTGGAACGCCTCTGAATGTACTATGTCAAATCGAATGCCAAATGCCAATAAAAGCGATTATATTCTCTTAAACCGGGCCCTGTCGTAAAATCTGTTCCTACCTGAAATGTCTTAACTATTTTCTATCTCTCTGCCAATTTTCAAGTACAAACAGCCAAGGATATCATTTGAACTTACGGGAGCCCTTAGTCCAGGTCGTCCAAAATATTTTCTTAGATTTTGTCTCCTACTCATAAACTCTAGGACTTGCTAAATTTCAGGTCGTTAGTACAAAAAAAAAACAGTACTTTCATACAAAAACTTGAGAGCCCTCAGACCTCCTTATTCCAGCCATCTCGCAAAATCTGTTCTTAGTCGACGTCTACTAAGTATAAAGTACCTTCCCATCAATATTAAATTGTGTAGCACAAAAAATGAAGGACTGTCATTCTCGCGTGAGCCCTTAGACGCCCCTTATCCGGCCCTGTCGACAAATCTGTTCTTAGCAAACTTCTACTAACTATAAACTACGTCCCTGCCAAAAATCAAGAATGTAGCAAAAAAAATGAAGGACTTTCATACAAACTTGCGAGGGCCCTTAGACCACCCTAATCCGGTCCTGTCGCAAAATCCGTTCTTAGCGGACATCTGTTAACTGTAAACTACCTTCCTGCCAAAAATCATCTTTGTAAGTCCAGTAGTTTTCGAGATTTCGTGATGAGTGAGTCAGTGACCTTTCGCTTTTATTTATATAGATTCAGAATTTATAATTGAATTTCATAATATTATTAAATATTATTATGTAACTGTATTGAAACTGGCGTAAAGCTAAGGTATAATTACGGACCCTGTAGGTAGGGTGCCGCAAAAAAACAAAATTGATGTGGGAAAAAAATAATTATTTATTTCAGTAGGTAAATAGATAGGAATTTAACTGAACAAAAATATTATTAAGTGAAATAAAGTCTAAACGGGATGAACTAAAACTCTTTAGTTACACAAAAAACTAACTACTTTTATAGAAATTGCTTTCCACAATTTATATTGTGAGGTAACACCCGTGATAGCATTTTCTCTTCGATACAATTTCCTGCTGAAACCCCTCGCTTGTGCACAATACCCGGTTAATAGACCGTTGAAAAACAAACCGACGTCCCTGTTAGTTCTAGCAGTCGGTTGCACGCTCAGCTGACTTGCACCGCCTACGGAACATATTAGAAGGAACGTGCCCTGAATAGATGCTCCTCTCAATGCCCTATCATCGACTGACCGACTTCTTGAAAACCGCTCAACTTGAAACAATAAGCTAACTTATTATCAACATCAATTAACTGGTCTATAATTATACTAAAATATGTACAAGTATCAAAAAGGGCAGAATTTCAGGGTTAAAAGTGCCATGCTGATTGTTTGCCACTACAATAGGCCAGCCCTCTCCTCTTGTCACCTGAAGAGTCGACTAACCGCTTGGCGATTTCCTGAAATACCAAATGGCCCAAGCGTTTCAACCCCAAAAGGTTCAATAATAAAACAATTCTTGTTTTCAATACTTAAAATCAGTAGTAATGAAAGCCTAATAATAAAATTAGAAGTAACACTTTTACTATTTATTTTTATGTTACCGTCGCGTAAAACTTCGGAAACAATCGCTTTTAGTGGCAGAACATGAGGTTTCATAAAGCTTTCCGTGGAATTTTCTGCTACAGTTACTTTGAATGGCATGAAGAATGCCTACCTATCAATCTTATGAGGTTAACCTTTCGCGACTTGAGCATTGTAACGAAGGTTTCGGTCAGGTCAGTGAATGCCTTAGCTAGTTAGTTGTTACATTATCTGTGACGGCGTGAAATGTCAAGTTGTTGATGCTTTTATGTTGGTATAATGTCGAGGTGATACCTATTTTTAGTGAAGTGTTCGTCATTGCGTTGAGTCAGGGCTGGTCATACTGCATTATTGTCGTAGAAGTTACCCAGTAGCAACTACGACTAATAAGAGTAACCTTTTATGAACAACGCAAAGCAAGACAAAGTGCTAAAACAAAAGCATAATTATATCATACATTTAATCCGGGCTATGAAGAAGTTTGTTATACGCATAATATATTTGGAATTTCCCCTCTAAGTACACATGACGTGGATTATCCAATGATGTCGGCGAAGCTTGAAATGAGTGTCAGTTTCAGCCTTTGTACTTCCATCACACTCAGTGCTCAAAGGAAATAAAGTTTAAACCGCTCTATATGTCTTTTTTAGTCGTCGGGTTACTCGTATATTATTTTATGTACACTTCAAGTATTACGTGTACATAAAAGGGAGTAAAAGTATAGCTATGTTTGCTTTTCAGTGCTTTCATGAGCTTTTAGGTTTTGTTTAAAAACGTCATAACTGAGGCGAGATTGCGATATAATGTTTTTGCGGTTACCGACCTGAAAGGAATATTGTAACTTGTTTCGTTTACACCACGTCATTCTTATTATAGTTAGTAGATACAGTATAGTTTAGATGCTCTCGCAGGTTTGATTTAAAGTGTCCGTGGAGTTTCTTACCTATTCTTCTCCATAGAGAACTAAACTTTGGAATAGGCAAATACAGTACTTTCAAGTTATTATCCCTTGTGTAGCTTCGCTTTCTTTGTTTTCTGATATTCAATAATGCCTGTTATGGTCTAATTCAAATAAATAAATGCTTTTAGTATGAGTTCGTTAAACGATACTTAAAATACTCATAACGGTTGGCCGCTACTCCCATAGATTGCTTAGGTTCATAGCTTTTTTTATCCCAAAAGCGATTTTTTTGGTGACAAACATGTAACTAAAACATACAAGTTCTAAATTTCTAATGCACCATCTACTTCTAAACCCACTAACGTAGAGCGTTCCTTCAGCTCGAATCCGAAACTTAAATCTGGGGATTGTTCAAATGACGTCATAGTGCGAATTAGGGGACTAGTTTATTAGGGCCTAGCAGCGATAAGAATTGATGACAGTCCTGGCTTTTCTGTGGTCCTTGTGTTTTAGTAGGTAAGGGAAATGCTCCAAATGATAGAGAGCGGTAAACTGGACAACCCTCTTTTAGCTAGCTGGTTAGCACTCTTTTTGGACACAAGGAAAGGGGTTTGACCTTTTTTGTATGGAAGCGGGCATATCGACCCACCGCCATTTTGATTTTTTTTGGGTAGAGGACACCAAGACGAACAAAAAATGTCATGTGAAGTGGTATCCCAAAGTGTCACGTTATCGAGATATTTGAAGGCAAATATCGACATATGAATACAATGACCACATAAAAAAAATAAACCTTTTACGCGTCTATAGGCGTTGATTATTATGATTACTGTTTATTGAAAGAGAGTGGTACATTTTATACTACTAGGAGCACGAGAAAACTGTTCTTTGACATAACATATTCATTGCGATGCGAATCGATTTTCTCGTGCGCATAATAATATTCAACCTGGGCACGATTATTTGACTACAATTTGGCGCCTATACACGTAATTAGTCTATTTTTAATGATTGTCGTTGTACTCATTTGTCGATCTTTACCTTCAAATATCTCGGTAACGTGACACTTTGGGGTGCCGTGTTACTCGACATTTTTTGTTCGTCTAAATGTCTTCTATCCATACATACCACTTTCATCGTGGGCCGCGATTTCGAAAAATAATCAAAATAGCGGGCAGGTTGATATGCCACATCGGTTCTATCCCCTTTGCTCACTACTACAGAGCCTTGGTCAACCTGAATTAAAATGCATTAACATTGGCTTTTACCTATACTCAGTTGCTTCCATAATGATTAAGTACCGGACTCTCAACGTACTATTTATGTCGCTACACTGCAACAGATTGTAGGCGGCAAGCTGTAGCATGTTCTTGGACAAGCTAGCTTGGTTGGTGCCAACAATACGGCCATGTTTTCGTATATATGACATTAAGTAACAACAATGGCGACGATGTCGGAAGGTTCTATGCACGTTGTTCATGGCACACGATAAAGTTTTTGGAATTAAACATTCTTTGTGTATTAAAAAAATTAATATATGTATAATATAATACGGCAAATTAACGGGCCATTAAACCGCCGAATAATAAGTTCCACTAGCACTATATGAAGTTTTCACCTTGAGTCACTTGATTTTAACCATTGTTTTCGATGATTTAAGTTCATTTTTAGTATGCACTTCAAAAGAGTATAAGTATATTAATGGCGTAAATTGCTCAAGAAGATTTTAGTTATCGTAATCATATTTGCACTGCATCGAGTATTAAAAAAAAAGCACACGCCATAAAGTTTTCTTTTCATTATTATTTTAAGACTTTGGCAGTCGTTTTTGGTAATGATCAGCCTGTTTATGTACATTCTAATAAACAGGAGTTTTTCTCTCCGACCTTGAATAATGACTAATTAAAATTAATTTTATTTTAGCAACAAATAACGAAATAAATTGCAACCTATTTGTTTTATGAGGTTCTGACAAACACTGGTCACTTTTGACGAAAAAATTGTTAAATCCCTATGAGTTTTATTTTTTAAAATTCCAAAGTTATTATTAGGCACAGTCCTCTATATTATTTATTTATTTCCTCCATTGGGAACTTCAAAATCTCAGTAGCTCTCACGGAGTCTGTGTTTTATGATTGTAAAGGCGCGTCCCCGCTATGAGCCGCGCAGGGCTTTTTTGTTTTTATGTAACGCCCTGTTAGGCCGCGTGGCTCAGGCCTCGCTTACTTCCACACTCATGAGGCACGGCTCGGCCTCACGTAGGTGCACACTAGGTGCAATGGGGACGCGCCTTTATGTAATTTTTTTAATGCAAGTTTTTTGTGTAATGAGGTTATTTTAAACACTGGTCACTTTTCACGAAAAAATCGTTAAAAGCCATATGAATTTTATTTTTTTTACAATCAAAAGGCTTGCCATTATTTTTTTCTTAATATTCAGCCTGTTTCATAGTTGTTTTTATAAAAGTTTGTTTTAGTTATTAAAAATCAACTGGCACGTTTGGCTCTCAATTTAAATAAAATAGGTGTTGTTTTTGGTTCGTTAACAATTTCAAAACAGTTTTCCATTACACTTTAGCTAAACTTAAATCTTTTCCAGGTTTCCCTAATAAAATGTAAGCTCACATAACACAGTCGATCGTCAAAGTTATTAGGAACAGTCCTCTATATTATTTATTTATTTTCTCCATTGGGAACTTCTCAGTCGTACCCACGGATTCTGTGTTTATGAAGTTATGTTCTTCAGCAGTACTTTGAAGTATTTTTGTTTTTGCTTGTTGCAGGCCCCGCACCGGCGTGGTAGGCGTACTACTGAGGGTCGCGCGCCCTCTCCTGTGACTAGCCAGAGTACTAGCGAACGGCACGGGCGGCGGATTGTAAGCAAACTTCTACATTGTACCCTACCCTACTAGACTGTACATGTGACACCGGTGCAGGGTGTGGCAGGTGTATTAAACTCATCTGTGGAGCTGATCCGAATTTGCGCTTCTGACACTAGTCAGAAATCTCACTACAGAAATTTCTGTGTGTTTAAACTAAATTCGAATTTGAATATTTGCTTTGGGCAAATGGGCATACATCATTTTAAAGCCTTCCATGCGCAAACCTAGTGTGGCACGTGTACAGTGATGGTATCGCATTCTAGTTACTGAGTTGCGCCCTATTTTGTTATGTAGTCGACCCAGAAAACTTGGGAATAAGGCCAAAGTAATTCTTCGTCACCATTTCCCTAACGTTATATTTTGAGCTATTTAACAATTCCCACTTAGACTTGGAAAATGTTCTTAAGTTACGAGGCAAGGCATGCCGTTTCAATTGAATATTTTCATCTAATTGGAAGATTCGAGTCCGCATCCCAAATGCAAATCTGTGGCTGAAATGAAATTAGGGAAACTTTAGTACCACAGCTACTGGTTCGTAGTCTTCTGAAACTGTTGCTTTATTTTTTCTTAAAGTTAAAAGAGGTAAAATCTTATCGATTAATTGAATTTGGGCCTGTAACGACTCTTAGGCGGCTGATCATTCCTTGTGTTCGCTAACCTATGCCAGTGGCTTTTTCTGATAGACATACATGATGTCTAAAATGTGTGTTTTCGTGTTTGCAGAGGCGTGGGGCGCGGCGCGTGGCGGCGGCGCGGGCGCGGGCGGCGCCATGACGCGGCGCCCGCCACCATGACGCTGCCGCCGCCCGCGCGCCCCGCGCACCCCGCCGCGCATCGCGCAATGCGCTATTACCGCATCTGGATCTACGCGTGCAACGGCGCGCTGTTGCTGGGGGCGCTGGCGTTCTGCGCGGCCGCGGGGCGCGCGCTCTCCGACTACAGGCGCGCGCTGGTGCCCGGGCTCGGCGTGGCGCAGCCCGGCTTCTTGTACGGGTACGCGGCGCTGCCGGCGCAGGCAGGGCTGCTACAGCTCCTCGGTTGCTTTGCGGCGTTGAGACTATCCGAACGGATGCTAAACGCTTACTGGTTGGCACTCCTGGCCCTGCTCGTCGGGGACGCAGCTATCGGCGTTTACTGGGCGTTTCGGTTTGAGCGCGTTTGTCGCGAGCTTCGGCCGCAGCTGCGACTTCGCCTCGCAAAGGACTACGACACGGACATGGACTTCTCACAAGCTTGGGACCGCCTTCAGAGAGAGCAGCGGTGCTGCGGCGTGACGGGGCCGGCAGACTTCGCGGCGTTCAACAGGACTACGCTACCGGCTAGCTGCTGTCGTATCCCGGCGCATACGACATCGGTGACGCCGGCGCTACTGGCCGTCACGACCGCCACGTCCCCCGCACCCTTCACCCCGGTGCACTGCGCGCCGCACACAGCCGCCTGCTCCGAGAGACTACTCGTTTGGCTTCGACGAACTGCAGACGCGTTATTCGTGTTAGGGTATTGCGTAATAGCATTTTTAAAATTGTGCTTCCTCGGAATCCTCCGGTACGAAATAAAGGAGATGATTCAAAAAATTAGGATATTACGAAGCGAGCTCGGAGCAGGCGAGCTGATGGAAGGTAGTCCGATCCACGGCGGACCACTATCACAGACGATCATAGTGAACGCGGTGAATGCTAACGGAGGAGTGCGAGCACACGGGGGCAGCCCGGAGCGCGCGGGGGAGCGCGAGGCTCTGCTGGGGCGAGCGTCGGAGCCCTGTCCGCGGCGGAGCATACACGATGAGCCGCTCGGTCCCAAAACTATAAATGGAAACAACAACTGCGAGATGCGTGAGCTCGCTCGAGGAGACTACAGACCTTTAGCGGCGGATAGCGCGGCGACTCGAATCTGACTAAGATGTTACTTGGAGCGGCTGTTTGGGCGGCGCTGGCGCTCGTTCCCGAGCGCGGGCTGCGAGCTCGAGTCGCCGCCGCGCGCGCTGCCCGTGCTCGTGCGCCGGGTGCCCGCGGGCGCGCGCGTGCGTCTCGACCACCGCCGTCAGACCCGCTCCGAATTCGAGTTGTAAGATAGAGGCTGCACGTACCAAGGACGAGCCGCGGTGGGCGTCGCGACAATCACATTCATTGGCGTTGTCAATTTTGAGTACCGATATTTCGGTAGGACTAAACTGTATGTTATGTTCATAGTGGTAGAGTTGATAACTGTACCTACGTGCGATGCAAACCAGTGATGAGTGATGTGGTTCAAAACGTTATGAACTGTGAGTTATGAATATTATGAACGTGCATCGAAGGATTATTGTGTAATTTCTAGACAAAGTGAAATCGATTTTCGAGCAAAGCTTGTGTTTAGTTCCTAAATTTGGCCGTTAAATATTCGTTCCGTAGGTGCATAGGACACACAGATATGTTTTACTTTACGGTCCCTAGGAAAGTGGCAAGAGAGAGAGATACCTGAGGTCTCGTGACGTACAGCATGTGAGGAAACGCAGTCTCCGGCAGAGCAAACTATCATGATGCATATTCTGGCTACTAGGAGAGCGCAGTCAATCCATCCTACACAATATTGTATCTGTATACTCGAATACGATTTTAATATTTATAGCAGTAAATAACGGGAATCAACCAATATAAGATTAATTATGATGATTGTTTAGCCTTAAGACATAACAGTTTTTGATTGTATACCAATAGATTTACGGAAATAATTATTGTAATATGTATTTTACAAATTTTCATGTCATTTTACTCATTGTCTTCAATTAAAAATTGTATGTATATAATTATGTGAAAATATGATGCCATAGTCTTTAACACCAACGACACACTCAGTACAGTAATTTTTTTCTTAACTTTGAACATGAGATTAAAAATTAAACAATTAGAGTATAAATAAAGTTAACTTATTCATTATAGACTAATCATTTGATTTGATAGCTGATTATAGGGACGGCAAAAGTTACTGTACACGAATGAAGGTCCCACATTTTGATATACCGATACGTTATGGATTATAAAATCAAATGGTTCGCTTGCACGGATGATATCTGCAGTCACTCTGAGTTAATTCCGTAGGATATTGCATCTCTATCACAGAATTATTAGTTTATTATAAGTACCTCTATCCCTGTTCATACTTGCACGATGATCCGACAGTACTTGCGTAGATTAGGCACATGATTTCTGGGCATCACGGCTCGGGTTTCGGGATTCTCGTCCGCCACTAGATGTTATGCCCGCCACACACCCGTTCGTTTTGACCGCTTTCCTTACATGAGTCGGACAAGAGTGAGCCGCGACTTTCCTCGCTCATTGTATATTTATCTAGTTCTCATAATCATACCTAATGTTGTCAGTAAATGTAAATAATAAACAAAATTTGTACATGTGTAGTATGCGAGTAATTGTGCATGGACAGATTGACAAAATACATAGTACTGATATGAGCTTAAACGACGTAGTGCCTACAATTATATGCTTGTAAACAGTATAAAGTGGATGAATACACTTTTAATAACATTTTCTTTTATGGCAGAAGAATTTAAAATGTTTCGTAAGTACTACATTTATCAGCATCTTGACAGAGTACAGACGTTTTTGCTAAAAATTTAAAGTGATCGCGCTATAAATCTAGACTGCGCAATATATTACAATAATCTCATGGTGTAAGGAATTAGGTAAAATTTATTAATGGCTGTGTCAAATATAGGTAAAACCTATCCATGCCGTGTAGAACCGTCATGATTCGATGTCATACTGCCGGTGCACGGTGGAACTCACCGCCCACCGAGCGCGGTGGAGCGGTCGCGCGTGTGCGCGGCACGCTCGCGCGGCGCCATGCTCGCGGCTCGGCCGACGTTCGACCACCTACCTACATTCATACATATTTGTACTTTTACGAACTAACTTTATAGATATATTGTAATGACAAGTTATGTTCGCTTAGAGTAGGTATAATATTTTGTGAATTTATGCAGAAAAATAGTTTTTTAATATTGTTGTCACATGAATGTACCAATCTTATAAAAATTTGTACCTATATTCGGAAAGTTGAATAATTTGTAGCTAGGATCCAATCTAAATCCTGCATTTCTTCCAAAAAAAAAACGGTTAAAATAACATGTGCCTTGGCTTATAAAATGTATAACTGATGTTATGTTTATTGTAAATTAATGGATATGAAATGAACACGAGCTCGTGTCTGATGTGCTGCCTACACCTTCTGACGTTCCCTACGTACACTGTACTCTAGACTGTTACTCTGTTGTGGTACAACTCGACCACTCTCTGGAAATAATGTGCGTATTGTTTTCTTGTTTACCTTTTCACTACGCTGATTTTTTATTAATTTTTTGTTCACTCTTTGACTACAGGTTACTGTTTGATGGAAAATGTATAATATACAGATGAAAATATTAAATATATATAAAAGGAACATCAATTCATTGATGTACCAATGTATCTGTGTGCAATGTTAACATTTGGATGGTACACTGTACGTAATCTTTTGAATTCTCTACTGTCACTATACTTTGAATGTTTTCCTTGTTGAGTGTTTCATTACTATAGTAGAGTTGTTACAACTTTCCGAAGGTACGCACTAGGCGACTGAGAGCTAATATTACCATAATAAATGCATTAAATAAAGAGTTTGTTAAAATGTTGGGGTTTTTTATTTAGTAGCGACAATATTTTAAATTCATCCTTAATAACAACATTTTGGACAACCTTTGTATCAGTCTCAAACAGTAGTTCTCTATTCTATTCAGTCTGTCGTTATTAGTTACAGATAAAAGCTTGGATGTTATTATAATGACTCCTGAATACATCTAAGATCGAAATCTATAAACTTTACTAAGCACGTGCTTTGACTTTGACATGTTTCCGTCCACGGAGTTTTTACACAGTTCTCGTCTTTGTCTTGTACTTTTGGCAGTTGTACTAAGTAAAGTTTAATAGATCTCGGGATTAAAGCTGAATATAAAATAATATGCAATGGAGTCTGTAAGTCTATACACTACAAGGATCTTTTGGAATGGGGCCAAAATTAGAACCCACACCGCCTTTTTTTTTTATTCATACAATTTTATAAATGTTTACTAACAATGCTGCTCTGTCATATTCAATACCCAAATGATTCTTGTAGTTGTTGTTACATGTGTATTACAGTTATCAATGATGGTATTGATTATTCTGACCCAGAAACATGCATGTGAGAGATGAGTCAAACGGAGTACTGAATCTGGCGAATGTTGAAATTAACTAAATACTCAAATCAGTCTCGAGCGTAGTCCAGACATAAAAGGTTATGTTTCTATAATATAGCTTTATTTAATGTGATAATAGTTTACTTGGCAACAAGAACTCACATTCTTGCATTTCAATTTAAAAGAATTAAAACTAAAATAGTTGATTCCTAACTCTATTGTTTACATTACATTTCTTATATTCTACATAAAAAGTGGTTAGTTTCTTCGTAATTCTTCCGTGTGTCAAAGATTGCAAAGCCTCATTACGACCTTGAATGTTACAAATGTCAGCCGTTCTTGTTAGTATGCAGCTAGGTAATCACAGACTCACCTCCACGCCATCTTCCCGTAGTCTGTAAGTGCGGTCGACGTTCGCGCCGCCGATCACCAACACGTCGCCGTCACTATTCTTCCTCGCGGAGAACAATGGCACTTCATCAGACCGACGGCTGCACGAAGTGTGAAAATGTCCCAAAGAATTGGACGTACTTTTCCCAGCACCCTTCGACAATCCAATATTAGACGCATTCTTCGGATTGCCAAGACTATTTAGCTTTTTAAACTGGACTGCAATATCGGCACCCACTTTCGCATTGTTCTTTATGAGCGCGATGTCTGTGACTCGTTAAAGAAAGATATTGTGGCAATTAGCTTCCCTACTATCATTTATAGACCGTTGGCGTTTCTAACACATTTAATTTACGACAGAATTAAGCAGTCGCTAAAGTCTTATTAAGTATTTTAATGGTGTCGTAATTATTCTGATAAGAACCAAGGTTTCGAGGGTCATGAGTGGATTAATGGATCGGAAAATACGATTCATTACACATTATATGCATGGTTCGATATAACTACAAGTATAGGTATCGACGTTACCATTGATAGAGTTAAGAGTATGTCCTGTAAAACACATGAAAAGGATACTGGCATTAAGGGATGTGCCACCGGTAGCCTTGGCGACCGCAGACAGAATGAACGGAGTCACTTCTTTCCCGAAAATGCCTTTCCGTTCGGCTTCTTGAAGCGCACGAGTTATTGCGTCTTCAATTATTGCCTCTGTAACAAAAATAACATAGCAGAATTATAGCAAAAGGAAAGCAGAAATACTGACATAAACTTAAGAATGAATGGGTTGTAAAATACGATATGTTACTAGCAAACTTAAGTACTTATTGGGTTAAGCTATTTTATGTCAAGTTTGCTCGTAGCATCAAATGTTGAAATCTTTTCAATCTAGGAGTGTCACTGAATTAGAACCAAATGGATCAATAAGTTATATTTTTTATCTTATACCCAACGCTTTTGTCTGTTTATCTAAACCGTACAATGGAATAAATGAACTTGACTATTGACATATTCGGTTACTCTGTCAAAATCTTCAGCTGTGAAACTTTTACTATGAACGCTCTTATAGGTCATTTTAATTAAAGTTTTATCGTAAAACATACGTTTTTCCCGTTCACTAAGGTATTGAAGTAGTTCGGAGCTGCATAATCGGAATAGAGCATAATAAAAAGCTTCTTAGTAATCTGGATAAAATCTTTAAAAGATTGCAGTAGTAATTTTTAGACGAATATATAATATTATATTGTTTGCACTTTGTGAATATTGCTAGAGTTTTTATGGAGAATTTTCTTTCTGTTCGTTTTTTATTGTTGCATGAAAAACTAAGTAATAACGAGGTAGAGAACGACCAAAGGTAGCAGTTTTCTGGCTGTTTGCTCGATTAAAAATGTTTTGTGGCTGTCATTATATTTAAGGCTAACTGGCCTAAGTTGTGTGGTTAAACTACATTTTGATTAAAAAGGTCAAACTACTGGACTGTAACAACTAATTATCCGATAAGGTTACTATTAAGTGTACTTAGAAATTACTGTAAATAGTACAAAATAGTCTTGATTCGTCACAACAGCAACGACTCAGTCCATACATTGACGTACTACATGAAGAGTTTTTTGGCCTAAAAACTGAAAGCAGCAACAATGGGCAATTCCTCATACTGCCTAAATTTATCTTCTTAGTCTTACCATCCATAGCATACTCCTGCGGTATCGGCACGGCGACGACAGTGCCGGACGTCAGTTGCAGCTCGCGAGCCGCATGCAGCAGCAGCGCGGCTTGCCTCGCGTCACCGACTCGGTGCGGTGCGGTAAATCCCGACCGCGCGGTGTAGAACGCAGGGAAGTCAGACGACTCGCCGAACGCGCACACGCATACGCCTTGCGTTTCCTGAACAAAAATATTACATTTGTGAGGATGGATGTTTGTTAATATTTGAAGCAAATCCACTGATTACGTGTTAATAATATCGCTGGGATACAGCCCTCCTCTCTATGGGAGGGAATAATCCACCACGCAGGCTCAGGTAGATGTGTGTCTTCGAAGTTTTGGTTCTAAGATGTTACCTCACAATATTTTCATTCACTATTTGTGAGAGCAGTGGTGATGAAATAAATTACACAAAGTAATGACAGAAAGACATCAGAATAATGTATAGGCATTGTAAAAGTTAAGTCTAAGTTTCACTGCTTTTTACGTAGACCTGCTACAAGGATATTTTTCGTAGACTGCTACGTAGAGCTTTGTCGTAGACCTACTACGAAGATATTTATTGAAGATTGCTACGAATATATCTATTTTTGGCCTCCTACGAAAAGTTTATTTATGGAATGCGCCAATAATTTGTTATTGGCGCAAAGGTCAAATAGAAATGCACATTGGCTTCAATACATATTTTCTACAGGACCCGTAAGTACAGCAAAATAAAGAGGTGTGGAAAATTTTGTAGTCTTCTATGCTCACACGTGTGCAGTCTTTGAGCCAAATGTGATAAAACATGAAATGCCAATAGGGTAGTTAACAAAAAAAATCTAATTAGTCCGTCAGATAGATTTCCAAAAAATATTGGATACGTATTTTTTCTTTTTTCACGTAAACAAACAATGAAGACGATACAGTGCTTTTAAAACTCGTGTGACGTCATATTCTAAGATATAAGTATGACATTTTTTACCGGTGAGTGACATCACAACCCCCCACTCAAATCTTTGACGCGTTTTATCTTGATCTAAATTTTTATTGATTTGATAAAACAAAAAATACGCGTGTATCCAATATTTTTCGATAATCTAACAGACGGACTAATTAGAATCATATTTTTTTTAGTCAGTAAACATCCCTATTCTGTAAAACCACTTGGCAGTCCCCAATGTAATCAAAGCGCTCTTTGAACTTACATTCGGCGTATTCTCATTGAGTACACAATAAGTGCAACCATAGCTCCTCTCTGTGGAAACAGCTAAGTTACTTGCTTAGCAACCAACCTCCCTCGGGCGCTCCGCAGAACTTGCGCGGTAACCTAACGACCTGGTCCGCTCTATGTTTTTCTTTCACTAAGTAATACTGAAATAATACGAAGGTACTAGAATTTACTTTGTTCGGTATGTTCTGCTTTTGAATCAAAAACCGCCTTGAGCACCACACGCTCGACAAAAGAACAGTCAAGTGGGAATCGCCGACGTAAAAATGACGACGTATTTTATGTTCTCCAATTATTTATCTACATTGTACTGTTCTGGCGTCGTAAAACATAAGAGAGAAAATCTTTTATCTTTATGTAAGATCGGATACTGAGACAAAAACTGATCGGGCACGAAGTTTGAGAGCTTTCTGCTTCTAAGTAATAATGTCGCTTAGCGACAGCAAATATGTAGTTACCAAGTACTCGAGAGTTCGTCCGATGTCTAATATCGACTTGACGCCACTGCACACGACGAGTGTGTTGCTGCGCCCGAGCTCGTTCAGATCCGCCGATATGTCCAGCGAGCTATCGCCCTGACGATGCACACCACCTGCGGGAAATACTCTACGTTTTCAATATTCATTTTCACTAACCCTTTTACAAAAATACTGTCTGGTTTAACCAGCACTCGGTATTGACTTCGAGAAAAGAAAACTTAAATAAAACTCAATAGTACTAAAAACAAACTAAAGTTTGGTTGCAAAATTGCTAAAAACAAGAACTGTCGTTCGAAAATATTTGTCTTGAAATGTTTCAGGCGTTGAATGGGTGATGAGAACACGATGAAATAAAAGTTCGCCGTATAACACGAGTCGATATTGACCAACATGCTGAAAAGTCAAAATTACAAATATCTTCGATTGTGCGAGTGTAATAAAATGTCGGCGAAGTATTTTGGCCGGGGTACGAGAAGCGGAATTATTACATCACTGGTGGGCTAAGTCGCTCGTCGGCACCGGCGGGTAGACCGCGCTCCGACATAGTTTCCTTCAATATATATTATACGTCCACAACTCCGCAGGTACGTTCCCCATTTCGCGATTACTTCCAAAACATGAAGTAAGAACCAATCGGTTGTATAGATACGCTATTTGGCTCGATTTATCTAGACCATTCTTTAAAATGCGATTTTCTATTACATAATATAAGTCTACCCCTGTATCTTAATTTTGGAAATACTCAAAATAAAACGATATGTTCTTCGTTATATCTATTTCTTTCGTTCCATGAGCAAACACAGGATCAAACATTTCATATGTGAACAATGGAAGTCGGTCTTATTTAATCAAGAGACGTCATATTTCCATACTTTTATGTTTTCAAATAACATACGGAGATGGCAATTACTGTACCGACGTGAATAAGATTTATGTTCCATTATGTTTCTTGCAGAACTGTAGATACTGTCTACACTGAAAGCTGGGAAAATAACGTTATCTAACCGTAACCATTATAAAATGCAAAATTCAGTTTTATTTAAGAGGGCTGAACTCGGCGAAGTTCTAGCAAACTATTATATTTTTAAAGGAACACTAGATTCTAGGCAGGTTATTAGTATGAAACTTGCGAATTCTTATCTAAAAATAAAATCTATGCATAGTACAGTCCCGTTCACAAGGGAGGTCGCTTGCAAAGCTCCTAGTTTAGCAGTGCCTTTATAATAAATCGTCTACGACACGATAACGACGCGGCGTCCATCGAAATTCGCCATTTTGGCTTCGCCAGCCAACCCCTGTCGTTGCGAAGTGCCGATACAGCGTAATCCTTTTGTATCTATCCTTTCGTGTATTCAGACATTTGCCTGTTCCGTGCTCGCAAGACTTATCCTGACAGCCGCTAATTCAAATCGCTGGGAACGGAATAAGACTGTTTCTCACGATAATTTACAAGCCCAAGCACTACGAATGCTTATCTAGAAGGTGATAAATCGCACTATGTTTCACGGAATTCGTTGTTAATTACATCGCCAGTTCGGCACGGCTGCGATGCGACTGGCAGTAATGAATGCGCCGGCAAAGCGCTGAATTCAACCGTGATATCGTTGAAATTCATTTGTGAGTTCACGAGCACTGTTAATTGAAGTGTTTGCGGTGTTTTCACGATGATTGCTAGTATTCGCGAGTCGTGACTTAGCACTGCCTTGTACGGGAGTAGCGTGATCATAATCTTGTAAACACTCATTAACAAACACGTTAATTGCAGCCGCTTTGTAATATGGCCAAACAAAATACTATGAGCGTTGACTATAACGTTGAGTTTCATATGATTTTGGATCGTTTAATTAAGATGTCGTTTCATTTAAATGGTAGTCATAAACAGGTTCATTAAGCGTGGAGCCTGGCGCGACGTTAACGTGCGGTAATGCGATTCGTGTTATATAATAAAGAGTTTCTGATATAGCTGCCGCGGTGATGTCGCCGCTTCGCTGCCTCGCTCCTTGCGCGCACTTGTAGCGGATTGCAATGACATGAAATGACGCGTGTTATGAACAAACATGGGAACAGAAATGTGTCGAGAAATAACGAAATATGGTTACATGGCCGCAGTTTTTTTTAGGTGGCCATGTGTTATTTCGTTTTTAATCCTTTAAAGTTATAAATAAATCAATAAACTCAGCCTTTTTCTCATGGGGTAGACAGACATTACATAAAACGCCACCTATACTTCAATTCTTATATTGTTAATAACTGCAAAATGTGTAATATAATAATAATAATGTAATATAATTTTAATGTATTATAATACATTAAAATCACCCAAGTCGTTAGCTCCCAACATTTTCGTGTTTGAATCAAATCGAGTTAATGTCAGATGACACGAGTCTTTTGGATCAAATTACTTAATAGTCGTAGTCGTTCTGGCACTAATTCGATTCTATTCAGAACTCGTAGATGTCGGGTTATGGCCTCACAGCTTTTGCACGACAAAGACAAAGGTTTTAGCGTCCTATTACAGGGTAAGTTTACCTGCCTGTCGGGGCTGTTCGAAAGAGATACCGCGGCCCCTGACACAAAGGGCTAAGAAGGAACATGGGTGGTTTTTAGTCAGTACAAGTCTGACACTTCCTTCCGCTGCGCCTAGAGCGGGAGGAGTCATTTGATAATTTCCTACATTCCAAAAACAAAAAAAGGGTAAACTAAGTATATCTTTTCTTATGTACCGACCAGGAGGCAGTCGGACACGCACTTCCAAGATTCAGTATAAAAACACACCGATTTTTTTTTGTTAAAAAGCTATTTACTGCTACTTATAGCGGTCGCAGTGATGCACACTTCAAGTGTGTACGCAACGGTTCGAAAGATACGGCCTTATGACCGACAGACAGATACTGGACTCTTGTTATAGGGTGCCGATAGCTTGCTATGGTTACGGAACCCTAAAAGCATTCTATTACATGGTAAGTATACATGTATATTGTTGCCGTATTCTAAGGCTGTCCCGTAATGGTGACCGCTATTACCTAACGGAATGCCGTCTGCTAACAAGTGCCTCTGCCCGTGCGAAGTCTCGCACGGGCAGAGGCACTTGTTACACAGCAGCAGTTGTTGTACAGCAGACATAAAAAGACCTCAAGTGCAGTCGCACTTGAGGTCTTTTTATGTCTGCTGTATGTATGTCTCCTCGTATGAGGCTATTTGTGGCTGTTTGTGGCTATTTGTGGCTGTTTATGTAAGCCTGTTAGCTTGTTAGTTTCATAACCCCTCGGGTTAATGAATGCACTGTTATAGGAGACCGGATTTAGAATAACTAACTGGGGTAAAGGCGCTTGTGAAGGCAATGTTACTGGTTCTCTCTATTATCATTATGAATTAGTAAATAAAGGTGCTATAGTTTAGTAGATCACCTGTTTTTTTACCGTCTTATTATTATATTCTTAAATTCGAATGTAATATTAGACTCTCGACATTATAGTGCTTTGATTGTATTTTGAATGTACGACCTTACAACACCCTAAGCTTCGAGCTATTCCTACATTTAATTTCCAGAAATCATTCTGAATAAAAATATTCTTTGAAAAGTTAATAAAATGGTTTCCTAGGGACAAATTGAGATATTTATAGTTGTTTACACCGAGGAGGTAGGGAAGAAAATTGTTGTGCTTGTGGAAAGCTTTTTTCTATAATTAGATCACGAGTGCTGCTGCAAAAACGAGTTAAATCTAGGGCTCATTTCCCGGGTGAGTTAAAGTGTTAAGATTTATCTGATAAACAGAGCAGAGTTGTTTTTTTATAAAAAGTTTGCAGAATTGAGACTGTTTTGTGGAAAAAGATTTTCGTACATTCCTGTCCCAATGATGTTCAAGCTGTAAAACCTTAGAAAACGGACACAATTTTACTGCTTAAATTTCGAGTACTTGTCGCAACATGGGTCCGATTGAGTGGAAGTTTATCACTAATTCCTTCAACAATTTACGACGGCACAAATGAACCGGGTAACGCTTGTCTCAGCCCTTAGAAGGGAAACAAAATAAGAACAATATTATGCGTCACCTATCCCGCCAGTAACGAAGACGGGTATGTCAGCAAGCTGTGCCGCTATGATGGTGCCGGCGACGGTAGTAGCGCCATCCAACATGGCGGCGGCTATCGGCGCCAGGTCCCTCCGCGAGGCTTTCACTACGCCCTTGGCTTGAGCCAGGTAGCTCAGCTGATCGGGCGATAAACCAATCGTCAGCTGACCCTTGAGAATTGCTATTGTCGCCGGTATTGCACCCTGATAATAAAAAGCAATATTAAAAAGTGCAAAATGTCTTAAAAACCAAAAGTTAAAAAAGTAATAGCTGCTTCTTTTTGCATAGGGTTGCTTAATTTAAAAACATTTCACAAATCTGTGAGACATTTTTTTAGCGAAACATATAAACACAAACTTTATCTCGAGAGTAATTACGTCGCTACGAAAGCTCTGCGTAAGCGTAGCGCTCAGATATCATATCGCAAATGAAACTGTACCTACACTTTTTCAACTTTATATTTTTAAAATATTTTAATACTCACCCTTTCTCTAATAATATTCTCGACTTGCTTAGCCGTTTCCAAATTCTGCGGATAAGGCATTCCATGTGTAATAATCGTTGATTCTAGAGCGACAATCGGTTTACCATCTGACTTGGCGTGGCAAACCTCTTCAGAAAATACGAAGGGGGAAGTGGTGCCATACCCCCTCTGATAAAACGCAGCCAGCCGTGAACTTCTCGATATGAACTTGGCTAGGTAAGCCATCTCGATACCTAAAAATAGAATTCAGTTCATTAGTGATTGCTAAAAATATATCGAGTGGTATTAAAGAGGAAACGAGCGAGATAAATCGAGAGCGAACTATTATTCGATTCCGGAGAACCGTTGTTGGCTGTTGGTTGACTTTGCGCGTTCTGTCACAGGCAGAAGCTTAAATGTAGTTTCAGCAAAGTTCACTTAACAGCGATTGTGTTACGAATAGGAATTCATTCGTTAACGAAGACCGTTTGTGTTTACGTATCTTTAGAAATACAAAACTAATCCACGAGCACAACCTAACATTTTGTGTTTGATTTTTTAACGGTATTAACAACAGTGTGTTGTTTCGAGTCGATCTGAAACATATCACCACGACGGAAAAAAATGACATAAGTAATAAAATCGCAATTTGAATGACACAAAAGTGAATTATTTATGCATGAACGTCCAATTACAGTGGCTCGGGTGGCCGACGACAGACGACCCGGGCATGGTCAGGCATCGACTAGGTACGGGTAGTTCGACACTTTTGACGAAGGCTATCTATCGCTGGTCGGGGCGCACATTAATCAAGGGGTGACAGGGGTCCTCGCAACCTCCCCGCTCACCTGTGACGCCTGACATTGTGGCTAATATAACACCTTCGTTATACCGTCCACCTTTGGCGTTTGAATTTAGACAATGTATTTAGGCACAGTAACTCTGTTATCTGGATATACTAGCTTTTGCCTAAGGCTTCGCTCGCCTGAACCGCGGAAATAAAACCCATGTTGGTTAACGTGAAACCTAGAAACGGCCTGTGGAGTCAGATAGCTAGTCGTTCTATTTAAAATATTGGTATTCAGCTGCACCCGGTTAAACTGTCACCTGACCCCAACTATGTTAGAAAAAGGTTAGGCTAGATGGTTAAGGAGAAAATGAATAAGCCAGAATAGAAGTTGGGGTAGGCACTAGTACTGACTACCGGTGTTTTACATCGAGCGACTGACTATTTGACCTCCACAGGCCGTTTCTGGGTTTCACGTTAACCAACGTGGGTTTTAGTAGGTACTGGGTAATATGATACTCCTTGGTAAGAGTGGTTGTCAGATTTTCGGGATTTTGTCAGATCTACAAATGACAGCCGGGACCAACTTAACGTGTTTTGTGAGGCACGAAGGAAATTCGGTATGTAATGGTAGGTCACCCATATACAGACCAACCTAGGGAAACGCGTCTTAACCTCAAGTTGATCAGAGTGCTAGCCACACAACTATAAAAAATATTAATATTTTTCGCATCGCGCGTTTGTAACGTTGCTGCAAGTCGTGATCGTGACAGGTCCTTTACGTCTAGACGGCTGTAGTATCATCTAGACAGCTGTAGACTTTCACTAAGTGTAGTCTGGATATATGTCTACGACTAGACTTCTGTGTCGGTCGGAATTCCGTCTATCGTCACGAGTAATTGCTTTTTTGCGGTTAAATCCCTTCAGAAATAAATAGCTTACATCAGCAAAAGTGTTCCAACAGTGTTTTTTAAATCATCTGACTAATTTCAGAACTTACTTGATACATAGAAACGTTACCTCTTTGTAATACCGATTGGTATAGACTAGAATAGATTTAGTTTCTCTTCAACAGATGCAGCTAAGCAGGCAATAGGAAGTATGACTTTGCGAACCCTACACCCCGGTAACCTCGTTGGAACCTCATGATTGCCGTAAGGTTCCAACAAATATACCGCTGCGCCGGACACAAAGGGCTAAGAAGGAACATGGGTGGTTTTTAGTCAGTAGAAGTCTGACACTCCCTTTCGCTCTGCCCAAGAGCGGGAGTTATTTGATGATTTTCCACACGCCAAAAAAAAAAAGGTTCGAAAACGAGAGAGAATACAGGGAAACATCATAACATAAACTTATAGTACTTTTGTACTATAAGTTTATGTTATGATGTTTGATGTATGATGTTTGCACAGCTTTTTCGAAATAAATTAAATTGAACAAGTTTTCTGAAACCCAAGGATAAATCTGATCCACTTGCACGCTTGTGCAGTCTTAGAATTAACTAGAAGTCTCGCTGTCCTCGCTACCGACCATCGCCAAGACAAGGATGTATTGATTTCAACAAAAAGTTTATTTCCGTATAGCGCAAGGAGTAGGGTTGTTATCACCTAGCAACACATTGTTTATAACTTTAACAGCTGACAACGGGCTGTCATTTGCTCTTTTTAACAAAGTGAGCTTTTTCTTCATATTTTCTCTTTAGTTCGGGTTTTTATAAAGCATCGTTATTTATCTACATCAACTTATCGTCTTCGGTATTCTATTTTAGGTAAGAATTTATTATTTTGTTGGTAATACCCGCTTCTGACGGTGCTTACCACCTACCTTCGCGAGTTTCTAAGGAAAAATAATTTCATAACGCTGCTGTGAGCATCGTATTAAGATAGTCGGAGCTTGAAGTAAAAGGATGTATTATAAATAACTGAAATCACTATTCATGGAATTCGAATGGAGAATCATATTTAATTATTCATAGACGTTTTAATACCTTTGTTATATTTGTCATACGCCAAATCTCGATATAAATGAGTTTCCAGGAGGTCATTCACCTTAGTTTATTTTAATTATGTTGTTATACAACCAAACTATGTGTGCAAAAGTACCCGTAACAAAGCCGAATGGAACTTTTCCTTTACGTCATTGCGATCATTTTTTTTTGGTTATAGCTTCATCCATCAGTACAGTGTTCTAAGTGGTGTAAAACCCTACCGTTAAATGTGATTTTCACAAAAAAAAAATCGTTTCTCAGCAATATTTTTTGAGTTACAAATAATAGTTTGATGTACAGAATGCTAGGTAGGCGGTTTCGTGAAGGGTCCGTTTACTCCCTGTATATTTTAAATTATGCCACATGGGCGTTTGTCCATTACCCTCCCTCGATACCAGGCTAGCATAAAAAGCAGGCGGTTCGATTCGACGCGGGTATGATACGCAGGTTACTTACAAAACCGTGGGATTACTTCATTTCCTTAGTGCGTGTATCGCTTCCTGCGTCGCGTGATGCGTGGTGAGATACTCTTGGCTGAAGGTGGATGAGCTCACGTCGCTCGCACATCGCTTATCTTGCTACGTGTTACGTATTACTCTGATTTATGTACTTTATATCCGTAGTAGAAGAATTCGATTTAAAACTTGTACTTTTTACAGGTTTTTCGAATGATTTGATTACACATATTGCTGGTTCTAGTAATGTCTCACCTACTGATTGTCTTACACCTGTAGGTGAGGCTTTCCCTAGTGTAGTTACGTAAGAAAATCAAGGAAAACCGCGTTTCCCTGAATTGTTTTGGGATATTATAATAAAAAATAAAGTTAAATTTATTTTCATTTTGCCTGCAATTAGTCCAATTCACGTTCTTAGCGCGAATTCTCACATGTCTGATATTCTAACTAACCTTATGTAGGTGTTCTTGTTCATAACCAGAATGTAGGTACTTCATAACTACTGGCATAGTTAGAAAACAAGCGAAGCAGCTGTAGGTAGTTTGAGTAGATTTATCTAGCAGTTCTAGCGCAGAGACGTGTTTCTAAACCTAGGGAATGTTAGCAAATAACAACGTTGTTGGTTCTGCTCCGAGTACTAATAGACAATAGCTAAACTTGGACATGCATGGAATAATCGCGTGTGTGCTGTTCTTGAGAAGCGGTTTTTAAATGAGTGAATGGAAATAGAATTGGAATTTAAAGTGTTATTACGACAACCTTTTGTGATGTTACCTAGGTACTTGATAAAATATATTTTTGTAGTGAGTTTCCACATGAATAAATGGCTAAATCCATGGAAACTTTGAATTAGGTGCACTTAAAGTCTTTATAAACATATTTTTTTTTTTGCAATTATTGTACGAGTGGTACTATGTTTAACCATGTTATTCACACTTATTTCAGATATATCTTTGTCACAATGGCCTGGGGCCTACCTAAACTGCCGGGTCTGACATTCTCAGACCCGACCAAGACCCAATACCACATACGGAGTTCCCTCCGCTACTACCAGGGACATAGGTTTCCCGACACGGTTATCCGGGGTCCGGGGGGGACCGCCACTGATGTCGACAGCAACGCCTTCGCTCTCCCCGAAGACTCAGTTAAGTAAGTCAACACTAGTTAGCAACACAAGATCAACAACGCTTCCCTGTTTCGTGGGTAGATCTGTCCTAATTTCGCATTTGACGTCACATTAAGGTCACGTGTTTTGGAGTTGGAGAGAATGATTAGATGTAACTTTTCGCACGTTATATTTCTGTTTTGCTTGTGGGCTGAGGATCTATAACTAAAAATGTGTAACAGTGAAAAACGACACCAAAAACCGACATCTTTTTGCAGTGATTTTTGAGGCACTTCCCGATTACATAGGAAAATAAAACTTTCTCAATCGATTCAGCTTGCCGTCAATTTTGAGAATACCTATTACAATGTAAAAATATTTTATAATTTTTACGTTAAAATTATCTTTTTCATTAACACAAATATTTTTTTTTGCGTGATCAATCCCTTTCCAACTGGATGTCCATAGACACATTTAAAATTGACAAGTTGGTAATTTTGGAGTTCTTCAAGCTTCAAAATTTTAACTAGATAAAACGTCCCTAGACACGCATCTAAGTGATATTAATGAGATGTTTTCTTGCAAAATAATTTAATTTACAAAACGTTTTTGCCTACTTTTCAAGAAAACTTTACAAAATGCTTAGCCAACTTATCTCGACTAAGCAGACAGAGGGCGTTGTCCTCATAGATGGAACTGAAGAAAATCCGTCCAGTGTCGGTGCCAACAAACACCCATTCTTTGATAACACATAATTACTTGGCAATGATCCATCAAGTATGGAGAGTCACTCCCGCGCGGGTCATCCCTCGGATGTCTGACGCTAGGAGATAGCTAATGTCGATGACCTGTAACGTTCTTAATTATACGCATACCTAAGTAGTAAATAAATACGAATTTCCAATAGAAGTGATAGCCAAGTGGTGTGACTGTCGGACTGACCATTCATAGGTCTGTATTAAGTTCGGTGAAGGAAAAACATCGTGAGGAAACCAGCAAGGCTGAGAGACATTTCTCGATGGCACGGGAAGCTAAATTAGAGGCTCATGGGTGGCAT
The DNA here is from genome assembly GCA_949774965.1 of Diarsia brunnea. NCBI lineage: Eukaryota > Metazoa > Arthropoda > Insecta > Lepidoptera > Noctuidae > Diarsia > Diarsia brunnea. The sequence continues at coordinate 11,297,339 of OX458998.1, forward strand.
TAAACCACACGTTAAAGAAGAAATTACGAATTATAAAATCATCATTTTTAAATCATCTGGTCTAGAGCACATTTGAACAAGATAACCGGAGAATAGAATAACTTACTTTAACAAGCTGCAATAAAACAGCTGTGTATAGGTGACCCTACTCGTATAACAATGGAAAGGTACTGAACGTACTCATTATTGCCAACGTTACCATACATCGCTTCCGCTCTCTTCCGCCTCTGTGACCCGTACCCGAAGGTCGGTCAAGAAATTTTCAATTATAGACCGGGATTGAAATCGCGCGGAGATCGCAATTGCCGCTCTCACTCGCTATGCCTGCATTGAGACCTTATAATGGACTATTAGAAGGAGAAAATTGTACGTCTGCTGTAGACAAAGGTGTATTTTCTCGACCTTGAGAGATGCAGTGACTCGTTTAACTTTCTACAGTCGCAAGTTTGAACCCCGCACGGAATATAACATTTGCATGACTGGCGAATGTTAGTTCCTAATCTGAGTGTTTTGCAGACCTAGTGGAAGTAACTTAAGTGTTGTGCAGAACTTATAATGTTACCTAAGTCTTGCTTTCAATTGATATTACCTCCACAAACACGACAATTAACTTTGATTTCATAAAGACTTGTTTCTGCGATAAAAAAATCTTAAAAATGTTTTTAATGTTGTAGCGCCTATTGAAGTTTATGCGTAGGTTTTTTTCCAAACGGATTTACTTGTTTTCATGATTGCAAAAAATTGGAAACTATATAACAAATGCAGGTTACCTATGCTACATCTCGTTTTACAAATAGACAACTTCAAATAACACATTGAAAAATAAAATAGCATCACTAGTTCCAACTATGGCCACGCGCCAAGGATCCTTTTACAGCTATAAAACCGTGTTTTTTTTACAGCTACGATCCGTCCCTGACATACGGGCGAGTGAAGCAGCCAGCGTTACCTGCCGTGGTGCCTCACTGGGTGCATTACGACAAGCGATGCCTCAACTTCACGGCGTTCTTCAAACAATCCGTGTTCGACAACCCTGACGAGAAGTCGCGAGTCAGGGTCGTCAACATCGTGTACTTCCTAGAGGATGACTCGCTGACTGTCATGGAGCCTCGGGTTAAGGTAATACTTATACATACACAGAACACTACCTGCTACGATCCTTTTTTTTTAGTAGTGTGGGAAATCATCAAATGACTCCTCCCGATCTGGGCAGAGTGGTAGGGAGTGTCAGACTTCTACTGACTAAAAACCACACATGTTCCTTCTTAGCCCTTTATTCGAGGCCGCGGTATCTCTTTCGAACAACCCGTAGAGCCAGTAGGTTGGCCTCGTCCACATTCATACATCTGGTCAAAAACTTACGTCGGTTACGAGTACTATGCAGCTGTCCGTTCTGAAGAACCTTGCAAGGCAATATGGAAACATATTTTAATTTTCTAACTTCATCATCATCATCTGCCTAACCTTTTCTCGGGGTTGGGGTGGGCTTTCAGTCTTACCTGATGCAGCTGAATACCAGTATTTTGCAAGGAGCGACTGCGTATCTAACCTTCACAACACAGTTAGTACTGGGTTATACGATACTCCTTGGTAAGACTGGCTGTCAGACTTTGATAGACCTACAAATGACAAGATTTGATTTCCAAACCTATTGGCATAATAATTAGACCTCTGTTCTATGCGGGTTCGTAGATATCACATGTCTTTATGGTTCTGGGACATCCTGATTTCCTCGACTACAACTCGTGACTCGGCGCCAATACCACTATATTACAGTAATTCCATTGATTGATGTTTCGGTATATTTAAGCAAAATAATACTGTGAATGATTGTCAGTAGCAACTGTTTAAATACAAGATGTGAACGGACTTACCACGAAGTCTTCGAACAAGCATTCTGTGTATCAAACTAAATAACCCTACGCAAAAAATATTGCTGGGAAACGTTTTTTTTTTCTTAGGTGAAAAATCACGTTTTATGGAAAAACATATAATAGTTAATAAAACAGGCCGTGGAAGTATTCAAAGTTAACTTATTTATAACCTTAAACAAAACTTGTGAAAATACTGGAACTTTGACCTCCAATATCTTCGTAACTAGAAGGTTCCCAGGTATGGTCTAGATTTCTAGAACAAAAAATACAATGATGGGGAGAACAAGTACCTACCTTTCAGCTTCGTTATGGCACAGATTAAGGGTCTATTTACTCCTTTTATTTCTACTGAAAATGTTAATAGTGCGGCGAATCAACTCATTATTTTAAAGTATCCTCGACATGATAATTCCCAATCGCGCATAACAATCACCCGAAATACCTCGGTGTAACCCTAGACCGGTCGCTAACCTACCAAAATAACTGCCAGGCTATAAAAATGAAAGTACATGCTAGAAATAACTTACTACGCCGCCTTACATCTACCAAATGGGGGGCGTCTCCTCGAGTTCTGCGAACCACTGGACTGGCGCTTTGCTTCTCCGCTGGTGAATACGCTAGCCCAGTTTGGGACCGTTCTGCCCACGCCGATCTAGTGGATACAGCTCTAAATGAGACGTGCCGGATTATTACTGGCTGCCTTAGACCGACTCCGGTACGAAAGTTGTATCCACTAGCTGGGATTGCACCTCCAAAAGTTCGTAGAACCGTAGCAAGCTGCACCGAGAGGAAGAAGCTACAAGCTGACTTACGCCACCCAATGCACAGTTACGCCCCAGTGCCCCAGAGGCTGAAGAGCCGCAAAAGTTTTTTCGGGTGCGTTAAACAAGCTAGCCCAGCGAACAGAAACGCCTCCTCTGCAAGATGCGAACTCTGGCGGGAGCTGTTCAAGCCCCCCGATGGCTTCATTTAGCCGTCTGAAAGCCATCCACCTGGACATGCTTTGCCGTGGCCGACTTGGAAATCTCTAAATAGACTCCGAACCCAGATCGGCCGTAGCAAAGACAATCTCTTCAGATGGGGGTTCATTGACGGCTCAGACCTCAAGTTTGTATGCGGCGTATCTCCACAGATAATGTCCCACCTTCCATCTTGCGCTGCATGCCCTGACACCTGCACACTTGACGACCTTATGACAGCATCAGCGAGTGGAGTCCGCATAGCTGAATTTTGGGCCAAAACGATTTGATCGTATAGAAATTTGCCATCGACACGCTAAGAAGAAGATGATAATTCTAAGCGTATTTTCATCTACAATATTCAGACCTCATTAAATCTAAGCTATCTATAACGTTGTAGAAAATGATAACGTTTTTCCAATGTCAACTTTTTAGACGATATTCACAGGCTGATTCAAATATGTAGATTAGATCCTAAAGCCCGCCTGCTCATTCCAATACACGTGGACGATAGGAACCTGCCTATATGGCTAGGTATCGGTAATGCAATTCAACTGTCTCTACTTATATTCGTTACGTAATATACGGATCTACTTATATGTACAGTCACAAGCACCTGGATTTCATTGTTTTCATTTAATTTAAATTTTAATGTTTGTTAGAAAGATTTGATCTTTATGAGGTATGACTGACCCTATGGATACTGTCCTATAAGAAGCTGTGTAATTTTTCGGATTACCCCTTTCGATTTCCGAGTGTGGCAAGTGAATTGGCGAAAATATTTGAATGCAGATTTGTTTTATCTTTCCGAATAAAATTTCCTGTCTCCAGTATTAAGAGCACTTTTGCTTCAGGTTATGCCGAAAAATTCCTTGCCTATATAAACAAAGAAACTTTTAAAAGTGATATCTTTCTACTGTCGTCATCAGTATTATCATCTGCCTAGACTTTTCCCAATTATTTTTTGCTCGGCTTCCAGTCCATATGTATAGATTGAAATTCGATGTGGAAATAAACATAATATTTTAAAACAAACACTGAAATAGGTCTTATCTCATAGTTAGAACTGTTATTCCAAAACAAGTGCTTTAAACTGTTTCAAAATGTGTACTTATTTTTGCTCGTAACTGTACGTATTGATTTTGTTTATCTTATTTGCTATTCCACACAGTATTTGCGGCGCCGCGTGTTCGTGGAACAATATTATATTTAGCATGCCCAATCCTGTCGACACGACCCTCCTAAAGTATTTCACCACCTTCATATGCGGAGCTCGCAAATGGACCTTTTTTCAGCAAAAGCCTTTATTTAACTTTATATAGAAACGGTTGTGGTTCGGCTGCATTTAATTGTGCTCCAGAAAAAGTTGTGTTTGCGTGGGTTTATGATGTACGACGACGTGGGAAAGTCGTTTAAATGTATTGTTGGTTGTTTTATTTTGTGCATTAAGAGGATATTTAAACCAATCCGCGTAAGTATTATAAGCTACAAAGATTGACACTTGACCGGCTTCCCGAATTTCTCAGTAGGGATTACAAACGGACATGAATAATTCGAAAAGATAATGACGAGTATGTTATAACTTATCAAACTGTGGCTGATACGTAACTTTCCGTAACAACCCCTTAATTGTACTATAGTAACGCAATATTATAATTAACAGTACTATGATAATGTCATGACAGTGTAGTAGCGCGTCGTAGTGCGAACGTAACGTTGTCGTAGCGTTGTCGTAGCACTGCCGTAGCGCAATCGTAGCATGGCCGTGGCATGATCATGTCGTAGCGTAGTACACACACACACACACACATTGGTGTGGGTTTGTTATCTACTACACGCAATTATTATCAGCATTGGCGCTCTATCAGTTGAAGTCCACTGAACAATGATTTTTATAACTTTCATAGGTACCTATCTTTATTTTGACACCTTAAGTACTTAAGTCTTATTGGATGTGCACTTTTGGTGTCAAGTAAATGATACAGTACTAATGTGCTGTGCCACAAACAATTGGGCACTTAATATCGTATCCTGCGTGTCCTGTTGTTTGTTTACTGCGGGAACTGATGGACGAACCCGAAAGTGCCAAACTAATAGTAGTTGTCATCAACACGCTAAGATGAGAGAGAAGAGGGAATGATACAAAAATCACCCTATCTAATGTTTTTGAAAGAATATGCGTACTTTAAACAGCACCATCTCATCTATACTAATATTATAAAGCTGAAGAGTTTGTTTGTTTGTTTGTTTGAACGGGATAAACTCTGGAAGTACTGGATGGAATTGAAAAATTCTTTAAGTGTTGGATAGTCCATTTAACGAGGAAGGCTTTAGGCTATATAACATCACGCCACAATCAATAGGAGCGGAGCATAAATGAAAAATGTTGCAAAAACGGGAAAAGATATTCCTTTTTGAGAGCTTCCGTTGCGTGCGCTGCGAAAACGGTTTAAGTAACGTAAATACTATGTATGAAGAAATTGTTCCCCTTTAAAAGTTCTAAAAAAAAGTCCGGGACAGCATATGTTTATCTTTTACGATTGACTCACTGTAACCATTTTTTTATATTAAAATGTTAGGTTAAAAAGAATTAAATTTTGCGAAGCTTATTTAACCCATATTGTATTAATCTATATCTAAATAAATGTGTTTGCTAGCACGGAAATTTAATATAGAATATTTGTGCCCTTTACTCTATACAGTTTAAACAAATATCTTAGAAGATATCGCAATGTAAAAATATACGGGCGACAAAATAATTAGTGCGTGGCAGCCATTCGGTCCGGTGCGGTAGGTACGTGGGGATTCTGGCCTCTGGGGGCTCCGGAGAAATTCAAATTCAAAATATTTAATGCACCATAATGTTTACAAGTACAAGGTGTTACTGTATATTAAACAGTAAGAGATACCTATAGTAATTGTTACTTTAATAATTTAATCGAAGTCAATCTAAACTAATAGGTAACCTATTATATAGAGGAAAGGTAAGATTTTTTGTTTGTTACGAGTACGATATAGCTCAATTTAATAAGTTGGATAGTCGATTTATCTAGAAAGGTTCTATGCTATATTATGTGTTGCAGACGAAGTTGTGTGGGTCAGCTAGTATGTTATAATTAAAACCCACAAAACAATCACAATATTTCAAGAAAACTGAGAATTCATCTGCATATTTCATTTACCTTACGTATGGAATGGGCGGATAGGATTCTGTAGCAATTGTGAGCGGATCTGAAACGGAGCTAGCAAATGAGCACGCATTTGTCTCGGTATGAATGCGTCGCGGCGGTTGCAGCGCTTTGTTCCGCAGGCTCGCGCCGTGAATGGCCCGCCGCTATTATTCACACAAAAATTATTTTATCTCAACAGACGTGTGATACAGACTATGTATATTGTGGCACAGAAACAACAGGAACGTAGGGGATTGCCACAAAAACAGGCATATATATACCCAGCAGTGGGTAAATTTAAGCGGTAGATGGATGATTTAATGGTGATATTTTGTAAACTTTTTTTTTAAACATGTTTTATTGGTGTTTCTAACTGACCGCAACAGCTATGGATAAATGTCAAAACCTTTCCTTGTTAATTTAGGACAAACTTGACACTGACTTGTTAATCTGGAGAAAAGCTGTGATTAGTGATTATGAAGGTTTATCAAACTTAAATAAGTCATCGTAGAAAGACAAAAAACCACGAGTCTTTTTCAAGTTTGATAAATTCTAGAACAATGGTTAAATTTACCTATAAAGATCTTGATTGAAAAACTGGTGAAACACGTTTTGGGTTTCATAACTTTTTGGTATCAAGTCTAAAGTCCAAACGTTTTAATTACTCGTTGCCATTGTAACTAAAAAACAAAGTATTTCTCGTCTTTTTCACTAAAAAACTCTCTGCAGTACAAATAAACGCAAATCATTTAGAATAAAAAACGACAGTTTTCTTTTAATGGAACATTCGAGTTTGGTAGCAAGTCGAGCTTCAGGGTAAAGTGGGGCCGTCTTCCTTCATAACCGTCTCCGCCCATCCTTCAGCAATAAACCGATTATTATTATTAATAACGATTGCGGTAATAACACTCTTCCTGAGTTTTCTTACGCCACGAGATTTATCTCAGCAATATATTTTTTCTTTTACAAGGTTAATAAGCTAATCTTAATTCTTTGTCAGTAAGTGAAATCGCTGTTTCGAAGTTATATTTCAGTGTGACTCATATTTTTGTTAATTGTATTGTGATGTGAAGGACGTTTGCATAAATAATATGTGATAACTAGAACAATTAACAGAAGTAAATGTTTGAATGGAAGGATGTTTAACTTAGCCTTTTAATATTAATGAGGCTAATTATACCAGTTACAGCTTTTACAAGGCACATTCGACATTATACCAGATATTGAATTTCAAATTTCGTGTTTTGATAGAAGAGAAAATCGTAATGAACCGAGTTCCAGGAATTTGAAGCATTTCAATTCGAAGCGTTTGCTCATTTTCATTACTGTATTTTTCAGCGAGTACTTTAGAGGTCGTCTCTTTAAAAAGTGTTAGGTTATTTGAATCAACATTTCAGTTTTATACGAATATCGATCGTGGGTTGAAGTAACGTAAAGGACATTGAGCGTGCTGTCCGATATATTTTAACTCTCACTGCCGTACTCAGAGATATTAAATGATTACTTAAACCGTCACTTAGTAAAGGTTTGACATACAAAACCTAAACTAAACTGTTTAAACCTTTATACTAAGTGATGGCTTAAGTAATCATTGAATCTCTCTGAGTACGGCAGTCATCGCTGTGATCAGTGTTGCTAATCCAACGGAGTATATATATCAATATCCTTTATGGCATTTTAAATTTCCACATTTTATATTCCATTTTATCTTAACCCGTAACCATCTCATATGCTTACAGGGTAAATGATTGTAATAGCAAAAATATCTTCAGTTCTTTACTATTTGCTTTCAGAACTCTGGATTATGGCAAGGGCGCCTGGTGAAGAGAGGCAAGATACCCAAGAACGACGCCGGCGAGTACTGGCACTGGAAGGACCTGGATGTCGGCAAGGACCTCTGTATCTACGGGAAGGTCTTCCACACCGTCTCCTGCGACCTGTTCACTAAGGTACTGTACCATTTCCATCCGTCCACCCATCTCCATCACCCAGCTTTTTCCAAACTATGTTGGGGTCGGCTTCCAGTCTAACCGGATGCAGCTGAATACCAGTATTTTACATGGAGCGACTAGGCAGTCGCGATAGATGTGATAGATATGGTTAGATAGGCATCTGACCTCCACAAGGGTAGTTATACTGGGAAATACTAATAATATGGTTAAGACAGGTTGCGTAGTTTGCCTAGCCTGTTCCCAACTATGTTGGGGTCGGCTGCGCGAACTAACCTCGGAAAAAACTAGTTTTGATTGTTAAAATTATTATTTCCCATTAGGGTTCTAGGTACCAGCAAGGTACCAGAGGTGTAATTCCCAAATACTATGCGCGAACTAACCTCGGAAAAAACTAGTTTTGATTGTTAAAATTATTATATAACTCAAGCTGACAACCCAAGACGTTTGGTATAGAAACGCGGAACGGGAATACTGATAAAAAAAGTCTTAATATGTAAAACAAAAAAACAAACCTTTATGTAGCTATTTCAGAACATTCAATAAAAGGTTGAAAATGTGTACAGGAAACCTTGACAATAAGCGGTCATATAACATGCTTATCGAACGTAATATTAATTAAATCCATTGAATGCCATAGCCAATCATGTAATTGGAACAAAATTGCCATTGTCTTGACGTTTAGTCTACGAAACAGAAGTAAATTATTCAGTAAAAACATGTCAACGACAAGTAGATTTCCGTATGTAGAACGATTTTGACGGAGATGACGTCATCTTAATACTACACGTGGAATAAAAATACTCCATAGTTCGTTTACTTTTAACGTAGTTCAAGTAGTGTACCGAGAGAAAAAGTAAACTCTCTAGAATAGATCCCTACACATGGTTTGAAAATTCGAAATACCTAAGCTCTAACTCATTCAAATCTTACGATGTGTTTGTGACCACAAATATCTGAAACTATTCGGAACTTCGATCGTTTCGTGCAAAATATTTTCAAAAGTTCGTTAACACAAAACTGTTGTGTGTCAATGTTTACCTGTTTACTTAACACGATGACCGCTTATGCGATTGAATGGTACACAAAAAAGTAATCAAACACACACACAAACACTACACGTTGGCAATAGCAACTATACGGGCAATAACCCACATGCTGTCTCGCTCGCACAGACCGACTCGTTGAGCCACGAGAGTACTCGTTCAGCCAAGGTCTCTTTGTTACTCATTAAGTCGCAAGCTGTAGACACCCACTTCAAGCGAAACAAAATTAAAACATTTAAAATTAAGTGTTATTTACATGCAAAATGATATTAATGCAATAATCTCACCCTTTTACGCGGTAAACGTCGATGCAGGAACGTAATTCGCCAGGAAATCGGGATGTGAACAACGCAGCGAACTATTTTTGGGTTATTCGATTTGTGTTCGCGCCGGCAAGGTCGTGGTGGAGCCGCGTGGAGCGTTGGTCGCGGGCACTCGCGGGCACGGGGCAGGGGGCGACTCGCTCTGCGCGGATTATAAAAGATCATAGGTCGTCTATTATGTCATGACTGTGTTTGTTTTATTACGTTTTTAAATAGTCGCGCGTCTAGGAAACAATATTCGGCCAGTCTCTTGTTTATTTTTAAAGGCAGAATAATCTTAATAACCGTAACTCTCTATAAAATATTTTATTTACATGCCCCGTTTTATAATTTTCATTTTCGCCTCAGTAGTCCGTATTCCGAGCTATAGAATTTATTGCTCGAGGATTAGTACTCCACTCAGAGGAATTCCAAAGCTTCAAAGTAAAGTGGTTTTCAAGGGGCGTAGTTCAATTTTAGTAAGTAAAGCTATATGAGTGGCTTTTATTGGAGTGTCTGCCTGGGTGGAATACCTCGAGCTATCCGTTGCACTTGCACTTGATCTAATAGATCAATTTTTAATTTAAGACAAACATTTCTAGGGAATCAAGTAGACGCTCTTCAATTCTTTTAAAAAAAGAAACAAAAGAAAGGTAAAGAAAGCTTTAACTGAATTTTGTACCTGCTTACGTTTCTAAAACATTAGGTTCCTAAACTTTCTACATAATTTATTGTAAGAAAATTTTAGTAGCTTCATATTACATTAGAAAGTTTTTGTAAATTGGGATGAAAGTAAGTTTGCTCCAGTAAGTACAAAAAAAAATTGCATTTTTGCTATATTTGGGATTAGAATTTAATAAAATTGATATCAGCCCTTCCAAGGGCTTTTCGTGTATTTTATCGCTGGTCCCTTTTGTAGGTAGAACAATGATACCCATAAATTATTATTCTCAAGAGAACAACTTTCTAAATCTCTTAGATGATTTCTATACGTAAACATGGGCTTAAGAATTTAGGATAAACACCCGTAAACACTATTTCAAGCAAAGACTGCTCAGAGAGACACACATACCTAGGTACATAATTATATTCTAGAACGCATAGTGACACGCCGCTCGCTTGATTTCTATCCGGAATGTGTCAAAGGTGTCGTTACCCAGGGGGGCACTGGTGCGTTTCACCGGACTTCCTGGAGGCCGTATCTTATGAGTTACTGCTGGCTGTCACTGGCCACCTAGTGACTTTTGTTTCGAAGAATCCATGAGTAGGAAGCTCAAAAAAGACGCCTATTTTCACAAACTTAATTTTTGAATTTAAGTTTGATTTTACTAATAAATCTTATTCGATGCCTTGACGTGAACCGCTTTTAATTTTGAATACCTCAATAACTATTTTATTTAGCTGATTTACGGTTTCCGGGAGATTCCGGGAGATATTAACTAAACAAATCGTCAAGAACAGTCGTCAAACAGCTGTGATTGATATCATTAATTTATTAACTGTCAATGGAAACGTTTGTCATATGCTAATTTAAAAGTGTTAATTATTCATTTGCGTTCCGGAAACCGGCTGCAACCTTTATACATAAACAACCAACAAACTTCTAGACTACACACTATACAGGGTGTAAATCAACCCATCACACAGCCGTCAACCAAACATTCTGTACATCAATGTTAGCACTGTTATAACATTGTGCTTGTGGATGCTTTGAATAGTAAACGGATCATGGAGGTAATTTAAGTAAAGTAATAACACAAAATACTAGTATTTACAAAAACAACTGTAAAAAATTTGGAACTTTGACCCCCAAGATCTCCGTAACTAGGAGGTTCCCAGGTATGGTCTAGAACAAAATAATGATCGCAGTGGTGGGGAGAACAAGTGCCCTTTTTTTTTTTTTTTTTTTTTTTTTTTTTTTTTTTTTTTTTTTTTTTTTTTTTTTTTTTTTTTTTTTTTGGGGGTGGGAAATCATCAAATAACCCCTTCCGCTCTTGGGCAGAGCGAAGGGAGTGTCAGACTTCTACTGACTAAAAACCACCCATGTTCCTTCTTCGCCCTTCATGTCGAGGCCTCGGTATCCCTTGCGGACAACCCGCAGCCTCGACAGGCGTCGGCCCTTGCGGGCCCCTTCCATGTTGCTGACATCTCTTTGAGGCGCGCGTGGAACACGAACGCGCCGTCGACACGGCCTGTTGTCGTCATAAGACGGACGGACGGCGAGCTTACCCATCACTCACCGTCCACAGGCCCGCGTCTACGGTGGCCGGAAGCCATCACGTGGCCCCCGACGCCCGGAGCGCCTCCCGCGGCGGCTGGGACGAGAGGTTCTCTCCCTCTCACGTTCCGCCACCTCCTTCGCTAGCATCACTGCTTCGCAGAAGGAGGCGACGGCGTCCCATTCCTCCTCGCCCCGGACCATGGCTTGCACCAGGGCCGGACGCGAGAGGTCGCCGCCGCCGATCGCCGCTACGAGAACACGGCGGGGCTCCGCCCAAGCGGGACACACCTCCACGGTGTGCTCCACCGTGTCCTCCGGTCGATCCTCACAATGGTAGAACAAGTGCCCTTCGTTTGCGATAAGGGTACTTTTACACCCTATACAGGGTGTAAATCAACCCATCACACACCCTTCAACGAAGCATTCTGTACATCAATCTAAGTACCCCTACACAAAAATTTTTGCTGGGAAATGACTTTTTTTTTTGGGGTCAAAAATCACATTTTACGGTAAAACTCAAAGTAGGACTCCTAAAACATTGTGCTAGTGGATGCTTTGAATAGTAAACGGGTACCTCCATGACCCGTTTACTATTCAAAGCATCCACTAGCACAAAAAGTCATTTCCCAGCAAAAATTTTTGCGTAGGGGTACTTAGTTTGATGTGCAGAATGCTTGGTTGACGGGTGTGTGATGGGTTGATTTACACCCTGTATATCGTGTAGTAGGTACAACATCATTGATATTTTTAGTTATATTAATGAATGCGTTCTTGTTGTTGTCATGATTATTTTCGTAAACGCTAAGCCGATATGAGTGGACATAACTGCCAGTCATTACAAATTTCGTTAACTTTTGCTAAATTGATCATAAATAATTTGCCTAGTCATCATGCTTCATCAAGGTCCGTCGGTATTTATACCATGATGAAATTATGTTGCAAGCAAATTTATCTTGTATGCTTGGACGAGTCGGAAATTACTTTAGACGCAGTTTTTTTGGATGTTTCCCCTTCTCTTTTCAAACGTGTCAGGAACTGTAATGGTAACATCATCATAAGCAAAATAATATTACCTACCTAATCATTTCACAGAATGCCAATACGTTAGGTACCAAGATACGAAACCGACTGGGCTGCCTTTCAGTAAACGCCATTAAATCAGCCCATTCGATCTGAGAGTTACGATGCCGCAATATTGAGACATAATTATCTCCACATTTTAAAATTCAAAATGCGGTTCCCTGCAATAACAGAGCAATAATGTGAAACGAATGGCCGCCGTAAACCCACCGAATGGCTTTCCGAATATAGCCGAAGGGAGGTCGTGGAGGCTTAAAGAAAATGTGTTTATTGCCAGGAACAGTGGACCTGTCCCATTCCCGCGTGCCCCGGGTGTAGCTACACTGGCTGTCCAGTAAACTGATACACGCCCTTTATGTTATTTGTACACAATTAGTTTGGTATATCGAATCTCTGGATTGACTGACATGTCGGCGTTAAATAGGGTAATATGTATACCTTCTCTCGGAAAGTAGTGGTAAGAAAACGACTGGAATGGGTTGCTTATTTATTAAACACATTGTCATTTTGGTTTTTATGTGGTGTAGTGTAGGTACAGTACCAGCAGTACCACCAGAAAAACAAAGAGAACCAACTGCATTAATGACACCTTCTCATTAAAAGTACGCTCTTGTTCTCTATGTACCTATAGGTACTCTTCCTGAAGGGTTTATGGGTTCAGTTATCTGAAGTCCAGCTATTAACCAGATTTACGTAGTAGGTAATCAAAATAATAGTTTATATATAAAATCGACAGTTTCATCTCAATTCATGTTTATTTTATGTCCGCAGAGTAGCCCCTCTATTGTTTAAAACATTTCTATAATTTTACAAGTTCCGAATTACATAAATGTAATGACCATTGAACCACAAGAAAAAGAAATCGATCGCCGAGTCGAAAACGCCTGGAAAAGCTACTGGTCCATGAAGACGCTAATGAAGGGCGATCTTCCGGTCTTCCTGAAGCGCAAACTCATCGACATGTGCATTCTGCCCATCCTAACCTACGGTGCTCAGACATGGTCACTCACCGATACTCAGAGGTTCCGCCTTGGAGTATGCCAAAGGGCAATGGAGCGTAGCATTTTGGGTGTCAAAAGGCAAGACAGGATTCGAAACACCACGCTGCGCTCCAAAACGGGCATAGTGGACGTTGGCAAGAAGGCTGCTAGGTTAAAGTGGGATTGGGCGGGTCACGTCAGTCGCATGCACGATGACCGTTGGGCAAAAGCCTCCACACGATGGTTGCCAGAAGACGGACGGCGCCGCCGAGGCCGACCTAGAAAAAGGTGGCGTGACGATTTAGACGCGTACCATGAGGGCTGGTTCGAGGCGGCACAGGAAAAGAGCTCTTGGAAGGAATTGGGGGAGGCCTTTGCCCAGCAGTGGGACAGGGTAGGCTAAAGAAAAAAAAAAAAAAAAATGACCATTGATATAAAAACTAAAGATACGGTCGTTCGAACATTTGCTCAACGCGTTCGCCATACAGAGAATCGGTGTAGTCTGCTCGTTAATGTAACCTTGTATAAGTGGCGTGGTATTTTCGAGGTATAAAGAACAAATAATGCTTTTAATAAAATTTACGACCGCACCCGAAGAGAGCCGATCGTGGACTAGTTCACTTCAGCTTAGGAAAGACCATATTGGAACCACGTTTGAGGCGTCATTTTTACATGCCGTCCGCCCAGTCCTTACGCAGTAATATATAAGTCAATGGTAATGACGTAATGTTTGTTATGAAAACGTCTGTGTTTTGTTTTCCTGTTTCGTTATTATATTCATAATCCTAGGTGTTGACAGTACATTTTCACAACATCCAACAAAATATTTCCAGATGTGTGCATATTAATATCCTTTCACACCATATTTCGTGCTGATGCATTTAATAATTGAATAGCAACAATCGATGTTTGTTTTAATGTGTGCACTACCTATAAGTATGTTTCGTGTTTGTAATTTATGATATATGTTTATCGACAGCTATTTGTACAGGTATACCTATAACATTATCATATTTGGTTAAACAACGATAAAGAATCAGATAATGGGATTGATTATATAATCGCTTAGTATCCAGCGAAGGATTTTTAATACGATTACTATATACAATTTAGGTTTTTTTTAAGCTTCAGCCATGTCATATACATTAATTGGGATAAAAACAACAACGTTAAGTCACAGGAAACAATTATTTATTTTACAAAAACAAAATACTTATCAATCACCCAACTATACAGTTCGATAAGACAACAACGTTACATTCGATCCACAAGAGGTATTAAAAATAATATACCGTACGTTTTATAACTAAACTTTTGAGTAATAAATTTCGATGGAGTCCTTGTTAACAATTCACAGACCACTGGAGTAGAATTGTACCACTTTGAAGCCCATGTAGAGAGAAATGAAGAAAGGAACGCCGAAAGCGATGGCGCGAGATGGTTGTGGCAGCGGTTTGATGGCATAAACAAAAGTGTGGAGGATCCGGCCAACGGTGTAGGCACGGAACAGGTTGGTGGCCAGCGCAGCCGAAGGACCGGTTGTCACGTACAGAGCTCCCAGGATCCAGAAGGCAGGAATGTTCTCCAAGTCGTTGAGATGCGCGCGCCTCACTCGCTCCACATCGGGATCGTCTAACTTGACTTTTCCGCCTCTCGTAACTGCATCCTCAGGATTTGCAAACACTTTTTTTGCATGTCGCTGTTTGGCAGTCAGCAAGGACATACCCAGTACCTTGACGCCCAGGATGCCAGAATAAAGCAAGTACGATTGTACTGCGGGGTCGTCTAACGAAATGGATGCCATGTTTTAAAATGTTTTTCGCGTTGTTGTCGACACGAAATTCCGCGGCGGAGTGGGCGCGGTGCGGCGAGTTAGAACGGTATTACCCGGTTAATTCGCGCAGTCACAATGATTCGTCGTCGGTTCTAAGCTCGTTATCTCATAAACTGATAATATAGGTAATGAACAATTAACCCAAGATCTACACTGGACAATCGGACGATTGAATCCCTTTGGAGAGCAGTATTATTGCAATTTGGGTCGTGACTCTAGTGAAACACATCCAATTACATATTATGCTATCTTTAGAGTGAACTACATAACTCAAATTTCGATTCAGCTTGTTCGATTAAGATGACTATCGAAACTTATTTCACACTAGATGGCGCCAGTGTTATTTATGTGTTTTGAATTACCTATTTATAGATATTACAACTATTTGGAAAAAGATATTTTATTGTGTTAGTTTGTTTAAGTATTAGGTACTTGTTAAAAATCAGAGCCTATTGGGTTCTCGTGCGTGAATAAAGAATTTGGGTTTTAACTCGTTTCTGTTAAAATAAACCAGTTTCCGAACATTGGGATTATTACAGCTAAAGTTATGTCAAACGAAATTAGGTAGCTATCAGTGGCGAGGCGTGAAATACCTATAAGAAAGGGGAAGCCTATAAAACAAAAAAAATGGGTTGTTTTGTTCTATTTATTTTAGTTTGCTTTCTGTTTGTTAATTTTTTTTACAGTTTTAGTTGTAACATCCTATACATATATATATATATATATATATATTAACTATGCACTTAACGTTCAACCAACGAACCTAAACCTTAACTTTCAATCAAGATTCCCTTATTATTGCTTTCAACTCCTAACTGTTGAGGAATTGTACCTTCTTTCCATAATCAGCTCACCTAGATAACCTAAAAGAATACCACTATATATACGTCCCCATAATAATTTATTTAAGAATTATTCTCCAACTCCTAACCGTTAAGGAGTTATACTTTCCATCATCAGTTTATAAACATGAGATGATGACTGCCAGATGCGAATACTTGAATAATTTCATAAAAATACGTACATAATACGTGCCTATAAAATTTGAGGTTTGCCCTTGATTTCCCTGAGATTCCATCACCAGAACTTGATATGGTGACAATGGGAACACCTCGGGAGTATATTCTATCGAATGAAAAAATAATTTGGAAAATCGGTTCATAAATGTTGGAGTTATGACTTTTCACCCCTACATAGTCTCGATTCCTGCCCGTCGTAACTCGATAATATGCGGCTTACTGAATGCCCTACAAAACCGTTTTAAGAGTCGCGATGTCACGTGGTCCAATTTCATACGAATTTAGTTCTGAATTCTGACACCAAAGCACCGGGTTATTTGGCGCTGGCTGTTGCTTTCTTTGTTGACATGGAAAATGTTGGCATTTTTGTAATCTTTTAAATATTTTTATCCACAGATCTGATAACATAAAGTAAGTACCTACACAATAATTAGTTTTTTTTTTGTTTTTGCTTAATTTTCTAAAGGAAAGCCGGTGGGAATGGGCTTATAGCTACGCCTCGGCACTGGTAGCAATCTGTGTTAAACAATGTGCATGGTGTGTAAATAAAACACCATAAGTTATCTTCACGTTGTGATAACTGTCCTTCAAGTTTCTATGTGGTGTAAGTATAATATAAGTACACCACCCATAATACTAAGAGGACTTGAACTACATTAAAGGTTTGACTTTTTCTCATTGAAAGTATGTCCATGTCCTCTGCATCTGCATCTGTCTGCAGGCATCTCCAAAGAGCCATCTCAAAAGAGGTTCCCGAGTGTTTAGTAATCTGAAGTCTAGCCCTAAACCAGTCTAATAAGTTATCAAAATAATAGTTTATATCTGAAATCGATGACTTCATATCGATTCATGTTTTATCATTCAATACTCTGCGATTCAAGTTGAAGAGTAGGGACCCATTATTTGTTGAGAACATGTCCATAATGTTAAAAGTTCTGAATTACATAGGTATGTAATGCTTATTATGAAAACGCCGGTTTTGTATTCTCGTTTCGTTGTAATCATATTAGACAGGTACCTACAGTACATTTTCACATCATCCAACAAAATATTTGTATGCATATTAATATCCTTTCACACCATATCCGTGCTTATGCAATGAATCTAGGTGGTAAATGAATAGCAACAATCGATGTTCATATAATGTGTAAGTACTAAACTACCTCTATGAAAAGTGTATGTAATCATGATATGTTTATCGATAGCTATTTTTACAGGTATACTTACAATATTGTCATAGTGGGGGTAAACAATGTAATCAGATAATGGAATTGATAATCGCATTATCCAACGTAACATCTTAAATACGATTACTTACATAGCAATAAACTTTAACCATGTAATTTTCATTAATTGGGACAAAAACAACAAAGTAAAGTCACAGGAAACAATTTATTTTTATTTTACTAAAACAAAATACTTATCAATCACCCAGCTATACAGTTCGATAATACAGCAACGTTACATTCGATCCACAACAGGTATTAAAAACATACTTCAGATTTTATAACTAAACATTTCGTTGGAGTCGTTGTTAACAAATCACAGTGCACTAAAGTAGAACTGTACCACTTTGAAGCCCATGTATAGAGAAATGAAGAAAGGAATACCGAATGCGATGCCGCGAGAAGGCTGCGGCAGTGGCTTGACGGCGTAAACAAACGTGTGGAGAATTCGGCCGACGGTGTAGGCACGGAACAGGTTAGCGGCGAACGCAGCAGAAGGACCGGTCGTCACGTACAGAGCCCCCAGGATCCAGAAGGCAGGAATATTCTCCAAGTCGTTGAGATGCGCGCGCCTAACTCGCTCCACATCGGGATCGTCTAACTTGACTTTTCCGCCTTTCGCCACTGCATCCTCAGGATTTGCAAACACCTTTTTTGCATACCGCTGTCTGGCCGTCAGCAGGCCCATCCCCAGAACCTTGAGAGCCAGGATGCCAGAGTACAGCAAGTACGATTGTACTGCGGGGTCGTCTAACGAAATGGATGCCATGTTTTAAAATAATAACTTGTCGCGTTGTTGTCGGCCTGTCGGGTCGAAATTCAGCGGCGGAGTGGACGCGGCGCGTCGGGTTAGAACGGTAATACCGGCGAAGTCGCGCAGTCACGGTGATTCGCCGGTTCAGCGCTCGTTATCTCATAAACTGATATAATAAACAGCGCAAGACCTCCACGGGACAATCGGACCACTGCGGACCGGTTGTGTGTATGTCTTATAACAATGAACATACGTATTATTTTGGAATAACTGCTAAAAATGCCAAATATCCACACTATCCACGTGCATTCTGCAATTCTGGTTCTGCCTCTAGTGGACACGATCAATTATTTGTATATGCTATCTTTAGAGTGAACCATAAATACTCGAATGCCGATTCAGGCTTGGACGATTAAGATGAGTATCGACACTATATAGATGGTGCCAGCCGGTATTACCTATAGGGTTATGTGTTTTGATTTTTTCATATGTAGATAAATAACCATTATTAATGTGTTAGTTGTAAGACTTGTAAGTATGTATTAGGTACCTATTTGTTTGGAGTCAGGGGCCTACCTATTGGGTTCTTGAGCGTGAGTTAATAATTTGGGCTTTTACTCGTTTTTGTTGAAATAAACCAGTTTCTGAACGTTGGGACTATTATAAGCCAAAGAAATCACCAATTTTAACTGAGATTGGGTATCTGTGTAAAAAAATATGCATAGTGTGGAAATAAAACACAATAGAATAACTTCACCGTAAAAAATGTAATAACAAACAACTAAACCACAATAAAAACTTGTAGATACAGTCTTATGATTCCTTTTACAAGGCAGTGATGTAATACAATACAACTTGAACACCCATGTACACTGAGATGAGAGCGGGAACGGCGAAGGCGATGGCACGGGATGGCTGAGGTAGTGGCACCACCGCGTACACAATGGTGTGGAGGATCCTACCCAGTGTGTAGACTCGGAACAGAAGCGTGGCCCAGGCAACCGCTGGACCTGTCGTCACGTACAGAGCAGACAGTACCCAGAATGCGGGAATGTTCTCCAGGTCGTTGAGATGAGCGCGCCTGATTCTCTCAATGACGGGGTCGTCGTATTTCACTTTGCCCCCCTTCATGGTCTTGGCATCCTCCGGGTTGGCGAACACGCCGCGAATCATTCGCGTCATGCCGGTCAGTGCCGACAGCGACAACAGTTTGAGGGCTAATATTGCAGTATACAATATGTAGGTTTGCACCACTGGGTTGGCTAAAGTTAACGCAACCATTTTGACCACTTAGTTATAAACAGACGATGAACAGAAAGGTAGTAGGTACGCACGCTTGGTAACACACCGCACGAATGATAAACAGTTAGATACCGGTCGACGTCAAGTCGGGCTCACAGACAACTTCGCGTCGGTATTGCCACAGTATGTATTGCGGTGGATATCGCTATCGTGTTTATACTTCCGCACGATATACATTGCTCAGGAGTTGCCTATCGGCGCAAGATACACTGAACTGAAAGGAGAATGTATACAGAACGTGAAGTTAACACCTCTCGCAGTGTCCAGGTTGTTGTGTCAAGTTCAAAGATCGTTGCCAGCATACTTAACATTAAATTCACCATAATTGGAAGTTAGGAATGTAAATCTTTGAAGTATTAGGTACTTTACATTGTGTTTGACTGAAAATTATGGTCAACACCACAAGCCACAACTATTTCTAGAATATTTTGTTACTTTTGAGCTATTTTTTCTGTACGTGGCAATAAACACTTTATAGCCCCCGAATGGATCCACAGAGCAAGTCTTTTAAAATGTTATAAACTTTTCATACTTATAATTTTTATTTGGATGGTTTCGTTGCTAGCAGGCTATAAAGATATGGAGTCGTCAGTCGTCGGTGGTACACCTTTGATTGTCCAACCGAAAAATCCATTGAGCTGTTAAAATATGGTAATAGCGTGTTTAAAAATTGTATACCTACTTTCCTTTACAGGAAATTAAAACGATAAAAAATATTCGAACAAAAAGTCTTCCTACAATATTTGCTCACGGTAGGTAACAGTTTTGTTTTTTTGGTTGCTTATTGATTATCAACAATTATCTTGATAATCACGATGTTTTTGCGTGGATTTATATGTTTACTCTAGTGTGCGTAGTGGTACGCTATCTTCTAAAAACGAATTAATTTTTACAACTTCATACTGGACTAGAATCTATTTAGAAGGTGCAAAGGTTTTTCTGAAAAAGCAAACTGATATTTACTACTGCACAGTAAAATTTCAAACTCTACTTTACTAGATGTATTTTTCCTACTTAGATAGGTAGGTAATAAGTCATTTACTCACTGACCTAATAACTTGCTTTATGAAGGTATGTAAAATTGAACATACATATAAAACATTTTCTCGTGAATACGTGAGTAAGTCTATTCTAGCGTGAACCGTACCTACATGTCGAATCACCCTCGTGCATACAAGTCGTCTGCGGCAGACGTCGCCCTGTTTGGTCTGACAACGAGCCTCGACGCTATTTGCACAGTTACTGTCTGGAGCTCTGGACAAAACACGAGATCTCCACCGAGGTCAGTGTTACTTACAAGTGCCTGCACGATCTCTCATGGCAATGCGACGACGGCACGCGACTGAGACGTGCATGTGATACAAAAATAACAACGTTACGATGCGTACACGAAATGTTACAAAAATAAAAGGTGATTAAATTGTAGATAATTTTAGATCCTTAAGAAAATTGACGTACCTAGGTATAGATTGATTTGCAGTTGAGACTTTTTAACCAATTCCGGCTAAGTTCAATAAAAAGGGGGTTATTGTCTTTCCATGTCTATTCTAGATGTAAACTTATCAAGTAGATCAATCCATAATGTCATCCTAAAACACAAGAAAAACTGTTCCAACTTTCTCTATGTTAATCTTACTTATTAATTTAAACATTCGATAACGGAAAAAAATAATTATAAGAACATGATAAAATTAAGTATTTCAATTATCTACGTATTCGTTACCACGCCAAGTTCCTGGTAATAATTCATTTCCACCGACTGCCATTACTAAAGGCTCGTGCAAGCCTGTCCGGTTCCGAAACAAACTCATCAATTTATTTGTTTTTGAAAAAAATGCTCGTTTTTTTCTTCAAATAAATAAATAAACAACATTTCTTAAATATTTAGCTCCCCACAGTGAATAAATTTAAATAAGGTTTTCTTTTTTGGTACTTTGTTATTATTATTGTTGAATAAAAGTAAAGTAAGTAACAATGAAAAATCTTAACCTATAGGTATTATGAATCGTTCCAATTTCTTATGTCCTACTTTTATTATGCTCATATCTCTTAGCGCTTTCCCCTAATTTGATTTGTGGCCCCATTACGTACTTGACATGTTTTGTATCCTTTTATTTTATTAAGAGGAAATCGAGTCATTCACCTACCTACTTTAATTCAATTTGAGTAATTTGCCGCTCTACTGAAATAAGTTATCACACAATACTTACGCATGAATCAAAGCACTGTTTTACAAATAGAATGTTATAATTTACGCGAACAGACGAATGTAGCGTGAACAGCGCCTAGTGTGAATAAATAGCAACATTTCTGTGAAGGTAAAACGGCGCAAAAAAAAGAATGAATAAAAAATAACTATTGAATGCAAAAAAAAAAAACAAATTAATTTACGATTTCGTGTTTTTTCTTGAGAAACAGCTAGAATAATTTGATTCAAAAGAGTCGCCCCCGGGTGGACTTGAACCACCAACCTTTCGGTTAACAGCCGAACGCGCTAACCAATTGCGCCACGAAGGCAGATATACATTTGAGTGAAATTACATAGCACGTCCATCCATCGTAACTACATAAATTATGTAGGTCACTATATTAAATACTTAACACACTATGAACCTTGAAAATAATCAAACAGCTGTACCTATTTACCTATTTGTTTCTTGGTGTTCTGACGAAAATGTACCATTAAACAATAATTAATTCATTAAGTATGCGCCATACCTACATAGAATAAAAACTCCTCCAAATAACCTTGAAAAGTTTTTCAATATCAAAATACCGGAACTGTTTATAATTTATGATTGTTGTTATATTAAAAACAAAGTGTCTAAATATATTCGACATCTACTCTTATCGCCTACGGGTATGTCATCTTTTAGGATAAGTACACAAATTACGTACCTGCGGCTGCGTTGGCGTTTTTGACCGGTTCAAAGAAACACACACGAAACGATGTGACTGTTTTCATAGAGTATGTATTTACTACTGCCATCGAAAAAACGTAAATCTTATGGCCGTAGCAGACACACGATACATATTTTGGTGACATCAGACTGATCTGTAATTAGAACATTCAAGCCAGAAAATATGCGGTAAATATATTAGCCGGTTGCAGAGCTGAATGTCCATGGATTGCCGAAAATACGCTTTCAAAAAGTGATTGGTTGCGCGACTATGCGGCCGTCGCGTTCATATGTCAAAACGGAGAGCGCCCTCTGTCGACTCTGGCGCTTTAGTTAGGACTTGGCCTAATACATTTGTTTGATGCAGGAATGGATGGAGTCACAAGGTATGGAGATATCAAAGGAGGAAGATCTCCCAGTGGACTCGTTCTCAGAAAAAGAGAGATGGAAGAATGTCCTGCCACCGAAGAGGTCTAGAGTCCAAGACGATCGCCTGCTGCGGTTCTTGCAGTACGATGGGAAGGTTCTCAGGTATGTGAGACAGTATGATGATGACTTGGTTACTGTTATTTGTTTTTACTGATGTGGGTTGGAGCACGACGAAATCAGACCAAAGAAGTTGAACTACAGTAATGTCTTTATACCTTGATGATCAGTTTAAAATCTTCTGTAGTCTGTACTCATTGGAAAATAGGGTCATACTCATAACAGTAACCCATCACAGGCAAACCTTATAGGTTCTTATAGAAACCATTTAGGCTCTGAGAAATATAGTTCTACGATGCACCATTTCCGAGTTATGAGCCTTTAATTTTTTTTATTGATCTGTTTTTTCAAAATGGTAAGTACCTCGGACTAAATATTTTTTGGAAAGTAATCGTTGCTATAGTTGAAAACATGAGAAGGTGTAAAAAACAATAAAAGACTCATACAACACATTTGAAAGCCTTGCGTCGGGAATCATGACTCGCTTTTCACTAACCCATGATAAATTCTAAGAAAGTGTTATAGCCACTGAAATATAAATGTACGATCGCAACTTTGTTACGCACAAAGTGGCAAACCAGATTTAATGAGACCCGCTTTACACTGCTCGTCCGTACTTTACAAAGTGAAAGCTACAAAGAAAATAGTTGCAGACAAGAGACGACGTATATTTTCATTTTATTTCTATTATACAATGTTCAGCAAACCGTTGATAGTCGTAATAGGTAGACAGTGGCCCCAAAGTCTCACATCTTGTCTTAGCCAGGGGTATCATATTACCCAGTACTAACTGGGTTGTGAAGGTCAGATAGGCTGTTGTTCCATGTAAGATACTGGTTTTCAGCTGCATCCGGTTGGACTGGAAGCTGACCCCAACATAGTTAGGAAGAGACTAGGCAGATGATGATAAAATGTTGAGGCAAGATACAGTTAGCAAGATGAAAAAACTAAACACGTTGTAAATATGCAACGTTTACACGGTTGTAAATAAATTATATAATATGTGGAAATTTGGAAATGCAGGTCTCCATTGATTTAATTGGTGATAGATAACATGGACACTTACTGCCGCACTCAGAGAGCTTTAATGATTACTTAGGCCATCACTTAGTAAAGGTTTTGACAGTTTTGTCAGACAAAAGTATGTCAAAACCTTTACTAAGTTATGGCCTAAGTAATCATTAAAGCTCTCTGAGTGCGGCAGTTAGACGTATTGTGATGTTTTCGATACAATTTTCGCAGACAATATCACAAATGTTGAAACGATAAGAAACACAGTGCACCACACTTTATTTCAGCTGTACGTATGTTCTAAATTACTTACTAGTTGGAATCTTAATCCAAGTTATCCTAAATTCAGTGGAAATGAGTAGAATTTAATATTAAACTCCTATAAGAAGCTCCATCCGCCTTGCATGGCAAGCATTTAATAATGCACAATGCCCTTTGACATTACTGCTGGGGTTTGACGATTTTAAGGATTAATACATTTTAGCACACACATCCGCACATATGGTACTCAGGTAGGAAACAAAGAAGATAACTAAATTAAATCTAGAACGTTATTTAAATTTTAATCCCTCGTTGGTTGCAAGCGATACTGCTCATGAACTTTTGAGTTTGATTCCCTACTACTAGGTATATCTATTGTCTATAATTGAGTTTTTTCCTGACTATCTGCGGTACTCAGAGATATTTAATTTTTACTTAGGCCATCACTTAGTAAAGGTTTTGACAGTTTTTTCATACAAAAGTATGTCAAACCTTTACAAGTGATGGCTTAAGTAATCATTAAATATCTCTGAGTACCGCAGATAGTCAGGAAGTGAGTGCGGCAGTAAGTCTTATATTTTGATTATTTAAAAGATTACTAACTGCTCTTTGACCTGACATTTATCAACAATTGCTATTTCGAACGACAAGTCATTATTGTGAATTCCAAAATCCAATTTATTTTCGTAATCTCAAAACTCAGTGGCACCACAAATACATAGCTGAACCAGCACTTCGAACTGCAAGTAATTAAATACGACGAGTCTATCTAATCAGAACTCGGTTTAAACTGGCAACTAGTTAAACTAGCGAGCTACTAGCGACGAGGTACTGGCGCGAGTCGTCTCGGGGGAGCCATCCAACTCGGGTTTGTCTTTAAACGTCACTCAGTGCAGTTCTATTGGATTACCTGTGGATGTATAAAGTTATGGTAGTAACAAAGCAATTGTTTCGGAGCGGCTGTCGCACTCGTGTCAGAATACAGATATTTAAATTGTCTAATTAGAAAAATAGGGTAGCGATCTATATACTCACCTGCATCCGTTTTAGGGGGGATTTAACCTGTCATTCTTAACAACCGTCGAAACTCATATCCGATTCGTAAAAGAATCAATGAATGAAAAATGTATTTTTCTACGAATCGGATGTGAGTTTCATAGTAACATTGGTTTCAAATCTCCTTGACTTGATAGAGGTGACACATCATCATCAGCCTATAATGTTCCCACTGCAGGGACTCAGGCCTCCTCTCTAGGAGAGGGATCGGCTATAATCCACCACGCGAGTCCAGTCCGGGTTGGTAGATGTCTTCGATTTTTTTTGGTCCTAAGACATGTTCTCTCACGATGTTTTACGTACTTTGTATACTTAGGTAATTGTAATGGTTGAGGATGTCAACTACAAGAGCATGTAGATAAGCAACGATAATGTCTGAGATGCGTGTGTCTGTCTCACTGTTTGTGTGTCTGGCTGTGAGTGTCTGTAATGTAAAGTATCTATATCTATGGGCCGAAGTTGCCTGAAAATAAATAAATGTTATGTTATGTTATGTTATAGTCTCCCAAACCATGAGCTTACTTAAATGAAAAATCCGTATATCAGTCCTGAAAAAGCGCTGTGAAAGGCGTATTACAAAGTAGGAAATAGTTAGAGATTATCACACGGGATGCTTTAATTCCTGGAAAGCGAAAAACATTTCACGCGAGCAGCGCTCCGGCCGTAGTTTGTTCTACATATAATTTAATATAACATTCTACAAATAATTTTGTTTGGAGAGAGACTCAAAGTGGATTTTGATATTATGAGTATGTTGGTCAGAGCTATATTTGAAATTCACATTTGTATAACTTGATATGAGTAAGTAATTAATTAAATTATACAATGTTTGTTAAGGTAGGTAGGTACATAGCTATTGGTATTATACGGAGCGAAATTGTATTTGTGTTCTCAAAGGGTTTTTTATATTACAAGTTAAAAAGAGTGCAGGTTTTATAAACAAAATAGTTATGTTAAGTTCCCGAAAATTAAAACTAGGGGTTCATTCAGGACCTGGAATAGAAATGTATGGACTTGTATCAATTTCTTATTTATTGAGTTAGAACAATGTAAAGTGTTGGATCTTGTACATCCGTGACGTGAATCTGAACCTATAAATAGCTCATCACTGGCAGACTTGAAAAAACCAAAGAGTTTTTTATGTAAATCTGTTTTATTTCAAAGTTTTTAATGTTTCAAACTGTTGTCTCCTCTGTATTTGACTAATTTAGTTGGTCATCGACTACCCTACCCAGTCGATCAAGCTTGACATAAATTAACTTCGAAGACTTGAGCGCCTCCCAAAACTGTCATGTTTGTCGACAAAATTATAATTAAATTGGGTTGTTTCAAATGAGATTGTAAATGTGATCAGTTTGTGGTTTCATAGACAGGTTGCATTAGCCGCAAATGCATTTGATATTACGTAGTGACCACAGACACGAATAGACTAATATTTCAAATGAAGGAGTATTTACTCGCCAGCTGGCCGGAGCGCCGAGAGTCCGCTTAGCAAGAATTACGTCCATGTTAATTGCAAGGTTTAATTACGTACTCTCCGCCGCTTACTGTTCCGAACGAGGTTCCGGCCTTATTATAATAGATTCCATTGTGATTTTAATGAAGACTTTTGGCGTTATTTGGTTCACAAATAGATACTGTAGCAGAAGGCTGCCGAGTAAACACGCTATTACGGCATTATACACCGGCCATCTTTAATTAGTTTGGCTTTTGAACAGATTTGCACAAACCTGATAGCATTTCAGAGCTTGTTCAGCGTAATTGGAGCTTTTTATATCTGGCATAGTTTACAAAATTATTGGCCCACTTTGTGAAACTGATTACTCTTGAGCCTCGAGCACAAATGTGAGCGATACCGAGCTGAAGTTTTATCTTATCGATCACTCCGCGTCAGAATCTGGTTCTCGTTACGTTTCGGATTACTTTGTCCTCCGTCCCGTCGGTTACGTGACCACTAGTCATCTGGCAGACCTACTGCCCGAATACCGTCTTTATGAACATTAATTTAATTCAAAAGGGACAAGAGTTAATGACAACTGAACTAGCCTAAATGAGGTTCATGTTTTAGATGTACAAACTTAGGAAAACATGAAAAACTTAATGGAGGACCCGAGTCTGCAAATGAAGGTCGCCTATTGAGCTTGCCCGGTTAGGTTTGCGTGAACAAAATAGGCTTTAGGCGATGATTGAATGAGGGAAGGACGAATGTATTCATTCACTTGTACGCAGATGTTTTCTTTATCGTTACTATAAGGACCATTCTGAATTGGCATTGACTATAGATACGTTTCTCTGTTAAGTTCCCGCGTTTTTACTTGCTTTTTTTCCAAAAGTTTAGTGTTCACATTAAATATGCTTCAGTTTTACTGTATTTCTCGAGTTATTTAGTATGATTTCCATATTTGAATATTTATTATTCAGAAGTTTATACAAACATTGCTTTCTGCTCTCAGAGAAATAAGGTCATGCTATAAATATTGCGTAGTATGCGTACATATTTGAAATGATCACGTGGCACGTTAAAGAAATTGCCTACTTACATAGGCCGACTCTCAGTACTTTTAAGAGGTACCTACTGTACTATATTGGTCGCGCTGGGTCTCACAAATACGACCCGCCATCATGTTGGCTTAATACTAACCATCTGAGTCAAGAAAAGTGCACTTGTTTTCCAATTTTGTTTTCATCAATATTCTATGTACGAATCTTTACGTCGTGAATTATAAGTTCCCTCCGCCTCACTTGGTTTCACTCTCAGTCTTTTATGAGCCATAAACAAGGAGCCATACACTCCGCAATTTTTTTATTCTAAGTACGTAATAAATAACAACTTCTTTATAATGAAAACACTTAAAATGAATGTCGCTGCCACTTGTCATTTTATTATCTGGCCTCACATTATTTCCTGGCGGGAAATAATGTGAGGCAACTCGAGCTCTCATAATGGGATTGTATTTGAATCTTTTAATGCAATAATTACGTTCATAATATAACATTATCGTATAGCGTATTTCTTTTCGTAGCTTAGCAGTAGAAGAGCTTTCATTTGGGGATAATTGACCGGAATTATCCTTTTTCAATACCGTTAACTGGCGAGCAATTTAGTTTAGGTGGTGAAGAAAGGAGGGAATAAAAATAAGCTTAGCCGTAAAAGACAGTATTTCATGGCGAGCAGTTTGTAGTCGGTTGTTGTAACATGTGGGAGCGAGGAGCACGGGGACTTACACACTTATTACTTCCTCTAAGTTTCCCAGGTCAGTACGGAAGGCTCGGTCTACGCCTCGTTTAATTCTTTATTACACACTGAAATTGGAATTCTGGCATGCGTCACGCTCCGCTAGATGTGGAGAGCATATCAACTGCTTTGATAAGTCCATATTGTGGTGTATTGAATGTTTAAATGGAGCCGAGAAGCTTACTTTGATATTCGTCTCCGTTATGATACGGCATCACTGTTAATCCTCTTTCGTTTATTAACTTCCTGAGGATTTATTTGAGGTCCTACTCGTACAATGGTTAGGCAAGTATTCACCGAGTAGAATTGCATCAATCAAAACTTCTAAAGATAACAGTTCGACGTGGAGTTGGTTCTGTGGTTTGACGCTATTATTATACGTAGATATTATTGTAATAACGTATACTATATAATTACCTAACAAGCTATAGTGAACTGTATACTCGTTTCTCTTCAATTTGAACAAACGTAAAGGGGACGACTACTCTCTTTAACTTTACTAAGCTCGAGTTAAAAGCAAGTTACGATTATAAAATTTTCTTTTGCTTCATTAATTGATCGCAACTTGTCACGTCGTAATTAAAGTGTCAAGTCTGTCTCTATCACAAATAGCTAACTTTCATTAAACAACTGCTCCAGGCTTAACTGTGACTCGGTGACGAAAACCAATGGGAAACTTGGAATGGATAGTTAATGAAAACTTGGACGTATCACTTTTGTATAGGGATAAGCTCTACTTTGTTAAAGACTTAGATAGTAAGGGGGCTTATAAATAGCTTGGCCGTAGTTTCGCATTTGTGTCAAGTCTTGGTAGGCGCCGACCACAGTGGCTCGGCTTTCGGCGCGACTCGCGTGAAGCGAGGCTCGTGGTTGCGCCCCAAACCACCCATCTGTTCCTTGTTTATGGCTCGCAACTTTACTGTTACTCAGGCCGAACGTTGCTTTAATCGTTTTATTACTTTTTGTTATTTATAACTATGCCATTGCCAAATAACAAATTCTGCTGAACGGCCGATCTATAACGAGTTAATGTTGTTTTTCAACGAAAAACGTTCCTAAACTTGCAGCCGAAACGTAAAAGAAACATTGGTTCGCCACGAACGTGAAATGCGAGGATTTTAGTTGTGAAACATAGTCAAAGGAACGAACGGAACGGGCGAACATGCATGCGGTGTTTCAACAGTTCTAATTCTACACAGACGAGTGTGTGTTTTTGGTAAATCTCTACTTTAGGTTCCGTCAGTCGTCGTGCAGTCGTGCTTATTTCCGTTTGCTTCTGTTAAAACGTACATAAAAGTATTTCAATACAAGTAGGTTTACGTAGTTAGAAGGACCGATGAGAAAGCTTAAAGGAAACAGCTGGGAATAATGACGGGACGCAAGGCTGTCCGACTTTTTGACACAACTTGGGAATGACTTATAGAAGTTATAGCCAGCTGTGAACAGAATTATTGGAGTAGTGGATTGTTTGACTGTCGATAAAAGGGTTGAATAAGTATCCGCCCCCCTTGTCTCTAGTGGTCGCAAATGGTACAGTTGAGCATGAGGTACTGGCTTCGATTCCCAGGTCGGGCAAAGTGTTATTTTTTATATTTCTTTATAAGTAACTGTCCGGTGATTAGTTGTGTGCTGATTGATGACAATAGGCCCGACCAATAATTTTGTACATGGCACTTAAACATAACTGGCGACATGGGGTGTGTAGTGTGTACTATTGATATTTACACCCCTACCTGTGTACTGTACTGTGTAAAGCTATTTAAAGTCAAATAAGCATTGCAGTAATGAGTGACCAAAAATACTCTAATCTTTACGAATTTACATCAAACAAGTCAGTTTTTATTTTATTTATTTGGCTCACCAACAATTGAGTACACTACACAAGGAAAGGAGATACACACAAAAGAGTTACAGACAAGTGTATCAACCTCTTACAGGTAAGCACAACATGCACAACTTATTTGTCGTTGAGGTGGGTACCAACTACTCACCGCACATAACTATGAGAAAAAAAAACTAAAACTAAACTAAATTTAAAACTACATTTACACACAATATTAACACTTACAATATTTTACAATGTTTTTTGAACAAGAGTTTTGAACTTACTAAGTGAGTCAGAGTGCACATCCATGAGATCACTGCAGCTATTCAATAATTTACATAGACGAGGGATAGGTGAATTAGCACCAAGGACGGTTCTGCGAAGAGGAGGACGCAAGGGGGTTATAGGAGCTCGTGGACTTTTCGTGGGCATCCGGAATTTGATCATGGTCAATAACTGGGGGCAGTCTATTTTAAATCTCAGAATTTTATACACAAAAGACGAATCCAATAATTCTCTCCTCTTCTGTAGGGATATCATCTTGTGTACGGGTCAACCACCGTACAGTACGTTTACCTGGGTCATCATTATTGCGCCACCCGCTCAGTATGTGTCCATCATTTATATTATTGCACTTTCACAGCAATAGTTCAGTACGTAATTCGGCGACATACCGTGCGCGTGACTCATAATCCCATATCGTTCACCAATCATCCTAGTATAAATTAATCTTAATCTTCTATTTGTGGAAACAGACAATACAGTGAATTTATTAACCTTAAACTGACTTTCATCTCTTATCTCATCCTTTATCTCTATCTTAACCCAACCCCGAACATTGGTCCTTCGAGCCCTACAAGTAAGGCATTGATCCTTCGAGCACGTTGGCGGGACCGAAACGCGTGTGCAGAACTTTGTGCTTTGTTCGTTTGTGTGTGCGTTTTACCGGTTTCGTTATACGCAATCAGTAACATTGGAAACTACAGTGTGTGTTATCTCGTGATCCTGGTCAATCCCGGTGCCTAGGAAGGCGCCAATTTGTTTCATCTCGTGACCCCGGTGCCTACGAAGGCGCCACTTTGCCTCATCTCGTGATCCTGTTCAACCCCGGTGCCTAGGAAGGCGCCAATTTGTTTCATCTTGTGATCCCGGTGCCTACGAAGGTGCCACTTTACCTCATCTCGTGAACCTGGTCAATCCCGGTGCCTAGGAAGGCGCCACTTCGTCTCATCTCGTGATTTTATTTAATCCTAGTGCCTAGGAGGGCGCCACTCATCTCATCTCGCGATCCTGTTCGACCCCGAAGAAACCCTACAAGTAAGGTATCTTTCTTCTCACTTTTACTATGGCTACAATGGAAGACATTTTAGCTACTCAACAGCAAATCATTGAAGGCATAGATAGACTTTACTCCAACTTCAAGAAAGATGGAGCAGAGCGAAAGACCCCCGACTACCTACGTCGACGATTAGAAAGCCTAGAGCAATACTTCACGGAGTTTCATAACAACCATATGAATTTGTTATCCTTTGTTGATCGATCTCATGCGTATTTCACTACCAATCAGTATGATCAAATGAAGGCGAAATACAGCAATATTAAAACAGCCATTCAGAATTATAAGCCTTCCACAGACAGACCTCAAACCCCTGTTTTGAAACCTCCTACTTTTCAACCATCTTCAAAATCTCAAACCCCGGACCTCTCATCTAAAAATAATCCTCCTAAGGATAGCGTAATTATAGAAGACCTCTTGAAGAAACAAGCTACTAATTTTAGGGCATTTTCAAGAGAAGCTGCTGACATTGATCTCAATCTTATCTCGGAAAAGTGGGAGTTTGAAGACATCCTAAAAACTTTAAACACTCGTTGGGCAGCTATTGACACCCTACACTGGGAAATGGACAACGAGCTCAACGGCTCCAACGCCCAGTACGACGAGCAATTCTCGAACTACGAGAAATATTATAAAACTCTGAAAAGGGATATTAACCGAAAGATGTGGTCGGTGGCTCATATTGAGAAATCGACCCCAAGAATGGAAATAGCTACCTTTGAAGGAAGTTATACGTCCTGGATATCCTTCAAAGATCTCTTTACAGAAACTGTACACAATAACCCATCTTTATCAAACGCCCAAAAAATGCAGTTCCTGAAAAGTAAGATCAAGGGCGAGCCGGAAAAATTAATCCAGCATCTTCAAATAAGTTCAGACAATTACCCCGTTTGTTGGAATATCCTTACGCATCGCTATGATAATAAGCGTCGTATCTTTATATCTCATCTCAAAAACCTCCTAAATATCCCGACATCTCAGCAAAAATCAGCGAGTCACCTTAAACGGATTCATGATACAACGTACGAAAGCGTGAACGCTATAAAAAATCTCGGAATCGATGTATCTACTTGGGATCCCTTCCTCGTATGTGTCCTAGCGGAGAAATTAGACTCTGAAACCAACGATGACTATATAGATTCGCTGAAATCACCAAAAGAGTTGCCAGTATTGGACGAATTTCTTCGGTTTCTGGAGAATAGGTTTACGTCGCTGGAAACTTCACGGAAGAAACAAGAACCCTTCAGTCAAAAGTCACCTCAATCCCAACACGCATCTTCTTCATCTAACGGCTATCGTAATAACCAACAATCTCATTCAAAGGGATTTAATTCTCGTTTTAAACAAAATAACAACACCTCAAATCATACCTATTCGACAAACCAGGTCATTTCGCAATCGGCAAAGTCCAATTCGAAAAATAACGAAAGACGTAAACAATGTGGTATTTGCAATACAAGCGATCATCGCATACAAAATTGTCAAAAGTTGGCAAAAATGCATCCATCGGCTCGTAGAAACGCAATCGCAAATTTGAACCTTTGTGTCAACTGTTTACACTATCACGAAGGTAAAAAATGCCTTTCAGAAGTAAAGTGTAAAGAGTGCAATAAAGACCACAATACGATTCTACATGAATGTTTTACGTCAAGAAATGCTAATTCGGATGCGTCGCGATCGGGGCCGAACACGGCCACTGTTACGAAATCTCCACCTCAGCAAGATATTAACACCTTAGTATCTATGCAGAATAACCCTACAGAAATACTCCTCGCGACAGCAATTATCAAGGTACAAGCAGCTGACGGATCTTACGAAAGGATGAGAGCTCTTCTAGATCAGGGATCTCAGACCTCAATCATTACTGAACGAGCAGCACAGCTCCTGAACTTGCGTCGGCAAAAATGCACAGGACTTATCTCTGGAATCGGAAACAATGAAAATAGCTGTAAGGGCATGATCTCTATTAAGTGTATGTCGTTAATTAATGACTTCACTTTTGAATCCGACGTATTTATAATGAAAAGACTAGTCAAAAACTTGCCTAGTTATACCTTCACTAAACCCAACTGGCCAACTCTTAACCAGATAATCCTAGCTGATCCTGAATTCAACAAAAGTAGGCCAGTTGACATCTTATTCGGCGCTGACGTTTATTCTCAAATCCTATTGGATGGTATCTGCCGTTCCGAGGGAATGTTACCCATTGCCCAGCAGACACAGCTGGGATGGATCCTAAGCGGTAACTGTAAAACATTTCAGTGCAATGTGATACTAAACAATCTCACCGATATCCAACAGTTCTGGGAAATAGAGGATATTCGCGAACCCTTATCTATATCTCAAGAAGACCAAGCCTGCATTGACTTCTTTCAATCCTCAACCTCAAGGCGCAAAGACGGCAGCTATGTCGTGAAAATACCTTTTAAAGAAAACTTTGAAGAACAGTTGGGTGAATCTAAAAATAAAGCCATTGCGCAATTCTTTCAAATAGAAAGGAAATTAATTAAGCAACCAGACTTGGCACATGATTATAAATTGTTTATGTCCGAGTATTTAGAGCTCGGACATATGATCCCCGTTGCGACACATGTCAACGAAACCTCAGATTGCTACCTTTCGCATCATGGCGTACTTCGAGCTGAGTCATTAACTACAAAATTACGAGTTGTTTTTAATGCCTCTGCAAAAACCTCAACAGGTCATAGCCTCAACGACCTTATGTGCAGGGGGCCGAACCTGCAGCAGGACCTCTTAAGTCTCATACTAAAATGGAGACAGTTTAAATACGCATTCACGGCCGATATTGAAAAGATGTTCCGTAACATTTGGCTACATCCTGATCATCAAAAGTTCCAGAAAATTATTTGGAGACATCATCAATCACAACCTTTGCAAGAATATCAGCTAGCGACTGTCACCTACGGTACAAAGGCCGCACCTTTTCTGGCCATGATGACACTGAAACAACTTGCCATCGATGAAAGGCCAAATTATCCCAATAGCAACGCTCCTGATATCTTAGAAACCTCTTTTTACATGGATGACCTCATGCATGGAGCTCATACCGCGACAGCTGCTAAACATCTCAAAGCAGAGATGACAAACCTTCTTAAGTCAGGCGGCCTCAATCTTAGAAAATGGCGCTCGAACTTGCCGGAACTTTTAGACGATCATATTAATCCTCAAGATGAAGAATTTCATTTTAAACAGCCAGAATCTACAAAGGCTTTAGGTCTTCGCTGGAATCCAAAAGAAGACTATTTTATCTTTCATCCAATAGAAATTACCACAGAGGGCATCCCAACAAAACGACAATTCTTGTCTGAAATCTCAAAAATCTTTGACCCTTTGGGCTGGGTGTCACCAGTCACAATCAAACTCAAAATACTATTTCAAGAGACATGGAAAACGGAATTAGGTTGGGATCAACCGATTCCTCATAATATTGCCCTGGAATGGAATAAAATAAAGGCCGACTTACCTTATATCTCCCAATTTAAAATACCTCGATGGATACAAACCATGGAGAATGATATAATTGAGCTTCATGGGTTTTGTGACGCCAGCACAAAGGCCTACGCCTGCGTTGTTTATTGTAAAATTACAAGAAACCATAAGACATACATAACTCTTGTTGCTGGAAAATCTAAAGTGGTACCTCTGAAAAAATCTCAATCTGTACCTCGCTTGGAACTTAGCGGAGCTCTTTTATTATCAAAACTTATGGCCAAAATAATCTCATCCCTATCTGATCTCAAAATCCAAGCTTATGGCTGGGTAGATTCCATGGCAGTACTAGGATGGATAAGTGGTGAACCAGAAAAATGGAAACCCTTTGTTGCCAATCGAGTAAAAATGATTTGCGAAATTATCCCAAAAAATAGGTGGCGGTATGTGAAATCTCAAGAAAATCCCGCAGATTGCGCCAGCCGTAGTCTGACTGCATCCCATTTAGCAAATCATTCACTTTGGTGGCACGGACCCGATTGGCTACCTCAACACAACCCTGAAAACAACCCTAAACCCATCTTATACAAAACAACTGAAGATCTCAGAAAGAAAAAGCTAGTAAACACTATTACTGCTGACTCTAACAATTCCATTATAAAACAATTATTAGACAAATACAGCAGTTACAATAAAATTATACGAGTTTTAGCTTATGTAAACAAATTCAACGACATCCTGATTTACAAAAAGAAGCGTGAAAACTATCTTACTCTGCATGACCTCAAACGAGCGACGGAAATGTTAATAAAACATGTGCAACAAGAATACTTTTTCAAGGAAATATCTCAGCTTGAAAAAGGTGAACCTTTAAGCAAAAAAAGCCAGATCTTGAATCTCAATCCTATCTTAGACAGCCACGGAGTACTACGTGTCGGTGGACGGCTAAAACATTCGAGTTTAGACCCCGAAATGAAGCATCCCATTATTCCCATTATCATCCCAAATCGAACTAAATTAGCTGATCTTATAATAGACGAATCCCATAAAGTAGTATTCCATGGTGGAGTGAAAATGACGAGTGGATTTATACGACAAAAATATTGGTTAATGGGAGGAAACCGCGCTACGAAAAAACGATTAAGAACGTGTGTAAAGTGTAAGAGACACGATCCCATTCTAAAACATCAACTCATGGGTGACTTACCTTCATCCAGATTAAATCCTAGTCGACCCTTTTATCATACCGGTGTAGACTATACTGGGCATGTTTTGGTGAAAGCGAACAAAGGTCGCGGCATCAAAACAGATAAAGGATACGTTGCAGTATTCATATGTATGGTTACAAAGGCCATACATTTAGAACTCGTATCTGATCTCACAGCGTCGGCTTTTATTGCAGCGCTCAGACGTATGTCAGCCAGAAGAGGAACCCCTGGGCACATCTACAGTGATCAAGGAACAAACTTCATTGGAGCCAACAAGATCCTAAAACAAGAAATATCAGAAATCTCAGAAATCTTATCAAGCCAAGAAACATTATCTACCGTCGCAGAAATGAACATTGAGTGGCATTTTAATGCTCCGTCATGGCCTTCCGCTGGCGGACTTTGGGAAGCTGCGGTGAAAAGTTTAAAACATCACCTTAGGCGTGTTGTTGGTGAGCAAAAACTCACCTACGAAGAATATAGCACCCTCCTATCTCAACTCGAGGGTTGTTTAAATTCTCGACCACTTTGTCCTTTGAAGGAAGATCCCGAGGACATCGACTTTTTAACCCCGGCACACTTTCTTGCAAGTGGGCCTACCTTAACGATCGTTGAAACAGAAAATGATCTTAGGACTCGGTGGCACTTGGTACAAAAAATCTATAGACATATTTGGGCCCAGTGGAAAAATGAATATCTCTCACAGTTATCCATTAGAGCTAAATGGAGACAATCTCAAAAGAATCTCAGTCTCAACGATATTGTTATTATCAAAGATGAAAACCTCCCGCCTGGGAAGTGGGCCCTAGGGCGTATAGTAGAACTGCATCCCGGTTCTGACGGACACGTCAGAGTCGTTACCCTTAAAACCAAAAATGGTTTCCTAAAACGGCCTGTTGTTAAGCTATCTCTATTACCAGCGGACAGAGACAATAATCCTTCTAGTGACACGAAGATTAAAGATGAAGCACCTAGGAAGAAAAACCCCAAGCGTATCTCCTTCTCGACTATAGCTCTGTCAGTAACGCTATTCCTATTGTCACTAATAAACTTATCTCAAGCATCTTATAGTTTTACCCCTTTGAGCAACAACAGCGTTTATTTCGATAAAATCTCCAACATGCATCTTATTAGAGACGACTGGCGTTTAATTGTTTATTATGACACATATCCCTACAAAGAAGGCACGTCGGCACTCGAGAAATATATCAATTATCTTGAAACATTGTGCTCCACTATTAAAGAACACGCACCATGCGACGGTATCATCTTTCAACTCGGGCACGAGTTTGAAGAAATAAAACATTATGATAGTATGTTAACAATTAATGAATCATTTGTAACTGGAGACGAGCGGCGGCGCCGGCGCCGTGGTCTAATAGACGGAGTGGGCTACGTCGCAAACAGCTTGTTTGGCGTGCTAGATCAGCGTTTTGCGGAGAAATACGCACAGGACATCGACCTTTTGAAACAAAATGATAAACATTTGTATAACCTCTGGAAAAACCAAACCTCAATCGTGGAAGCCGAATTTAATCTTATGAAAAGAATAGAGAAAGCTGCGAACAAACATCATAAATCGATAAATCAAAAGCTTAATTACCTTAAAGAATCCTTTCAAGACCTTCAACGCAATGTACAGAACATGACTCTAGTTACCGATTTCTTAGCATCTGCTATGACGGCGAATAACTTACTGTATAGCCTCAGGAAAATACAAGACTCTATTCTTGATACGGTAACTAATATTTACAATGGAAAATTGGACTTCCATCTGATATCTCCTAAACAGCTGAGAACGGAATTAAGTTCTATATCAGCACATATCCCCAAAGACATGGCACTTCCGGTCAACCATTTGAATCTCAAAGATCTCTACAACTTGATAAAAGTGCGGACTAAGTACTATAGTAAGTACTTGATCATTGAAATAAGAATACCCCTAATCGAAAGAGACCTTTACGAAATCTTTAACCTCATTCCAGTCCCACGATTATTGAACCACGACATGATACATGTGAAAGTTATATCAAGTTTTGCTGCCATTAACCTCAGAAAAGACTCATACGTAACCCTTACTGATGCTGATCTCCAGTCTTGTATAAGACAAAATCCTGGGATGATTTTATGTCATACAAAAAACCCTATAAATATCTTAAAGGATGATCACAGCTTGTGTGAAACGATCCCACGCACAAGAACCTGTGAAACTATTAGAACCCCTTGTAAAAACATTTGGAAGGAATTAACAACGGATAATAAATATTATTATTTTTGTTGCAACGAATGCAACTTTAAACTTCTCTGTGACGGCGACATTACCGCCATTAAATTGATGAATGCAGGTCTGTTGAATGTGGAGGAAGGCTGTATCATAAAGACGGACAATTTCGTTGTCCATTCTAATAAAAGGCTGTCTAGTAAAATGAGTATTGGTGCAAGAATTATTGCGCCACAAATATCACCTATTAACCATATATTCAACATCTCTACCCCTGAATCTCCTGAAATTAATCCTAATAATTCTGAAATATTGCGACAATTTGAAGAAATACAGAAAAAGATTGAGATCATGAAACAAACTGAACCACTGAGTGATAAAATATCCTATCACGACGTACATCTTTATAGCGTCTTGTATGCTCTAATCTTTGGAATCCTGATAACTGCGGTGGTATACTGTTGGCGGCGTCACAGGCGGTCAACACGTCGAGAACCCTCGGTGCCTGCTGGAGAGGCATCTACTGCTACTGCGATTTCTTCACATCCCGGAAATAAGAGTGTTATGTTAAGTGAGTGTAGTGCGGTTAGGGAAAAAAGGCAATCTTTAATCAAAGTGAAAAGAGCAGTGAGTGAGTGTTGTGATCTTAGGGAAAAAGGTCAATTTAGTCAATCCGTGAAAAGTGATCCCAAAAATCTTACCAAATCAAACGAGTGTTTACAAACAGAAGATAGGGCCTCGTCCCCTGTTTTTCGTGTATTTTCCCTTCCCGATCTAAGATAATCTTGATTGTAATTGTTCGAAATATTGTTAATCACTCACTACTAATCCTTACCCCTGTCATATAGTTGATAAGTTGAATATTGTTTATCATCTTGTAAATCTCATCACCATCTTTATCCTACTAACCCCTATCTTTGCCCCCGGGAGCATGTACGGGTCAACCACCGTACAGTACGTTTACCTGGGTCATCATTATTGCGCCACCCGCTCAGTATGTGTCCATCATTTATATTATTGCACTTTCACAGCAATAGTTCAGTACGTAATTCGGCGACATACCGTGCGCGTGACTCATAATCCCATATCGTTCACCAATCATCCTAGTATAAATTAATCTTAATCTTCTATTTGTGGAAACAGACAATACAGTGAATTTATTAACCTTAAACTGACTTTCATCTCTTATCTCATCCTTTATCTCTATCTTAACCCAACCCCGAACATCTTGAAATGTAAGAGTCTCTCTTTATACGATCGTTTATTTTTAGATATCCCGGAAGAGTATGCTAAGTGCCACAGAAAACGTTTTTGAACCCTTTCCAATCTTAGAGAGTGAGTGGCATAGTGAGGTCTCCATACAGTGCTGCAGTATTCCAACGAGCTACGGACCAAACAATTATAAAGCAAAATTTTTGTCTTAATGCGTCTAAAACAAGTAACATTTCTGATGACAAACCCAAGCATTCTTGAAGCTTTTTTGACTACAGTCTCAATGTGGGGGACAAATGTTAACTGCCTATCGAACAGAACTCCCAAATCTCTTATCTGTTCTACTTCCTGAACTAAGTTGCCACTAATGTAATAGGTAGATTGTGTTAAATTATTTTTTCTGGTGAACTTCACGTGGTAGCACTTGTTAATGTTTAGGCTCATACCATTTTCATCACACCATTTAACTAACATATCAATATCCCTCTGTAGCAGTTCAACATCATGGTCTGTCTCAATTACTCGGCAAAATTTTAAATCGTCGGCGTACAAGTAACATTCGGAAAATTTGAGCTCATTGGCGAGATCATTACCAAATAAGTTAAATAAAACTGGGCCAACATGAGTTCCTTGCGGGACACCAGATGTAACCTTGTAGGAGCTTGATTGGTAGCCATTGAGAGCAACAAAGAAGGAACGACCATCGAGATAGGAGTTAAACCAATTAAGGAGGGACCCAGTGATGCCGTAAGCAGTTAACTTATGCAGAAGTATATCATGAGGAACGCGATCAAAGGCCCTACTAAAATCGGTATATATCACGTCAACTTGTTTCCCAGAGTCAATGGCATTTATTAGGGTCTCCGTAAAAGTCACTAGGTTTGTGCACGTAGATCTAGAGCTCACAAAGCCATGTTGGGAATCACTAAGGTAAAGCTTTAAATGAGACTGTATGTAGGGACAAATCAAGGATTCAAAAACTTTGGCGAAGGTAGACAAAATTGAAATAGGTCTATAGTTACCTACATCACTACGATCACCGCATTTATAAATTGGTACAACCTTTGCTACCTTCCAAATTTTCGGGAATACGCCCGAGGCCAGTGAACTATTAAATATTCGAAGTAAAGGATCTGCCAGAGACAAAGCACACATGGAGACAAAATATGGAGAGATTCCGTCGGGTCCAGCACCTTTACGGCGATCCAGAGATTTTAATTTAGTAAGCACGGCATCAACTTCAAACAATGGTGTTGTCAAAGATAAACTATAGGCTAACATGTCTTTCATGTACTCTGAGGTTGACGAATGATGAGTCACATTTTGTGGACTATACATGGAAGAAAAGTGAGCAGCGAACATTTCCGAGATGTTGTTGCCATCTGAAGACGCTGTGATGCCGTCAGACATTGTTATGGGATAAGAACTAGTACCACCTCGCTTGTCCTTAATATAAGCCCAGAATCGCTTCGGGTCTTTAGTTATTACCGCTTCTAGGTCGCTAATATATTTATTGTAGCAGGAAGCAGCCATAATAGAGCACCGTTTACTCAGCAGCTTCAGTTCAAGCTCATCCATGGGGTTTTTATAAGTTCTGTACCGCTGTCGTATCTTTTCTTTTTCTCTCAGTGTTCTTATTAAATTTTTATCGAACCAAGGAGGGTGTGTTCTATGTTTGCGAGTGGTAGGGGGATTTTGCATTTCTATAATATTCTTAAGTCTATCGTAAAATATACTAAGCATATCATTCACATCGGGAGAGTCACCAAATAAAAGGTTCCAATCGGTCTCATTTAAGTCCTTACAAATAACATTATAATCTAATTTATAAAAATTTAACCTTTTGGTACTATTATAAGGAAGCCTTGTGTCTTTATATGATTTGAAATTAATTTCTATTGGGGGATGTAAAGGGTCAATTATACTTAGGGGATTTAGAGCAGAACATACATTGCCGGAAATTAAGTTTGTCAACGCAAGATCAAGTATGCGTCCAGACTTATTAGTTATATTGTTAAGTTGAAATAATTGGTTTATATAGCTAAAATCAGTTAACAAGTGACCAATCCCTGGTGCTATATAACCACTATCTAACTCACTTACTAAGTTCCAATCAATATTACTTAAGTTAAAGTCACCAACTATACACGACTTCAGACCCGACTGTTCAAATATGATATTACAAGAGTCCAAGAAGTATTCTAGAGTTGAACGAAGTACAGGTGGCGGCAAATAAACTGCGCACAGAGCTAGTTGACGGACAGACTTTGTAATCGAGACGTCTATAATAACCCACAAATCCTCACAATTGCTTTCCCATTGAGTCATGCGTTTTGAGTTTATTCCCTTTAGTACGGCAATCAGAACACCACCCCCATCTTTTTTCCTGTTATCCCTATCTCGCCTATAGACGACATATCTGTTATCAAATAACTCTGAGCTCATTACAGAATCATTTAACCAAGTTTCAGTTAATATTATTACATCATAGTTTTCGCAAGAAACTTGACGACAAAAATTATGACATTTAGTGCGTAAGCCCCTTGCGTTCTGATAATATATCCTTAAATCCGAGAATGATATTGAATTTTATTTTTACTATTACTTTGACAAAAACCAGAGTGAAACTAAATAGAAAAAAACCATAACATGAACAAAAAAAAATTAGACCAGCTTATTTAAGGTATCCTTATTTCTAACAAGTATGTGCTCAGATTCCTGCACCTTCCGCATGAATATTCGACCACCTCGGACCCAGACAAACTGTTAACCGATTTCCTTGGCTTTGATTCTAGCGGCAGCATGGAGTGCCTTGTTGGTAGTGGACAGATGTTCTGTTATATAGATCGGAGATTTAGGTCCAGAGTATCCCAAGTGAGTTGAATTTAGCTTGTTGTCTGGGTTCGATTTATTAAATTTTATGGTAGCTGCGAGAAATTGGTCACGACTGCGGGGCGAAGCAAGTTGTACTACAACGGCGCGAGGGCGGGAGGTGCTAGCATTTTGTTTTGCGACTCTT
Organism: Diarsia brunnea; assembly: GCA_949774965.1. Classification (NCBI taxonomy): domain Eukaryota; kingdom Metazoa; phylum Arthropoda; class Insecta; order Lepidoptera; family Noctuidae; genus Diarsia; species Diarsia brunnea. Next base: position 11,340,275 of record OX458998.1, read on the forward strand.
GTGCAATGCTTAATGTCAATGTCCTGAATACCACCTCCTACTACTTTAGATAGTTGTGACACAATCTCAATCAAATTTTCCTGCTTCTTTTCCGGTAGGCACTGAATTTCCACATTGTTTGAACGGGTTTGCTGTTCCAGTTGATTTATGCGGGAAGTCAAATCGTTAATGCTCACTTTCATTTCCAAGTTTTCCCTTTGCAACTCCTTCATATTATCTTTGGACGCTGTGTACTCTTTTAACAGATCTTCGTACTGGTTATTCATAAATGCCATGGATTTCTCCATATTCTCCATTTGATCCTTAATTGGTTGCAGTTGTTGATTGAGTGCGAGTTTCATATTTTCAATGAACTTAGTTAACATCTCTGCCTGATCCTTTTTAACTGCTTCCTGAATAAGTTGACGAATACCGTCGGGTGACAACGCAATTTCAACAGGCGCTTGGGGTGGAGATCCAACAGCTTGCCTCTTATTGCCTCTAGTGGTCGAGACGTTACGCAAAGGTGTGTTATCGGATTTGCTAAGTTTCGGGCCCGTGCTTAGACATTCAGGACAATGCCACTTAGCTGGTACATTATAGTCGTCAGCAAAAGATAGACAGGTATAATGATATGCCTTAATACATTTTACGCATTTAGCATATTTCTCGCTGCCTACTGTTTCGTCGCAGCACCCCCATAACATTTCAGGGCTTAGCGTCTTAGCAGGATGATCTGCCATAATGATATGCCGACTTTTTGTAGCGTTGTAAACAAACGGTTACAAAATTTTAACGTTTACCTACGTTAGTTATATGTTCTTGAGTCGCTCCGATGCGCGGTCGCGAGAAAAAGGTCGTAAGCGCCGTGTGTAGCTCGTCTCTTACGCGTAACGTTGAGTCACTTCACACTTATTGTTAGAGGCGGTGGATTGAAGCTAAGCAAATTGTATTTACAAATTTTGCTGTATTTAAACACTTCACCAGATTAGTTCACACTGCAATAGTCCACTGATAACTGTAACTGTGTACTTATAACCACTTAGGAGATTTAAAGCGTCTTTAGATAGTATTATTACAATATAAAACACAGAGCGAGTTGAACCGTGACACCCTCAACCGTGTATTTTCGGAAGCTTAGTCAGGTTAAATTAGCAATCACACAAATTCGTCGTTTCCAAAGTACTTGTCCAAGTTAATAATAAATTTTGTATTTCTAACACAATGAGTAGAAGAAATTGCTATCTCCCTCTCCTTACCGTTATATACATTTAGCTTATTAATAGCTATTTATTTTTATTATCTCCACTCGTAATAATAAACACGGCGCCCGGAGTTTTGTCCATAAATCACTGATGGTTCCGGAACTAGGACGCAAGTGTCATACTTCCCACTTTTACATTTTTGTTGCTAGTATCTTTGGGTCTTGCAGACGCGTTATAATTTATTCGTTTTCATACATCGCTGGCTTTAGAGAAAGTGGACCGTTGAGAATTTTCTCTGTAGACATTTGGCACGAGAAAATATTGCCTAGAACTTAGACGGGGTATTTTATGGGTAAGTCGGGGGGGATATTAGGTCTTATTTGTAAGCCTTTGGTGTTCTAATGTGAGGGAAAATTCTCCTTTCAAGAGTTCAAGGTTCGGTCAAATTACTACGGATAGACCGCAAACCAGCTGGACACGGACTCATAGTTCAATTACATTATCTGTCAGAGTAAGAGCTCGAGAGGAGCTCGTGAGTTGATAAGCCACTCGGATCAATCTTCAGGTTAAGCCGCGCTTGCCTAGGTTGGTATGTGGATGGGTGACGACCCATCACATAACGAGTTTCCTCCGTGCCTCTGAAAGCAAGTTGAGCCGTTGGTCCCAGCTGTAATTTGTAGATGTCTTATTGTCGTAACAGGTAATCAGTGGTCCGAAAGTCTGACAACTAGTCTTACCAAGGGGTATCATATTACCCACCCAGCACCAATTAACTGGGAGGTCAGATAGTCATAGTCACTCGATGTAAATACTGATATTCAGCTACATCCAGTTATACTGGAAGCCGATCGCGCCATAGTTGGGAAAAGGCTAGGCAGGCAGATGATAAGGCCGGGTCTGGAGCCGAATCCCTATTTTGTGCTCCTCCTCCCACTATCATTTCGACTGTACGATTTCCTCTAATTAATTCTTAACGTCATTACACGTGCAGCGTAGCATATATTGTACGCTTCCTATAAACGATCAGTGTTAATTTCCCCATTCATAATGCGCTCACACTTGTTTCCTCTCGAAGCAAACAGAGGTAATTACAATCAGATCCCGCTTAGAGAGTGACAGACGAGTGTGTGAGGATTTATTACAGAGGCGATAGCGATAGGTACTATTCTACCGTTGATAAAAATTGTGAACATTAAAAAGAATTCGTAAATAAAAGGCATTGGGTTTTCAACCCACTGTTTAGCGCCGAGAGTTGCAACTAAACAGTATTTATCATCATCATCATTTCAGTTCGGAATCACCCATTGTTGGGTATAGGCCCCCCCTTTCTTCTGTCTCTGTTCTGTGCGTCCGTCATCCATCCATTACCCGCGACCCTGACAGTATCATCAGCGGTATGAGTGCTGTGTGACAATATTTAGGCTTTCATTTATATCTCGCTTGGTGTAAGTGAAAACCGACATAATTACGAGATTATTCGATTTCTTAATATGTGCGAACAAACAGGGGGTTCGTTGAGATCCAAAATGTTACAATTTTGCCATTATGGTTCGATTATTGTTTGCCATAATGATTCCCTGCAGAATGTAGTAGCGATGAAGTAGGCTGAAGATGTGATGCTACAGTTCAATGTTTATAATAATATTTGATGACTACTTTCAAAGCTATTTACTAAAGATTTGTAAACAACGTGCCCTCTAAATAAATAGGCATTGGCACCGCGGGGCGAAGCGTAGGCGGTCGCCCACGGCTCAGCGTTTCTAAGAGACGGGCATGCTACCTCTAACCTCTTATGTTTCCTCGACTGAAGACCAGGCTAAAAATATCATACAAAAACGAAAAACCTCTTATGCCTCTTTGTTACTTTTAGGGAGAAAGCCCTTGTATTTTGTGTCATTATTGTCGTACGAAGCACTTATAAGATCTTGGAAAACTGACGTCGGAACGTATAATTGTCACCTTTCTACGTAGAACGAAATATACCGAGGTCTTGGTTGCAATCTCAGGGACGTAATTGAATCATTTCGGCTACGAGATATGAACTGCTACGAAAGCTACGCCATGAAACGCTACAAGTGCTACGCCATGAAATGCTACGTAATATTATATACTTCCCTATTGAAGATTTATTTCCAGGGTTAATATTGACACATGATATTTTCTCGCTCCCTCCCTTCTACATAGAAAATATGACATGATAGGTACTAACTACTCTAAAAAATCAGGCGTTATGTTAACTTAAACCCTCCAAAAAACGACAAGCTTAATTTGAAGCCGTTGCCATTTACCTTACATCTCTTCTCTTTTCCTCAACCTTTGATCAGTCAACACTGAGCGTAGGTATCTTCTAAATCTCTCCGCTTTTGGAGGTTTTGTGTCTGGGCTATCTAGTTTCTGTGACCTGCCACTTTAATGAGATAGTCTTTCCGCCTAGTTGGTTGTCTTCCCACATTCCTCTGTCCCATTCGTGGTCTCCACATGTCTCTATGCATAAAGATGATATAGACAATTTCTTATCTTTCAAAATATTCTCATGGAAGAACTGGTTTTAAACTTAAAGCTCACGTACTTCGTCAAGTCCACGTCTTTTTCATGATATAAATATAATATACCAAACTGTCGATTTATCGTCTACACGACCGCTTCATGTTTGTCAACATCAATCGATATTCATAAATCGTGTTGTGGTGTCGTCGTAGTCAGTAAAGCAAGCCTGCAGGCGATGTAATAGCGATTCTATGTCCCGATTTGTAAGGCTGAGGTTTTATTAAACGACAGTGTAAACGCGTGGTTGAGTTCCTTTGAAGGTACAGACAGAGAGGTTTTCGAGGATGCCATATTAGTGCATATAGCACCTTCTGAACCCAGTGTTCAGAAAAGCTCTGTATATAGGAAACGTCACGACTTGAGTTTATAGTGCAAGTAACATACAGAAAACCCACCCACACTCCATAGAATTACGCCAGAGAAACTGTTCCCTAGTCAAAAACGTCTCTGGCAAATATCTGTGAACCGTAATAGCTGAAGTTGGCATCCCGAACTCAGTGTGAGAGCTCCGTCGTAAGTTATGCGAACCACATCTTCTGCCAACCCCCCAGTCGCGCACCAATACCTGACCATACAGGACTTAAATGAGACCAAACACTGCTGTACAACCAACTCTTATAGGAGCGTTGTTTTAATAACGTCAGTACAAGATTGAGGTCAAAATTAGGCCCATTTCATATAAAAAAATCAGTTCAGAGTTTGGAAAGACCGAGTTATACAGGATACTTACCTAGCTCTTTCTCGCCCACACTCCACAAAATAAGATTAAAACAATACTACTATAAGAAATCATGAAACATGGTAGGGCGCTGCGGGTTGTTCGAAAGAGATACCGCATCCCCGGACACAAAGGGCTAATAAGGAACATCTGTGGTTTTTAGTCAGTAGCGGTCTGACATTCCCTTCCGCTCCGCCCAGAGTCATTTAATGATTTCCAACCCTGCTAAAAACAAAAAACATGGTAGGCCACCAGCACGCGTAGCATGACCACCGTAGAAACGGGTTTTGTCATCATGAGAAGAACGTCGCGACGTTTAAAGCAGACTTCACTCATTTTGTGTGCACACCCGCTTAGCTCGTCGCCATCGCCTTTGTAGTGTAGCCTCACCCGAAATGTATCTACGAGTATGTTGACCGGTTCGATTTACGTCTGGCATGAAAGACGACGACCCCTACTGCCTTTAGACCGTCACGTGAGATTTAAGGATTCATTATAAACGTTTAAGAGTACCTGACCCTTGGAAAGATAATAAAATGTTTTCGCAGTGCATAACAAATATAATCATAAATCATCACTGATAAACATAACAATAATTTTTATTTGCTAGAATTAACTAACTATGTACATTAATTAAAAACTAATAAATAAACATAACTAGATTTTTCGAATTTGGTTTTATTGGGAGAAAGTGTTAATGATAGTATTCTTAATTTTCTCTTCGTGTAGTACATACAGTTTTCTTCTTCTAACGTTTCATAAATCGAGAGTAGCATGACAGTCAATTTCCAAACGTTTGTTAGGTAGATACAAAATCCAAATTTAAAAGTACGCAATTTGGCACTTAATCATTCACAGTCAAACACATGCCAATACCGAGAGATTAACTCTCCCGGTTTAGGTATGTGTTGGACTGTTGGTTTCATAAATCAATTTATTATATTGTTCAGAAGGGTGTAAATCGGTATCGAAAATGTAATTAGCGGGAAAATGCCCGAGGGCTTATTGTTTACAAGATAATAAACGTAACGCGTAGAGACAAGAGACTGTATGTATACCTATGTGTGTACTTGTAGAAATTATACATTGTGACGTAACAGTGAACATGGTCTAGGTTTAGTATATTATGTAGTACAGGCTTATAACATAAGAGGGGTTCGTACTCTTTCCTTTCACTCACGTTTGTTGTCTGTCGTCCCGTGTCTACTAAGTAATCATAGCAACTATTAGTGATTAGATAATTAACTTAGTTAAGATTTATGCCGAAATATTTGATCCTATAAGATTCTTAAAAAAAGAAAATCTTGATTTTCAGATGCCTACAAATTTGGATCAGTAAAAATTAATACTTACTGCTTAAAAAGTGGAGTCAGGTTAGGCTATTTAGATATGCATAATAATATACTTATTGCAAATTAGCCGCTTGCAAGACCGCGTTAGTAACAGACTGTAGTAGGCAACTAGGCACAAAACGTTAGCGCGGATTGATTGATTGAATTGACGGCATCTGGTTACGGGGTTACACCTACAATACATGCGCATATGACTTTGTTCACGTTCATTTGTAACTTCTAACATTCTGAGGGTATGTATAAGCAATACGAATTAAATTCACAGTGTAAACACATCCCGATTGTCCCATATCCACATTATATTTTCGCGTGGAATAAATCCCTTTCATTTTATTTATGGTAGCGGTCATTTTCTTTTTATAGGTAGGCTATTTTCGGACATTGGCCTCCGGTTTTATAGCCCAGTGGATACGCAGGCTAGGACGGCCTGCTGAGGAGCCCTAGACTTGGCTGACGCATAATAAAGCTATTCTTCAAGCTTATGAAAAAGTTGGGTTATCATCACATAAAATCTTTTCATTAACTAATACATTTTTTTTCTACTTCGCATCATTCCGGATTCCAGGTTCTAATTTAGTTAAAAGAACTTCTTGTGTGCCTGATAGTATTGCATGGCCAGCTCCTTCATTAATTATACAGTGTGGTAGATTTTTCTTGAAAACGTCTGCCCTCTGACCTCGACTATTATACCCTCAGGGAAATCATGGTTTCCTGGTACAAGATGTTATCATTGTACAAACGAGATGGGCACATCTACCTGATAATATACGGTCCCTAAGCCGTCTGTGACCGCATCTACGGGGAAATGCGGCAAACTACTTGGTGGTGGAATCTAATTTATGATTCTTTTTTTTACAGTTTCGATGTCGTTTGGGATGACCGTGACTCAGCGTTCGGTGAACTGAAGGATTACAAACTGCTCTACTTTCTGCAAGATGATACCATTGCTGTCAAGGTAATTTTCCTTTTTTACACAAAATTAGAAGAGATACACAAAAAATACAATTATATAATAGGTTATGTGCAACGGCGAGCTTTGCCTAGAATTGGGTTTTCTAATTAACTGAAGTAGGTATCTAGCTTAAATATTAATATTGAATTATTTGTAAGTTATCCTCACATCTATACAGTTAAATGTAAGCAGTAATTGTAATTAAAATAGAACAAAACATAGGAAACCATTTTAGAGGAGTGAAATAAATTGACATTTGAAGTTGGTTCCCATTCAAGGAATTGAAAGAGCTTTGTTTTCCATTTAAAGCTAAATATATTTGCCGTAACATTGGTAAATGTTTCCATTTTCTACACACCTTTTTCTTGACTTTACATGAGGTTAGATTCGTTTCATATACTTCATGCTGCAGATTAAACACAAACCTCTAACAAGGGTTCAGTAGGTCAATACGTGATTCCATAAAACAACTGTATTCAGTTTTTTTTTAAACAGCTGTTTTGTACGTATGGTCGTATTTGTAATAATACCCACCCGTTCAAACAATACTAAATCCAAGGTAAAATCGCCCTTAAAAGTAGCTTTATAACCCTTCACGAAGCCGAAAGGCACTTGTTTTCCCCGTAATTGCATTTTTTTTTGTTCTGGTCCTTCCTGGTCCCCTGGTTGTGATTTTGTTTCGGAGATATTAAGTATTTCACAAATTAAAGAGAAAATATAAGTTTTCCATCCAATGTTTTCGAGTGCAATTACAGTGAGTCGTACCGTAAAAAGTTATATCACCCCAAAAAAAAAAGTCGTTTCCCAGCAATAATTTTTGCGTAGAGTTACTTTTAGTTTAGATGAACGCAATGCCAAATTGATTACTTCTTGAATGGTCTGTTGTATGCATGTATGACTATTTAGTCATACAAGCATACAAGGTGTGCCTTTGGTGTTGACCAGAAAATATTAGTAGTGTGGATTTCTAACGTCTATTTTCTTAACTGTTCTCTTGTGAACAGTGAAAATCCGATTATAAAGCCATGATAGTACATTAGAGGTTATGCCTTACGTGATGTATGGTTGTTGATTTATCTACAACAGCACGTAATAAACTGAGATATTTATGAACATAATAATATCTGATAATACTCGTTACAAAGTAACTCAAATAGGTATCTTTCGAATGGATTAATGTACCACATGTACATATCTTCCATTGAAAATATTTATACGACTGTCAAAACAAAGCCGTTACATAAAACCATAAGCGACACTTTTAGGGTTTAATTTGAAAGCAAACGACGGCTTTGGAAAATCAGAGCAATGAATATTTATGTGGGTCCTGGAGTAGGACCCACTCCAATTACGGAAGCTCAATAAAAATTCCTCAGCGTCCGCACACACGACGTGTGGGCACTTATCCCGATACTAAATAATTAATGCTTCATTAGTTATATCACACTCCAAGCCATTATCAGCAGAAATAGGACAAGTATTACATTTCCCCATGTTTCTTCAAGAAAATGTTGTTTCCTTCCGTTCAATATTATCTATATTCACTCAGGAAATCCACGACGGGAAGGGCGGAAAAGACCCCTTCCCACTTCTCCTCAAGAAAACTAAGCTGCCTAAGAAGTGGAAAGAAAAGCCCGGTAAGTAAGATGCTTGCTCCAAATACAAACTTTAAAATAGACGCGTTGAAGCGAACCGTCTGCAAACTTGAGCTTTATTACTTAATAATGTAACAGCGACTATCCGTTGCTAAGTGGCAAGTGATCAAGAACGCGTCGTAACTTGGGACCACTGCCCAAAGTTATACGAGGACAAAAACCTTTAATGTTCTTTCAATGGTGCTTGTTAGGTGCGGGGGAAATGCCGATCAAAAGTGATGTGGTAATGATATGTGCGCGGGTGTGAGTCACATAGCTATATTGCATTCCGTCGCTGTAATGACTCAATCAGAATGCGTTGGGAGCTGAAAAACAACGTCTTTTATTATGATTGTGCTGTGGGTTAATAATATAGGTATTTCATATAGGACGGAAAGCACGTTAAACCGTTGGTCGCGGCTGTCATTATGGATCTTTGACAGTGGTTACAGGCAGTTAGTGGCCCGAAACTCTGCCAACCGGGCTTACCAATGGGTATGGTATTGCCATTGCAAGTACTAGGTTGTGGAGGTTAGATAGCCAGTCGCTCCATGTAAAATACTGGTATTGAGCTGCATCCGGTTAGACTGGAAACCGACCCTAACATAGTTTACCCTCTTTTAAAATGCATGGGATGGGACATATTAAGTAGGTACCAGCTATCAGAGAATGCATTATGAGTAAAACGTTTTCCATTTTCAACAAGATTCGTTTCCGCGTTTTTAACATCGCAAATAGCATTCCGATGTTCCATTGTGTCGGCGCAGCGCTGCAGCGCGGCCAAGCGCGCGCTTAATCCCTACAGGCATTTAGCTTAAACCATTTGTCTTTTGCTGCTTTACAAACAAAATAATATTCTTCATTTACGAAATTAGTACTGAGAAAAACTACTTATGTTTTCTCGTTATTTGCTTCGCTTTGAAAATAATTGAGTTTAGTGCAGCGGAACGATGATGATACTTATATAGCTAGGCAAAATGGTCCCTTGCATTTTTGTAGAGGGGGGTTGCGGCAGGCCGAGGAGAAGATGGCGGGACGCTTTGGATGGCTTTCTCACCACCTGGCGAGAAGAAGCACACTATCGTAAGAAGTGGAAGGAATAGGGTGGGACAATACGGGCTAACTACAAAAAAAGATGGTTTTAGGTACATAGATACGTAAACATTATGATGTGATCTAGACAGCGCACATAATTAATAACGTCGGCACAGTTAATTACAAAATTTGATTGAATTATTAGTAATTATGGAAGTGAACAAACAGGGATACCTCGCTTTATATTAATAGCTTTAAAGGAGATTACGCTATGAAAGTTGGAGAAGTTGGCCGGCGTTCCAAGTTAGACTTCTTTGGCGAAGAGATTATGAATTATTGCAGCCTAAGTAAAGGCCGGCCGAGAAGCCTTTGTAATTTGTTGTTTATGAATTTCCAAGAATTAATTTAATGAACAGGGTAACCGATATACTTAAATAGCGAACGATAAATAAAGGTGGGTTTCTGGGTTAATAAGATTAAACGATCCAGTTGGTATTAAGTTCCGAGAGAAACTTTTCATTAAGAAGATTTCTAAATGAAACGCCCGATGTTAGATCAGTCAGACTCGTTGTGAGTCTCCCCATAAACCTTCACATGTGTTACACCAGTTTACTTGATTTCGTTGTGTAATTCGTAAAAATCTATTAAAAACTTTGTGCAATGAACCTTAACCCTTGTTACTAAGAGAGCTTTAATGATTACTTAGCCCAACACTTAGTAAAGGTTTTGACAGTTTTGTCATACAAAAGTATGTCAAATCTTTACTAAGTGACAGCTAAAGTAATCATTAAATTTCTCTGAGTACCACAGTTAGCCTTGTTGCCTGAATAAATGTCACGTGGCCGACTTATGTCACTGCCATATGGTACATTTTATATGTTGAAATGAAAAGTGGACCGTTACCAGAAGGTTAAACATTCTAATAAAGTTCACGTTGTTGTTGTGAACACTAGACCAAGGAGGTAGTGCCATGAGACAGTCACAGGGACTCCGCGTATCAATCGCCAGTTTCGCTGATTGCACAGTTTTGTGAATTAGACAGGGGTAGTTAACAAAAAATAAAAAAACTTTTTTGCAAAAAATAAAACCGACTTCAAAAACACTTTTGACTGACTTTTGTTTGTTTTATTCAGTTTTTTTGTCACCGACTTCAGAAGCTAAAGTTATTTTTCACTTTTTTGTGTTTTTGAAGTCGGTTTTATTTTTTGCAAAAAAGTTTTTTTATTTTTCCATTTTTAGTTGTAATATCCTTTACAAATATTTGATATTCATTAATTTTACGTTGTTAACAATACATGTCACGGTAATAGGCTTTATCCGCAATAAAATGGAACTTAACATACCTAACTCTCGAAATCTGGGCGTCCTGTACACATCTGCGTACCCCGTCAGAGCATACAGGCGTGATGGTAAGTTAAGATGTTGCGTAAACAATAAACATCCAAGCGATTGCAGCAATCACGACAGATTTGCCGTCTATTTTTGAAGAGTTCTATTGTATATCTTCGAAGATCAGGATCAGATCTTCACCAAATTTAAATGGGACCACCTCAGGAGTATACTCTTTCAAATAAAAAAAGAATTTTGAGAATCGGTTCACAAATGGAGGAGAAATCAGGTAAAATACATAAAAAAAAAAAAAAAAAATACATACATACACACGAATATATAACCTCCTCCTTTTTTGAAGTCGGTTAAAAACTAATTAGTCCGTCAGATAGATTTCCAAAAATTGGACACGTATTTTTTCGTTTTTTCACGTAAACAAACAATGAAGACGATACAGTGCTTTGAAAACTCGTGTGACGACATATTCTAAGGCATTAGTATGACACTTTTTACTGGTGAGTGACGTCACAACCCCCCACTCAAATCTTTGACGCGTTTTATCTTCGTCAATTTTTGTTGATTTCATAAAACAAAAAATATGTATCCAATATTTTTCGATAATCTTAAAGACGGACTAATTAGAATCATATTTTTTTTAGTCAGTAAACATCCCTATTTTTATTGATTCGATAAAACAAAAAATATGTATCCAATATTTTTCGTTAATCTAACAGACGGACTAATTAGAATCATATTTTTTTTAGTCAGTAAACATCCCTATTCTAGTGTTCTTCGGTGTTTTTTATGAGAAATATAAATAATAAATATATAGTCACCTCGACCTAGATTCTGCTGCTCAAAGTAAACCTATAGTCAATACAGGGTGTTATATTGCTCTACCTAGGCTCTGTTTCTACAGTACTTAATCGAATGTCAGGCCGTGATGAATGCTCTCAACTCAATATAACTATCCCATTGGTACGTTGCCTCGTTTTTCATCTGTGCAATAGAGTCCCATGTGGCAGGTGCCGCTACCTAGCCGCTAGGTTCAGATTTATTGGCCTAGGTATGGCCTTCCTCGCAATTTGCCTTTATTGCCTGAAAGCGGTGATATATTTTACGTAATAGTCAATAAGTATACTGGATGCAGTCATGGATTACAATTAATGATACCGCAGATTAAGTGCAGTGTGCTATTTTATTACTAAAGCTTTTTTGTCCGTTGGTATTACGAAATAAAATAGCAGAGAGGGGGGAGTTTTAAAATTTTAAGTTTACAGAAAATTTACCTCATGGTAAAAAATCTAGAAAAACAAAACAAAAGTACCTACCATAAAGCAAGTGAGCGACACAATAAACCCGCAAAACAAGTCCCTATATCTACGTTTTCTAGGAACAAAGTTACTTGAACCTTATTAACCCGTAACTTTCTTAACACAAATTTATTAGCTACGTGTGCTTTCACCCGCTAAATAACTGCAGGGTGGGCTAAGGATAATAAAAGGCTGTAAAATGAGAGGTACTGTGTCGCACAGGTAGACAAACGACTCGAATGTTCCTTGCCACGTCAGCAATATAAGGAAAGTGGGCTTACTTGCTAGTCTAGCGACCTATTTTCCATTTTATGCCTCTTGAATTATTACCAATAACTTTGCTGTCCTGTGGTGGATTAGTATGCGATGTTTATTGGAAAAGTAAGGACAGTATTACATTATTCGGCTAACTGATACAGTAAAGAAAGGTCTTGTCAGAAAAGCATAATAATGAGCATTAAGCCGGCTTTACATATTTATTTAAGAAGCATAGAATATTTTGTCGTTTTGTTTACAAGGCAGATGTGACTGGCAACTCACACCGGGAGGGAACGCCCTAGAAAGACATACTCAAACCTTATTGGTGAGGTTCTCCAGAAAGGTCAGGTGCAAGATACTCGCAACCGGTGATACATTTGTATGAACGTGGACGTGGCAAAAGGAGTATGTGAGAATCGTAGCAGTTGGCGTTCTGTATTTTCTGCCGAAAAACACACGTCACTTGCCAATGTACATTGGCAAGTGACGTGAATTTATGTACGTCTATTTAAATAACCATATATGGAATAGTCTATATCTCCAAAAGCTTTTCTAACCACTTCAATTAGGTAACAAGGTGTACAAAATCACGCAGGTAGTAAGTAAGGTAAAAATGATTTGTATAATCCAATATCGACTATCGATGTAGCCATTCAACGTGTTTATGCGGCTGAAGGTCGCGACCCTCCTCAATGCCGGGGTTTCGTGTAAAAACGTTAACCTTTGCGATTAGGGTAGTTATTCATAGCAGAGTAAACGATAGGTGACATAGGCGTTGACAATCGAGATGTATTTCTAAGGAATATACCTGTTTAGATAAATATATTTTGTGGAAAATTAACTTTCTTTTTTGTTTTAAACGTTGCCCCAAACTAGGAAATTGTCCTGAAACATTTAACATCACAAACACAAACAGCCAGACCCGGAATAACTACCTTTAGGCCATATACACATATACCTAGGTATATAGGGTGTAATAGTACCCTTAACGCAAACGAAGGGCACTTGTTCTCCCCACCACTGCGATCATTTTTTTGTTCTAGACCTTACCTGGGAACCCCGTAGTTACGGAGATATTGGTGGTCCAAGTTAAAAAAAAATCACAGCTGTTTTTGTAAATACTAGTTTTTACCTCCATGACCCGTTTACTATTCAAAGCATCCACTAGCACAATATTTTAACAGTGCTACATTGAGTTTTACCGTAAAATGTGATTTTTGACCCAAAAGTTAAAAATAAATTGTTTCCCAGCAAAATTTTTTGCGTATGGGTACTTAGTTTGATGTACAGAATGCTTGGTTGACGGCTGTGTGATGGGTTGATTTACACCCTGTTTACTAGCCGAGCCCTGCGACCTTCGTCGTCGTGGAATTATTATAAAAATACTACTAAACTTTATATAATAATTTTATTATAATTCACTCATGAATCGAAAGACACGTGGCGCCATCCATTATCATAAGAACTTTATTGTTGTTTTCAACACAGAACAACAACAGTACCAAAATTTTTTCGGGATGAAAGCTACTCAATATCCGTTTCTGTATATACCTGTTAGCATATACGCAAAATTACAGAATTATTATTTAAGTGGTTTAGGCGTGAAAAGGTAACAAACAAACAAACTGTCCTTCGCATTTATAATATTAGTTAACAAGTTAGGATATTCTGTTGTTGTTGTTTTAACTTCTGATGAACTGTCATCGAACAACTGTTATACTCGTGCTTCTTGTTACTTTGTAAAATCAAACCCAGCGCCAGATCCTCACAACAATTTTACTTTTGTCAGTGTCATTCCCTTCCTCCGTACTGGAGACAACGGAAGAGGAGGTGACTACGGAGTACTACGCGCCCAAGGACCTGATAATAGGCGCCACAATCTACATCCTCGGGAGACGGTTCCTCATCGTTGACTGCGACGCATTCACCAGGACATACTTCAGGTCAGTAGCTTTATATACCTAAGCATATTTAAATGAAAAAAAAACCGAGGCACCTAGACAAGCAAAAGGAATATCTCAAGGCAGTGTAATAGGTCCAGTTATGCATACTGTCAAACTTGTTTTGCCTGTTGTTTTCTTTCCGTCTAACGAAAAAGTTAATTATTATACAGGCTGTCGTTTTGCATCCTTATCAAATTCAAGTCAAGAAAACCTTGTCTAGAGAGTACCTACATAAATGATGATGAATTACTATATCGTATAGATTTAGTATCAGTAATCATGCAATTTGTCTTGGTAAGCGCACATCGGTTGATATACATCCTACAAAATATTGTGAAACACAATAAAAATTGATAACAAGACCATAATAGGTTTTTATGATCTAATTTGATCGTATGGAATGCTCTACTTTGTTTTTACGACTCATAACTTGATCAATATATTCTTTTATTGACGTTATGAATGCTGTAAGTAATTGAACTCTTCTAATTATTATGTCATATTTAAATGGCATAATAATTGCATGTGGAAAATTGCCAAGGAATTCTGCAGGCATCGTATATTCTATCGAATCCCGTAATATGCTAGGCAAGATAAATATAAAGTATTACCACTGACGGGCGGCCTACTGTGAACAATCATTTGTAGTCGCTTTCAGGGCATATTCATATATACGGATATTTAATGGTATGCTTGATAATTGGTGTTAATCTCCTAAAAAAGACCCAGACTTGAATGCAGTATGCAGGACGACCAAGGACGATAGCTCGGATGCGTCCGAGCAAATCATGTGGATAGGTGTTGGGTGCATAGCATGCTAATCTTCGGTTTTCCTTCATCTGCATATATTTGTGAGTTATAGGTCGAGCAGGAGGGTGATCCTGTTCCCTGCATCCAATATCACGATTTTCACAAAGTAATGCCTGATTTCTTAACTAATTTACGAATATGAAATATAATCTTATATAAGGAAAACAAATGTAGTCCATCCTACTATCATATAATCTACCTACGTATAACCATAAAAAGAAAACAAGATAAGGAAAAGGAGGAAAATGATATGTGGGGTGACTTCGCAGAGATTGTGAACTTGTGGTTGTTAGTAAAATAGTTTCCCTTGCATATCCGTTAGCGTCCCCCGGCATGTTGACCACGCCGCCATTTGTCTCCGTCCAGCCTGGCCCACTGTTTACTCGACTGCGCTAGAAATATTGCCACAGATTACAAAGGTGCAGTCTCTGGAGCGAGGCAAGCTTTTATTAATTCAGTTTTGATGAAAGTCTGTGGTTGAACTGATTTGAGAATAAAAGGACACAGATTTTTATTTTCGTCGAACCTAAATAGAATTATCTATTACTTTATACTCCTGGTACATAGTCCCTATAAATACTCTTGATGTTAGGTAGAAGCGTTTGTCGCGTTTTTTTTTTGAAATTATGAACACGTTTTTGACCCCTGAAATTGTTTGGTCAAATATTACAGCAAAACCATTTAACGCAAATTACCATCGTGCGCCGTCATTGAATTAGCAGTAACAGCAGTGCAAGGGTTCAACAGCAACGGCAAGCAAAATCTGATCCGGATTTCCAGATGGGACAGGCTTTTAATATTCACAATCTACTAAACATACACTCATTCAAAGGGTTAACTGACTATTTCCTTGCTCCCAAGTTTCTCCAGCGAACGATGTTTTTCCTCATTTTTTTGTTTATATTATATTTTTTTTACCAAAGGAAAATTAAAAGCAAAGTTGTTTCCCGTTTCCTGGCCGTATTTTTGTTATTTTTTCTCGAATGTTAATTACGTCAAAAAGTTGGACGTCTCTGGGTTTAATAAAAATGCAAGTCGACCCCGTCTTCTGTTGGACTGGTTTTATATTTTGAAAGGTCTCCTAGCGTAATTTGCCATAAAGAGTTTTCCAGGCGGATTACTTGACGGCTTTTTGCCGATTTCTTTTTTGAGAAGGATTAAGAAATTGCCAATAGGAAAGGAATTAAGTTGAGAATCTTATCTGACAACACTGCTAACGAGATAAAAGGTTATATAGGGCTCAATTTCATGGAAATATTTTTGCCTGCCAATGAGAATTCTTTAGAACCATCAATTGGGTTTACTAAATTTTCGTACCAATTTTAGAATGCTTTAGCAATAAACTAATATTGAACCTGTAATTACAAACTACGAATATATCAGTGTCTGCCTAAACCAATGCCTCTAAAATACCTACATAATTATTTAGTTTAACTAAACTGCAACCGCAAATAAACAATCCAAATCGATGCGATTAGCTCATCAACATTCAATTAACACATAATCAGAAGGCTAACGCACAAAACTAATATTAACAAGTTCCTACAGCATCACATTAGACATACTGTCACGAATGACAATCACATAGAAGTGGTCACTATTTCATTATATGTGAGCCTCTAGGCATAACAAGATCATTCGAGTGAATTGTGTAGGGTAAGAACACCAATTAGCAGGCGTATTTTATGTTTATGCCAAGTTTTCGATTGTTTAAGTTGTATTATTCACCGTTCTCGTCTTTCAGGGAATGAGGAATTCGATTAAATCAATGTATCCGAACTAACCGATGAAAGAGAAACATACAGTTGGTATAATTTTCCCTACCTACGTAATTTATGCGACAATATATTTTTCCAGCGGCAAACTTTACTATCCCGTGTGTTGGTTTGAAATGAGCCCACGGCAAGTTCTTTTTTTAAATCTCATTTATGACACGCTAAGGCTTCTCATCAGTGGATTGTTTTTAAGAATCGAATCAATAGTATTCCAAAGATACCCTACATACAAACTCACAAAATCCGCACGCTCTCTCTCTTTATCAAATTATTAAGTATGGCATAGCATGAGGGAAGGGTAGCCCTGGGTTCAATTCCTGCTTGGGCAAAGTCTTATTAGATTTGTCCATCAGGAATTTCCAAGTAGCAGCCACGGAGTCCGGATTATCCTATTACATGAGACTTAACATAACTGACAAAATGTAGGTGGGGTATTAAGTAGTAACGTACACCTCTACATAACCATTCGACGATTACAGGCGTGATGTATGTATGTACTAATATAGTTAATAACGTAGGCATTATTGAATAAGAAAGTCCCTTTCGAAAGCTTTCTAAATTACCTTAAAAATCAAGGCACCAAACAAAAACATCAATTAAGGTTTTAAACATTTATGCAAGCCAAATATAAATTCCATTACGCTGAGTCGAATGAAAAACAATGTACCAAATTCAATTATGTAGTTTCAACCTTCATAGTTCAAACTAATTTAATTAGATTTGCAGCTGAATAATTAATTCGCGTACCTACACCTGCTCTAACGTGGCTGAACGGGGGATATATTTTTTGCTGTGTAGAATATGACGTGTGATGAAAATAATTATATTAACCTTATACTAAAGACATACACTGGAATGATAGGGGTCGCCAACACTTCACTGTTTCTTTTATTATAATAATAAACATAATTATGGACAATGGACATTGACTTGATTTTTTTGTGATAATTAGTCAATATTTTGTTCTTATCTCCTATGTCCCATTAAGGACCAGGTAGGCAGTAGCTTACTATTGCCTACACTAGTTTGGTAGGTATTGGGTGCATGACAAGTTTTTACGAAGAAATTCGTGTCTCAATTTAAGCAGTTCGGTGTACACCCTTCCCTTCAGGCGACTTTTGTATCTTGTGTGAGATAGTAGGCAGCTGGTAGGTACTTCCAAATATTCCTTTTACTCATATCTTCTTTATAGTTTCAGTACTGAACTTGGATTTAACGAAAAAGTTTACTCCCTAGTGCCTGAAGGCACAAACGGAGTCAAAAGATTCCCTATTCCTAAGCTTATCAAAAATTCAGAGGGCAATTCTGGCTTATTTATTTTTAAGTATCGGCACAAAGCTTCTGATGTGGTGTTTAATCCTAAGAAAACATTGCTAACTTGACTAGAAGATATATACAAAAAATAAAGAATCAATCTTCAAAAAATAAACGGTTTTCTGACAACTGGTGCTGTCACCGTACATTAGAGTAGTCCCTCTCTGTTTGCTTATTTTTTTTGTTTGTGACAGTGAGTGATCACAGCTCTAGTGCAGCTTAAGCTCGACGCTCTATTATACAAATTAGCACCCCCACAACCCACATAGTTAATAATCTTTTCTTTTGCGTCGCGTCGTTTTGGAATAAGTAATCTGCTGTTTTTCAATGCTTTATAATGACATGGCTATAAAATCTGAATGATTTTTATAAAGGGCCTGCTAACCTATTAATATATAGCAATTACACTTATAAACTATAGTATAGTTTTGGTAACGATAACTAGATGGTATAACGTGCTATTTGCCGTTGTGGCACTAGCTGTCAAAAGTGGTCAAGCTGTCATTCTTTTCCCAACTATGTTGGGGTAACCTAAAGATGCTGGTGACGGCCCCGGGGGAATGCATAGCCAGGCAGCCATTTTGGCCACGGCAGGGATTGCGCAGGTCGTTGCAAGGATCCGGCGTTTGGGTCTTGAGGTGGCTTTGCACAAGACATAGGTTATCTGTTTTCATGGGCCTCGGAACAAACCGCCACGGGATTTCCACATAGTAGTAGGAGGTGTCCACGTCGCTGTCAAGTCGACGATGAGGTATCTGGGGCTCGTCCTTGACAGCCGATGGGACCGCACATTCAGCAGCTAGTCCCCAGATTGATGAGCACTGCAGCTGCTCTTACGCGGTTGCTACCTAATCTGGGAGGACTCTTACCGTAAACTATACGTGGGGATCGTGCGGTCCATGGCTCTCTACGGGGCATCCGTGTGGGCAGACACCCTGATGGCGTGCAATGTCGCAATACTGCGACGACCGCAGAGAGCAATGGCTGTTAGTAGTATGTTAGTGTATAAGGGGATAACGTACGAACTCCAACGAGGCAGCAACTCTCCTGGCTGGATCGACACCCTGGGATATGGACGAAAAATCCTTGCGTCCCTATATCGCTGGCGGAAGGCAGAACTAATGTGTGGTCAGCGGCCGGTTCCCCGGGAAACCGAATTACGAAGGGTCGACCTCCGTCAGCTCTTAGTAGCTGAATGGAGGGAGCGACTTGCGCAACCCAGATGGGGGCTCGTCACAATAGAGGCGGTAAGGTAAGTTATGGAGGAGTGGCTGGAGAGGCGGCATGGCGCCCTCAGCTTTCGTTTGACGCAGGTGCTTATGGGACATGGATGCTTAACGATCTCCGGCCACCTTAACGTGGGGGTGAGATGTCGTCCGACCGGCCAGGCCCACAGAAGTAGAGCGCAGTGGACTTTCTGCTCCTTTATAGAGAACGTGCGGTCGCTGGCCGGACTTGATGATGAGGCCCGCCGGGAAAGGTGGGCTGATACCAGTCGGAGGTACGCGCGAATGTACTTGTATCTCCCGGGACCCCAACCCCATATTAGTAGGAACAGTAAGTTTTTAGTCGGTTAGAGTCTGACATAACCCCCGCTGGCCCCAGGCGGAGAGTATCCATGAAGATTTTCCCACTCAAAAAAAAAAGGTCAGTCTGCCAAAAACTGACAAATGTTCTACTAATCAACTGCTCCTAACATTGTACTGTACACAGTATGACACTGTGTTAACTAAATCATAGCTACAAGTACCACATCATCATTGTCCTCGCCGATAAATCCTGGCATTAAGTGCTACATGAACCGAGACGGGTCCCAAGTTATCGTGAATGGAGTCACTGTGATGTTCTCTCTACCGTTAATTAGCCGTGTTTGTCTTAATGGGGACATTCCGCTTCCATAGCTCGATAATTACACCATTGTATACCACGTTCTATTATTATGAGATCTTCTGTACAGTCTGTTACACTGCACATAATGTTTTTGCAGTTATGAAGACTTGAAAACGGTTTAGGAACTTTCATAATATTTATTAAGATTTTAAGAGACCTATACGAGTATTATGTTCTAACTAGATGAAGCTAAACAAATTGAATGTTCAAGCTTTTAAATATAAAATAATTAGCAGGCAAAAATACGTCGTAAAGTATTATTTATATTTTATATCTATACAAGAAAATAAAATGAAAGTGTCTGTTTGTAATAATAAAATAACAGTTTTTGACTGAATGCATTTGAAAGTAGGTATGGTACTTATAACAAAAATAAATGCGACATGCGTTTGGACTGCTGCGCTGCGTGTCGCGGGTTCGATCCCCGCACGGAACAAATATTTGTATGGCCTACAGATAGTTGTTTCGGGTCTGGGTGTGTTTGAGTATGTGACTTTGAATGTTTGTAAACGCACTCACGATACAGGAGAAATTCCTAGTGTGGGGCAACGTTTTTTATAAAACCAAACCAACCAACCAAATTTAAATATTTGTCTGTCTGTCCGTCTGTTTGTACCGGTTAATCTCCGACACGACTGGACCGACCGATTTAGACGGGATTTTTACTGGCTGATAGCTGGATTAACTATACTTATAAAAAAGGATTAGAGTACCGTACAAAAAACACTACACACTTGCAAAATCCAATTCAAATAGGGAAGTAAGTTTATGTTAATTAATTAACGACTTACCGTACGTTTTACCTTTTCCTTACGTTTTTACATTAACTGCCGTACTCAGAGAGATTTAATGATTACTTAGGCCATCGCTTAGTAAAGGTTTTGACAGTTTAGTCATACAAAAGTATGTCAAATCTTTACTAAGTGACGGCTTAAGTAATCATTAAATATCTCTGAGTACCGCAGTAAGTATTATTACTTATTAAGTATTACTTAGTAGTATTTTAGTATTATTAAGTATTAGGTATTACTTTTATTAGATATTGTGTATTTATATACACAATATCTTTATCTCTAAAATATCATATTATCCAAAAGATACTATATTTAAAACGTTGTTTTTCAGTTATACGTACACTGTACCCACTATTCTGTACAGCCAAGAATATTGTGCGCACTAACTCGTTAGTAATTACCTGCAAAATACACGTGTTTTCAGCGAATACTTAATAATGCACTTTGTGGAAATCTGCGCACACCGTTAACATATTATAAAGTATTCAACTTGATTAGCGAGCTTCAGCAGCTTGCGTTAGACTTTACATCATGCGAATGGAAATTCTTGATACTGTGTACTTGTGTACCTTATTCACAATATTTGCTTTTAAAATACGTATTTATCTACATGTATTTTAGTTGTGTTTATATAACATAATATCACGCCTGTAATCCCCGAAGAGTTAGGCACAGGTGTACCACCTAAAAGTACACCTATATTTCACCAGGTATGTTTAAGTCCGTCCGTCCGTCGTCCGTGGCTCCTACTGAAATTTTCCTGATGGAAAACCATAATAACACGAGAATCGAACCCAGGTCTTCATGCTCAACAGTCGCTCTTGCAGCCACTAAACCAACGAGACAGCTACATGTATTCAGTTGATTACGCGAAACTAAGTCAAGTGTAGTGGTTCGGAATTCGAAAATTAAAAAAATGCTTTAATTAGCTAGGTTTTCATGGAAAACAACTTCCTTGACGCAATTTTCCCAATTTCCTAATAACTTTTACAACGAATCATCCGGATCTACATGCTTAATGCGCATAAAAGAAATACAGTGTTAGTAATATACGAGGGCAATGATTTACCGCTGGCAATAATATTTCTACGCCAAAGTACCTACCGCCAAGATTTGTGTGCGTAACCGAATTAGCTGGATTGATCGCTACATACTTGTACCTATATGTTGTTTGTATTTCTTGAGGCAGAGCTTAATCTAGAGACCCGCATATATGCGCCTTGTGTAGGTACGCGTATATACCTGATGTACCTACCCACTCGAACGAACATAAATATTTTCATAAGCTTACTTGAATTCAGTCGTTCAAATTATACTGTTTCAACAGCTCAGTTCTCTGCATGCCGTGTACTGAGTAAGAGGTAAATAACAGCAGGAATTTGTTAAATAAGGGTCAATTAAGCGCGAAACAGTATTGATATCGCTCCGCTTTCAACATGCTCTTATTACGTTACTGCGCTCCGATATAAACTACCTATTTCAGAATTAAAACTTTCGCCACGGAAACTAGGATCTTAAAGGGATTGCTTTTAGAACTCTTCTTATCATCTTAGACTCTCATTTCAGCAGCTTTTGTCGGATCGGGTACGTAGGTAGGGTAGATACCTATTTCATTTAAAAGCCAAATTTCCGCGACGATGTTTAATTCAGTCAATTTCCTTTTACGGTCCTAAAATCGTAATTTTCAGTTTCTAGTAAACCCATTCGGAGTTTAGTATGTAGGTACCTCATTTTACAAGCTGAAATATAAGCTTACAAAACTGCATATTCAATACAATATGTACACACCATCACCAACACATTTATGTAAACACAACATGTTATATTCCACGAGGGAAAACCTTCATTACTACGCTATGATTAAAACTTTGATGTAGACACATTTTAATTTAATATTCAAAGGAATGGCCCCTTTCTAATTAAACACGAGCGCGCGTTTTAATCCTCTTCAAAAGAGGACGAAAAGAGTACCCTTGCTTCTTCGATGGTGCGGATATGTGTATAGAACGTTGGATGAAGTTACGACAAAAAGAACACGATATATCATGAGAAAGGACTAAGGGCCAAAATACATGACACGACAGTACGTCGCGCGTCGCCGTCGTCCTTGCGTCGTATCGTGAGTCGTGACATGTTACGACCTCGTGTACCGATGGCATGTCATGTCGATGAAAAGGACAACGAGCCCTGCCAATAATAGAAAGAAAATCAACAAAGTGCATTTTTAGGGTTCCGTAGCCGAATGACAAAATACGGCCTGTCTGTCCGGCTGTCCGTCCGTATGTCACAGCCATTTTATTCGGAAACTATTAAGGCTACACAGTTGAAACTAGGGGGGGAGGTGAAGACCCTGCTTCAGATGCCTGCGAAGGTGCTGCTTCAGATGTAGGTTCCGTAGTCAATATGGAACCCTTATAGTTTCGCCATGTCCGTCTGTCTGTCTGTCTGTCCGTCCGAAAATCATGGTTCGGAGGCAGGTTGCAGGCAGGGTTAATCAGTTTAGTAAGTTCACATATTTTGATGGGCAACTACGGAACCCCACATTGTGCGTGGTCCGACATGTACTTGGCCGGTTTTCACCTTTAACGTTGGTTCAATGTTGATTGGTAAAATTTGACAGTTTCGGGAAGCTTGATATGCTAGCGCCTGTATAATCATACTACGACACGACATCGTATCGTGATTTCGTCAAATCGTGTCTGTGTTCTAGCCCTAAGGGTTAAGCTAATAAGGACTATTATGAACTTTGCAAAGGATGTCATGTGTTCTTTTTTACAGAACGGATTTAAAAACTCCGTAGGTACGTTTGTGAAACGAAATGAATGGAAATAAAAGAGTGTCTACGTATCTACTCGTTAGCGTTCTTTGCGTAGGTAGGAATACTTGGAAAATGGCATACCTGGATTCCCGGAAATGCAAGCATAGGTACATAGGAAAACGGAAATTCGTTTGTCGAAGCGGAAATACGCGCAAGTTGCTGGAATAGTAAATTTTGATACAATACCGGAAACTTTGTCATTGCAGCCGGAAGGCAGAATTTACGGTGTTATAGAGCCGAGAATTGCAGGGACAAATTAAATCATCGTTTCATAACAGTTAATGTCAGAAATAGTTTTTGATCCATTCTTATAATTATGTCTTTGAAAAATGTTGTTTGATACACGTGGGCATTTGTCACTGAACTTCTTGGGTCATAACACCTTCGCTACTTGTACTCTCTTATGGCATTACTTTGTGGGGTAATTCGACTGAAATGATCAGAGCATTTCGGGTACAGAAGTGTGTAAGGGCAATATCTGGTGTCTGGTTTTTGGACAGCTGTCGACCATTATTTAAGAAACTTCGCATTTTGCCGTTACCCTGCATTTATATCAGGGAACTATGTGTAATGCTAGTAAAACAACATCTGCATTACTTCCGTATGCAATCAGAGGTAACTAACAAGAAAGCTCCTCCTTGAAACAAATATAAATTCGAATTGAATATACCTTATTGAAAATTACAATTGTTTAGAGAAAATGTATACATTACTGCGATGCAGGTATATAATAAGTTGCGTAACTCATTCAATTAGCTTCATAATAACATGCTTAAGAAACAGCTGATAAACTGGCTATTGTGTGATTGTTTTTATGACATTAATGAATTCATGCACTTCTGTAAAAAATTTAGATGATAATTAAATTAATTATGACCTAAATATTTTTTTTTTTATTCACTATGACATTCAATTTAAATTTTTATATGACATTTTAATTTCCATGCTTATTATTTTGACATTCAATGTCAGATGTTTATACCTATTATTTATTATAAAACTGACATGGTACCTATTCATTAAAATATTATCTTAAGGTCAATAATTATAGACTGTAAAATGTAGGTACACCAGATAATATGGTAGAATGTAAGAAACCTTTTTACGAACTTAACACCATACAATGTACAACTGCATTCTTATAAATAAATAAATTCTATTCTATTCTATTCCACAGGCTCGGGTTTTAAATTCAAACCCGAGCCTGTAGCGAAGTTGTCGGCTGCAATGACAAAGTTTCCTCTCTTGTATCAAAATGCAAAATTATATGGGTAATAGTTTTAGTCAATATCTGAACTTTATAATGTTTGCTTATCCGTCTATAATAGGTATGAAGGGGAATTGTTAATACCCCAAGGGACGACTCCTAATGAAAAGCTTTTTTTCTTTTACTGCGGTACCCATGTAGGTAAATGAAATATACCTAATATGTAGTTCTTTATTAAGTTTTCTCAGCCTTTTTTTTCAGAAATCATTAAATATGTAACCCCTCTCGCTCTGGGCAGAGCGGAAGGGAGTGTCAGACTTCTACTGACTAAAAACCACCCATGTTCCTTTTTAGCCCTTTGTGTCGAGGCCGCGGTATCTCTTTCGAACAACTCGCAGCCCCGACGGGCAGTTTTCTAAGCCCTGAGGTCTTGAGGAGTTGCAATGTGTTAACTAACCTTCTCACTGATCACCAGGGCTATGCTGAACATTGAACAGCCGGAGCGTGTTAAGGTGCACAAAAAGGAAATCAAAGAATTCCCCAAGGTGAGGTCCCCTTTAACATGTTTCATAATTTCAGAGTCCTTCTAGACTAGTTATTATGAAAGTTGACAAACAGTTTTTGACGTGTCAACAGCAAAATTCTTTAGGTTTTGGAAAATTGGCTCAGAGTACTGAATGACATGAACTAATGTACAGTCGCCACCGCATCAAGAGTGTATCATCTATGGCATCAAGTTACTATAAACTGTCAAAATTCTCCAAATGATTTTAAACCATAAAATGTTGACGGTTAAGTTCAAAATCGTATGAAAAACTTAACGGTTTGCGGTTACTTGATGCGTAAGCGACTGTATTTATTTATTGTTATTCATTCCACGTGCAGTCCATCCCACCGCACATCGGTATCGGGGCTCCCGAAGACACCCTGATGTCTTGCTACGGCCTCGTCCCCAAGGCGCCACACAAGGACATCATCAAGTACAACCTCAACGCTAACAAGGTAATCTTTATACAATAAAGACGAGGAACATTTTAACTGCTTGGCCACGAACTAGGCGCTCAAGCGATACGCGTGTTGCAGCAACGACTCATCTACCTAGTCTTTTAGCAACTGTGTTGGGGTCGGCTTCCAGTCCAAGCGGATGCAGCTCAATACCAGTATTTTACATGGCGCGACTACCTGTCAGACCTCACCGGTATCATATTATCCAGTTAGACTTCGGTAATACCGTAATACGATACCCTGCATGTGTTACAGCAACGACTGCTGAGATAATATTAGAAGTGGCTTAAACCTTAGCGCATGCTACGAGTTACTGTGTCATGACGCTTACTCATACGAAGTTAACTAGTTATATACCTATGTGTCTCTTGATGCATGTCTTATCGTCCGAGGTCGTGGAGGGGGCGTATTAAGTGTCATGAACCTGGTCAGCTGCGAAGAACTGTCAAGGACGATGGTGATCGTATTGTATGACTTCGATTAAAATGCTAAATCTGTGGTTATGTTTTTAAAACCTGCCAGTGAGCAAAATGACGCTCGTTTTGAAAACCTGTCCGTTGTGCGTATAAACGCTAATTAAAGCACGTCATGAGAACAAACAATTATCTCTGATGAATCGCCTTTTTTTCTTTAGTAAGAATCATCTTGTAATAGGTAAGTCTA
This sequence comes from Diarsia brunnea, assembly GCA_949774965.1. NCBI lineage: Eukaryota > Metazoa > Arthropoda > Insecta > Lepidoptera > Noctuidae > Diarsia > Diarsia brunnea. Next base: position 11,366,816 of record OX458998.1, read on the forward strand.
AAATTAGGTGTCATCTGGTTCAAACCAGTTCAATAAATCAATGACATTTCGTAATATAATAAAATAGTTATTTGTGCAACAAGAGAGCAAAGTGGGTTTTTGCTGCGAGTGTTGATTTTGAATCCCGAGTAAGCGAAGGATTCAAAGGCACGAGATGCAAAAAAACTTTGCTCTCGTGTAACACACATAACTTTTCACTTCAGCAGCGAGAACACTTTAGGAGATAAAATAATAAACAGGAATAGATTGAAATAACTATTTATTGTGATTCAAAATAATTAACATTGTAGGTAGAGGTACCAATTCAATAAAATTAGCCTTATGCCCAACTGACATTCTTTTTAGAAAAGATACGAGTTTTGCAATATGCACGTTATGTTTTGTTTTTAAAGTATCTTTCAACATTGAGTAAATACTCCACATTGTAGATGATCGCCTCGTCTGTGATAAATCTAAAAAATATGATAGCAACACCGTCTCCGAAAAACTGCTTACACCCTTTGTAAGTCTCCATTCATTGAAGACATAGTATGCTTTCAGATATTTTTCGCGAGATTATTCAGGCAGGAAACTTAATTCTGCATTTTTTACATTATTCTTCAATTCTTCGGGTGTTAAATAGCAGACTTCGTCACTGGACTCACTCATATTTATTTATTACTAGCTGTGCCCGCGACTTCGTTCGCGTGCTTGTCGGAAACTAAAACGCGTCGCTTAGATAAAAGTACATTTAATCATTGCCCTGCGTTAACTTACTGACGCTGTAGAAAATAAGAAGAGAGTAATGCAAAGTACTGACTATGTCTCATACTAAAGTTTAGATAGATGGGTGTTTGTTAATCAACCACGTCAGAACGGCCGAACGGATCTTGAAGAAATTTGAAACAGGTACATTATAGTCGACAGGCAGACAGATTGTCGTTGGCGCGTTCGTGTTCCACGCGCGCCTCAAAGATATGTCAGCAACAATTAAGGGGCCCCAAAGGGACGTCTGCCGGGGCTGAGGGTTGTCCGCAAGAGATACCATGGCCCCGAAACACAAAGGGCTAAGAAGGAACGTGGGTGGTTTTTAGTCAGTAGAAGTCTGACACTTTCTTCCGCTCCGCCCAGAGCGGGATGAGTCATTTGATAATTTACGAACCACAAAAAAAAGGGGGGACCCAGGTAGCATTTTTACGTCATTATGTCGTCCGTTTACGGTACTGCTCGACGTAAGAGACGACATGTCGTGACGTCGGGGGGTCCCATCAGATGACGTCAATTTGTCACAGCCTCAAGACGTCAGTTTACAGACGTTACGTATACGTCATATATTAAATTAATAGGGACGTTACTGGGCCGTACAAATTAGGGCAGCCACTGACGTTGGAGTAACGTCACATACTGAATTCATAGGGACGTTACTGGGCCGTACATATTAGGGCAGCCACTGACGTTGGAGTGACGTCATATACTGAATTCATAGGGACGTTACTGGGCCGTACATACTAGGGCAGCCACTGACGTTGGAGTGACGTCATACACAGGATTCATAGTGACGTTACTAGGACGTACACATCAGGGCCCCGAGTCTGCTATTCAATAGTGTCAGAATGGTCTATCATTGATCTCATAATTGTTGATTTTGACAACACCAAACTAGTCAAAATCAACAATTATGAGATCACTGATAGACCATTCTGACACTATTGAATAGCAGACTCGGGGCCCAGGACTTACGGGGCTGCATATTAACCCATTTATAACGACCGATCGTTATAAAGATCAGAAAAATACGTGACCAATACCCTCAATTTAAAAATAATAACGAGCGGATAACTGTTGCTTATTGTATACCAATCGTCGCAGTGATCCTTTGACAGTGTCTTGTTGCACAGAAAATTATATTATTATCATAATTTTGAAGTGCTTTTGTGTTTTAGTTCGTATTAGCGTAATTAACTTTCACTATGTCTTCGAAACGGTAAGTGTTTACAAATTATATTATGATTGATATTTATTTTATGCACGTTTTTTATAAATTTATACCCTGTCTAACAAAACTGTGAATTAAAATTTGATCTTGTCATATCTGTTATATAAAACAAATGATATTATATTTGATGATCGTTTTAACGATCGGTCGCAATTTAGGGATGTATTTCTAACATTCAGAGCCAGGAATACCAATAAATCATTGTCACTCAATAAAATCGTTGACGAATTGGAGCAATTAGATGATGATGCCCCATTTCCAAGAAACATAATTATTTACCACCTGATAACGCGAATGCTGATGTCACAGATGAAGATTCTGGTGATGAGGAGTTTGGAACTCTGAACAATCGTCCAGGTTTGATTTGGATGTCATATAATCTTTTCGTTATTTTCTCATAGTTGATATATTTTTTTTTCTATCTAGGTTCTCAGCTAAGAGCTCCTGCTGAGATAGAATACATGTGTTCCGAAAGTGACGAGGACCCTTGTCTTCTTTAGCAAAAAGAAATGGAACTACCGAAGAACCCCTAATTGTGGAAGGTCATCAACCTAAGCCATCTACATCTAATTCAGCTCCAGTTATTAGCAGCTCGTCAGCCACCCGTCTTCCTTTTGATGATCCAACCGTAACAAAAAATCAAATTTATATTTGGAAAAATCGCCATAATGCTCACGACCGGCCACAATGGCAAGAAAACTACGGCACAAGACACCACCAAGCACCCATGTATTACTTTGACTATATGTTTGATGCCTCTGTTATCGAATTATCGGTTTAATTATATACAAATATTTACATGATTCAAAAGAACTAAGTGGGTAATGTGACAACGAGTGAAATGAATTGTTTCCTTGCTATACTTCTCTACAGTGGATATATCGTAGTTCCCCGAAGATACATGTACAGTCATGGAACGCGCCATGGAGAGAGCTATGCTCTGAATTTCTTTGTGAAAATCCGAAATGAGGAAATTCGCCGAAGAACCAGGGTCACCGACATAGCTCTCAGAATATGCACGTTGAAGTGGCAATGGGCAGGCCACATCGCTCGAAGAACTGACAACCGATGGGGAAGAAAGGTTCTCGAGTGGGGACCACAAACCGGAAGACGAAGCGTTGGTAGGCTTCCCACCAGGTGAACCGACGGCATCGTGAGAGTCGCCCGCAACCGGTGGATGCTAACGGCAGGCTGCCGTTCGTTATGGCGGTCTATGGGGAGGCCTTTGTCCAGCTGTGGACATCTTATGGCTGATCTGTCTTTTAGAATTACGCCATGTCGAGAGATAGATTTACATTACATTTCATTTAGATAATAAAGCCTTTTTCATAGTGATATCTGTGTTTCTTTAATTTAAAATAGGATACAATCGATAAAGTGGTAGTTATATGAGCGTTAACCTACCCGCCTATTACTACTGATCGTTAAAACGATCCGCATTTTCCGAGCTTTCCTGAAAACTTAGTTTTTTTTTTGGTATTTTTCCATGTTTATCATATGTATCAAGGTAACAATACTAAAAAAGTACTGGGATTCGAGCTAAAAAAAAGTTTCAGTAACAACTGGGTTAATATGTAGCATGGGTGGGTAGATAGCAGGCATCATATCCACGTACCCTGAATATAGACTCTAGGATTTTTATGGATGCAACTAAAAAAAACACTATGTAAGTAGCATAATAATTTATATTCTTAGTTTTATAAGTACAGTCACTTATTTTATGAAAGCGTTTTTCGATAAAAACACGGCTCAAGATTGTTTACCTTATTTCTATTCCAGAAAACAATTTATACAAGTTATAATTAGGTAATTTAGTAGTTTTTATAATATCTTGTTTTAAAATGTGTGGTAAGGTTATGACTTAAAATAACATTGTTATCTCTATGCCCACTATCGGACTACTAAACAAAAAAAACACGATCATAGGCTTGGCAATTTTAGATACATAAAGCCATGATTAAGTAGTAGTAGCTAAAAGTGGAGGCAACACAACATGCATACAACGATGAAATTTAACCTGAAATTCGGTGATGTTCGGAATTTCCAAAAAATAGCTATAACTGCTTGATGGGTATGCTTGACAATACATAGTTTGTTACCAAACTCCTGAATCTATTATTGTATTCTAATTTATCTATTTTTAATGCACATGGGGAAAATATAATATTGTCTATATTTCTCTTCATAGGTACTCGTAGTTTCGAAGTTTTTAAAGGTGTAGAGCTAAACACCTTTTTGGGTACATGAAACTTTTGCAGTTTTTCTGTTGGTACTTGTTGTTTAATTATAATTTTTTCACATACCATATGGTCGACAGCATAAAGCACCATAGTGGGCAGTTATTCCACTGCCAGCCACACATTCACATGAAGTCTCTTCAATTTGGCCACTTGCATGTTATTTTACATTTACCTCAAACTGCAGTCTTTTCATAGACGCTTTGCAAAGACCCTTGATAAATGTGTGTTCATTAACTGATACCGCCCTAATCACCACCAAAAATCTTGATTCATATAATCGCTGACCATCATCTGGCTTTTCAAACCTGTAAAATTTAAAAAATGTTTTATATTGTCAAATAGATAGGTAGGAACATTCAGAAGAATACATAATCTCATTATAGGAACATACTTACTCATTGTAATACAGATGAATATGCTGCTTCGTTAAAGAGGGAAGCGTTGTGCTGCTATTGATGTCGTGATAACTCTCTGGAGGTGGAAGATCCATCTTGGTATCATCAGTCTCATGTTGCTGTGGTAACCCAAAGTTCAAATTTCGATCAAATGATTCGATTCTGTAACAGATTTAATTTCTAGGTTACGGTCGTAGCTCGTGAAACATCGAATAATAATATTGTTAAAAAACTACTGTTTATGTACGTAAAAGTTAGTATAATTACTACGATAAATAAAGAACGACATGTTGCTATTCATAAAAGTAGGTTATTTGGTTATTTGCTTCTAATAGTAACAAGAAAATAGCATGTAAATACCTGTTGACCAGATCCGCTCTACGGCCTCCTCGGTTCTTCAGTTCAGTTTTTAATTGCGGTACAGTCCACGTAGAATACATTGTTCGCTAAGGGTTCGTTATAATAACAAAAAACACGCTAGTTCCTGATCTAAATAGTTAAAAGCCGAAAAATATTTGGAGATAGAAAATGACAGTGCGATGTTATGAGTCAAGCGATAGCAGCGCCACCTGTTCTGAGCTTTGCGAAATGTCAGAATGTCGTTCCATTCTACGAATAAATAATATGTATTTATTCGTAGGTTCCATTCGAGAAACTGTTAAAATTTCAAATTTCTATGCATAAGTACCGGTCATGTACCGGCTATACAAATCCTTGTTTTATTGTATTAGTATATTTGCCCTTAGTATTCGCTATGATGGTGGTAGACTTCACTCATGGAATTATGTCGGTCAGATGCATTCTATAAAATGTTCTTTTAAGTTCTTTAGCTCTTTGGGACCAGATACGTCATGCAACAGACGTCAACCGGAGGACAGATTTAGACTATTATGGGATAGACTGTAAAATGACGTCGCTAGGAGGTACCATTTATGACCTATACAGTACGTACAGTACAGTACTATAATGGTACGTAAGTATGACGTACAATAATGACGTTACTTTACTGACCCTAAATTGACTTAGGAATGTCGTCATTTTTTAGTCGCCGACGTCACCTGCTACCTGGGGATTAGAGGGTGTTTCGAGAGGGTACCTGTACCGAATCTGGGACATCGAATCTGAAATGGCCGCCACCTCCTTCTGCGAAGCAGTAATGCTAGCGAAAGAGGTGGCGGAACGTGAGAGGGAGACAACCTCTCGTCCCAGCCGCCGCGGGAGACGCTCCGGGCATCGGGGGCCACGTGATGGCTTCCGGCCACCGTAGGCGCGGGCCTGTGAACGGTGAGTAACGGGCTAGTTAATCGTTCGTCCGTCCTATGACGATGGAGTCGCGTTCGTGTTCCACGCGCGTCTCAAAGAGATGTCAGCAACATTGAAGGGGCCCCCAAGGACCGACGCCCGTTGGGGCTGCGGGTTGTTCGAAAGAGATACCGCGGCCTCGACACATAGGGCTAACAACACACCACATCTATATGACGACATGGTGGGCGCAATGGTTGGACGATTAACAGTACCACTGCGTGTTGCAGGTTCGATTCCCACACGGTACAAAAAAAATATGTCTTGTGTTTTATCTAATTTTAATTTAGTTTAAAAAAAGAAAAGTATTTTAATACTGTGTAATTGGTAAATTTTTATTTGTTGACTATTCACGAAACATAATGTTTGTATGTTTACTATCACCGCGGTTCAGAAAATGACATCAAATGAATAACGCCATCTGTCGAAGACGAAGATAAACTGCTAAAAAAGAGCGATCAAACACTATAAGGTGTAGGCTATGTAGATTTTGAAAGCAGCGTCATTTAGACTTATATCTACGTACCTTTTGCTATCATAACTTTTTTAAAGTTATCTTGTGAAAGCATTTAGTTATAAGTACCATATTCGTTCAATAGATGTCGTTGCTTGTCTCATTCTTGACCATAACGATAAGTTCTTCTTGAAAACTATAAATTCACATATCTTTTGATAGAGAGCACCGATTACGATGAAACAAAGACTAAGTAATAACCCAAGTTACGCAAAATATTTATGTATAAAAGTTACCTACATTCGTTTCGTAAATTTGACGTGATGCTTAGTCATCGAAACAGACAAACAGATAAACAGACAAACAGACAAAAATTCCAAAAATGCTGGAAATGTGTTCTGTTGGTTATACTTTAATACCCTGACAATTTTTTTTTTTTAATATTTTCGATGTACAAAAACGATTTCTCTACAGATTTATTATATGATAGATAGAAGATAGATAGATGATAGATAGAAGATAGATAGATAGAAGATAGATAGATAGAAGAAGATAGAAGATAGAAGAAGATAGATAGATTATTACTTTATTATCCAAATTTTATTGTACTTTCTAGCTAGCGTAACAGAGAATCAAACAATAAAAATTTGAATCCCGCTGTTTTTTTTTTTAAATTCGTTCTGAAACTACACTCGCGGTATTCTGTCTCAATATTAAAAATTGTTAAAACTATAAATAAATAAGTAGATACCTACATAATAAACTTTGTATTTTTTTCTTCGACATTCTTCATCTTGATTTAAATATAAAAAATATAATTCGATTATTCGAAATATAACAATTTTTCATTTCATCGCGTGATTTACAATATTACGGTTATCGATTTACAATATCGGTATCCGAACGTTTTATTGTTTGTTTCTTTTTTAGGCTTATAATAAATATGGAATTTGAAAATCAATTTTCGAATCGACTTGTTTCTATCTCTCGCTTTTTTCGTATCGAAGTGAAAGAGACAGAACAAAACGAAGTTGAAATCTTTAGAATTTTGTGAGTAGACCTGCACAGTTCTCGGTATTAAAAAAAAAAAAATTAAAGTTACTTTGTCTCACGCTCGCAGCAAAATCGAATTTTGCTCACTGTCTGTAAACAGCAAAACCTGCTTGTTTGAGGTGCTGAGGTGAAAAAGTTATTTTCCCACGTTTTATTTATTTATTTAAACAGGTACTTAAAGTTCGCACCAACGCGTGCAGCAAGTTAACAACACAGTCATTCATACACTATCTTAAAAAAAATATGCAATAATTAAGCATGGCTTTATTACTTTTTTTGTTTTTCGATGCAGATGCAGCACCTACAACATCTACTATATCGTATACAATAATACCTTGATAGACATTTATAAATAGATAGGTAGGTACTTAAATGCCATGGTCTTGACCTCAAGTTCAGCTCTCAATTAATTGTCTATGCGAATGATGACGTCATCATAACCTGCAATGTTTATCTTTGTACCTATTTACTTACACGACACGGGCCACGTACTCAGGAAACCATTTCAATGACAATAATTAGCCATGATTATGTCAGCTAGATGCTAATTGAGCAAGATCTATTGCCTCAATTCTGTGTCAGACAATTAGAGCAAGTAATCTAATTTGAATGATGTTGGTTTGTAATTGTGAAGTGCGGCGGCTAACTAATTGATTGATTTGTGGATTATGACGCCTGTCTTATTATTTTATATAGTATTTCGCTCGCGACTTTGTCCGCAAAAAATGTGATAGCTCGACTAATTTGCATGATATAAATAGCCTTCAGCACTCACGAATAATGTTTCTCTCTCTCATTAGATCCAGAGATTACCCCGGATTACCCCCTACATACAAACTAACAAGCAAATATTACCTCTTTACACTATTAGCTAAGACTTATTATGAAATAACATGGGTTTTGAATGTACCTATTTTGACATAATATTTTACATAACTCGCCCATGATACACGAAAAATCACATTAAATACTGAAGAAAAACTAGTACTTCACTTAACTTTTCTCATCTTCGGGAAAATTCTTTTTGAAATAAAATGTTATTCGCCGGCGAACCAGAAGGAGATCCAGTCAGGAAACATAAAAGTATCACTACTTCACAACTTGGATTGCTTTCCACCAACATATAATTCTTTGAAAAAGTTAGTGCATGTATTTCTTTCGGGCATCAATAAATAATTCTTTGATATTCGAGTTTGCAACTTGCGAGACTCAATTAAAGTTCCACAAAGAGTCGAGACTCGAGAGCGAGCTTCTCGTTGGTCTCCTATCTGCCAGATTCAGGTTATTATTGAGTTAATATTTCCTGGAATCGAACGGGACTTTAGATAGACTTAGCTCTATATTTGCATCTATTAAGGTAAGCTATTGTAAAAAAGACGAATTATGGTAAAAACCATGAAGGTTCAGGTTATTACAGGTAAGTAGGTAACACTTACGTAAACGTGGGTCGACCATAAACTGTAAAAAACTAACCAGTGGAGTATTTTGTCGTGTAGCTAAAGTCAGTTAGAGTTGCAGTTGCAGCTCACAGACGAAAAGTCAGTGCGTAGTGCTAGCGCTCCTCAATAACATCTTGTGCTTTAATTTTCAATGATTTTTTTCATACAGTACCTTCGTTACCTGTGCGAGCTGGACTGGATCCACCCCGAAGACATCGGTAGGAAGTTTGTGATGTCCTATAGCCTCGCAGACGGCTCCATCAAGATCGGGGAAGTACCTCGGAGGAACTCCGGCATCCGCGAGGGGAAGTTTCTTAAGGCGATGAAGCTGGAGACTCCTGAGTCGGATCCCAACTTCCCCACATACTTCACACCTGACAGGTTCTATATTGGTAAATATGAGGATGTTATACTTTATTACTTACAGCAATATTTTGAACATTTTCTACTTTTGTCGTGTCGGGTAAGGGTTACGGGCTATAATAAAGAAGAATAATTACACAACGAGCTTAAATCTGATAGCAAAACTGGCTGACCTTGATTGCACTTATTCTTAGCTTGTCGATAGAAAATTTTCATTAAATAAAGGCCCAAAATTTAGCTATGCGAACTCCGCTCGCTGATGCAGTTGTAAGAGCGTCAAGTATGCAGGAGTCCGGGCATGCATGCAGTGCAAGATAGAATGTAGGCCATTGTCTGTGGAGATGCACCGCATTCACACGCAAGAAGTGTTTTGTAACTGATCGCGTTGGAAAATCTTTAAAGCATTTAATAATTTAGCATCAGTAAAAAACAACAATGTCGTGTCCCACAAATTCTTCAGGCAGACACTCCAGCGGGGGCTGTCAGTTGCACTAGTTACTTAAATAATAACGCGGGGATCGAGCCCTGGTGGGGTCGTGGGTGGCGAGAGCGTCTGCTTTCGAAGTTCGACGTAAGAAGTTTTAGTTTCGCGAACACGGTTGACGTAGTCTAGGTTCGCAATGCCATAATACCAATAGTTAATATTGGTAAGATAAGGGACCGGTACCTAATCGAAAATTTACAATAGTTGTCACCTTGTGTTTTGTAACCACCAGCTATACCAGCTATGACATAGGTATGTAATTTTTTCTGTTTAATTAACAATTTTTTTTTTGTTTCTTTTTGTTTAATTATTCTAACAGATCAAATCAATAAATATGTATTACTATAACAGGTGTATCTTAAAGCATTCTTACTTACACCTTATTTCCATTACCCTTATTACGGATTCTTATTACGGAGAATATAATATATTGATGCTCAAACGACTTTAAAAAAAACTACATTTTACTTTTTTTAAACTTCCCTTCCTATACTTTTCAATTCATACATCAGCTACCTACTGTAAAAAATAAGTCTCAGCAATCATTTCTTGCGTAGTGTTAACAGTAAATGTGCAGTGTTTGAATGTACCTGTGTACAAAATGCTTGGTTCATGACTTCGTGAAGGACCGTTTACCTACACCCCGTACCTACAAGCAACTGTCCCTGCTAGTAAACTACTACTTAGATCTTTTTTATTGTCCTAGGAGTCATAGTGCCCGTGTTCAAGCATCGCTTCAGGATCATAGGATGCGACCTGTTCGTGTATCGATACATGACCGCGAACTCGGAGAAGTTCCCGCAGGAGGTGATCGACAATGTGCGCAACTACCATATGCGCGAGGGCAACTTGAAAGACGAACTTACGGTAATTAATTACATACTCATTTTAAAAAATGACATAGCATTACCTACATGTATATTATTGTATATTGATTCCTACATATAGGGTGTAAAAGTACCCTTAACGCAAACGAAGGGCACTTGTTCTCCCCACCACTGCGATATTTTTTTTGTTCTAGACCATACCTGGGAAAGTTACGGAGATATTGGGGGTCAAAGTTCCAAATTTTTTAAAGCTGTTTTTGTAGTTTTTCAGGTTTTAACTTTACTTAAATTACCTCCATGACCCGTTTACTATTCAAAGCATCCACTAGCACAATGTTTTAGGAGTGCTACTTTGAGTTTTACCATAAAATGTGATTTTTGACCCCAAAAAAAAAGTCATTTCCCAGCAAAAATTTTTGCGTAGGGGTACTTTAGATTGATGTACAGAATGCTTGGTGACGGGTGTGTGATGGGTTGATTTACACCCTGTTTATGAGCCTCTGGATGCGTGACGCATGGGACCGGTCAATGTGGTGTCACCTGCGGGAGGCCTATGTCCAGCAGTGGACATCTTTTAGCTAAAATTATGATGATATGTAATCCTTAAAGGGTAATGCAGTGTCGTCGAGCACACAGCGCCACATCAAGCTATACATTTCCAGTATAACATGGTTTTGCTTTGTATAGATTTCCCGTACAAAGAGAGATGAGAGAAAACTGGTTATGTATGAGCTTGATTTTTCGCTGTGCGTTCTTACTTATAGACTTATTCCAATGCTTATATGAATGCTGTCGTTTGTGGATTACAATACAGGCTAGCAATGGCTGACTGAAAAACATCGCAAATTACGATTAGGCGGTCATTCGTAATTTCCTTCATGATTTTTTTTTGCGTTAAAGTTATTCCAGCCGTTTCGGAGATAAGCCGAAACAAACAGACAATACAGACAAAAAATATTTTTTAGCTTTTGTTATAAGCACCGTACTTAGTTTCATACGCATTCAGGTAAAAGTGTCTGTTTTTTTGATATTACAATCAGACACTTCAATTTTTTGTATGTGCGTTTAGGTGTATTCATAATATAAAAGAATGTAAGTATAGATAGATCATTTTCTCCGATCTCTAGTCGGCCTTTGCCGAAGAGCAACAGGCAGACATGCGTGCGCAACTCGCGAAGATCGGCCAAGCGGCCGTAGCAGAACCAAGCGCGATGGAACGATGCCTGACTGCCTTGGACGTGGTGGAGGGCAGTGCCACACCGCCGCGACCTCCCACTCCGCCCATGACGACCGACGTCATCTCGTATGACGACTCATTGCGTGTCACACGGCAGAGGTAACACTGGGCATTTAAAACTGTAGCTAGTAGTTAACCACCAGCACCTGATTATCGCACTACTAGCTAAAAGTCGCACCCGTAGCCTAGGACCGTTTCTCAGCAACGACGGCTGTCTTCTGGCACCCACTGTGTGGCGACTCGTTTGGTGAAAGCCCTGGTAATAAAATACCAGCCAAAATGAATTACCAGCCATTGTGACTGGCGAAACTTAACGGCTGTTGGGTTGTCTTTAGCGTCGCTCGTGGGAAACTTAGGAAGATTCCACAACAGGAGGACACATTGGGAAGTCTTTCTTTAAAGTTTTTAGTGGAAGTGTTAAACACTGTAATGTAAAATACTATAAGACTAATCATTCACCGGCCTTTATCCCAATTTATTTGGGATCGGCGCAGCATGTCTTGTTCTTCCATACTTCTCTATTACTCGTCATATCAGCAGTCACCTCAGGAAAAAAAAGACTATAAGACTCTGATCATGAAAAGGTCGTTTACTTGACATTTACTCTAATGAGGATACCATTCAAAAATATAAAGTTTTAATAAAAGCAAAAATCGTATCTTTAAACCTGATTTCAGTTCTTTTTTGCCTACATAGCTACTTGGGTATTTTATCTTTCAAAAATGTTCGATCAGATCAATTCTATAAAAGTATCAAAAGAAAAATATGTGCCCGTCCAATCGTATTTTCCTCTACGATCGCAAAGGTTGCAGCAAACTTTTTAAAAGTTTTTCCAAAGTTCAGATAGAGATAAAATCTCTATCTGAACTTTAATAAATCTTTGATGAAGATTGCGTTATATCATATTTGTAGGTACAATCTATACCTATGTTGGAACATATCATAGGGATCATTTTATATGAGCATTGATCTAAACTCGTGAGAAAAGATATTATTATCCGTGACCTTACTACAAGTCACCTTGTGAAGAGTTCACGTTCAATCACCAACCCGTTTTATATACTTAAGATCTTTTAACGATTTATATACCTACTAAATTTAAATAATGAATTATGTAAGTCAAACGCTCTGAGCTAACGTTATAAACTTTTTCCATGGACATGATCTTCAGAAAAAAGTTCGAGGACCATCTTTAAGTAATCATTGCTCCGAATAAGACTCATGTTAATTTACAATGTTCAGCAAGCCGACGTGCGACAACGTAGCACCACTGAGGGGCATCCTCAAGTCTGGAGCGGCTCGCGATGACCACCAGAAGGTGGTATGCTTCAGCGGGCCTTCAGCTGAAGAGCACAGGGAGGCTAGGAGGCAGCCAGTTAGTTACCCGCCCGGTCAACAGCCACACTTCAACGAAGACGACGATTTTTGCGCACAGTACGAGGACCCGGTAAGTGCTAGCCAGCTTGAAGATGGATAGAGCTGCTAATGTCCAAGCTGCGCAAGATAGCTTGAGAAATCTACGGTGTATGCTGAGCTATCTGTTTTTAATGTCGAAACAGAGGGATCCAGTAGATAACTTGCCACCCCAAATGTCAGTGCCGTTAATTAGGTCCTCAAAGGAGCACGTAAGTATGTGGTCACTTAGGACAGTTCGACAATGTTTCGAGATTACGATGGCAGTCCTATGAAGAAAGCTGTTAAATCTGATGATCTTGTAGCACCTTTTACTTGTTACATGCTGTATAATGCCCGACAATTTGTATTTGCAGCGGGTACGCAGCCCCAATATCCCGTTTTCAATATTAATAGTAGTACTAGCTTATTCTAGGCTTTATGATTTACTAGCTGATGCGCGCGGCTTCACCCGCGTGGATGTCGGTCAAATTATATACTAAAACCTTCCTCTTGAACCACTGTCTATTAAATAATAAAAAAACCGCTTCATAATCCGTTGCGTAGTTTTAAAGATTTAAGCATACATAGGGACGGACAGACAGCGACAGCGACTTTGTTTTATGTAGTGAATCATCTCCACTAAATCCTTTACCCATTTCTATACCTATACGCAGGGTAAGGCGGAGCGTGTGGTGCGGCGTGCCGCCGAAACATGTCCGTATGAAATCATCCCGAGCTCGCTGGTCTCGACCAACATCGGGGACGACAAGGAAGTAAAGCCGCGACTGCCTGGCTACCTCGGCACTTATGATGTCGACTGCAAGGAGGTAACCCTGTCTTGTCTATGCAATCGTTTAACATTATGACATTTTCTCTGTAGCTTTAAAATACAATCAACACTTGAGACATTTCAGCTGGTTCTGTACGAAGGTAACGCGGATCCTGCGAGGCAGCTTGTGTTGTAGATCTCCATAGGGGGCAGTGATCACTTAGGCACTATCAGGAAAGCCATCTACTTGATTGCCAGCCTAATAACATAAAAAATCCGTAACAGAACTTATACCTTATGCACGATTATCTACCTAAATTCCCATCGAAATCCGTCTGCTCTAAAACACTAATTTTCTGCTTCCTTAGTGGAGGCCGAGTTTTATTTCAAGATTATAGATAGATATCGCACTCAATAAAATTTTATATCGTCGCAAATACGTGGAAGTTAGGAATCTCAGGCATTATAATAGACATCTAGGAATTCTGTATGAAGTCACCAATGAATTGCATTTTTAAAAAATGATGCATGGTGCGTGTAGTATTGTTACAAAACATTGGTTACCTACTTAGGACAACACGGTGTTTATAAACGAACTAATTAACGGTTTACATGCCTAGCTACGTACCTACTTTAGTTTGTCATGAAATAATCAAATGTATTGGTATATACCCACCCGTTTTGGTAAACAGCTTCAATTTGCCATATCTCGTAATGGAACATTGCGCAGCATCAGCTTGATTGCGCAATGATCAGGAAAACGACCGAATAATAAGATAATTACTGCGAGGGTTCACAATGAGGTCGATGGCGACTCATAGGTAGGTAGGTACCTTTACCTACTAGGTTCGCTATTTTAGTTTATTAATGCCGAGCAGGGCTATTGCGTATCTTTTTAAAGGTCAGTGGCTATCATAGTGTCCATCGATTAACTGTCAAATGGTTATGTTCAGGTACAAAATGGAACAACTTGACAGTTAATCGATGGACACTATAATAGCCACTGATATTTAAAAAGATACGCAATAGCCCTGCTGGTATCTTAATAATGCTCCAGTGGCCCAATGGCCGGTTGAAATTGAGAATGCCTAGATTATCTTAAATGACAATTTGCTTAAATAACATAATAGGTAAGCAAAAAATTAAAACGTTCCTATATTTTCTGCCCGTAAGGATATCGTGTAGGTAAACATTTCCGCCTCAGTGATTATTAAGTATTTAACGAACCATTGGTAAAAAGTTAACATTTTCCACGCTGTCGGGTGACCATGTAAATTATTAACTAGTGGACCGTTACCCATGTGAAAAACTACATTGGCAAACAAGGAGTAAAAGTAAACGAATGCTCGAGAAATCCATTGATTGTTTTGCCTTCTAGATTTTCCCACGTGCTCGTATTTCTTAACTTTGAGATAGCTTCATTAATAGGTACCTATTAGACATAATTATATCAAGCTAGGCTTACTGCGGTACTCAGAAATATTTAATGATTACTTAAGCCGTCACTTAGTAAAGGCTTGACATACTTTTGTATGACAAAACTGTCAAAACCTTTACTAAGTAAGGGCCTAAGTAATCATTAAAGCTCTCTGAGTGCGGCAGTAGCATTTTAAAATAGGGACCCGTATTTCAAAGGTCGTAAGGTTCGAGATTCAATTATCAAGCTGGCCGTGAAAACGAAGCTGGCTCAGACTAAATAATTACGGAAGGTGAAGGACAGAGTGTTGTACTGCATCTTGAGAGAGACTTATCTCCCAGGTTCAAGTCAGCTCCAGCTGTTGGCCACGATAGGCTGAGTTGATTGATTGTGAACTGGACCCTTCGATTTTCAAGATATCAACATCGGAAGGAGCTGATTCTTGCCAACATCTTCAACTACAATGTTCCTAAATTTTTACAGGTGCCAGACTATATGAAGCTCGCACCGGATGCATATGATAACGTCAAGCATCTGCGTCGTGATGTTCCCATCATCTCTCCAGCTGCCACGCGTATTGCCGACTATCCTCCATCTCCGGAGCCAACCATCGACTCGTGCATGCACCCGCCTCCGAAAAAAACCGGGCCCTGTGCACCTCCCAAAGAAGAAGACGTTGCGTTTGCCTGCCCACACGTTGAACCGAAGTTACCATGCTGTGACCCTGGTGAAAGGGATCGAAAACAATCCGCGGCTCCCAAATAACTTGATCCACGATTTTCGTTCTCTTTGACATTCTTTTTGGAAATTCTTACCTACATTCATTGTAGAAGATTTAACTTTTATAGGATAAATGGGTGGCCAATAACAAGTCGGTCTTTATTTCCTAGTTATTTATGAAACTGAACTGAAACTAGGCTAGGCTAGGCAATACACCTTTTAATTGATTTGTGTGATGTGTCAAGATTTAGCGACACTTATTATCATAAATAATTTATTTTTAACTTGAGCACTTATGAAAAGTTTGTAAAATTCGAGATGATACTCAAATAATGTAAACTTTTAAATAAAAAAATAAAATGTATGTGCCTTTTATGCCCAATTAACCTATTGTATTTCAGCCTGAAAAGTTAATTTTGCATGTAACGGTACCTAGACCACAGAAGGATTTATTATTTAGTAACCTTGTATGTCCCACTGCTGGGCAAAGGCCTCCCTCATATCTTTTAAGGTACGCTTTTCCCGCGCCACCTGGAACCAGCCTTCGTGATGGGCGTCTATATCATCTCGCCACGTCTTTCTAGGCCGGTCTCAGAACAAAACAAGAAATACAATAATAAATCTAAAATAGAAAATTTAATAAAATATCACTTATTATTACATTTTTACAATTCACAAACATGTTTTAGCTTCTTTTAAATAAATTAAGAAATACAGTGTGAGCTCACAAAACACGTGAAATCATTTAAATTATAGAAAGGAATGTAACATTTATTAGCAAACGAAGATAACACAACTTTTTTTTTTTACTAAATATATTACTTAACGTATTTTCAATCCCATATTTCCAATAGTTGTTTCGACAAAAGATTAACCTAATTAATATACATTTTTTAAATACTGCGACCTACCTACCTTGAATATGTATTTTATTGTTGTTAAAATAACAACAATAAAATACATATTCAAGGCGCAGTTTTGTATACTCGTCAAAATTCAGGCGATTGCTATAAAAAACATAAACGATCAATTTAAATTAGTGCACCTATTTGGTAAATAAATAAGCTCTGTATTTTTTTAGTTGATCTCACGCGCCGTGGTTTACCGAATAAGTATTTATTGAATAAACGTTTGCGTTTGTATGTGTGTGAAAGCGCGGTTATAGGGAGTCCTAGCCCTAGGATCAGACGGACGGCGTTTCAACACGACCCGTCTTACCTACCGATCTCCGTTTAAAAGAAAAAAAAAACTTTACCTACCAACTTTATTATTGATTCGGGTCGAAAATCTTTAGCATAGTCGCCTCCTTGAATTTGACGAAGATGCAAAACTTCAGCCTGTATGCGATGGTATACATACATAGAAACATTTATATTGCCTGTATCAACAACACAAGCAACATTCCTCTTTTTGCTAAATTCATAAATATTCAACGTTGTTTTTGTAATAACAAGCGTCGACCCAACTCGAGCGAACAACCAATCTATATCATGTGCATCTGGATTGAGGGCCCATTTTTTTAAACCTTGCCAAACGAAATAAGACTCATAGGGAAATTACTTAAAAATAGTTAAAACTTAAAGCATAGGGCCACGAATTTCTTAAACGTGAATTAAAAATGTTATGATTAAATAACTTGGGCCCTCAATCCAGACGCGTGCATAAAGTGACATAGCCTAAATCTCAGTAAGTCCTATCTTTGGGTTCATAATTTTTATTCAGGAATTTAGTTAAGAATTTCTTAAAGATTTTAAGAAATTCCCAAATCTGTAGAATGTGACATTACAGATTTATGGCGGTATTTCTAGGGCCCTCAGTTCAAATGTGTCTGTACTGAGGAATCTGCAAAAAATGGATTTATCTGAAGAAATACATAAATGCAACTTTAACATGTTTTACTTAGATACTTAGGTGAATTAGTTAAAAAGAAATAATGACGGAAAAGTTCATTGTTACGTAGTAAATGAAAGTCAAATTTTACTAAAACGTCTGAACTGAGAGCCCAACATTTTCGGCTTTATTGACTAGGCTCAACCTCATAGAGTAACGCAAATTAGAATAAGATTTTTAACTATTCTTTAATTAAATTTTAACATATCGTCCGTTCTTCTTAATATCATACTTTAAGAGAAAATTGATTTTATACTTTTTATAAGGGAAAAATTTGTAGGGTGACCATAATGATCATAGTTAGTACCAGTACATTTTGCAAAGCGCAGTCGAAAAGTCGTTATATTTGCAGCTAAACGTATTATATATGTACCTACAGTTTACAATTTTGTTTTCTTTATTTGTATTACTATTTTTTATAATATGATATTAGTCCTTATTGTCCTTAAGGTTCTATTATGGGCCTAGTTGCAGAACAGCTGTGAAAAATTGGGAATAATTAATTAATTGTTCAATATCTTCGTAACTAGGGGGGTTCCCACGTATGATCTAGAACAAAAAAAATATCGCAGTGGTGGGGAGAACAAGTGCCTTTCGTTTGCGTTAAGGGCACTTTTACACCTTTTATACGATGAATTCCTACTTATATGGCTGTGATCCTTAGGGATCGCTGTAGCACCAAAGACATCGCAAAACGCTTTTCGAACAAATACATTCCGATAAATAAAACACGATCAGTATTGTTGTAAAATAAAAAATATTTACTTAAAGTAAATGTAACCATAAAATAGTCTTACATCCTAAAAAATAAATCATTATTGATAGTAAAATAAAAATATCAAAGAAACCAAATGTTGGTGTAATATAATTTTATCAACATCAAATAGCCGTTAGAATTATTTAATGTATATTCGATTGGTGTACTGTGTGTAAGAATCGATATGCAATTTTTAAAGAGTTTTATTGCATTTAATAGAAGTTATAGAAAGAAGGTTGTATAAGAACCTATTTTAAATGTTAAAAGAGTTTTATTGTTTCACTTTAATATAAGTTATTAGAAAGGAGGTTGTTTTAGAAAAATAACTGGTTGACGTATTTACGTCAACCAGTTATTTTTCTATGCAGTGATATTTTGACAGCTAAACGGATTTGATTATTTCGATCATTCCGATATTGACGTCTGGTATAAAAGATAGGTATGTATTAACAAACCCATTATAATATATTTTGTAATAAAATATAATTTACAAATAAATCTGTATCCATTAAAATTTATGTAATTCTTAAGAGTTTAATTATACAGGGTGGTGCCGACAATACGACAATAAATAAAACCACTGGTAGTTATAGTTCATAGGAAAATTTTTAATCTATCAAATAAATTCTAACCAGTTCTAACACCGAAATAAAAATAGAGGAAAACAAACAAAAAAACTATGTAGCATAAAACTGTATCCGAAATACAATACAATTTACAAACAAATATTGGTTTACTAACCTTAGGAATAATTTGCACCGATTAACGTGGAAATAAAATATAAGGTACTCTCCTCAACGATTAGGAATTTAGGAGTTGAAAGCAATAATAAGGAAATCTTGAAGTTTAAGGGCTTGGTTTCTAGTTTGAATGTTCAATGCATAGTAAATATTTGTATAGGATATTACAACTCATCATCATCTGCCTAGCCTTTTCCCAACTATGTTGGGGTCGGCTTCCAGTCTAACCGGATGCAGCTGAATACCAGTATTTTACATGGAGCGACTGCCTATCTGACCTCCACAACCCAGTTAATACTAGGTAATACGATACCCTTTGGTAAGACTGGTTGTCAGACTTTCAGGTCACTGACTACCTGTAACGACTGCCAAAGATCTATATAGCATATGGCAGCCGGGACTAACAGCTTAACGTGCTTTCCGAGGCACGGAGGAAACTCGGTATGTCGGGCGGTCACCCATCCACAGACCGACCTAGGCAAGCACAGCTTTACCTAAAGATCGACCCGAGTGGCAGTTCTTATTAAGCCACGAGCTCCTTATATATTACAACTAAAAAAGGAAAAAAAAACCGACTTCAAAAACATAAAAAAGTGAAAAACACAAAATCGAAGAACACAAAAAGTGAAAAACAAAAAAATTAAAAATAAACTTCACAAGAAAAAACAGCGCCTGAAGTCGGTGGCAATAAACTGAAATCAAACAAACAAAATATGTCACCAACTTCAAAAGCTGGATTTTTTTAAATATTTTTTTTTTATTATTTTTAATTTTTCACTTATTTGTGTTTATCGATTATGTGTTTCTCATTTTTTTTATGTTTTTGACGTCGGTTTTTTTTTTGCAAAAAAGTTTTTTAAGATATGTACATTGTATTTAAGATACAATTTCCGAAATCACGAAAATCATTAAATAATGCTTAGGTAAATTTAATTGTTTTATTTTAAACTGTCAGATCTTTTTAGATCAATCTTGAAAATGTACCGGTACTAACTATGATCATTATGGTCACCCTACAAATTTTTCTCTTATATAAAAATAGAAAATCAATTTTCTCTTTAAGTATGATATTAAGAAGAACGGACGATATGTTAAAATTTAATTAAAGAATAGTTAAAAATCTTATTCTAATTTGCGTTAATCTATGAGGTTGAGCCTAGTCAATAAAGCCGAAAATGTTGGGCTCTCAGTTCAGACGTTTTAGTAAAATTTGACTTTCATTTACTACGTAACAATGAACTTTTCCGTCATTATTTCTTTTTAACTAATTCACCTAAGTATCTAAGTAAAACATGTTAAAGTCGCATTTATGTATTTCTTCAGACAAATCCATGTTTTGCAGATTCCTCAGTACAGACACATTTGAACTGAGGGCCCTAGAAATACCGCCATAAATCTGTAATGTCACATTCTACAGATTTGGGAATTTCTTAAAATCTTTAAGAAATTCTTAACTAAATTCCTGAATAAAAATTATGAACCCAAAGATAGGACTTACTGAGATTTAGGCTATGTCACTTTATGCACGCGTCTGGATTGAGGGCCCAAGTTATTTAATCATAACATTTTTAATTCACGTTTAAGAAATTCGTGGCCCTATGCTTTAAGTTTTAACTATTTTTAAGTAATTTCCCTATGAGTCTTATTTCGTTTGGCAAGGTTTAAAAAAATGGGCCCTCAATCCAGATGCACATATCTATATCTTAACTTTATTTTGCTTTAGGTATCCAGTCTTACTTTTTTTGAAAACGCCTTTCTTTGATAGGCATTGGCTCAGAGTTAGTCACTTCTCATTTTCTTAAAATGTCATCAAAATCGGTTCGACAGTTTCGGTAGTATCGTTCTTAAATAACGGTTACGAAAACAGGTATCATTGGAATTTGAATATAACAGAGGAGGAGAAAGTCAAGAGACATCTATCGCACTAGAACTGGTTCACAAAGAGGCTAGCTAGATCATTGATTTAAAAAAAAAGTTGAAAGGGCGTAGACTGACCAACATTCTTATCAATTTGTGATTGTTACTACAAATGATTCTGCCATGATAGAGTGGGCATCTTGCCACTTGTCACCGCCTTAATAATAGTAATAAATCCAAAGTCTAAATGTAGATTTTATTACATTGTTGATTTAAAAAAATCGTATGATCGTCGCTCAAAACCAGTCGGTATTTCGTAGCCCGATATTAGTACCTACTAAATAAAAACAAGCATGAATTTGTAACATTTTTTTTTCGTAACATTTTGCCAACTTTTACATAACGAGAAATTGTAGCACATTATTTAATTGGGTAATTAGGTCAAACTACTATTGTGACTTCTGAAACAGGCAAATAATGCGATTTAAAAAACAGGAAATTACATAAAAAAATATTATAGAAAAAAAAAACAAAAAAAAATAAACCTGATGAAACTGCTCGGCTGATCGATCTCATCTCTTTACAGTAATTTTACACAATATGCAAGTGTAGCGCAATCCTATTAAGAAAACTTTTATTTTTTATTGCTTGCAGAGATAATCTTAGATAGTACATTTTGCTTGGATCCAATTCTACTATGTAGTATACGTACTTATTACCTATTGGGTCAGAAATGACGACAGCAAAATGGCCTTGGATTGCAGCTGTTAAAAATATGTAAATAAATCATGACGAAATCATGCAGGTTGTGTTGATAACGATTGCGCTATACTACATCAGGGTACAATCTTCTATCCCTAATATATTATTTCAGAGCGAATAGGTAGAATATCTTACCTCTGTAAGCAAAGTATAATGCAACACCTCACAGTTCTATTGGCACTCACATTGTCAGGAGACTATTTGATGGTTCAGATTTGTGAAATTGTATTGAAAAAACAAGATGGTACCGTTATCGTTAGTGTCACTAAGGCTGAGAGCTGAAAGAACCATCCACCATTACGCCTATAAAGTCACCTAGTTTTTAGACTTACCTTTCTATGAATACAACTCAACATCCTAAGTTCCCCTTAATTCAAACATTTTGCACATTCAGAAGGCTATAATTCAGTTTTTGCACCAAAATTGAAATTGTCGTCAGCTATTATTGTCAATAGAGGAATGCCTACGTATGGAGAACTGCTCCAACTACGTCAAATATACAATAACAAGAACAATAACAGTAAGAGTCACAAACATGCCTCCGAACAAGACGTACTTATCTTGAGAAACCCTTCGTTCTATCAGCGATATGGTAGCATTGGATAGACCTAGAGTATTGGCCAAGTCTATTAACCGTCTATGCGCACCTTTTATTGTTTCTCGGTTGTACTTCAGCGTGTCCAGTATATTTGAACCTGGAACAAATAAGAGTGTCAAGATGATGGCAAACCACCAATCTGCAGATCGAACCTGGATCAAACGCATACCTTAATCATTTATTAGAATTGGACCATTAGAGGCACTTTTGAATGTTAGAAAAATAAATAAAACGAAGTAACAGTCACAAGCCAATAACTTGTGAAAGTACTATAGTTGCCCATTCCAAAGTGTAGATCTCTATGGAGAAGAAAGGACAAGAAACTCCTTTCAATCAGTTTTACAAAAATTTTAGTTACATCTATCATGTTGACATCATACAGGACCAAGTAAAAGGATGAAAGGATTTTGTTGTGGTTACATGCAAATAAAGGACCAACGTAGCAAACCAGATGTTTTAAAACTGGTTTAGGTACAGACCGGATCATGCACTTTTAAGCGTTATGTTATTTATTTATTTATTAAAACTTTATGCATAAAAATCGTACAAAAAAATAAAATAAAAATACTTTATTTCAGACCTTGATCCATATGATGTTAGTAATACACACTGCTTATAAACTATGTTAGAAACAAAAGGAATAAAAGATTTATCATATATCTGCTGCATCCACCAGACACACCGGGTACATGTACATGGACACGTACCCAATGCGCCATAATGGTACAGCACGGCTTATCACTAATGACCTTCAGGATGTCATTGCCGCTCCCACGCACTCTGCGCATCATGGAAGCAATCTTTTTACCTAGATTGTACTGAAACCATCAGTACGTGCATCTGCAAACATTCCTGATGCGCTACAGTAACGTGGGAGCCCCAACAACATCCTGAAAGTGTTATTATACTGAACCCGGAGGGCGTTGTATGCCCTCTGCGTATATCGAACCCACAGGGTGCACGTGTACAACGATTGACAGAACGCCTTAAAAAGAGTTATTTACAGAGGATTTATGTACATGGCAGAGGCGGACTTAATGCCTTGGGCTCTGTCATGCATGACTTACGTACTATAGGCGTTTAAGCAGTGGACTCCAACCCTTTGACATCTAAGGTTAAAATTAATAGGACCTGTGTTTAATTTCCGGAATCAATATCTAATTAATTACATTGATTAAGTGAGTACTTGATCCAACCTTGATTTATGTTTAAGTTTTTTTTTGGTTCAACAAATTATGCTTAAAAATGTAGCCAGCCTCCTTAATGTTTTTTTAAACTCGTTATTTCGGAAGGACAAGTCGGTAGATACACATGTGAATAAATCAGTAGGTACCTGGCTATACACCTACGGGATCGGTTAAATTGGATATTACGTAGTTACTCTTCTATCTTCACGTTACTAGCAGTGTAAAGTCAAGGTCGCCGTTGGGGAAAAATATAAACAATAAAATTATATGTTAATTTGTTTGGAATTTAACATCTACATTAAATTTTATATTGCCACAATATTATTTAAAACAAAAAACAGTAGCTCGAGTAAATTTAAGTGTTTTTAATAATAAATAATTTCCCATAATCTTCTCATAGACGGGCGGCGCGCCGCGGATGAAGTAATCTCGATCTAGGCTCCCTATTCGAAAAACTTCAACTTGGTGTGTTAAGTTTACCTTGATACAGTGCGGTCATGTCAAGTGGCTGAGTCCGGTGTTAATATTTATAAGATTAGTTATATAACACATAATATTTGTGCGTGAGTGTTGTGTTTGCGTGGACTGATACAAAAAAAATATATCAAGATGTGGTAAGTGCTTTATTTCTCTTGATTTAACACAGTAATCTTCACTTTTATTTCATTTTGTTATAATAACTCATATCTCTGCCCACACGCGTTTTGAAACGATCCACAACACAAATAATACAACTTAAAATCTATGATTTAGAAGCACAAAGAGTCAAAAATCTATATCATGTTGACGTTGACAGACCACAACTTGTTTTTATTTTTTGTGAGTTTAACAAAATACACGTGCGGTGATGTCAGCGCCACGTAGCGTTGGTCTCGCGTACCATTCAACCGAGTTAATCGTACTTAGATATAGTTACGTGGGTATAGCGTCCACGGCAAATTAATTATCTGGTTTCATTGCCGGCCATCGTAACTATGCCGTTGACGGCGAGATTACTTTGTAGTGTGCACTTAAATGAGTCCAACCAATAAGGTGATCTGGGTTATGGATGGACCATAAATACATAAACTGGAGATAAACTGTGCCGCTTTTAGCCGACATTGCACCATTAGCTATCCTATGAACAAGTAGTCCTAACTAAACAACGGTTTAGGTTTCTACGCTTAAATAGAAGACTTGTTTATTTCGTTGTACATATTATTTCTTAACTTGAAATCATAACAAAGGCGTTAGTTATTAGTTCATGCAGAGTATTCGATATGGGCAGACGACATGGTTGCCTTCGCGGGATTATCCTGGATGAGGCTGGCAATCTGGCATAAAAACGTGGAGCTTGGTATAAGCAATGAGACGCCTATACTATATTCAGCAGTGGGTGAAGACGGGCCCTGGATCATGATGATTGGTGTTAGGATACTCGCTTTTTTATATTCCTACTTCAACAATCTTATTTTTATTTATTTTACCTACATTACGAACATATTATGGGAATTTCGAACTAAGTTCGGAATCAATTGTAGCTTGATTTCTGATGCAGTTGAAAACCAGTATATTTACATGGAGCGACTGCTTACCTGACCTCCACATCCCAGTTAGTGCTGGGTAATAAGATATTCTTTGGTATGACTGGGTGTCAGACTTTCAGGCTGTCGACTAACTGTAACGACTGCCAAAGATCTATATTATATGACAGCCGGGACCAACGGTTTGACATGCTTTCCGAGAAAACTCGGTATCACCCATCCACGGACCAAACTAGGCAAGTACAGCTTAACCTAAACATGGACCCGAGTGGCAGATATTATTAGGTACGCCACGAACTCCTTTTGTGCTAGTACACTAAAGTTAATATACGCCTACCAAATAAATAACAGCAAACATGTGTCTTACATCCACATTCATTAACGTTTAGATACAAAATTGGAGTGTTACAATAGTTTCAGAATTTTCATAATTTAATCCTATTATCACGCAGTGAAAAGGGCATTTTCTTTACTCTGCCACGCTGTTTCTTGCATGCTATCAGCTTTCATCTAGGAAGCCTTAAACCTAAATAGCCCTATTTTTGCTCTTTCTGTGTGAAAAGAGGCATTTGTCGAGAAATGGGTCAATTATACCCGTTGGGGCTGCAGGTATTTCGAAAGAGATACCGCAGCCTTGACACAAAGGGCTAAGAAGAAACATGGGTGTTTTTAGTCAGTAAAAGTCTAACACTCCCTACCGCTCCGCCCAGAGCGGGAAGAGTCAATCGATGATTTCCAACCCTCCAAAAAAAAGAGGCCTTATATTGCTACTTGCCCAGAATCATAATAGGATAATAACAATATATCCAAAATTCTTAAAATGGTCACAGACGCAATTAAGTTGTGCAAATTGTAACATAATTCATATTATTATCTTATAAAGATTCTGGGGACCACGCCACGATAGTGACGGTAAGTCCCCTCTTTGAGGAGTGGCTTGAGAGGAGCCACGGCGCCCTCACCTTCCGTCTCACGCAGATCCTCACCGGACACGGTTCTTTCGGGAGGTACCTGCACCGAATCAGGCGGGAGGAAACGCCTTGATGCTACCATTGCGAGGATCGGTCGGAGGATACGGTGGAGCAAACCGTGGAGGTTTGCCCCACTTGGGCGGAGCCCCGCCGTATTCTCGTAGTGGCGCGTCCGGCCCTGGTCCAAGCCATGGTCCGGGGCGAGAGGGAATGGGACGCTGTCGAGTGGTCGCTTCCTTCTGCGAAGCAGTGATGCCAGCAAAGGAGGTGGCGGTACGTGAGAGGGAGAACCTCTCGTCCCAGCCGCCGCGGGAGACGCTCCGGGCGCTTAAAAGAGATACCGCGGCCTCGACACAAAGGTTTAAGAAGGAACATGGGTGGTTTTTAGTCAGTAGAAGTTTGACACTCCCTACCGCTCTGCCCAGAGTGGGAGAAGTTATTTAATGATTTCCCACGCTCCAAAAAATAGGTCCCCTGGGCTGTATAAGTCCACAGCACAGGTTGCCTCCTCTGTTCTACTTTTTATTTCAACTTTATACATGCAAAGAGTACCTTGCCTCGTTGTCGAGTAGTCGAAAGCGCACCTGCTGAGCATATTGGCTTGGATTCGATTCCCCAGTCAGGCAAAGTGCTATTTAGTTTTTCCTTCAGAAATTTGTCAGAAGCAGCTACGGAACCTGGATTTGTGCCCAGTTGATGGTAATAGGCTCGCCCCTATTACATGGAACTTAAACATAACTAGTGAAATGTGAGTGTACTATTATGGACACCACTACTTAACTCATTGGGAATTACAGGCGAGATGTTATGTTATTATATGTGCATAATTACAGTCATTTCACAGCTATAATACCTCCAACAGTAATCAATGACAGTAAAGAATGCTGTGATTTCAGCAATACATTATTGTAACAATAAATATCACTGTGGCATAACTGTCAGAGGTAAATATTGAACTGTGAAAGGACTGTAGGAAACAACACACCAACGCGCCTGTAATCTCCGAAGGGTAAGGCAGAGTCGTACCTAATAATACATCCACATTTCGCCAGATATGCCATTTTGAAGTTTCTCGTAAAAGGGTCAGTCTCTGTAGCTGCTACTGAGAAATTCCTGACGAAAAAACTCAATAAAACTTTGCCATACCCAGGAATCGAACCCAGGTCTTGTAGCAAACAAAATTTGGACATCAGCAGTAGTACTTACCCGTGTGAATCATTTCATCAACATTCCTGTGTGAATTCTGCAAGGACTGTTGTTCCTGTCCCAAGTAATCCACGTTAATAGCAGTATGGTCATGACCAAATCTGCGACTCAACAGTTGCTCTCTGTCTCGGTGCTCTTGTTCACGCTTTATTCTTTTGCTTTGAGCGGCTGAGAGAGATGCCTGAGGAGAAAAAGATAACTTGAATTTCGTTACTCTAACACCATTCTTTTTGTGTACCTAGGTGAGTTTTATTGAACTTAAGAATGGGTCAATTACTGAGGATCTAAAATTAGTGCTTCAGCAAAATCGTATTAGGATTATAATTTAAAATGTATTGTAAATTATCACATGATTAGAAATTCACATTATATTAGCCATTCATAGCATGCAAAAATATTGTATCTGTCTACTCATGTAAATATCAACTAGCAAATTATGCCATAAATTATAATTTTTCATATTTTGCAGGTTTAAACTGAAATCTTTGGCACTTACTGCGGTACTCAGAGATATTTAATGATTACTTAAGCCGTCACTTAGTAAAGATTTGACATACTTGTGTATGACAAAACTATCAAAACCTTTACTAAGTGATGGCCTAAGTAATCATTAAAGCTCTCTGAGTACGGCAGTTAGTCTGCTGATTTAGCCTTTGTCTAAATAAAAACTGGACACTTTAGTACACTATTTGTCACATATTGCTAGGTTAATAAGACAATCTTTATCTTTGGAAATATAAATTTCACTTTTGAAGGCATATTTTTAGTCTTGTTACGGTGTTGTCTGTTAATTAGATTATGTAGAAACCATAAAAAAGAGAGCTCCAGTAGCCCAGTGGTATTGGCCCCGATTTACAAGCAGTAAAGTAAGCTATGATTCAACTATGAAATGAATTGAGTATAATTCAGCAAATGTGTCATTTGTCACTATAAGAAAAATCTATTCGGTATTCGGGAAATGAATGAATTTTAGAACACTTGGTCAAGTTGACCATATTAGACCCCCTAGTTGCAAATAAATAACATGCTAAGCAGACAGCTCAATGTATCCTGTATTACGTTATTAGCATGCATGCCATAATCCTATAATCTGTCTGATGTCAGAATAATCTAATGTATTCTATTCAGAAATGAGCAACATATTCTGAAAACAGATTTTAACTGTCATTAATTTTTTTAAGTATACAGATAGAAGCTACTAAGTATCTCTTTCTTAAAACATGGTCTAGAACTCTAGACCGTGACAGATTAGTTTGTCATGACTCATTTGTGTGCCCACAAACCTCCTCTGAGTCCTCCCTTTACGTTGCTATAGATGACTCGGCAATTTCGGGCATACAAACAAAAATGGATTATTTGATCTTGGGGACAAAAGTGTTAAAAACTATTTTTCAATTCTTTTCTTGGAAATTATCAATGTATAGTGTGTATTATTCTATTTTTCTTTATAGCAATATATGCCGGATGTATTAATTGATAACAAATGTCTATACTATACCTATCACAAGAGCGGTACATTTTGAGATGACAGCTGATGATGAAAAGTGATTTAAGAAGGAGACATACATACCATGGTCGAACTCAAAATAGAATAGGATAACGGTGTTAATATCACAATATAGGGATATGAATTATCAACAGTAGGTACCTGAATATGTTTGTTGTCATACTTTAGTTGGTCAACCCTCATTTTGGCCATAGGTCGCTGGTTGATGGGTGTTTTGTAGACGTATATATCCAATCTCTCGCAGTTCCTGTAATTCAAAATAAAAATAAATGTTAAATGATGAAACAATTACCACCAATATGTTGGTGTCTGGCAGCTCATTGAATGGTAGGTGTATGAAATAAAACCACACAAATATATGAAGATAATTAAATTAGCATAATCTGAAATATATTATGAAATGAACTTACGCACTAATTGCATTAATTTTCGACTGAATAGCGTTTTCAATTCCCTCATAATTAGATGGATCTCGATCTAACTTCTGAAATAATTCCGCTGTTTCTTGTATGAGCTGATTGGTCTGATGATATAAGGTTTCCATTTTGAGTATATTCCACTATGAATAATTTATAAAATTACGAGAGTCTAGCAAATTTGAACAAATTATTAAAAAATTACAAAAGCAAGTTTTAATATAACATTTCAGTAGGGATGGGAACGTTTTGTTGTCGTATACCTGTCAGATGTTTTAGTAAGTAAACTAAAACAACCATTCAATTTTCATTACAGATAAAATCGTCATATTTCAATTTTAATTCAAATAAATAGTAGTATTAAGGTGGATGCCACAGGGTAGTCCATGAAATTCGTTTTTTGCAATTAAAAGTCAGTGTCAGGTTTTATGTTCAATTAATCATAAATATAATCCTCTTCAGTTAATTTAATTTTATTGAGTGACTATGATTTTCCACTGCAGAATGCGAGTCCATCGTATCTAGAAAGGCTCTTTTAAAAGAAAGCCATTCTAGATGCGATTTACCGTCGAAAATCGGCAATGAAAAATCCCTATCACCCGGTGGCAAGCGCCTTTATTAACATTATCTATGAGAATGCCTAACGACATTACTAATTTATTA
Organism: Diarsia brunnea; assembly: GCA_949774965.1. Lineage (NCBI taxonomy): Eukaryota > Metazoa > Arthropoda > Insecta > Lepidoptera > Noctuidae > Diarsia > Diarsia brunnea. The sequence continues at coordinate 11,396,963 of OX458998.1, forward strand.
CTCGGTAAACTCACATTAATTGTTATGGTCGTAAATCTTATTTTATTTAACATACAACCTGACACTGATCGGTAAATTGCAAAAAAATTAAGAAAATTCAAATTTCGCGGGCTACCCAGGAGGGGGGTCCACCTTTAATCGATAGCAGGTCATGGTTTTAAACCAATTTTAAATGATTTAAAACGGGTTTTAAAACACGGATAGTGGTTTAAAACGGATTATTTAGAACTATAGTCGCGACAGACTACAACAGTGCGATCAAAATGACGGCCATTTGATAAGAATGGCCAGTTTAATTAGTCGATTAAGTGTTTATTAAGTTATGATTTCTTAGTCGATTAGTCAGAACGATAAGTGCACATCACTATTACGGTATTTGTCATTTTGACGTGGCCGAGTCACAGCGGCTTAATATGTTCGGATACACCATAGACATATAAAAAGTATGGACTGGTCATACTCCAGTCCATACTTTTTTTTTTGCAGAAAAAAAATGTGCATACCTACAACCTAAAATGGTACTCAAAATGGCTGTGTCAATCATGGAACATAGTATTACTGTAACGAGTATCGATACTAGTACTACTAATAGTATTACGAGTATTAGTATATATCACGGTTGAATTATAATTAACAGTCCGTTGTAATAGAAAACCATTAGTAAATTTACTTTCCTTCTGATACCTGAGAATAAAATTAATTTAAAGTGGTTTTCTAAACAAAATTAAAGAATGCTTTTTACGTTTGCGCTTTCGGTTATATCTGCGGGGCTATTGCGTATCTTTTTAAATGTTAGTGGCTATCATTAGAGATGGTCGTTGAATCAACAAACTGTTTTTTTAACGACTTTTCATTCGTCAATGAGTTAACTGTTATTCATCAATGAAAAAACAGGTTGAAAATGTTAGCTGTTAATTTTCGTTAACGCACACAACGCATTCGTTCATTATTATTTTATTCATTTCTGAGAATTTCGATGCGAAGCGAATACTTTCGAACACTGGCGATTCCGGCGCGAACACCCGTCGTGTCGTATAAAATTCATATAGAAATTAAATAATTCTAATTCTTAACAAATCAATCTTCAATAAATTTGTTGCAACATAATTGTTATTGATCGAAAATTTGAAACCGTTGACAACATCAACGTCAACTTTAAAAAACCTGTTAATAATTTAACAGTCCTAACCTAATATTCTTCAATAAACTGTTTGCAACAATAAATTGCGTTGATTCAATGAATGACGCTAAACATTAACGAATGAAATTTAAAAACCTGTTATTAATTCAACACTTTTTTTAACCTGTTGATCATTTATGATTAACAGTTAAATTACGTTAACCAGAAAACCGTCAATGACACATCCCTAGCTATCATTGTGTCCATCGATTAACTGTCAAATGGTTAGTTTATCATACCAAACCATAACCATTCGATTTTGATTAACTGTCAAATGCAGCTGGTCTGTAGATTCTGGTGGGTATGCAGATCCCAGTGAAAAACAAATTCTTCTAATAGGAAGACGATTATGTTTCTATTATGATTAACGTACTGACTGGTGGACTAAAATAAAATAAGAATGATTTTTGTTAAATCTGTTTATTGGTGTGATCATTATGATGAATGATGTTTATTTTGCAAATAGGTTTTTACATACACTTTTACAAGTCACTTTTTATTAAAACTAGATGGGGCCGGTGTTTCGTTCCTGACTACTCTGAGGAGAAACTTCCGAAACAAACTCAGAGGTCATGGTCTTTTTTAAATTCCAGATATAATCTTGGTATACACACATGAAGACTATGCAGATTAGTGTCTGAGATGTTCATTTGAAGAAAGCACCACACAGATTTGATGAAACTCGCCGCATAACATGGCGGATACGGCACCTACCTACTATTGTGTGACTCGTAACACCAAATGTTGCCGTTATGAGCAACAACTGAAATATTGTTGTCTCTTTCATCAAATACGATTACTGCATTAGAAAGAACGAAACAAAACGATATTTCAGATTCTGTATCCTATTTCACTCATATTTGTATAAGCAAATGTATCTACAGAATATCGCGGCGTCTCCATGTTTTTTCTATCTCAATGGGACATACGCTTTAGTAGAGAAACACAGTTTTTTTTAAACTCAATTGATAAATCATTCTATTAATTTTTCATTACTGCGGTACTCAGAGATATTTAATGATTACTCAGTTAGCGTTCACAATACTAATTATAAAAACAAAATTATCTTTTTGTAAATTCTAAACCTGTCACACACGGGGATATATCCTTTATTTAGTAGACTACATAATCTGTGGTATTTGGTGTCTATGAATGAGTCTCTCTCTCTCTCTCTGCGAATGAAACGTCACGTCAACAATTATGTGTCATCCGTTGAACGCGTAAATCTACTTTCCTTGTTGTGTGATGTGAATGAAAAAAAGGATATATTTAGTGTCAACTTGTCAAGGAAAATAGTAGTGTACAAAAGTGATTTTCAAGATAAATAAACTACACTAACAATGGGGGACGCGTGCCAGGCATGTCTAACCAGGATACCTCATGCCACTCTCATCGCAACGATTATGTGCTGCCTGGGCGTGGGTGTGTTCTGCGGGACTATGTATCGAGGATCAGCACTTTCAATACTTATGTTCGATGAAGTATTTCACTTCCGCCTCATATGGATCGAAGCGCTGCAGATGATATTCATAGTAGGCAGCGCTTGTATGGCGGCTCTTGGCTTCATGCTATTGTGTTTGGGTTGTCTGACAACAGGTGCCACCAGGCAGAGAGTCTACCGTGCTTGGAGAGCACGCGTCGGAGGCCGGATATCTTGCGCCGTATTTATGATCATCACCTACATTTTGACATTTGTATGGATAATGTTGCTAGGATTCTTAGTTATTACGACATTCCTATTCACCATATTCTGGAAACTATGTTCGAAACCGAAAAACATTGATCTGTCAACTTGCATTGACTTTACCCAATTTGACTTCATGTTCCCATCCAGTGTTAGACAAGAGGATATGAGAATCTGTGAGGCACACAAGATAAAGCTATTTTGCAAAGACTATGTTGAGAAAGCGGAGTTTATGTTCATTCTGGCAATGGTATCCTGTATTCTTGTGATATTGAGTTTGGTGCACTACTTGATGTGCCTGTCAGCCAACTATGCACACATCCGGGATCATGAGAAGTTCCAGGAGTTGCAGGAGCTGCAATACCTGACCAACCCAAACCTGCACGCCTCTAAAGATCGTTTCTAGTATATGGCCCGCGCACCTCTCCTGCGCTCACTAGAAGCTACAACTAAAATGTGACAAAATTAAATAATTGACTGTGCATTTGTATGCAAAAATTTGGTGTTCACTAACAAATTGAATATAAAGAAAAGACTGATGTCCAGTGAATAGTTTTGATCAAAAGATAGCTTCATAGTTGTAACTAACCATGTACCTATTGTATTTCACATATCTTGTTTCCAATGTTTTGATGATTCTGTCCACATTTTTGAACATTCCTTTATTGTTAGGTGTTATCAGATGATTTGTTAAAGAAAAGCAAATATTTAATGTTTAGGTGGTTATTTAAATATTACTTTGACTTTGTTTAATTGACTTGTATCAATAACCTATTGACTTTATTAGATACCACCATTTATGTTTTTTTGACAAACATTATTATTATTGTGTACTTTAGACTATATACTGCTTATCTGTTTGTTACATTGGTACTTTACAAACACCATTCATATTAATAGACAAATCTGACTTTGATAAAACTAATTATCACAATTGAACGGGTTTATTGTTCAAAGTTTAGTACAAGGAATTATTATTTAAACAATTTATTGAAGGACATATGTAAGTGTTTATATATTGCAGCTGTAAGGAACCATAGGTTGTACATTTAAATTAAACAAAAACTAGATGTAAGTATGTAATTATAATTGGTAGACTGATTTTTTGTTCCACTGATAAAGTAACCATATTTTGTTAATTAAAAAGTATAAGGTCATACTTTCGATTAGGAGTAGTCACTGTTGTTTTCATAGAAATTAGCCTGCTCTATGGTTAAACCAAACAACTTTCTTCCCAATACTCTTGATTGTAATCTTTTGTTTAATGTAGATTTTTATTACGATCTTAATGTACTGTAATTAAGGCAACTAGACCACCTTTGTAAAATAAAGCAGCTTCAGATTTTATCTTTTAAGAATGTGCTCAAAATTCAAATAGACTTCCATGATCAAAACTTTCAAAATAAATATGACTTACTATAGTAGTAAGAGCTAGCCAACTAAGAATAGGATCGCGCATGCTGTACTGCCAGCAAAAAAAGAAATGCGAATAAGAAATATTATGTTTTTATATAATAATGAATATTATTTCTTGAATTCCAACTCAATATGAGTTCAAAGAGCCAGATGGAAAAAGAAGAGTAGGTAGACCGATTAAGAGGTGGGCTGATGACCTATTACAGGCAGGAAATGATTGGCAGATTACTGCAAAAGACAGGGATAAATGGAAGAAACTGGAGGAGGCCTTCACCCGTAGAGGGGCCCATATCCCAACAAACACACTAACATAATAATAATAATAATAATAATAAGAAGACTACTAACACAAAAACAAATTTTATATGTACATTTTAGTAAAATAATGTTAAGGGTTATGGGAAATAAAGGCTTTTTATTTTATGAGTTCAAAGAGAGGTGCGGTGCTCCATCCTAGAGCATGAGAAATCGTTTTAATGTGCACAAGTACTTTGAAAGTGAAAAAAATCATGTAATATTTTTATTAACATGATTTTTTTGCATCTACTCACGTATTAACTAATTTGACGTAAAATTGATAAGAAATACCAAAAAAGTGAACATTAAATAATTAGTTTAACTGGGCTTTTGTCCGCACTTAGCCTCTTGATTGGGCCATTGTGCGTTTTTCCATTAAATAATTAAACTGTGTATAATTTCTTCATTGATTTTTCTGCACACCGTACGCTTTGGTAATGAAGTTCGCGAGTTTTGCTGAACAAAATGGCGTCTTGACTTGACTATTCTTAGTTGGCTCGCTTAGTACTTATGTAGTTTTATTTTAAGTTAGTAAATACCTGTAAAATTGTAGACAGACTTTTAGCACATAAGAATTTAGAAAAATATGTACCTATAGATTTTATTGAATTTGCATAAATGTGCCTGTGAATAAATTTTAACATAGTCAAACTACATTTCATTTTATCAAAAAAAAAAGTTTGGATTGTAAAAATGCATTTATTTTGTTAGTGTTAGAAAATAAGTTTTATTTTCCTTTTAGGATGATGTTTTTGTACACCTTTAATAATATCTATGTACCTAATAATAAGTTGCACTTATTAATGTAAGTGAATATGTATGGATTCGGATAGGTTTTGTAGTAAATGTTCGTTTTTATAAATCTTTTTTTTAATTTCGTATTTTTCTAATTAAGTTATTTGAATTAAATGGCCCAAAGTATCACGTTTCCGAGATATGAGCTATCACAGAAAGAAAAACCTATCGAGCTTCGTACAAAAATCTTCAAACCCTTTCAAAACTTTAATCTATTGATGAACTAGGTATTCTACTTTTTAACCGACTTCCAAAAAGGAGGAGGTTCTCTATTCGTGTGTATGTTCTTTTTTTGTGTACCTATACCTATCTAATGGTGCTCCCTGAGTCACCAGAGATTTGACATTACGAATAGACGCTCCCGATGAGTGAGCATTCGCCTTTAATGTAACTAGGTACCTATACGAGATTCGAATTTGTAGACGAACTAGTGATAGTATCGTAATAGTTTCGCACTGTAATATTCGGTTTATCTCACTCACAGATGTGAGATACCTACTGAAATCTGAGCTGACAGAGAATGCTTATCAAAAAAAAAAAAATTACAAACACCAGGAACTTGATTTTGCTGTCAAAGAGCAATAAACGCCATGAAACGCGCCTTGCTAAACTCCATTGTCAATTAGTTACGCACACTTTCACGACTCGACTTTCAAGTCGCGCAACAGAGAGTGATTTTCTACTTGCCATTATCGGCATGACAGGATTCAAGAATGTAAGTGTAGATGACATTTTGTTTGTAAGAGGTTTGAAGGTCTTGACTAAATTGTCTCGACGTTTACTGTTAAAGAAGACCGTAGCTATGGGTAGCTCGGGGCAGCGGGACTGTTCGAAAGAGATAGGTACCTACTGCGGCCCAGGAAAACAAAGGGCTAAGAAGGAACATGGGTGGTTTTTGGTCAGTAAAAGTCTGACACTCGCAATCGCTTCGGCCGGTGGTAGCTGTAGGTACCTACCTGCAGAACACATGTAGCTCAATGTGGTCGGTATCTACCTACCTATAGGTAGGTAGGTACATAATATAGCAAAAAAGCTACCTAATGTTATTATAATTGTCATAAAATAAGAGAAGGAAATGTGTGGACCTTTTGACGGTGGGTGCAGGGGTCAATCTCAATTAGATCTCATTAGCGCACAACAACGTGACGCGACAGCGCGACAAATAACAACGTAGGTACCTAGATTTTAAAAGAGCTGGTTTAAAAGACGACACCTACAATCAATCGGCTAAATCCAAAGACATGGTAAATCGAAATAAACGTTAACGTCATCGTTTTGTTGACGTTTCATACGTCTATGTGAAAAAAAAAACAAATACCTATTTAGATTTTTGAATGAAATTAGGTAGGTACTATAAAAATTAACAAAACCCGTAGGGTAGGTAGGTATCATAAAACAAGTTTCTGTTTTTTTATTAGTTAAACTGGAATACAGTTTACCCATTTTCTTGTACTTATTAATATTAACTTTAGTCAGCTTTGTGAAGAGAAAATAAATGATATATATATTAGTTAAACAATTTATTTACCTACTTCAAGGCAAGGAGATAGTAGGTACTGGGAGAGGGTGTCCAAGTTTATCGAGAAGCAGTGTTGAGAAGTCTCAGTTTCATTGGCCAGCCTTCGATCACCAAGATCAAGTTTAAAAAAAAAAAAAAAATTAAAAAAATTAAAAAACACGCAGGCCTGCCATGACAAAAAGTAAACTAAAAAATAAAAAACAAGTCAAACGAATTCAGTGATGAATGGGAGCAAGGTCCCGTAAATGTAATCGAAAATGGAAAACCAGTCATGTTATGTAATAAGAATAAGACATTGACTATCATCTGCCTAGCCTTTTTAATCGACTTCCAAAAACGAGGAGGTTCTCTATTCGTGTGTACCTATGTATTTTATATTTTTTTTTCAACACACTTGCTCATAAAGTGGCTCTAATTTTACCGCAATTAGGCACATAATGACACCTGTAATCAAACTGTGAATTTTTCATTGCCATTATTCACAAGTGAGTTATATATATTTTTTTAAATTTTATTGGCTGTTTTTTGCTTTGTTCTTAAAAAAAATTCGATACTAAAAAGGTTGTGTTCAATACTACAAATAAATTAATGTACCCTAATGCTTGCTCATTTCATGCAACTTCGAATTTAAATAGATAATTTCAACTTGTATATATTATACGTTTTTAATAAATAAAACTTTTGTTTTCTCTGTAATTAAAAAAAAAACTTTGAATTTCACATTTTGTACGTGGCTAAAACGCTATCTGCAAAAAGCAAAAAAAAAACCTCATTCTTTTAGTCTCGCGCGCGCATCTAACAATGGCCGATCGCCATTGTTAGACTGATGCGCGCGCAGGAAAACTGATAAATTTTTCCCGCCAATTTTTTTTCACAACTCGTTTTAACTGTTGAAAATGATTTGTTTGTGTTATTTTCTTTACAAGTGTGTTGAAAAACGTCGTATGATAATGTACTATTATGTCCACCGATATCTCCGTCAATTGTGGACTGATTTACAAAATTCTTTTTCCCAACTGTGGTAGGGTCGGCTTCCAGTCTAACCGGATGCAGCTGAATACCAGTATTTGACTTCCACAACCCAGTTAACCTTTGGTAAGACTGGTTGCCAGACTTTGAGATCACTGAATACCTGTAACGACTGCTAAAGATCTACATAAAAGTATCATGGCAGCCAGGACCTTTCGAGACACGGAGGAACATTGACGGTGACATTTTGTCTGCTTGATTTCGTTTTTTTTGCCACCGACTTCAGAAGCTGCTTTTTCTTGTGAAGTTTATTTTTCACTTTTTTGTGTTTTTGAAGTCGGTTTTTTTTTTTTTGCAAAAAAGTTTTTTTATTTTACAATTTTTAGTTGTAATATCCTATACAAATATTTACTATAAGTACATTTAACATTCAACCAAGAACCCTAACCCTTAACCTTCAAGATTCCCTTATTATTGCTTTCGACTCCTAACCGTTTAGGAGTAGTAGGTACCTTCCATAATCAGCTCACCTAGAGAACCTGAAAGAATACAACCATATACAGATGTAAACCAACCCTTAACGCATCCGACAACCAAGCATTCTGTACATCAAACTAAGTACCCCTACGCAAAAATTTTTGCTGGGAAACGACTTTTTTTTTTGGGTCAAAAATCAAATTTTACGGTAAAACTAAATGTAGCATTGTTAAAACATTGTGCTAGTGGATGCTTTGAATAATGAACGGGTCATGGAGGTAATTTAAGTAAAGTTATAACCTGAAAAACTAGTATTTACAAAAACAGCTGTGAAAAATTTGGAACTTTGACCCCCAACATCTCCGTAACTAGGAGGTTCCTAGGTATAGTCACAAGAAAATGATCGCAGTGGTGGGGAGAATAAATGCCCTTCGTTTGCGTTAAGGGTACTTTTACACCCTATATACGTCCCCATAATATTTTACTAAAGAATTATGCTCTAACTCCTAACCGTTGAGAAGTTATACCTTCCATCATCAACTCATCAACATGAAGTGATGACTGCTAGATGCAAATACTTAAAAAACTTTAGAAAAAGCACGAATCACGTGATACATGTCCCTGGGATCTTATCATCAGATCCTGACTTGGTGACAATGAAACCACCTCGGGTCAACCTAATACCCTGAAAGAATACAATTATCGCTCCATAAGTGAGTATAAATAAAAAAGAATTTTCTTTCAACTCCTAACCGTTGAGAAGATGTACCTTCCATCATCATCAGCGAATTCACATGATATTATGATGGTCAGACGCAAATACTTAAACAGCTTTAGAAAATATATGAAAAACATCATAATATGTGCCTATAAATTTGAGGGTTGCCCTCGATTTCTCTGGGATCCTATCATCAGATCCTGATTTGGTGACAATGGGACCACCTCGGGAGTATACCTATTCGAACACAAAAAGAATTTTGAAAATCGGTTCATTAATGACGGAGATATGCGATAACAAACATCTAAAAAAAAAAAAACAAACAGACGAATTGATAACCTCCTCCGTTTTGGAAGTCGGTTAAAAATGGTATGTTGCCTAGGTATTGTATACATTTAGAAAGGACAAGGAAAAACAGCTGCAAAAAACATTGACTTATATGTATATTACTGCGTAAGGACTGGGCGGACGGCATGTTAAAATGACGCCACAAACGTGGTCCCAATAAGGTCTTTCCTAAGCCGAAGTGAACTAGTCCACGATCGGCTCTCTTTGGGTGCGGTCGTAAATTTTATTAAAAGCTTTATTTATGTTCTATAAACCTCGAAAATGACACGCCGCTTATACAAGGTTACGTTAACGAGCAGACTACACCGATTCTCTGTATGGCGAACGCGTCGAGCAAATGTTCGGACGACGCGACCGTATCTTTAGTTTTTATATCAATGGCAAAAAAGGTTTTTTTGGAACGTTAAAGTTGCCATGGCCTTGATCAAAATGGTCATCACCACCCGACACGGTCTAACCCATTGTTCCTTTTGATCTTATAATATTTCCTATTTCTTCGTGGTTTAACATTCACACTTTAGATCATGGAATCGTAAACTCTAATGACGTTTGACGACCCTACTTTATGCGCAATTATTTTTCTGCTTTGGCCTTGACTGAATATACAAGCATGTCAGAATAATAAACATTTGTAGAATTTTATATTTTTTATAGATTAGGTTTGATAAGAATTAAGATCACTTCCACATTCACTCGGTCAATGTAAACAACGGTGGCCCGATAGCTACCAAATGGGCTGGGGTACCTAGGTAGGTACTTCTTACCCAACTGGTCGAATTCAAGAAACGACAAGTCTCATTTTGTGTCATCTAACGCTTTTATTAAGCAATTAATCAGTCATCCCATACAGCTACACTTCCCGCTTTCCAATAAATTAATGTCGCATGGAGTCGACCGATAACACCTAGGTAATAAGTGCCACAGCGTAAACATGATTCATTGCAACAGTTCAACAAAAGGTAAAAAATCCCAGCACATTGTATTAGATTTCCTACATTTGCGTAAATCTGCGATTATGTGGGACCTTCGTATAATCTATCTGTACAAGTGAGTTCAAATCTGTATTAGTAACAAATCATTGTCATTATCATTAATGATGATTAGTGCATTAATTACCGACCTGCCACTACAATGATTTATATTGGAAGATTGGATCATCACAGTTTAATAGTGTAATACGTCGTAATGTTGTGGATGAAGTGTAAAAGGCCGATCCTTCGGGCGCTAGGCTGCAGATTCAAATCTGGCCGGTATGTAACTATTTCAATTTCATATTTCTTTCTATGGTAATGTTAAACACCAGTGATGGAAACCATAATTATGGTCTGAAATCGCACGCACACCGTTAGCAAGTTTAGTGATTCCTTACTTCTCTTTGTATTGTAATGCAGTCTAATACCAAGTTCCTGGTTTATTCGGTGGTCGTGTCCATTAAGTATCAGCTGTTATTCTTACTATTTCGACCATTTTGAATAATTGAAAGTCCGATCACCTTTTTTTGTTGGTACAACTATTTATTTAAACTTTATGCACAATAATGATACATAGGCGGACTTAATGCCACAAGGCATTCTTTACCAGTCAACCTTAGGGTTAATCAAGACAACTACAACTATCATAGTTGTTAATTAACAATTAAGTAGGTACCTATCATTGTAGTCTCGCACTAATGATTCATGAAGAGTAGCTACCTATTACAACCCAAATCATTATAAGATCTAGTGAGAGTAACACATGAGTAAAACGGAAATTGTTTATCTCCATTTTCCACACACTATGCTTATCTGTACAATGAGAAATGGTGTCATGGCCGTACCGCGCTATACATTCAGCAGACGATGACTTCATGACCACACATACGTGTTTATAGGTGAATATGATAGAACATACATGATGTATGTACTGAATATAAATAGTAAATACAAGGTAACAGGTAAGAGGTAAAATTGATTTTTATGTTTTCTTAATTCTCGTGGAGGAAAAACACATTTCACTTAAAATGCAGGCAGTGATGCCTTTGAGAACTTCCAGAATGTCAATGTTAATGACAGTCATAAAAATCGACAAATACAAAAAAATCCTTGATTAGCAACGAAACCGTAAAGCCCGGACTCCACCAAAGCAAAAAGGTCAGGCGATGAGCAAAGCGGAAAACCGCTCACCGTACGTCGTTCACGTCTTTCTCATCTCCGCTGGCCTAAACACATACAAAACATCTCTCCTCTCTGCTCAACCGTTTCCACTAACGTCAAGCGGAAACGAGAGGTGGAAATAACAATATTTACTTGGTGGTTTGCAACAGTAGGTACATCTCATCTCCTCTCCTCTAGTCTCCCTTATGGTGGAGCCTTGAGACTTTGCCCCTATTATCATTAAAGTAAGAAATACCGTCGCGGGGAACGTTGGCTGCATCCTTACGACGACCATTTGAATGCACTTACCTTATAAAGAATGATGGGCACTTTTGTAAGGACCCTGGGCTTGTTAGCCAATAAAGTTCTAATATCTGTTAAGTTAATATCTTATAACCTACAGTTACTGAAATCAAACAGTTTCTGTCATGAATGCACCGGAAATGTACAAAAAACGAGTTAGTTAAAAGTAATATAAAGAGTAATATTTTCTGCATCAATTATTTTTTGTTGTAAAAATCTTATCTACAGTGGAAAAGTTCATCCTGTTTTTTAGTCAGCTTATCACTTGGGTAATTAACCTTAGAATGATACTAACAAAAAACAAAAAGAAAAAAATATGGCATACATAACACATTGTTATAATCTATATTAATGCTATGTATGCACTGATGTTGGTGTACCAAATAATAAATAAAAAGTTCGTACTCTAACATGTCTGGACTAAATTCGTCCACGGAGCAACAACACATTGCTCAAAAAGATATTACAGTCTTGAAGGACAAGTAATATATTATTATAATGAAAATGACAAAAAAAAATGTTGCTGTTAAATCTTGCTTCTTGTATACGTTCTACCGGCTCACTTTCGAGCCAAGGATCTGGCCCGCGAGACGATTTTGCAGACTCTCAACCGAGATCCGTGGGGGGTGGGGGCGCCGTTATAAGATGTTGCGGCACAAACTCTGCACCATGGCCCCCGCCGACGCTGAGTATCCAGCCTGAGCTTGTGGAGGACGTGGTGAGCGCTCTGTTCCCTTCGCGAGGGGAGCTCCCTCCCCCGCCTACGGCTCCGCCACCTGCGGTTCTGGAAGCGGACCACCGGGGAGACGATGACCATTCCTGAAGTGACTGGGGTAGACCTGAGAGTGGCGGTTAGCAGGCTATGGCCAAAAACACCACCCCGGGACCCGATGGCTTGCCTGGCAAAGCCTACCTTCGTCATGTGGTCGGGAACCATCTGATAGATTGGTTTCTACTATCGCCTACCCGGTCGCAGCGGAGAATGGAACCAGCGAGTATTACATAATTGTAGCCGAGAGCCCAGTCCTGAGGTATCACACGATCTCCGCCAAGGTAGCCTCATTGTCGGATTGCCGCCATAGGATCTGGAGGCAATAGTCTTCGCGCGCCTGCACGAATAGCGCGCGCAGGCACTAAACCGGTGGGAAGCTCCGCTGCGACCAGACCTCCTGTGCGATCTCAAGGCGACATGAAGAGAGCGTCTGTCGCAACCCCATGCAGGGCACTAAGTCTCAGATTGGCTGGAGAGGTGGCACGGTCCGCGGCTCCATCACCTTCCGCCTGACGTAGGTCCTCACCGGTCACGGATGTTTCGGGAGGTATGGATGTTTCCATGACACGGTGGAGCACACCGTTGAGGTCCGTTTGGGCAGAGCACCACCGTGTCGCCGTAGCAGCGATTAGTGGCGGCGACCTCTTGTGTCTGACCCTTGTTTAATCCATGGTCCGATATGAGAGTGAAAGGGACGCCATCACCTCCTTCTGCGAAGCAATCATGCAAGCAAAGCAGGTGGGCAGGTGGCTTAACTTGAGAGGGAGAGAACTCATCGCCCAGCTAACGCGGGAGACGGTCGCCGTTCGTCTATCTTATGACGACAGGCCGAGCTGATGGCGCGTTCGTGTTTTTCGCGCGCCTTAATGAGATGTCAGCAACATTAAAGGGCCGACAACTACCCGGGCTGCGGGTTGTTCGAAGTAAATAGCGTGGCCCCGGAACACAAAGGACTTAGAAGGAACATGAGTAGTTTTTAGTTAGTAGAAGTTTGACACTCTCTTCCGCTTGGCCCAGAGCGGGAGGAGTCATTTCCAACCCAGCAAAAAAAAGGTAGTTATTTTTTGTATTACAATGGGCGTACGGAAAAAAAAATTTTTTTGAACGTTGCCCCACACTAGGAATATATCCTGTATCCTGTTTGCGTTCACAAACATTTAAAGTCACATACACAAATACAACAACCCGAAACAAATATCTGTAGGCCATATAAATATTTGTTCCGTGCGGAAATCGAACCCGCGACACGTAGCGCAGCAGTCAACTGCTTGAACCACTGCGCCAACCTTGCCGTCCATTTAAGACGTCAGTGAAATATTTATTGAGAATAGAATATGTACCGAAGTTTTTTAAGTCCATAGATAGTCTTATGATGTCAGGTGTGATATCTTTTTTCTCCGGTAGTTTACAGTGTTCTGGCCATTATGAAAAAGGTAAGGTAAGTTTGAGTATTGAGTATTGGGTTTTATTTTATAGGCAAGTGGTTGTTATTGGATATACCGGCCAACTTGACGCATCATTCATTCCTCTCACATTGAGCAGTATGCTCTCAAGGTAGGTTCGCACCTGTTTACAATACATGATGCATATTATTGATGCTTTATGATAAGAGTACCTTTTCCATTAGGTAGGTACCAACTTAAGAATTCATACGCCACCAACAAGTAGGTAGGTAGATACTAGGTACATAAAGAAACGATCGAGCGTGTTTTTCTTCGAATATTAGTGCTTGTTTTACTTTGTTTGATTATTTAATCAGTTTAATTAAGTTACCTACCTCTATGTTTTTGTTCCATACCTAATTTCTTTATTTTTGTAACCTATGATCTCGTAATAGTTGTTTGTCGTAGCACATGAGCTACGCAATGATAATGTAGAGAAATGATAATTAGCTTTCCGTAGCCTTTTCATATTTTGTGATGCCATTGCATATTATAATCTCAGATTTAATTGAGTTATTCTAAATGGATTAGGCACTTACCACGATACACTAAATGACCATAAGTGAGAATATGACGCTTAGGTTTTTTTGTTATTTATTTGTAACATTACCGCAGACATAAGACCTTGTCATATTTTCGGGGAATTTTGCAAGAGATTTCCAAGGCTGTTTTAATTTTCTTCGAATATCGGAAATACCTACCGACCTGCTAACAGAACTCTTGTTGATACTTAGGACTGTTAAATGTAAGTTCACAGATTCATTGAATCATTTGTCCATGTGTTTATTCCATGTGTGATTCATTGAATTATTCACGATGACTCATAGAGATTCTAGAGATCTTGTTGTTGCATTGATCTAGTTTCTAGTAAACTCTGGAATTCATTTCTTATTCCAGTGAGGTAGGTTTTCTTTTGTTTTGTTTTTTACGGAGTTCAAAATAAAGAGACTTCGAGGATGTGTATTTGACTGATCTCATTAAAATTTCTCGCAGTGCAGTGTTTTGATTTACCTTAAATATAAAACAAGCTTTACTAATAAATTTGCAAGTCATAATGTACCTAGAGCTACTCGGTATTGTTCCCATAAAGGATATTTACTTAAGTAACCGTTGTTTTGTTAAAAACTACTCAGGAACTGAGTGAGTATGCAAATATACGCGACGAAATCATTACCTATCTATACTTAACGCCTCTGAGAACAACAAGATTTCCTCGTTCCTTCAATACTTATTAATATATCCACTCAATATATTATCGGCCTATGTACCTACGACAGATAAGTACCTACTTTCATATACCCTTGAACGTGAAATTTAAGCCTTTTTTTTTTTTTTATGGTGCGTGGAATATCATCAAATGACCCCTCCCGCTCTTGGGCAGAGCGAAAGGGAGTGTCAGACTTCTACTGACTAAAAACCACCCATGTTCCTTCTTAGCCCTTCATGTCGAGGCCACGGTATCTGCGAACAACCCGCGTCCCGCAGCCCTGAAATTTAAGCCTTACCTATAAGTCCTTTTAAATAAATCAGTATTAAACCAGTAAGTAGATATGTACCTCGTTGGTAAATATGTGAGTTGTCAACCAACATTTCGTTTATATTTAAAAAAAAATTTAGTGACGATGATCGGATAAAATGGTAATGTGGTTTGCATAGAAACATGGGTCACTAACTAGGGGCTCAAAGACCAATTCTGTCGAATCTATCAGCACCTTCTATCACCATCCGGCTACTAAGAGTGAAAAATGAAAGAAAATATGTTTATTTGGTACCTGGTAAGTTAGTAATACGACATTTTAACGACACTCACCGGAAGTTGGTACAATATACTACCTATCTACTTAAAAATAACCTTCCTACAGCTTATTATCCGGTTAACTTAGTATTTACTTATCCAAAGACTTGTTTAAGTATAGCATTATATTTAAGCCTTAACTAGGTACCTATGTGTGCAGTCGGTACCTACCTACATATCCATTATATTATTATGTGTTAAAATTAAATTGTTATTCATCAAATAGAGATATTTCCGTTCACGCTTACGTATACGTAGGCTTAGTAGATAAATATTTAACTCAATTATAGATATCTAATAATTGATTTTTAATGCGTAGGTACGTAATCGTAGGCTCATGATTCGGTAAGTTAAATAATATACCTAAGTAAGCAAATGAACTCATGGATCGAACATGCAGACATTATTTTTTCTATAGGTATGAAAATCTACTGCAGAAACCCTGTTCTATTCCTGTCTATACCTACCTATACCTGAAGATTTTCGGCCATGGCGCACAAAACATTACAAAGTATACTTAATGCATAAGTATGTACATAAACACAGGTGCACTCTCTCTTCCTTCACTTACATAGTCCGATGGGACGGCCATCCCACACGACCGAAGAGAGATCAGACGTACTCGTAGGTACAACCAAGAACCACGAGCCTCGGAGGTATCATACCGACAACTTTCAAACCCTAGCCTGCTACTCAGGAATTCCTAGTGGAAAAACCCAACAACAATTTGCCCGACCTGGCTATCGACCACGAGACTAAATCCGTGGCTGGCGTGAACACATTGACATGTCGATTTCTATGTTTTTTTTTTTATTGGCTTATTACATCCTACGCATTAAGAATTTATATGAAAAAAATTGACAGTTATAGATATACATAATTTTTGGAGCAATCGACTTTGAGAATATGTTGATATCTCGCATTTTGACGTGTCTAACTTAACAAAACCTCATGTCAAATTAACGATTCACATGTTTTTGTGATCGAACATTGATATTTTGTTATATCAACCTATACTCAGTACCCAAAATAATATTCGTAATTTGAAATCTCAACTTATACACTTAAAAGTTTTCTTAAAGTACTAATTTTAAATTGACAAATTGAGATATCAAGTTATGGCCCACCGAAGTATTTCTGTTTAAATTGCGATATATTGAGATGTCCAGTTACTGACAACGAAGTTCTGAACCCTAAATGTAATAAGTATAGGTATCACTACATGTTGTCCGTTACAAAATCTTTAACGTTAAATAAATATGTTTAGTTGACAACTTATGTACCCAAGTGGTATTAAAAGCCCGTCGGGGCTGCGGGTTGTTCGCAAGAGATACCGCGACCTCGACATGAAGGGCTAAGAAGGAACATGGATGATTTTTAGTCAGTAGAAGTCTGACACTCCCTTTGGCTCTGCCCAAGAGCGGGAGAGGTTTTTTGATGATTTTCCACCCGCCAAAAAAAATAAAATAAAAAAAGTTGTATAAAAAATAATCGAGTTATCAACAAACTTTCGTAAGAAGTAATAATTTTTAAAATAACCTCGCTCGTGTGTTGGTAAAAAAACGTCAGTTTAGAGTTCAGAAGTCACGCGCACGCGAACCGCGAAACGAAAGTACCCTTTACTGTCAAAAACCTGGACGATTCTGGGGACAGATTTCTATGGCAACCTATTAAATGGCTGCAATATAATAAAAACAGGGTAGATTAGATCAATTTCAAGATGACCCTGGATCGCGAACCCTCTTTCAACATACATACATACATACATAAACTCACGCCCTTTTCCCATGGGGGTAGGCAGAAACCACAGAACGCTACTTACTACGATCCTTACATACTCCTTTTGCCTCGTCCACATTCATACATCTGGTCATACACGCACGCCGGTTACGAGTACTACGCACCTGTCCTTTCAGAAGAACGGCACCAATATGATCAGTGTATGTCTTTCTAGGGCGTCCTCCCGGCATTACCACTCACATCTGCCTTGTAAATACCTTTTGTTAATCGCCTTTCATTCATCCTTTCCACATGACCGAACCACCTTAGCATACTCTTTTCAATTTTTGTCACTACATCTTCTTTTAAACCGCAACGTTCTCGTATTACCTCATTTCTCAACTTATCATTCAGAGTTACACCACACATGCTTCGCAAAGAACGCATCTCCACAGTATTAATCCTACTTTCATGCTTCGTTTGCCACACCCAACATTCACTGCCATACATAAGAGTAGGCACCAGCACACCATTGTGAACAGCCAGCCGAGCCTCTTTTGACATCGACTGGTTGGTCACCACCGCATGCATAGCACCATTTACTCTATTTCCCGCGTTTACTCTCCTTTCTACATCTGCGTCAATCTTTCCATCTCTTGTAAACATACTGCCCAAATATACAAACTCATTCACTTGTTTCACACTCTTATCATTTATTTCCACATCACACACCGATATATCCTCTTCTCTTTCAAATACCATAACATTCGTCTTGTTTACATTTACATTCATCCCTTTTCTCTTAAATGCTTCATTCATAACAGTTACCATATCTTGCAACTGTTCCGCTGACGATGCAAGAAGAACTTGATCATCTGCGTACAGAAGGCATTTGACAGGCAACTCAGTCATCCTTAATCCACAGTCATTCTCTTTCAAATCTGTCAGACAACTATCCATGTATAGGTTGAACAGCCAAGAGGACGCTACACAGCCCTGCCTAACACCTTTTGAGATGATAAACCAGCCAGTGTATGCCCCATTTATCCTAACACAAGCACTAGAATCCTTGTACAAAGATTTTAGTGCTCGTACCAAGCACCTGTCCACACCATACATAGATAGAGTCGACCACAGCTCTTCCCTCCACACACTGTCGTAAGCCTTCTCCAAGTCTACGAAGGCACAGTAGACCTTTTTGTGCTTTGCCAGATGTTTGTCAGATGTTGTTGACCCTCTTTCAAGTCAGTAAATTTTCGGAAAAGAGGAAAAACCACCATAGATGTCTTTAGGTTGAGCCAAATCTCCAAGGAAGCTTTGCCAATCAGTGCAGAAAAAAAAGGATTTGATGGACATGATTGACCTGATTGACAGAGTTTTATATTAATATAAAAACTGTCGGTGACGTCTCTGCATCTACTATTCCAGATTTGGACGAAAACAACCCAGATGAAGAGGATTCTGAGGTCCAATAAAACATGAATGGTCTGCGACGAGGTTGAGGAGTTAATGTATGGTTATTTTAGTTGTTTCAATTTTTAGTTGTGTTAGTAACACATTTGTGTCTGTATGATGACGTTGTTTGTGGTCCAATAAAACAATGTTTTTATTACAAAAATACTAGGAAACTGATAGTTTCGTGGTGTTTCAATTAAATATTTGTTCAGTTAGAACAACATTACTTGATTTGAGTGAGTAGTAGGTATTTCAGCAAACTAAATATTTTTTATGTTTGTCATCTGTTTGCTATCCAATTAAAATAATGTGTTTGTCATTAAAATAACATTGTTTACCTAATAATGAGGTGAATAAGTTGAAAACTGTTGGTGAACAAGTTGACAACTCGGAGAATAAGTTGAAAACTGTTGGTGAACAAGTTGACAACTCGGTGAATAAGTTGATAACTTTTCGGTGAACGACTTGACAAGTCTATTATTATGCAATCTATGGGAAATTTTGATTATTTATTGTCGTCATTTAAAAGATGGCATAAAATAACCTTTAAAACAACTAAAACATATATGTTAAACTAATTTACCGATTTACCAGAAGACGCCAAAACTTTAAAATGGCCGCCCTGACAAATTACAATTTTAGACATGTCAACATATTCACGCCAGCCACGGAAATAACAGGCTACTACCTACGTCGGTAATAAACTTGAAGCATTAATAATATCTAAATAACAACTTTCCCCGTCTACGCAACTGTCTGATCTAGAACGTCTTGAATTATACAAAAATATAAAAATAAGCTCGTTAAGTCGGCAATTATGAAGGGAAGAGCTAAATGTCCTCGACGACTAACCAGTTATGGTACCTACAAGGGATGTAACGGAGGTAGTTTTATCGGAACCGAAGGTGGAGTCGGAGTTTTTAAATTTGCTTTATCGGAGTCCGAGGCAGAGTCAGAAGTTGTGGCATGAGAGAGAATTTTTATTTAAGGACAAATAAAACGTTAATGAACGTGTCGTGTGCGTAACAAATTAACAACAAGTGAAAAAATAATTGACGATAGAGTGCACGTAGTGGGAGTCGGGGGGATTCCCCGCGTGACATGTATGAACCTGTTTATAACAGTCGACACAGGCCGGTGCATGCCGCCGCTACGTTATGCTTCGACCTCCGATTAAAACCTTGGATTTAAAAGTGTCGGAGCCGAAGTCGGAACCGAAGGTGTAATAATAATCGGAAGTTCCGACTTAAAGGAACCGGAGTCGAAGCTCCGTAACATCTCTGGTACCTACCTATATAGGTAAATATTACGTAGGTATATAATTCAAAAATCCTTTTCGTTACGTAAATTATTATTAGTACCTACCAGTGGCGAGGCGTGAAGTATAAGAAAGGGGAAGCCGATGAAACCAAAAAAAATTTTATTTTTTTTCTATTTAATTACATTTTTTATTTAAAATGTTGGCATTTTTGTAATCCTTTTAATCTTATAATGCACTAGCTTCTGCCCGCGGCTTCGCCCGCGTGGAGTTCGGTTTTTGTCCCCCAACCCGAAACGTGCACCTTTTTTTCGACGTTTTATAAGTGCCCATGTAGGCCTATGTGATCGTCGAAATATGTGTGTATGAATCGTGTGTGAAAAGATCTAATTAAGAGACAACCAGAATGGTGTGGTTTTATGCGAATGGATAAAATAAGAAATGAGTATATAAGAGGAAGTCTCTGCGGGACTGTTCGAAAGAGATACCGCGGCCACACACAACACAAAGGGCAAGGAAGGAACATGGATGGGTTTTAGTCAGTAGAAGTCTGACACTCCCTTCCGCTCTGCCTAAAGCGGGAGGAGTTATTTGATATAAAAAAAAAGGGGTTGAATTCTGAAAAAACCTGAAACCCGTTTCTACTCATTTATCAATAGGAGTACTCCAGTGAAGTTTTAAAAAAAATAGTCTAACTAATCTTGTTTCCCCCTACAAATTTTGGAGCCCCGTTTCACCCACTTAGGGAGTGAATTTTGAAAAAGTCCTTTCTTAATGCACCCCTAGACCACATAAGGAACCTACTTGCCAAATTTGGAATCTGTAGACCCAGCGGTTTGGGCTGTGCGTTGATATATATGTCAGTCAGTCAGTCAGGACTTTGAATTTCATATGTATAGAAGAAGATAGAAGATAGATAGATTAATAATCAATAGGAGTACTCCTGTGAAGTTTTGAACAAAATAGTCTAACTAATCTTGTTTCCCCATACAAACTTTGGAACCCCATTTCATCCCCTTAGGGGGTCTTGAAAAATCCTTTCTTAGTGCACCCCTAGACCACTTAAGGGACCTACTTGCCAAATTTGGAATCTCTAGACTCGGCAGTTTGGGCTGTGTATTGATTTTTAGACTTTATCACCTCATTTACCCCTCTTAGGGGTTGAATTCTGAAAAAACTTGAGACCCGTTTCTACTCATTTATCAATAGGAGTACTCCTGTGAAGTTTTGAACAAAATAGTCTAACTAATCTTGTTTCCCCATACAAACTTTGGAACCCCATTTCAACCCCTTAGGGGGTGAGTTTTGAAAAATCCTTTCTTAGTGCACCCCTAGACCACATAAGGAACCTACTTGCCAAATTTGGAATCTGTAGACTCAGCGGTTTGGGCTGTGCGTTGATATATATGTCAGTCAGTCAGTCAGGACTTTGAATTTTATATGTATAGAAGAAGATAGAAGATAGATAGATTAATAATCAATAGGAGTACTCCTGTGAAGTTTTGAACAAAATAGTCTAACTAATCTTGTTTCCCCATACAAACTTTGGAACCCCATTTCATCCCCTTAGGGGGTCTTGAAAAATCCTTTCTTAGTGCACCCCTAGACCACTTAAGGGACCTACTTGCCAAATTTGGAATCTCTAGACTCGGCAGTTTGGGCTGTGTATTGATTTTTAGACTTTATCACCTCATTTACCCCTCTTAGGGGTTGAATTCTGAAAAAACTTGAGACCCGTTTCTACTCATTTATCAATAGGAGTACTCCTGTGAAGTTTTGAACAAAATAGTCTAACTAATCTTGTTTCCCCATACAAACTTTGGAACCCCATTTCAACCCCTTAGGGGGTGAGTTTTGAAAAATCCTTTCTTAGTGCACCCCTAGACCACATAAGGAACCTACTTGCCAAATTTGGAATCTGTAGACCCAGCGGTTTGGGCTGTGCGTTGATATATATGTCAGTCAGTCAGTCAGTCAGGACTTTGAATTTTATATGTATAGATATAATGCATTAAATATTTTTATCCACAGATCTGATAATATAATATTGATCTAAAGTACATAATAATTAGATGTTTTACTCTTTTTTTTTTCTTTTTGCTTAATTTTCAAAAGGGATACCGGTGGGAATGGGCTTATAGGCATGCCTCAGCACTGCTACCTACCCATGTAGCAGTACCCGTAACAAGGACAAGAGCTTTTCAGTGTGTATTATCACAACAATTTAAGACTTAATGTACGTTATCCTTCTTTGTGGAATCGGCTGATCACTGATATGTAATTTTACAAGGTAAAATAGATTTCCTGTTCTACATTTGTTGTAGCAAAAATCATCTACATGGCTTCGCCTGTACCGTTTTAGGTAAAACCGATGTGCTGTAACTTTTTCAGTACCCAGATATTTCAGACGACTCTGGTCTGAAATATCTGGGTACCCCGGTACCCGCAGCTCCATATTTGAACAATGACACTCACTCGAATCTTGTGGCCACGATATAAATTCAAATTCGTGTGCCTAATGGGATTGCAGTTCATAGTAGGTCCAGACTAGGAAATTTCCAAAGGTATTTTGTTGCGCTTTTATATTTGTTTAGTTAAATGTGCCTTAGCCACACCTTAGCTAAACACGATTCAAAACCTAATTAAAAACACGTGTCTAGGTAACATGCTTTTTTGGACGAAATTCTATGGATAATTTCTGTTTATGAATGAAACAGTTAGGTAATATATGATCAGTATCTTGGCCATTCACCTAGTGCAAATCTTAGCATGTGCATTCTGTTTACTTACGTCTAAGTTTTAAGTATCTACTTAACTATTTATATATCTGAACAATGAGTACCTATATTATTACTTCAAATAAGGTGTTAAATCAGTGTTAATATAGTTGTATACCACAAGTGTAAAAAATTACAACTCAAAAAAGCTAGCAAATCGCAAAAATGGTTCGAAACATAACCACTCACTTACTCAATTTACGTAAGTAAAATATGTAGGACCATAAACCGGAAACTCACTAATTGAATGCTTAATAAAACTTGAACATAACAATATCAATGGCACTAGGCTGTCCTAATATTACGGGTACACCTCTGCCTTACCCTTCGGGGATTACAGGTGTGATGTTATGTATAACAGCAGCGGGCTATTAACCTTCGGCCCGTCGCGCATCTTTTGATAACGCGGTAAGTCGCGTGGGGTCCCTCAAAACCTCAAGAATAAAACGCCTATAAAACCCCTTAAAACTTGTATCTTTCCAACTATTGTAGCAGTTTCTTATTTATTTATATAATGACAATAAAATCACAAAAAATATATCAAAAATAGTCATTTATTTACTGTTTAAACTTCCAATCTAAAATTAGGAACATACATTTCTGTGTTTGAGATCACATCACAGAAAAAATATTTTTATTCTAACTAAATCAATGAACTTTAATTTATATTATACCTATATGAGATCACATAAGAACAATCAACATTGTAACATAAAATTTGGCTCGCACCAACAAAAAAAAAACACAACTTTTATCAAACTAAATCAGACTAATTTTCCGTTTGAACACAGTCAGTACATACCAGTTTAGTATGTGTAGGGCATATGTTACCCTTGCAAAAGTGGCAGATTGATTTGAATTTTCTATCTGTTCGTCTTGGACAATATATGCAGCGCTTCCTCATAGGAGCGATGTCGTTTCCATCAGGTTGAATATTCTGAAGCTGGGGTGTGAATCGCCTTATAATCTGTTTCAATTCTCGAGGCAAAGTTGAAATAGTGGCCCGCGATTGCAATTGAGGACGGCACAATTCAAACGCCAGTGTTTTCAAGAAATACTTGCGTCCCATTTTGTTTTCTTGATTTACGGTATCCCATATTATGTGAGCATTTACAGCTCCAACATCAAGAAATGTGAAAAACAACCTTAGCGGCCAGCGGTGGCAAACACGTGCGACAGAGTAAGTACCGATGAGCTTGTCCACTGTATCTACTCCTCCTTTGGTTTTGTTGTAGAACTTTATGATTTCTGGAAGCTTTTTCGCAGAAGATTCATCTATTACGCCGTCGAGGTGCATTGTTGAAAGCAGTAGTACAGTCTTATCCTTCTTCGGGCAGTAGGAAAGCAAGGTCTCTGTCGGTTTATATCCAAACACTGTGGAGCATACTTCCAACCCCTTTCGCTTGAAGTCATTTGGGATTTCTGGCTTGTTTTTTCTCAATGTGCCTACTACTGTCAAGTTATAGTTTGTTAGAAGCTGTTCAGCCAAAGGAACGCTGGTGAACCAGTTGTCCATGGTTACATTTCGTCCTGTTCCTGCTATTGGTTCTACCATTCTCTTGACAAGGGCATTTGTTGATGTATCTTGAAAATATGGACCTTCCAGCTGCTTTCCGACGTATATTTCCAACTTTTTTGTGTAGAATGTTACGGCATCCACCAGAGAAAATAACTTGATTCCGTATTTTGCTGGTTTACTGGGCATATATTGGCGAAATCGACACGATCCTCTAAAACTTTCCAACATTTCATCTATGGTAACATATTCATTGTTTTTGTAATATTTTTCACAATTTTTCACAAATGCTTCATAGGTCTGTCTAATTGGCGCCAGTTTGTCAATAGAGTTCCGTTCTTGGCGAGTTGTAATGTCATCGAAACGAAGGGCTCTGAGTAAAAACTGAAATCGCTGCTTAGAAATGACAGCGCGACATTTTTCGATCCCAGTACCATCAGCCATCCAAATGTCATCAATCGAAGTATGTGATGATTTATGTATCCCAATTAGGTACATAACACCAATCAATGCTTTCAGTTCAATCAAGTTCGTTTGTTCGCAGTCTCGTTCTCTCTCGTAATTTGTCTGCATAGATGTTATTTTTATATTAGTGCAATCCACAACATGCTGTAACAAATCTAAGTCCAAAAATAGAAGCCATGACTCTAAA
Source organism: Diarsia brunnea (assembly GCA_949774965.1). Taxonomy (NCBI): domain Eukaryota; kingdom Metazoa; phylum Arthropoda; class Insecta; order Lepidoptera; family Noctuidae; genus Diarsia; species Diarsia brunnea. The sequence goes on from OX458998.1 coordinate 11,422,187, forward strand.
GGACAAGTGACCTCCCGTGCTGCACCCTGTGGACCCGGTTGCTCCGTAACTATATTTTGTCGCCTTGTTCTGACACCTTGTGGATAAGGTGTCTTCCTCCATTTGGAAATAATTTTATAGTTGCCATTTCTCTCTCTCTTTTTGACAATATAAAAGTTCTGAGACGATATATTTATCAAGGGCTCTTCATCATCATCACTATAAGAACTTTCCAAATCCATGTGCTGTTCATCAAACGATTCTAAGACCTGATCCTGTTCCTCCAAAAGTACCTCATGTTGATCTGTAGGCACCAAATCTTCACATTCTTGCTCCGAATCCGTGTTATGCTCACTTCTTTCATCCAGACATGTAGCAACTTCATCTTCTTCCTCCTCGCCACCGCAAACATCTTCAGATTCATCTTCTAACCAACTCAATATACGTCGTTGTTGTTCTTCACACATTTTAGAAGTCAATTATAATTTAATTATAATCTAAAACAATAGAAAAATAAATAAAACACATGTTACAAAAGAAATCATAGAACAATCAAACAATACAATTTTACTTACGGGGTTCGTCGCGTGGGGTCTTTTACGGCCCTCGCGCCAAAAACACGTCTGTATCTCACTGCGCTGGCGCGCGAACTGAAGTAAGCGGCGATGCGCGCAAACTATAATCTAATTTCGGAGGGTACCTGAAGTACTAAAACTCCTGGATGGTTTTAAATGTGTTAATTTTACATTTTTCTAACACCTAGGCTTTCAAAGACCCCATGCGACGGGCCGAAGGTTAAGTCATTCAATTTTAAACCTTATTACCTATTTGTTTACCAACCCACCCTTTTCCTCTGACTGGTTCACTGTTGATTGAAGAAATATTAGGTACACCACAATCGGTACTGCTATACCTAATTATAGCATATATACTCATAATACCACATCATATTCTGAAGTCATCGGTCCTGGAAAACCCTTTAAAAAATTACTCAGCAAGTCATGACGTCCCAGCACTTTGAGGTTGCTACTTAACATTATTTGCCATTTGACGTAAATATGTTAATGTATGCGTATACCCACGCCACGCTACGGTTGGTATTGGATGACAGACAGTTGTTTCCGATCGCTGTGAGGACACGTTTTTTTGTTCTTTGGTGTAAATATCGTAGTGTTCGCTCGCGATCCGTGATAGTGTCAAACGCGATAACATGTTCAGTGGGCTCAGACTGAAGACGCAACGAACAATACCGTGGAGTACCTGTGGGTGACTGCAACACACAACAGTCACAGTGATCAGTCATTAATGCACGTTCAATCCGACAGTGTCTCTGTCCCCGACACGACAACTAACCGAGGTATGTGCGCTTTTCTACTAACTACAATTAATTACAATTTAACGATTATATAGGTTAACTAATGACGTTAATGGACCATGCAATGATGAAACCGTTTAACTATCGTGTCAGGCAGGGTACGATATGACCCGATAAACTTCATCTTCTCCCGACTGTCTATTTAGTTCTGTTTTTGATAACGCGCGATACCTTTGTGTTATTACGGATATTAATTAATAGCATTTATTGTGTTTACTGAGTTCACGCTCAAGGTGCGCATAGCAAGTGTCGCCGGTTCGTATAATTAGAAACATATGATAACTGAAAACAAATGGCAACAAACAACAATACAATACTATGACAGAAATTTCTGAATTGTTTGCGTTATAATATTTGAGTTTGATTCATAATCGTGATGTCGTGGAGGAAAATCTCATTTAGGACAAAGAGTGGGTTGGAGTGTATTGACAAACAGCCGGAGAGGCTCGCGTCCTTGGCGCGTCGTGCACAACATGAAACGTGTCCCACCCGGCCATCAGTTCCAAGAGCAACTGGAACAACATCGAATTGTGTCGAAATACCTCCGGCGAACGAGACAATGTCACAAGTTACTAAATGTCCGGATATGGAATTGGTGAACAATTTCGGTGACATCGCTACAACAATAGAAGCGCAACAAAACATAGTACTTGACCCCGCGCGCGCGCAGACGGAAGATACCGAGTGAGTAACAGATTAATTTTGAAGAGACTTTAGACTGGCCTTCAAATACACAATATTTAGAAAAAAAAAACAATACATACACTTACTTGAAAAGTAAATGTCATGATAACATCTTATGTTTTGAGAAAAAAGTGAAGATAGAACTTACACGCATTATAAATGAATATTTACTAGACGATACGATACGATACTAACGAGATTCTTAAAAGTCTACAAAACCATTGACTGAAGAACAGAAAACCAAGCGCACTAACCGTGTTACAAAATTATAAATACAAACTGTAAAAATAACTGAATGCGCTTTTAATATACAAAATGCAATCAATAAGTCTGGTCATATCGCGGTAATATTCCACAGCATAACAATATTTTCATCTAGAACCTACTGTTTGCCGTTATATTAATTTCAACTCTTTTTGTCCGTAACTAAGCTTAATAATATTATAATACCTACCCTTTCTCTTCTGTTTTTGTAACTAAGTCACCCTGAATTCAGCAGCACGCCATGTGAATTTGCGATGCAGTGTCTGTCAGGAAATGCCATCCAATAGGGGATCGGACTGAGTCAAAAAAATATGATTCTGTTTAATCCGTTAGTTAGCTTATCGAAAAATATTGGATACGTGTTTTTTGTTTTATCAAATTAATAAAAATTGACGATGATAAAACGCGTCAAAGATCATGAGTGAGGGCTTGTGACGTCACTTGTAGGTAAAAAATGTACTGACATGTTTTCGAGAAGTTCACAAGTTTTCGAAGCACTGTATCGTCTTCATTTTTTGTTTACGTGGAAAAAGAAAAAATATGTGTCCAATATTTTTTGGAAATCTATCTGACCGACTAATTAGGTTACATAATACACATATTAAGTTTTTAAACTGAAATAATTACTAACACTACGAGAAACAGAGAAGTATGAAAGAAGAAGACATGTTGCGCCGACCCCAAATAAATTGGGATAAGGGCAAGAGAATGATGATGATGATGATGAATTACTAACACTATCATTAACGATATTTGTTAATCCGTGATCCCGGTGCTGGCAACAACGCTAAATATCGGGAACTAAAAACTTGCTAAATGTTCCGTAAAACGTATAACATGACTATCTAATTATATTAAGTAAAAAAAATGCGAAATAAATAATGTTCAAGGAAACCTTTAACTAAGGAACTAAATATAATTTTCCTATCAATACTGTTAACATAAGACAATTCACGAGCTAATTAAAAAAAATATCCCACGGTAAGGGAAATACCGCAATACCTGTGTGATTTATTTGACGGGGTTTATCTTACCCAGAAGAAATCAATATACAATGTTATAATTGGTCTGTAATTCATGATCCATGGTCTGTGATTCATGTAAGAAGTACAATGAAAAAATCCCCAATGGAAAATATGTAGAAACTACCTAGTTGATTATAAATTCACCTAGCATTTATCAATAAGACAAGTTATAAGTTTACTATACATCGTGGAAGGGACACCACACAAAGAGGAGGGAGGATATGTGATTATAAGAGGTACAATACTCTTACCTAGCCTGAAAAAATGGATCTATCTATGGATCCCATAATAACAAATATATACGTAAGAGTATTGATCGATATCACAAAATTCGTCAAACCCGTTCAATCGTTTTGTAGCCAGACTATAAACATTAAACTACTAAAAATGTAAACTATTTAAAATACCTGACATACACTGATCTTATTGGTGCCGTTCTTTAGAAAGGACAGGTGCGTAGTACTCGTAACCGGCGTGCGTGTGTATGACCAGATGTACGAATGTGGACGAGGCAAAAGGAGTATGTAAGGATCGTAGCAAGTGGCGTTCTGTGGTTTCTGCCTGCCCCCACGCGAAAATGGCGTGAGTTTATGTATGTATGTACCTATTTAAAATACCTACTCATAAAAATATGGAAGTAAATAACACATGTCTACACATAGGATGTGGATAAAATAATAACATTATACATATAATAATATAATATAATATAAACCAAACCATTTATTAAAATGTCGCATTGTTATAATTTCCCATGAGTATACTTTGAGCAAGTTGCGTGTACAGTCAAGGACAAAGAGAATATCGATACATTTAACGAATTACAAAAGTAATAATTTTTATGCTGCTTAACTTCTTTTGTAACTTTGCATATTAAACACTACTTAACTGCCAAAACATATTATAATATTTCAAGGTTTTGATAAATAACGCTTAATTTACCCAGTTGTTTTGGTTTAATTAAATTAATAAGTAGAGTAAACTAACTTCATACATTATTAAAAACTATTAAATAAACTAACAACAAACTATAAACGGTTAATTACCCAATTACACGTTTTGTCGTTGATTGTACTTAGAGATAATGACGAAACCATATTGATTATTATTACGAAACAATAGTGTCGTAATAATCAACCGATGCTGAGGAGTTGTTATCAGCTACAAAGGTTTCTAAATACAGATACAGGGAAGGTTTTAAGTTGTCTTGGACCTTACATATTTTGACTGGAAGATAAAACAAAAGATAAATACGTCGCTACGTGACAAAAAGTCAGCTGTTCACAACTATCATATTTAATCATTACTGCACCTGTTGTAACTGCTAGTTAATCAGTAATTGGTGATGTCACTGTATGGTGACATCCGATTAAAAGCCTTGTTTTATTTCACAGGTTGATCGTATCAACGTCTGGTTGTGGTTTTGAGTCAATCGCTTGTATTTGGGCATTAAGGTGATAATGTTATCAAAATAAGCACGCATGATTCAATTCTATTCAAGGTTTACCTTGCCTTAACTAGGTTTTTCCTTTTACGTTCTACTAATCGAGGTCCTTTATGCTTAAAAGCCTAATACTTTAAAAGGAGAAGAGAGATATAATTATTTCCTAGCTAAACGTTCAGCACTAAACAAATCAACTTTCAGTATTTTTCCTTCTGGTTTATTGTCTAACTAGTCTAACCGAAAGTTCGGCTGATGTTTTGCAGTAATTACCTGCAATATCTTCTACCTAGGTGTTGTTAGATTCTTCGATGTTTTGTGTGGACTGTTGTAGGTCGGTTTTAATGAGAAGTCCAAGCTTGGCACAGTCAAAACTATTTATTATCAAATTTTGAATTTTATACACGGACACCACGTCTTCGTCTTCGCAGCGTATCAGGAAGAGAGAATGAACGATACAGAGACAAAAAAAGCTCTTTAAGGTGAATGCTCCAACCACCCCGCGAAATTCAAATTTTCTTACGTTTTTTGTAATTTGCAGGTCAGTGTTAGTTTGTATGTTGATTAGAATATTAATTGCGGCTGTAAGACGTATGTACTTACAGAATTATAATCATCAAAATCATCAATACAAGCTTCCAAGTTCATAAAGGTGCAAAAATGACTTTTTCAAGTTCCTGCACCTTTATGAACTTGGAGGCTTGTATTGATGATTTTGATGATTATATTTCTGTAACTACATACGTCTTACAGCCGCAATTAATATTCTAATCAACATACAAACTAACACTGACCTGCAAATTGCAAAAAACGTAAAAAAAATTGCATTTCGCGGGCTAGTTGGAGCATTCACCTTAATACAGACTATTAACATTTCACCATCATAGACAACTTGTGTTGCTAGCAACAGGTGTGATTGTACTCTTTGCGTTGTTACAGTTGCCAAGACAAAAAAAAAGGAATTATTTTTATCTGCCAATATTTATTTAAATTTAAATAGATTTAGACTGGTAACTGTAAATTGTATAGTGCTATAATACTTACGGTTACTAAATACTTCGCATTGGTTGATGGTCCATTTTGTTGGTCATTATAATTATTGTCATTTTTAACTAAATTATGGCAAACTCACTGCGGCTACGCGGCGTTTTGTAGGTGGCTACGAGCCGTAGCTGGCTACGCGGCGTAGGCGCCTACAGCGTTTACACTATGTGGGGGGCTGCTCGCGATTTGTTATGAATAGAGACTGGATATTCTTTAAATTAAAGTAAATTAATTGAAGTAGAATTTATTTAACAAGCCTTCCTCAAAATGTATCTCATTTAAATTCAATATCGAGCAAGCGTCTCTCGAATCTTTTACTTGTCAATGTCAAAGCCAGTAACAAAACATAATTAAAACAATCAACGAAACATCGAGGAAATACCAATGATATTTCACCGTTGTTATTTTATTCCATTGCTTTATCGTAATTCGCGAGTGAAGTTTCCAGGCGGAAAGTTCACTCAAGGATAATTCCTAGAAATGTCGGACTTTCTTACCTTTATTAATTTTAACGTGAAATGACGTCAAAAAGAACGCGACGTTAATTTGTTGTCCTTGCTTTTAGTTCTCAATCACGGAAGCCATTCCATGTTGGGCCTATCTTTGGAATCACTAAATGAGTGTTTACTTACATAAAAAGTAAGGCAAGACATGAAATTTAATTTTGATTGGTGTAAAATGTTGTGGCTTATTTGTCAATCACAGTTATTCCTCTTTACGACGGGGTAATCAGCAGGCGATATGATAAAAATAATGAGATCTCGTTTTTAATTTTGTTGTTTGTAGTACAATTCAAGACAAGGTGAAGGAGATGTCCTCGTGGAGTGTATGAGCAGCATTGAAATACTTAAAAAAAAACATCGTTGTTTGTTAGGGGTCGAGCCGTTTTTCACCAAATCTCATGAGGGAGAGAGGGGCTCTCGGCAAATTTCACGTGTCACGTTTTTCTCCGCAAGAAACAGTATCCCATATTTGTCCACTAAAATATGGCTATTTTCTGCCTATACAGGGTTTGAAAAATCGTCAAAATTGAGTGATGCCCCCTAACCAACAGGACTTTACTACAGAAAACAAAGATTATATAGCATTACAAATACGTAGGCATAGGCAGCAAAAAAATGGGTGCAATCAAAATAATAAAATAGATTTCATGCTTTTTACTTGGTATGTGTTTTCCCGTGTCTTAATAAAACTCTAACTGCGGTACTCAGAGATATTTAATGATTACTTAAGCCGTCACTTAGTAAAGGTTTGACATACTTTTGTATGACAAAACTGTCAAAACCATTACTAAGTGATGGCATAAGTAATCATTAAAGTTCTCTGAGTGCGGCAGTTAAACTCGAACATTATTAGTATGTAGTTATAATCAATTAAAAACGTCTAGACATCGGTTATAAAACTTGGGATGAACTTACATAAAGGCATTCATGGTCATGATTTTCCGTGTAAACTGGATTTGTTATCCTATTAAATGGAGTTAAAAAAACCTCATTTACTAATCCTAAATCGCTCTTCGAAAGAGTTCGAGACTTCCTTATGACAAAACGATAGAAAAACATGTTCTAAAAAAAAAAAAAATACATACACACGAACATATAACCTCCTCCTTTTTTGAAGTCGGTTAAAAAGGGTAAATAACGGATAAAAGTTTGTAAGAAACTCGTTGTTTTGCCGATGGGGAATTCCAGTGGGCGTCAACTTGTCTTGTGTTAAAATTGAACTACTTGCCCATTATTAACTAAAGAAGATTTTTGTAATTATGAAACAATAATTATAGAAAAATAAATACGCTTTCACGTATTCTTCTCAGCAAATCCTTTCATTTGTTACCGATATCATGGTAATGCATCATAGCATAGCATAAAATAACTTCCATCTTAGAGAGTCCGCTAAATTGAATTTAGAAATACGTCACTTTAGGGAACCATTATATTGTCATTCAAATTAAATATCATACAAAATTTCATCTCGATCGAAAACGGTAAAGTAAGTCAAAAACTTCTAAAACTATTTTACATGGTAAGTTACAGGCGATCCTAAAAAAGCGTGTTAAAAAAATACATATAGAGACGAGAAATGCATAATTATTGTTTAAAGAGTTCCAATAATTAAGTACATAGACAACTTCTTCGTTGCCAAATAATCTATTAATACTGAGTTTCAAAAGTTGTATGAATGAACACATCTTAAAAAAAAAACTAGACGTTTTTATCTACGTTGTTATTGTTATTTGGTGAAATCTGGTTATGATGAAATAAAGGCCAAAGTTCGGTAACTTGAAGGTGTCAAGAGTTCCTGCAATTTACAAAAGATATCATCACGCCTGTAATCCCTGAAGAGTTAGGCAGAAGGGTAACAATAGTACACCCATAATTCGCCAGTTATGCTTAAGTCCTTGATGTAGTATCTACATAATCCTTGTTAGAAAAACCCAAAAACACTTTATCAAATCTGAACGTAGGAATCAAGAGCTTAATATTCCTAGTAGTTAGACCTTGAGACCTCTAAACTAAGGCAGTTAATTTAATTTAGCGTATCAACCTTACTGTGGTACTCAGAGATATTTAATGATTACTTAAGCCGTCACTTACCTAGTAAGATTTGACATACTTTTGTATGACAAAACTGTCAAAACCTTTACTTACTGCGGTACTCAGAGATATTTAATGATTACTTAAGCCATCACTTAATAAAGGTTTTGACAGTTTTGTCATACAAAAGTATGTCAAATCTTTACTAAGTGACGGCTTAAGTAATCATTAAAGCTCTCTAAATGCGGCAGTAAGTGATGGTCTAAGTAATCATTAAAGCTCTTTGAGTGCGGCAGTTAGAAATATCCAATAAAACTATATTTTTCGTAATGCAGAAGCCTATTAACAGGTTAGCTCTATTAGTGATGGCAAAGACGTAAAATATGGTTTTAATTGTACCTTTGTTACACCTACGCAACTTGTAATTCAAATTTAATTGTATTTACTTTGCTCTTTATCCTGTTCACTAATCGACTAGAAAACATGGTGTGACGTTATTATACAAAACGTTTATTTATTTTTTTAATTTTCGTTTATATCTTCACCAACTTAATTTCAAAGCAGATACACGTGAGTTTATTTTTTGATATCGTAATCGTTTAAGTTTGTAATGCATGGCCGTGTACGTAAATAAAACATCCCAGATAAAGTAACTACTACTATACTTCGTAAATTACCTACGTAAAATCTATTCCCAGTGTATCCAAATCAACGCAGACGAGGTCATGAACAAAAACTTATACAGTTTATATTTATCATTTCACACAAATATTCCATTGAAAAAAACATTTCAATGGCACACGTCGAAACTAAGTTGAAAGGATTTTCCTTATTCCAAACGTGCTTTGCAAAAGAACAAAAGCTGTTCGTTGTATCGAGAATTGCTTAGTTATTCTCGAGGTAAAGTTAGTGCATTAGTGTCCATTTTTACAAACGCCTAAACGAATTCCAACGATCGGCTCAGAGCCGAGAGTTGGAATTCCATCGGGCCATGATATTTGGGAATATATTTCGTTACTGCTTAATAAAAACCACCATAGGTAAGCTATCCATCACACCACCACCACACCATGCACCACGCACCACTTGCCCTCTTCTTCTTTATAGGAGGGGGTCAGGTAATGCTGGGTACAGACTGTACAGGAGTATTTACAACGTCATTGGCTACACTTTAATCATGATATTCTGTTTACAGTTCAAAAATCAGTGACCCTTATCTACCATCGATTAACGTAACCTCAAAAAAATTTAACAATGGCAATTTAAAAACAATAATGTCTGAAGTGTCAATTACAGCAAAAACGTTAAACATAGAGTTCAAACAGACAGTAAATTGTTTACTTGAAACATGACAGCTTGACAGGATATATTCGTCATTTGTTTTTGTCCGAAGACTAAGTATAGCAAAGGCAGGGTTTTTCTGGAATAAAATAATCAGATATGATTTTTTTTTTATGAAGTGCAAAGTAAAATTAAGTTAATAGATAAAGAACGTAACACTTACACATCACTTTTTTACAAGCTACAAGTAAGTAGGTATATCAAGGGTTACAGGCTTGCAGGCAGATGTAATAAAGATAGGAGATATTAGGAGAGATTGAGGGTCGGCTCTAAAATCAAAATGTGAGATCAGTGAAGCTTCTCTGAATTTTGGCGTTCAAATCTTCAGTTCGCCTTTTGTAATTTATTTCTGTATTCTCCCCAATGTCAAGTAAAATAGACACAATCACTCAACACACAAGTTTACAATAAAATTCAAATATTGGAACTTGTATTTGCGCACATGCGCAATCCGTATTGTGTACCTAATGTAATTAGTATTACATTCTACGTTGTCCAAGTTCGCATGCAGTTGTGTAAATCCCCTGTGGAATGCATTGCTTCCTTATGATATGATATTCCCATGAGAGATAGAATCATTAGGACGTGTTGCACTGGGCCTTGCTAGACTAAAATATCGTGATTATGGCAGTAAATTTTGTAAACTAATAAGCCACCGAATGTCGTAGCAGGGCTCAAATGTTGTCCGTAGTAATCTAAGTAGGTCTGAATTATCTACCAGGACTAACTATTTCAAAAATATTTTAATAAATTTGGCTTTTTACACCGGTTAGGGTGTTTTCAAAGGTTTATGTAGAGACTAGGTAATTTGATTAACTATTATGTCCTGCTTCCTAGATTGTTTTATAATATAATTTATACCATCTGTTAACGAAAAATAATCAAGTACCTAAAAATCTAACTTAAGTCTTAATGATTGAAAAACAAACATTCAATACTTTGGAATGACAAATATATTACAAGAATATGTAGCTAAAAGTCTTGTTTCTTAGTCTAACACTTTGCATTTTGTTCATCCAATGTGATTGAGTATCTAAACTTATGTCTAAGATACGGATACCTATAAATAAAGTTAAGCTCTGAAAATTAATGGCACGTCGTCGTACGTCTACGTCTCGATCAAAAGTACAAAGAGCAAATGTCGGATCTCCACCTAACAAACCGTATTCTAAGCTTATTATGTACTGGACCACATACATACCGGTCGTGCCGACTCTTCGCGATCAGATATTGAGCGAATGGTTCAATGAACAATTGACAAAAACCGGTACCAAGGGCACTGGGCACTTAAGTTGAACCATAGTTACGTGCTTCTAATCGGAGTTTAGCCTTCCTGTTGATCTGTGACGTGATCGCCGATGTTGGATCATAGTTTCCTGATCTCCAATAGGAGCTGGTGTGCGGCTTTGAATCATTTATTTGTGTAAGTTTTATTTTTCCGTTTTGAGTTTGATTCATTTTTGATCTTACCTACGCTTGGTGTGCACGCTGTGTTTAAAGTTTTGTAGTATCGTTGAGAGCCTTCGAGCCGGCAAAAGTCAGTAATCCAATTCAAGTTTGGATGAAATTATTGTGTTTGTGTGACTTTCGAGTGAGTGTTGTCAATTGAAAGTTTGTGTGTTTTTTTTTTTGTGATGTGAGATATCCTTTGGAATGGCTAAAGAATTTGTTTGGTATGTAAATATTGAGTTATTGTGATTAATTAATTTGATTTTTGTCAATTAGAACTACCAATGGCTTCTTTTTTAATCAATCATTAAAGCTAATCGATATAATAAGCTACGTTTGATTTATTACTAATACATAAATATTATCGCAAATAGTACCTTTAAAAACTTTGTTGACCGGAAGCGGAAAGTTCGCTAGATTAATTGTGAACTTCCGACAGTGCTACCGGTAAATACAAACTTACTTAATTATAGTTTGGTAACAAATAAACCGGAAATACAGAGAAAGATTTAAAAGTGAATATCGGAAAAACCAATTGATTGTCTATTTAAAAATAGTCAGCACGTGCGTATCACACAGCAATCCGAAGATTTTCCCTAACATGTTAATCAGCTCGCTGAGGTCAACCGTAAGGAAGATTATGTTTAAATTAAGGGTCCCTTCACACAGACCGGCTCGGAGAGGAAAGCTGATTTTTAATCACGTTTTTTAAAACAGAGTTGTGAACCATTGTAAGTAATAAGATTTATTTTTACATGTCACTACGCGTTAGCTTTGCTGTCAAGAATGCTCAATAACAAAAGAAGTGACATGTAAACATAAATCTTATTACAATGATCTCCACTCCGAGCTGGTCTGTGTGAACGGACTCTTAAAGTGACAAATACCTACTTTATAAATCAAACTGGAGAAGTCAAGTTTTATAACAATAGGTTAGGGATACATACTCACTCACTCCATAAAACTAAAGTTCTGAATAAAAAATTGATTCATAAAATAGGGAAAACTAGTTGTTAAGGAAATCCTGATGAATCAAACGGTTTCATTCAGTTCGTGCGTGATCGATTCGTAGCCCAAAGTGAGCTTTTTGTTAAGGTAACCAATAGTATTCAGGCTTTTTTTAAGAATGGTAAATCTTTATATGAATCCTCCCGCTCTGGGCGGAACAGAAGGTAGTATCAGATTCTTACTGACTAATCTATCCGTGTTCCTCCTAATGGCCTTTGCGTTCCACCAGGGTCGCGGTGATTCTTACGAACACATTCCGCAACTGTGGCAGGCAATAATATTTAAGCTAGTTAACTGAAACAGCTCGCCACGAAATAGGTGGAACACTATTTACCACGGTAAAATTGCAACAGATAGGTACAGCACAATATAAAGGGTGTAAAAGTATGCTTAACGAAGCTGAAAGGCATTTGTTCTCCCTATCACTGCGATATTTTTTTTTGTTCTAGACCATACCTGGTAGGGTTCCCAGGTATTATATTATATTATATAGATTATATATTATATTCCTAGTTGCGGAGATATGGGGGGTCAAATGAGATTGCTCATCTTTATATGAGAATTGGTCCAAATGCTGCCAGGAATGGTAGTACCTGCGCTGTTTTCCTGACACAAATTTATCATAGATTATAGATAAGATAGATTAGATTAGATTCTTATTATAGATAGATTATCTATGTCATTATACTTAATATTTTTAGAATCCATCCTGGGGTTCCTTTTTTTTGACAGATTTATTTTGATGATATTTCTTTTGTATGTACATTTTTTTATGACGGTATTTTAAGATTTTTAACCTTTTTTGACAGACAGACTGACAGACAGACTGACAGACAGACTGACAGACAGACTGACAGACAGACTGACAGACAGACTGACAGACAGACTGACAGACAGACTGACAGACAGACTGACAGACAGACTGACAGACAGACTGACAGACAGACTGACAGACAGACTGACAGACAGACTGACAGACAGACTGACAGACAGACTGACAGACAGACTGACAGACAGACTGACAGACAGACTGACAGACAGACTGACAGACAGACTGACAGACAGACTGACAGACAGACTGACAGACAGACTGACAGACAGACTGACAGACAGACTGACAGACAGACTGACAGACTGACAGACAGACTGACAGACAGACTGACAGACAGACTGACAGACAGACTGACAGACAGACTGACAGACAGACTGACAGACAGACTGACAGACAGACTGACAGACAGACTGACAGACAGACTGACAGACAGACTGACAGACAGACTGACAGACAGACTGACAGACAGACTGACAGACAGACTGACAGACAGACTGACAGACAGACTGACAGACAGACTGACAGACAGACTGACAGACAGACTGACAGACAGACTGACAGACAGACTGACAGACAGACTGACAGACAGACTGACAGACAGACTGACAGACAGACTGACAGACAGACTGACAGACAGACTGACAGACAGACTGACAGACAGACTGACAGACAGACTGACAGACAGACTGACAGACAGACTGACAGACAGACTGACAGACAGACTGACAGACAGACTGACAGACAGACTGACAGACAGACTGACAGACAGACAGACAGACTGACAGACAGACTGACAGACAGACTTAGTTGGGGTCAAAAAAGGTTGAAAATATTAAAATACCGTCAAAAAAAATATGTACAAAACTTTTTTTCAAAAAAAAACCGACTTCAAAACACAAAAAAGTGAAAAATAAACTTCACAAGAAAAAGCAGCGTCTGAAGTCGGTGACATTTTGTCTGTTTGATTTCGTTTTCGGAAGTATACCTTTTCGAACACAAAAAGAATTTTAAAAATCGGTTCATTAATGACGGAGATAATATGCGTTAACAAACATACAAAAAAAAAACATACAGACGAATTGATAACCTCCTCCTTTTCGGAAGTCGGTTAAAAAGATACGGACAGATTTATTTTGATTTAAAAAAAAAGGAACCCCAGGATGGATTTTAAATATATTTAGTGTAATGAATGACATAGATTGGTGCCAGGAACCCAGCGCAGGTACTCCCATTCCTGGGCAGCATTTGGACCAAAGTTGAGCAATCTTCGTTCTACATTTTTCGCAGCTGTTTTTTTAATATTAATTTTTCAGATTATAACTTTACTTAAATTACCTCCATGACCCGTTTACTATTCAAAGTATCCACTAGCACAATGTGTTGACAGTGCTACATTGAGTTTTATCGCAAAATGTTATTTTTCATCCCAAAATAAAAGTGGATGCCCAGCAAAAACAATTGTACATAATGCTTGGTTGACGGCTTTGTGAAGGGTTCGTTTACGCCATGTATAGCTATGGGTATATATCGCTGTATACGTTGCAGTTTTTAGAAAAAAAACAACAAATTATATTGGGTCCAAATGGTTCGGTGTCCCATAGCGTTTGTCACCAAACTTTTTTTTTAACTTAAGGCTGCTCTCTCGAAAAAGCTTAAAAACAGCGTGCAGATGAAGCAGTTTTTCACCGGCACTTATAGAGAAATTACATCTGAGAAAAATTGTTAGTAATCTAAATGATATGCCACGTAATTTGGTTTAGCCATAATTTTTCTATCGGTATCACATAATAAGAAAAAAATCCACAAAATCACCTCCAAATCGTTGAATGGAACCATTTTACTCCTTCATTTTTTAACAAAATAATTTAAAAATAATATCTACTGCTTTGAAATACAAAGGAAAATAATTTGGTTTTGTTACTTATTCAAAAAAAATCCAGAAAATCACCTCCAAATCGTTGAATGGAACCATTTTACTCCTTCATTTTTTAACAAAATAATTTAAAAATAATATCTACTGCTTTGAAATACAAAGGAAAATAATTTGGTTTTGGTACTTATTAAAAATATGTATTATTTTGTGTGTCCGTGTCTACGACTGAGAGTGGTAGTTATCTATGCACAAGGTCATTGGCGTGGATACAAGCCTTAACCTCTACCACTACCGCGTACGAACAAAAGCTTGAGCGGTGGTTGACCCCATAAGTCACAAGTTGAAATACTAAAATTCTACCCTGTTCTAACAAGCAGGTATAGATCCGACTATAACTCAAGATGAATAATTAGTGGTCATTGTTAATCGTGACTGGTTCAAAATGTAATTAAGAAAATAATAAAGATAGATTTCCTCTAAAAATACTGGCAATTTAAAACGTATTAACGTTAGTATCGTGAAAAAACTCCAAAGTTGATAGTAATGGCAGGCTGCGCGGGCAGCTGGTAATATCCCACAAACGGATTGACGTCACACGCCACATCCGAGTCGATGTGGTGTGTGGCGTCAATTCGTTTGTCCTCGAAAAGAAACCCATATAAGGATATTTGAAGTTTTAAACCAATCATTTTCGTTATTTAAGTATTTAAAAAAGGTAACCGGTCTTCGTTTTAGTTATAAATAGAACTGCTGCATTAAGTTAGGTACTACCGAGTAACCTGACGGTCAACCACTTTTAACAAGAAAAGAAAGAAAAAATATTTAGTTGTCGCAGATACATGACGTGCATACAAAATGATAAAAACAAACATACACATACGACACAACAAATATCATCCTTATACATTGAGTAATAAGGTTACTTACCAGGTTAACTGGCAATTATCTTAATATTTCATGACCTACTGAAAGTGTACCGTAATACCTCAAGAATACCTATTAGTACTTTAATAACATCTTCAAAATTATTAGCCATACACTTATTGGTAAATGGGCTCTCATGCGCCTCAAGTATGGAGGCATAGGTGTGTCACTCTACATTTTATTAGTCTCTATATCTTTTTATGTATGTAGTTACTTTAATAAGGCAGTTTAATGACCTTTTTTTTTGGCGGGTGGAAAATCCTCCCGCTCTTAGGCAGAGCGAAAGGGAGTGTCAGACTTCTACTGACAAAAAACCACCCATGTTCCTTCTTAGCCCTTCATGTCGAGGCCGCGGTATCTCTTGCGAACAATCCGCAGCCCCGACGGGCTAATTTAATGGCCTTATCTTTTGTTTGGTAATAAGTACATACCTACTTACTCACATTGTTACGGAAAGTAATTGAAGTAGTAGTTGAATTTCTTAAGAACCAGGGCAAACATTCAAACAATTATTCTAAAACAAAAATGCACATTCGCACAAAACACAAAACGTTAAAAATTTTAAGTAATTATTCATGCTTGAAAATTTCTCGAAAATGCACTAAAGTTAAGAGGATCAGTTCATTACACAAATCAGATACATTTCTGTAGGTAAGTGTGAAATTCTTGAAGCAAAAACTCAATATGCACAAACAGTAATCTGTGTACATATATGTCAAAAGTGTGTTAAGCATATTATCAAACAAAAGACATTATGTTGTATAGTCCCGTTACGGCACCGTGACCTGCAAGGTCTTGCGGTACACACAAAACTTAAGAATGAATAAATTATCAAACGAGTGCTTAAAAGTGCATAAAGCATTCCATAACCAGCATTTATAGATTCACAGCATTTGTAAATCTTTGACACTTTGACAGTCATTACGGGAAATCAGAGGCATACAAGTCTGACAACCACAGTCGAATCAAGGAGTATTGTTCCAGTTACCGAGTCGTACTGGTCAGATACCCAGGTGTTCCTTATTTAATACTCTGATTCAGCTGCATCCAGTTTGATGGAAACCGAACCAACACGGTTGGAAAATGCCTAAGCAGATGATGTCAGTATTCCATCACTGGCGAACACCTCTTAAACGAACAACATAACTTAAACATCACGCCTGTTGTACCCGAAGGGATAGGCAACGGTGCACCTACTAGTACATCAACATGTCGCCGCTTATGATTAAATTCCCACAAACAAACAACGGAATTTACAACAAGCGAATCTAAAACCAAAATACACAAGCCTACTTCCTTATACGCTGCATATACCACATGTGTTGTTGCCATATAAGTGATATACTTAACCAAGTGTACATAACGGCCATGCATTCATTAATTCGGAAGCTCGGCCCTGCCCGTGGAGGCGCGGACCTCTGCCGAAACAAGTATTTCATGTGGAAGCAGAGTACATCGGCATGCGTCGCGAGTAAAGCACGCACACTGCACAGTGCGCTCAGCACGATATTATAAGGGTTGTTATGTTATATTAATTATATATCAATGAAAATTAAATACATTAATTTAATTCACTAAAATATTTCAGCATTTCAAATCAAATTTTCAACATTTACGCATTAAAACAAACGCGATGAAAAAAATACCAATTTTCTAAATTGTTGCAGTCAATGCAACAATTTAGAAAATTGATGATGATTGATTGATGGTCAACATCAACTAATTCATCGCTGTTGAGTGGTTGTTTTGTAGACAATGTGCTTGCCTATATCTGGTTTTTGATGAGTGTGTGTCCACCAGGTCGCTCGCAATTCCTGACGGTTTGGTGATGGACCCTTTGGCTCCCACCGCGCTTGTTGTCTCTTCGGAGCTCATGGACCGCATCGGCAGTGGGCTGACCATTCTCAGAGATCACGGGAAAAAAGTACAAAAGGTGGGTACGTATTGTGTAACATTAGCTCGTATTGTTTTGATTACACGACGGTATTGAGAAATACTGCTGTATGTCATCAATATATCGATCAAACTTTGATGATCTGTAATCTTAAACTGCACTGCTGCATTATTGGGATCTTGCTTAGGTATATTTGGTTTTTTTACGAAGCTGTTTCAACTGAAACGCAAATAAAAAAGGTATCCTTGATAAAAACTCATATATATTTGAATTTTTAACGTCCAATAGAAATTTATGAAGGTTGAGGGGTGAAGGTTTTCTAACGCTAGGTATTTTTTTAAACATTTACACTATGAGTTTAAGTGTGTTTAGCATAGTCTGATGTCACTCTCTGTGTGTATGAAGTGATATGAATAATAAACTCAACTGAAAATTTTCTAGTAACAAGTAATTTCATATATGCTCTTGGATAATATAGACAGAGACAATAACGGTATGTTACGTTTTTTTAAATACATTATGGAAACATTTGTATTAAGTACTAGCTGACCCACGCAACTTCGTCCGCGTCACATAATATAGCTTATAAAGGTTCGATAAATCGACTATCCAACATATTAAATTGAGTTAAATCGTACTCTTAACAAACAAAAAATCTTACCTTTCCTCTTTATAATACCTTTTAGTTTAGATTGGCTTCGATTATATTATTAAAGTAACAATTACTATAGGTATCTCTTACTATTTAATAAACAGTAACACCTTGTACTTGTAAACATTATGGTGCAGTAAATATTTTGAATTTGAATTTCTCCGGAGCCCCCAGAGGCCAGAATCCCCACGTACCTACCGCACCGGACCGAATGACTGCCACGCGCTTAATTATTTTGTCGCCCGTATATTTTTACATTGCGATATCTTCTAAGATATTTGTTTAAACTGTATAGAGTAAAAGGCACATTTATTCTATATTAAATTTCCGTGCTAACAAACATATTTATATAGATATAGATTAATACCATATGGGTTTAATAAGCTTCGCAATATATCATTATTTTTAATCAAGCATTTAATTATTAAAAAATGGTTACAGTGAGTCAATCTTAAAAGATAAACATATGCTATCGCGGACTTTTTTTTAGAACTTTTAAAGGGGAACAATTTTTTCACACATAGTATTTACGTAACTTAAACCGTTTTCGCAGCGCACGCAACGGAAGCTCTCAAAAAGGAATATCTTTTCCCGTTTTTGCAACATTTTTCATTTATGCTCCGCTCCTATTGATCGTAGCGTGATGTTATATAGCCTATAGCCTTCCTCGATAAATGGACTATCCAACACTAAAAGAATTTTTAAATTCCAACCAGTAGTTCCAGAGTTTACCCTGTTCAAACAAACAAACAAACAAACAAACAAACAAACAAACTCTTCAGCTTTATAATATTAGTATAGATTACTCCTGTTACGCGTATATAGAGACACGAGTGTAGGATTGTAAACATTTGATCTGAAACGACCATGAACAGAAGTTACCAATACAATCGCATGCAAACTGCAATAACCATATCTTTTTATTGTTTTATAAACAATTCCGACATAATACAAGAAGAACAGTCGAACAATCTCCAGTCACACTTCTCGACGTGTGACTGGAGATTTTGTTACTACTTTTCTTCCCAGCAGAAATAATGAAAGGGACTATTTTTTGTAACTTTCATGTTATTGAGTGACTCTCGGCCTAATTTATATGTCTCTTGACCTAGCTACGTATTTATGTTTATTCTCTTTGCAGTATGTTTGGAAAAACAGAAAATTCGACATTCTCAAGAAGTCATGGAAGTCTATAGTGAATGTTGTTTTGATTGATGCCAAAGATACGCCGACTGGCAGTGCCAATGGACTATATTGTAAATTCAGGTAAGAGTCTCATCAATTCTTAACCCTGCATTATGTATGTAAATGACGTATCGATACGGTACCTTAACTTTAAATAATTCGAACTACGGAAGTTTGACCACTACAAATACGTGTTTACTGTTTTTTTTTTTCAATATCCGTTATTTTTAGAACTAATTGGAGTAGGTTTGATAATTCCATTTTCAACCCACTATAAACTTAGCTTACGTAGTTTTAATCGTGCATGATTTAATATTGTTGAACCAAAGTGAATAAGAATAACTGAGTTTTTTTTTTACGTGCGTAGAAACGGAATCTGGTAGCTGTCGCCCTTTAAAACCCCTTCATTTTTTTGAAAACTGCTCTCTAACGTAAGATATTTTTGTTCCCCGTCGGGGCTGCGGGTTGTTCGAAAGATATACCGCGACCTCGGCACAAAGGGCTAAGAAGGAACATGGGTGGTTTTTAGTCAGTAGAAGTCCGACACTTCCTACCGCTCTGCCCAGAGCGGGAGGAGTCATTTGATGATTTCCCAACCTCCAAAAAAAAAAAACTTATTTCAAAAAAATTAAAACCTGTTCAATTGCAGAGGCTTTTTTTAATTAGGTATAGATAATACTGTAAGTACCTATAAGCATCTGTATTATTTCAATACAATAAACTGGATCCATAGAAAAAAAGTCATAACTCGATAAAGTTAAAAAAAGGTGTGTTTACATAATTAACTTATCACTGGCTGGTATTTAATTTAGTGGGTACATTTTGGTTTTTAAAATGATTGCTAAAATGTAGTGGTTTTATAGTGTAGTGAGTTTTATACTTAGATATTTTTCATGGACATAGACGTAGATTAATGGGTATATTAAATAAATTATGTTCCTATATTAAATAAAACATCCCAATAGATAAAGAATCATCATTATTTCCCGGCCCTTGTCCCAAGTTAGTAATTGGCCGTTACTCGGCGCAACACCCCTTTTTTTCTTCCATTTTCCTCTGAAAACCTTCACGCGATTACATACCTAATCCTAATTTTTACATTCCTCATACAATTTATCCATCGTTCCCTTGGTCTTCCTCTCCATCCATCGACATTTATATTCATCATTATTTTTGTCACATGCATTTCGTCCCTAGCATTGATATCCTACTTCCTACTAATCACACTATATCACACTAATATTATAAAGGCGAAAGTTGTGTGGGAGTGTGTATGTTTGTTACTCTTTCACGCAAAAACTACTGAACAGATTTGGATAAAATTGGTACACAGATAGTTTATAACGTGGATTAACACATAGGATAGTTTTTATCCCGATTATTCCCGTGGGTTAATTCTCGAGTTCTAGCGGGCGAAGACGCTGGCAACAGCTAGTTATCTATAAGGATATAGTAGACTAGTAAAAAACGCCCACAACGTAAACCCACCGAAAATCTAATAAGCAAAATCATTGAATACATGACATGTTTTCCTGCCATTAATCAGTTTTTTTTCTGCGAGCAGGCTGGGCAGCGAAGGTCACAAATCGAAGCAGCTGTCAAAGTCAAAACCGTCGTGGTGTGAGCGATTTAACCTGTACTTGTACGATGACAATAACTTGGAAGTTACCGTCTGGCACAAGGGGAAACAGAAGACCTTTATGGGCAGGTAAATTATTATTTCTTTTTCAACTTATTTTTATCTTTGATTGGGCCTCTTTGTGCGTCTGCGCAAAGGTTGATTCTTGATTGTGGCTGGAAAAATAAGAGTTAGAAGGAAAGTGGTCCACCATTGGATGATCTTCCCTTTCTTTGTTGTTTTTTTAAATGAATGTGTCTTATTTAGATTTAAGGCTCGTCAAGAGAACCAAATAACAGTCCATCATATTCTATGATTAGAAAAGGTGAGTCATCTGTGTGGTTGTGTGTGTGTTGTTAATTTGTAATAATTATGCAAATCTCTACTCGATTATAGTTTTTGTAGAAATCACTGTTCAGCATTTTTTCTGGATTACTTAATCCACCTTGAAGGTAGTATACTCCAGCTGAACAAAGTAAAAGAAAAATAATATGAATAACCTGAAATTCCATATTTTGTATTAAATATCTTTTTTTTTTAAAAAACGTTGCCCCACACTAGGAATTTCTCCTGTGTCGTGGGTGCGTTTACAAACATTTAAACTCACATACACAAACACCCAGACCCGAAATATCTATCTGTAGGCCATACAAATATTTATTCCGTGCTGGGATTGAACCTGTGACACGCAGCGCAGCAGTCGAATCGCTCCGCCACTGCGCCAAACGTGTCGTCAAATATTTATAAAATGAATAGGAATAAAAGTGTGTTGTGGAGGTCAGATAGGCAGTCGCTCCATGTAAAATACTGGTACTCAGCTGCATCCGGTTAGACTGGAAGCCGACCCCAACATGGTTGGGAAAAAGGCTAGGCAGATGATGATGAATAGGAATAAAAGTATTGTCAATTTTCAGTCGAAAAATAGATAATTACCTAATCATATTTAAATCCATACTTACTTACGTGTTTTTTTTACTATTTTGAACAGTTTTTTATGTCAGAAATTACGTAAACGTAGTTTCGCACATAGGCGAAATATATCAACTCTGTCATATCAACAAAAAAATATCTTTTATCTTGTCCGCTTAATTTAAAAAAAAAACATGTTAATTAATTAATTTACTTGTCATGCTACCAAAACACGTTAATTTGTCATGTTTGATGGTTAATGGAGGATGTTAAGTTATGGTAAAAATTGTTTGGTTATCATTAACTACTTGGTAACCATCGTAAAATGGAAAAAAACCTTAAATAAATCACTGGTCGTTTTCGTTTTACTCCCTCGTTTTGGTGCTATACGAGTATAGCGACAGGATCTAATTGTCGAGAAGATTTCAACCAATAATCTTAATATACAATAAAAAGTACGATTTTGAAAAGTTAACTGAGATTGAATGCTATGAAGGGTTTTATTTGTTTTGCAAGAGCTCGCAAACCACTACTCCATACTACTCCATACTTATTGTTACTCCATAGATGGCGTTGTTCATAACTATTAGAAATCCTGAATCGCGCTAAGAACGGTCCCACAAAATAATAGTTATTAATATTATAAGTTCAGTAGCAACTTAGCAAGTGGTACTTTCTGCTTACCCCAGTGGTTAGTTCAGTGGCTGCTAATACCGGAGATATAGGTTCCCATAGTCAAAGCTTAATTGAATGTCTCTACTACCATTAATTACAGCATCCGTCGTTAATGACCAGCAAAATCTAACTAAGAACTGTTTATTTTTTACAATAATGACGCACTCGCACTTTTGGTACTTATATAAAAATTCTTAAACCATGACGAATCTTTTTTCTTGAGTGTTTTATGAAAATCGTCTAAGCATAGCTTATTATTTATTTATTCTGATTTTTCACGCTGGATGTCACGTTTAGTGGGCCGTGATCAGCTGCATCATTTGAATGAACTTAAAGCTTCCTGAGAATGAAGGCTTCGACTCATAAGCGCCGACCACGCCCGACCTTCCTTTTTGTGCAAAGCCTTTTATGAAACAAATCCAATAAAATTGTCATTGGCTTCGTCTGTAAATGTTAACATTCATATATTACTTACATACCATAGTTGAATAGCAATGGGTTTTTTTTATTAAACTTTTGTGCCTGACGCTGCCCTTTACCATTTTTGTTCCCCCTTTTAAAAATGCGAAGAGGCGGTATTCAGGGCCGACGACTGCCGGTCACTAGTTTTGAGATTGTCCATAAACAGATGGCTTTATACTCAAGAACAAACATAACGTTCCGGGTTAAACTTTATCGGAAAAATACAAA
The DNA here is from genome assembly GCA_949774965.1 of Diarsia brunnea. Lineage (NCBI taxonomy): Eukaryota > Metazoa > Arthropoda > Insecta > Lepidoptera > Noctuidae > Diarsia > Diarsia brunnea. Next base: position 11,445,583 of record OX458998.1, read on the forward strand.
TATTCAGTGTGGTAAAATATATTGAACAATATTATTTTGATTGTTATTAGCGAAACAATTATGACGTTGTCGTTACTCTACAATCTACAGTATGGATTGTGTTTAAAGTTTGTTTTAACTATGGCACCAAAGTCCTAAGCGACAAAAACAATATGTCATGTTAATTTTGAAGTTATTTTGTTAACTAATATCTTATAAAATAGACTTACATAAAAACCATTGTTAAATTAACAACTAAACAGATGCTGGCAGATATTGCAACTGGCTACACGGGTTACCGTACGAGCAATCGCATCTGTTAAAAAAACTATCCCTCATAACATAATACTTCACAAAAAAAAAACCGCCTATAAGCCAAGTGAGGGAAGAAAAGTGATGGGCTAAGCCAACTTTGTAATAAATCTTACTTTTCCTCGGACCAACATTGAATATTTCTTTTTTGTAGGTGTGTCATCGACCTTTCGCAGCTCGACAAGGAGAAGACCCATGAACTGTGGCAGGACCTAGAGTGCGGTCAAGGTTCCTTACATATGCTGGTGACGCTGAGTGGAACTGCGAGGACTATGCCTGTGGACAACGTGCCTACAACGAATGGCGTTCATCATGTCACTCCTCAGGAGGAGAAGTTTGTAAGTACCGACAATTATTATTTGGAAAAATCTGATAAATTCGGCTTTAGATTGCACAATGCTCGTCGGTCGTGTAGGTACACTTTTCATAAGAGCAGGTAGCTACTTCTGCACAGAGGTTGTTATTTTCAAGATAAGTTCGGAGTCTATAAGAAGAAATGAATGGATCTGCAGTGGTCATAAATAATTCAACCGACTTTAAAATCATCAATTATATTATCTTACCTATTTAAGTCGGGAACGCAAGACAAGGTAATCATAAATCGTTACTGGTTCATTTTTTTGCGATCTTTACTGAAATATATTGCTGATTAAATAAATTGACAAAAAATATATTATAATGATTAATGACGCACTAGAATAGATTTCAAGTAACGGATTGAGAGCCAGTCTATAGAGAGATCGGCAGGTTTTTCTGTAGACCATGACTCATGAACTTGTATACAAAGTTCTAACCCACTTCATCTGTAGGAATATTTCCTAAGTGCATACACTTTTTGCATTAATCGGTTAAAACTGATGTTATTAGTTGGGTGGGCTGCGTACCTAAATAAATACATTTATTTATTATACAGGGTGTAAATTAACCCTTCACACAGCCGTCAACCAAGCATTCTGCACATCAAACTAGAACTTAGTTTGATGCGCAGAATGCTTGGTTGCGCGCCCTACGCAAAAATTTTTGCTAGGAAACTAGGTACTTTTTGTTTTGGGGTCAAAAATCACATTTTACGATAAAACTCAATGTAGCACTCTTAAAATATTGTACTAGTGGATGCTTTGAATAATAATCGGGTCATGGAGGTAATTTAAGTAAAGTTATAACCTAAAAAACTAGTATTTACAAAAACAGCTGTGAAAAATTTGGAACTTTGACCCCCAATATCTCCGTAACTATGGGGTTCCCAGGTATGGTCTAGAACAAAAAAAATATCGCAGTGGTGGGGAGAACAAGTGCCCTTCGTTTGCGTTAAGGGTACTTTTACACCCTTTATAGGTGTAATTTTGACCCACTACAGTTTTTTGGCTGTGTCTTATTTTGAACTTCAAAGACATTATCATAAAATATTTAAGATAGAAACGATAAATAATAAATAAACTATTATTACCTATAAAATCGTGTTCTAGATGTATTTATAAATAAATAGAATACGAAAAATACATATTTTAATTTACAAAACAGATAAACAAGTATGTATGTATAATTAACTAAAATATTTCTATGAATATCTATTAATAACTGAAGGTTGAATATAAATAAATGTAAATATAAACATTACGGTGGTTTTAAACATAACATGGATCCTAGTTATGGACTACTTCAATAATAATATGTTGATGTAGGTCAATCAAATGTTATGATAAAACAGAATGAAAATCCTAATCTACTCACATAACAAGTTAGGTATGCGTAAAAATAAAACGATGTAAGGGAAATAATTAGATTCGAATTTACCTACTCTTGGTGTTTATATATTGGGTATATGTAACATAAGGTACCCCCCGAGTCGGGCTAACTGGTTACATTTAAACTAAACAAATAAATAAAATGTAATTATGTTTGAAATGTTAAAATAAAAGCTTTTTAATGAATGTTCATGAAAGCTTATTTGTACGGAACTACTTATAACAAAAACACATTTACTTTTTTGTGTCTATGTGTGAACTTTTATTTTATTAAATTGAAGAAGCATTGGGATTCCGTGCAAAAAAATATAACCCTCGATATATAAAACAAAATCCAATTAAAATAATATATGTAAATATATTCATAACCAAAAGTCATATTATTAATAAAGAAACCAAACTTGATTCTCGTCCTCGGCAAAATGCACACGGAGGAAAGAACGAACTTGACTTTAACGCACTTGTTATAATAAGTTTAAAAAATATATCCATAAGTCAAGACGTCTGTATATGTTAATACTTGTATAAGACTTAATTACGACCATTAAAGAGAAATGTCAGTATACGGATTTTTTTTATTTTTTTTTATTTTTTATTTTACTTTATTGGGACATAAAACAGTTACACATTACATTTAAGTATTACAGAATATCTTATGAACTAGGTAAACGTGTAACCCACAAAAATGCCCGCGAAATAATGGTTTATGTAATATTTAGTTTAATGCGTGCGGAGTAAGAAGTACTCGTACTTATAACTCATTATGTACATAACAAAAAATAATTAATAACTATAACGTTCAAATACAAAACTTATAAAGATCCTTATAAAGATTCAATAGCCATCTTTTTGAACTTAAAGTGCGTAAGTGCGAAAATATCTAAATCTATGAACTGTGTGTTATATATATCTACAATGCGCCGGAGAGGCGCCCGTGCACCGGCGTGAGTTCTGCACCTTGCGGTGTGGAATAGCCGGGGCACGCGCGCCTCTCGACGCATCACTGTTCTAGGTACAATGTAACATAGGTTATTCGTAATTTCTGGACAGTCGAACCGGTTATTACATAGACCATGAAGCATCATAACCATCAGTAGGCTGCGCCTTGACTCCAAGCTTTGAAGTTTATACCGTATTAATAATTGAGTGTATGGCAGTTTAGATTTAGTACATCTGTAGTGCATAGCACGTAAATATTTTTTTTGAACCATTTCCATTCTTTTTATATAAATATCAAAAATAGGATGAACTTAAGTTCAATTTATTCTGCGGTTTTACCAACCACGGTAGCCTTGCTTGCATATTTATAGAAAACTCTGTTCATAGAAAATAGATGGGTACATGAGTCAGCTAAAATGCAATAGTCATCTATTTTAGTTTAGGTACCTACAAGATTGTTTAAAAACACCTATGTTCCCAAAAGACTGTCTACAATTTGTCAATGCAAACTTCGCTTAGACTTTTCTCAGAATCCTGCTAATCGCACTTCACTAATCACCACTAACTCTGCCAATGCAAACTAATCTTTATGCATTATCCTCTGGATTTTACGTAGTGACTCAGGCAGGCTGGCTATGTTCGAGACTCTGTTAAACATTGGAAGGCCGGTTTCTTTCATGATCGGAATATTCCTGAGTTCCAAGTTCCAATAACCCAGTGATGACGCAGGTAAAAGTGGTCGGACCGGCTGGAATGTGAAGATAACTGGTCAGCCTTATTTATAACTGTTGGTAGTTTGTAGTGGAGTATTTTATTTTTCTTGTAGGCTTTGTTTCCTGATTGGTGTAGACGTAAATAGTTTCGTGGTTTCCTTTGTTTTTGTTTCTCAGCCTCTCTTGGTTGATTCTAGTAAAGATCAAACAGTCCTTTGTTGCTCCTAACCAGCAAAGTGTTATTGGAGTTAGCAAACCGTTTCTCAATGGCAGCCCACGGTCCTAAACATATACCTATAGGTTTAGCAAATTACAGCAATCCGTTATTACTTATCACAGAACACAAATGACAAAATATGTATGTATTATTTTCCTACCTGTCTGTTCTCCTTGAACGTGGTATTGTGTTATTTTAAACAAATAAAACCTTTTTTGGGTCAGTCGTGAAAAAAATATTGCGCTACATTTTGCGAATTCTGAATGACGTCAAATGACAACTGGTTATCCTAATGGAAGAAAGTTTAAAAAACAAATTTAATACTTATCTTTTTGTTGTTTATACAATAGCTGTATAACAATAAGATAAAAGTATAAAAGTCTGTCAAACCGCAAAACATTTTGTCGGCAGTTGTGCTCGTTTCACAATATAAGGTACATATTTATAATTATAACAAACTAGCTTTTACTTTCGGGTTCACTGTCATTATGCTCGGGAATAAACCCACGGGAACGAACAAATGTAGCCTGTAACACTTTGGGATAATGTAGTACATACATAGATTATGAATATTTAAGTTGGTCTTTAGATTTGACATGTGATATTGATATGTGGGGGCTCATGTGGGGGTAATTCACACACTAACGCCGGTAGCTACATATAGTACATATTTTCATGTGTGTTTACCAGACTAGTTTGTGAGCAAGTGTTTTTTTTAGATAAACAAGTTGGGAAAATAATCTATACTAATATTATAAAGCTGAAGAGTTTGTTTGTTTGTTTGAACGCGGTAAACTCAGGGACTACTGGTTGGAATAGAAAAAATGGGTGGCGTGGGTCAGCTAGTATGTAGATATGTGTGTTTCTAAAGTTCTACACTCTATACTAACATTGGACTAATAATATAATTCTAACAATATCTGACCCCAGCGACTTATTGAAGTCTAATTTTACTATAACAGATTGTTCTGTCTTTTAGTAGGACACAAGGACCTCTAAATCTGAAACATCAGGATGCGTTATTAAATCATTGGCATCTTAATTTTAACGGCTCACGTATCGTCAGCAATAAAAATAAACTAGTATATAATATGTATAACCTGTACAATCAAAACCACACTTAATTAAACCTAGATTGATTTATTATCAAATAAGTAAGATATTGGACGTCGATGCTATTTTATAAAAAAACTGAACAAAAACGAACTCAAAAACATGTACATAATTAGGTACAATTTGTTTCATGTCCTAGGTAGACGTTACATGAAAGAAACACAAGTACCTACATCGATGACCCCGCGAGATTTGTACGTCATTATACAAAAACTTTAATGTGATAATAATATTATAATAAACCAAAAAATATCTACGTCATAGAACTATCTAGTATTTTATCGCGGTTGTCAATCACTGACACAAAATCGTTATTTTTTGCTTCATCTCCATTCAATAGATGTTATTGAAATAGACGCACGAATATTTGTGTGTTAAATAGCGCTAATATCTAACACATATGTGATAACTATTTAGATACACAAAGATTTAGGAGAATTACTGTTCTTGTACAAAAAATACAAAAACAAATGAATAAAGCAAATATTTGAAATCCAAACATCATAAGTTATTTTTAAATACTCTATTTACAAATCATTTAGGGATCCTTAAAAAATTCTTTTATAATATTTTAGCAGTAATAAGTTTAGTTTTTATCTCTACTAATAACAAAACAGGTTTTTAAACTCAAAAGTTTAGCACCATAGTTTTATTGCAGACTAATTAAGTAATTAACTTTTTAGTAAACTTGATTTTTCCAGTCATCATCATTGAATTGATATTGATAACCCACAATGACCTTTGTTAGAGAAACAAAGATTGTTTCTCTAAAACTAATATTGTGGCTTTTTCTACGATAATTGTTTTGTTCAGGATCGACTTTATTTTACTCTGCATATTTCAGAGGAGAAAACCTTTCAAGGTCTTTGTAGTAATTTACGGTTAGATTTTTCGAAACTGCCGATCGATAATGATTGTTGGCTCGTTTATATTTTTTGGAAAATTTTCTAAAAATGCAACTTATCTATCTTTTTTTTTTTTGGGGGTGGGAAATCATCAAATAACCCCTCCCGCTCTTGGGCAGAGCGAAAGGGAGTGTCAGACTTCTACTGACTAAAAACCACCCATGTTCCTTCTTAGCCCTTCATGTCGAGGCCGCGGTATCTCTTGAACAACCCCCCCCCCCCCTTACATACCAAAATTCATGAAAATCGTTGAAGACGTTTCCGAGATTTTGATTATTATTATATATGTAAGTACATAATATATATATATCAATTGCTTTATTGCTTTCAAGATTAGATATACATACAGTGAGCTTAATGTTCAGACTATTTCCCTACCTAAATTACAGTTACTTTTGTTAAGGAAGAAAAACATTACCAAAATCCTATTCCTCAGTCATGGTACCGCCTGGACAACAGCTGGGGCGAGGTGGGCGAGCTGTCGGTGACGGTGTACGGAGCCGAGGGGCTGAGCGCGCTCGGCATCAGTGGCAAGGCCGACGCCTACTGCGTACTGGAGCTGGACAACTCCAGGGTACAGACGCATACGGTGCCTGGCACTACTGACCCGGTGTGGAGCAAGAGTTACAAATTGTAAGTAGAACTGTGTAGGTATATGTATAAAAGGATATAAGGAAAATCGATACCAATCAGTAATATTCAAACGGACAGATATAACTTGCTCAATTAACAATTTTCAATAACCTGTTAGTTTTGAGGTAAAACCCAAAATATTTAAACGTGATCGGTTAATTACCTTTAGTGAGCATCTATTTACGTTAATCTACACTTATTTAAATTAAATTTGAACTTAGTAGTTAACAATAGGCCTAATGACCGGAAGCCACCCATTTCAATTTAGTTACCCTATTTCAAAACTGTTTCCAAGCTTACTGTTATTTTTTGTTTCTATTGTTTAATTAGAAGGATTAACAAGTCAATGATGAATGCAGAAAATCTATCGATTATACAATCGTCATATTCGTTCATGAAAACCTTTGTCATGTTTTCAAATTAAGTAGTGGTGGTTCATTTGGTTTTTATTTTCCCTACAGCCCCGTAAACGATGTAACGTCCACACTAACAATAACCGTCAAGGATGAATCAATAATCAACACGATGAAAGACGAAACTCTCGGTAAGGTATCGATACCTCTCCTCACAATACTGAACGAAGAGAAAGCCTGGTTCGACCTCAACCATCGATCGAAGAAACACACCATGAAGGCCAACTCTCCGAAGATTCAATTACAAATGTCCATCGCGTGGAACCCGGTAATTCATGTTTTTATAGCTTCCAATGTTTTAGCCCCAAATAATGATAATAGTTTCATGTTTTTCGATACCCCGTGTCCTAATGTAAACCGTCACGAGCATTGCTACGTTTAATGTGTTCGGATAACTGAAACCTATGTCCAGCAGTGGACGTCTTTCGGCTGAAATGATGCTGAAACCTGGTCTTGCGACAACGCCTTCACTTTCGCCTAACGAATTCGCGCAATGATCGCTTTTGTTAGGACACAGCCTATTGCATACCTAAAAAGTGTCTTTTTTAGATTTTTCTCCTTCAGTTTGTTGAATGTTTCTTTTCATTACAGATTAAAGCCTCATTCCGGTTACTGAGTCCTAAAACCAACAAATACACGGAGCGAACGCCGAAGACTTTCAATATTCCTCTCATTTACAACAACTTGAAGTTCATCAAAGACATATTCAGCGCTGTGTACTATGGAAACGAACATTTGAAGTAAGTAACAAACTATTTAACACTTTTATGTAGGGAGGACCAGTTTAATATAAACAAATAGACTTTTCTAGTGCTAAACTGAACCACTGGTTTCTGTGGTGGATTTTGCCCTACACCCTCTCACAAACAGGCGGTCTGAGTCCCAACGGTGGAAACGTTACCTATTAACACGTTAAATGCCACATCACTCGACGTCGCGTAAAGCGGCCTGTTATGCTGTGGCCGTTCACGCGATGTCGCGTGATGGTGCCTTGCAATTATGTACGAGCCATAAAATAGCGATCACAGTGTATTGGGTTATGGTATTTATTTTGGCCACTAGGGAAAGAAATGACCTAATTTATATTTTGTCCATTTATGTAAGTAAGCATTTTGGCTAGCCAATCAACGAGCTGCTATATACAGGGTGGTGCCGACAATACGACAATAAATGAAACCACTGGTAGTTGTATTTCATAGGAACATTTTTAAACTATCAAATAAATCCTAACACCGTCGTGGTGCCGACGATACGACAATAACAAGCGTTCAGCTATGAATTTCTTTAAAGCTTAAATTTCTTGAACTTTAGTTTTATTATTACTCACATAAAAAAAAAAAATTAACATCTTGGTTCTCATAGCAAATAGCCTGTTGCAATTATATTAAGTCCTTTTTTGATATTTAGGTGAGCTATTAGCAAGTTTTTAATAATTTAGTTTTGTGTTTGCTATATTTGGCAGTGTGTTTATTTTGTTCCACAGTGTATTTATACCAGACAAGCTCCAGACGTGAAGACTTGTAATTGGTTGTCTGATTATCATAATGTAAGTCTTCCAAAGTCTTTAAATAAATAAATAACCTACCTAAATGTCTGTGCCAAATTCGTTTGTTACATTTTATTTCCACACGTTAATCGGTGCAAATTATTCCCAAGGTTAGTAAACCAATATATGTTTGTAAATTGTAATGTATTTCGTTTACAGTTTTATGCTACTTAGTTTTATTGTTTTTTTTTTTATTTTGGTTAAGATTTATTTGATAGTTTAATAATGTTTCCATGAACTAGAACTACCAGTGGTATCATTTATTGTCGTATTGTCGGCACCATTCTGTATGCTACCCTCTAATTAAGACTGCAATAAAATCTGTTAAAACACTCTATCTACAATATTCCTCGAACTGAAATAGAGTATACGCTAGATAGTCCGGTCAAATTAGACTAAAAATAGGGGTGACGTTACAATAATTCCCACTTTGCTGAATATTGGTAGGATTGTTCAATACACTATTTTAAAGGAAATGTGAAAAGTCCTCATCGATCCGGCGGCACGTGCAAAAAAATTTACTCCGGGTCAAAGGTCACAAAAACGGGTTTTTCGCGATTTTCAGCAAAATGGTAAGTTTTATCATAAAATTGGCTAGTAATAATAATAATAAGAGTAATCCTACCGATTTACAAACTGAAAATTCTACTAGTCTAGTCTTGAATTTACGTATTGCCAAATTAGGTTTCCGGATAGATTGGGTAATTGCATTGTGTTCTGTTCCAATGATAACGTTCTATTGTCATGTTTGTGCTATTTTGTCGTAATAGGAGCACGGGGGCACATCCAAATGAGGTCAAGATTTACCACAGCCAAATATCACGTATTATAATTGTACTGTTTCGTTGTTCTAATAGTTTTTGCGACTATTATATAAACGATCAGTGTTTAACACGAGGTCCAGGATTCGATACCGGGTCGAACAAATATTATTTAGGTTTATTTCATTTTCCTGTTATGTATTTCATAGACAGCCCGGAATATGGAGGCGTGTCCGGTTGATGGCAATAGGCTCGCCCACCTAATTCATAAGACTTGACATTTATCTGATAAAAAGCAGGTGTACTAATACACTTTTGCCATCTCTTCGGGAATTACAGGTATTACTCTCGCATGTAAATTTTTCGAGTGTGATAGGTAGCAGTTGAGCAAATTTTCCCGTGACTGGTCATCATGGTATATCCAAGTCCATGTTCAAAACAACACTACCCTGTGACTCTTAACTGAATACAGCAAGCCAGATTCGAAATTTCCCGTCGGGGCTGCGGGTTGTTCGCAAGAGATACCGCGGCCTCGACATGACGGGCTAAGAAGGAACATGGGTGGTTTTTAGTCAGTAGAAGTCTGACACTCCCTTCCGCTCTGCCCAAGAGCGGGAGGGGTTATTTGATGATTTTCCACCCACCAAAAAAAATAAATAAAAAAGGTCTCGAAGTTTCTTCACAGTTGTAGACATTTAGGTATACCCATTCATTTTGAAACCATGACTCAACGCTTTCTGCTCCATTTTAAAGGTTAAGGGATTAAATCCCAGTCATCATCTGCCTAGCCTTTTTCCAACTATGTTGGGGTCGGCTTCCAGCCTAACCGGATGCAGCTGAGTACCAGTATTTTACATAGAGCGACTGCCTATCTGACCTCCACAACCCAGTTAATACTAGGTAATACGATACTCTTTGGTAAGACTGGATGTCAGAATTTCTGGTCACTGACTACCTGTAACGACTGCCAAAGCTCTTTATATGGCAGCCGGGACCAACAGCTTAACGTGCTTTCCGAGGCACGGAGGAAACTTGTTATGTCGAGTGGTCACCCATCCACAGACCGACCTAGGCAAGCACAGCTTTACCTAAAGATCGACCCGAGTGGCAGTTCTTATTAAGCCACGAGCTCCTTTAAGGGATTAAATCCCAGTATGTTTCATAAATAATTAATGCCTCTAGTCTGACACTATCATGATTGTTTATTTACATCGAACAAGACTGAATTGCTCTCAATCAAGTCACTAGTCTTAGTAGGTAATTATTATAAGGTTTCTCTCTTTTTTTTTTTACTGAATGTTTTAAAATATCTATTAGTTTATTTAATTCTATCTGTATTATATATGTATTGGTATGCAACTGCTTATGTATTATGTTTACAAAATGGTTTTATCCTTATTATTATTTATTTTTTTGTACTCTACCACTGTCACAGTGCTGTCCTATTTGACCCAAAGGGTGACTGGTAGAGAATGCCTTGTGGCATTAAGTCCGCCTATGTACCACTTTTGTACATGAAGTTTAAATAAATAAATAAGATTGTTTAATTATTTGACTATAATATACATTGTTTAACACAGTTCTAGGTGTCGTACGTTGACCGGACCGGACGGCACCCTATTAAACGATGCATTACTTTTGTGTCGTATTTTAAATATCTATTAGCATTTACTTTAAGTAGTATCCAGAAATTGTAATGACTCATACCTACGACATAAGTTTAAAAATATATTGTGACATATTGCCGGGTGGTTTCGATATGTGGACAAATAGATTGCACTTGCGTAACCTTCATGTTTTGTGAAAAGTACGAAGGACAGTGACATCATTAAACAAAGGCCAATTAATTATTTATATCAATACCGATAAAAATAACAATACAAAAGTTTTAAAAAGTTATTTAATTTATTAAAATTGCATTTTTCACATCAAGTGAATTCATTAACTTTAATTATATCGATCTATTTTGGTTTAAATACAAAAGGGGCTGTTATTAATTTTCAGGTCATACAACACTTACTTTCACCACCTTCGAGCCATCCTGAAATAATTACAGACTTAAATTTTTCTGCAACAATGAAAAACTCTTGAACATAATCATTCTCTTGAAATTATCCCGATTTTATCTTCTGCCAACCACTTTATTAGTCGGCATCACATCTTTCACACAGACTAACCATAAATCCCGTCGGGGCTGCGGGTTGTTCGAAAGAGATACCGCGGCCTCGGCGCAAGGGGCATGGGTGGTTTTTAGTCAGTAGAAGCCTGACACTCCTTTCCGCTCTGCCCAAGAGTTATTTGTTGATTTTCTACCCGCCAAAAAAAAAATGCTAACCATAAATTCTTTGTCTCGCAAGACGAAAGAGAATAGAAGTAGGGCAAGACCAAAGGAACGATGATAAAGTACCTACTACATAGGTTCTTACCTATGCGTTATACAGTTTCGTAGCAACCTCTACGCGCGTAGCCGTATGCTACGCGCGTAGACGTATGTCTTTAATATTCCTAGAAACTACCAGACATTTGCGACCTACAAAGAAAATTAAATGTTCAAGTATAAAAGAACATGAAACTAGTATCTATTGACTACTGACTAATTATATTGTTAAGCGTGTGCGTGTCCTATTTAAATAATCGAATTTCATACGTGTTGAATATAAATAATTATTTGTGCAATAAAATCTCTTTGTTTTTTTCCGTAACTGGCACAAATGGGTAGCATTTTCACTTAATTAGTCATCATCACCTACTCCGAGTCAACACCGGACGGGCCTGTAGATATTCCCTGTTTTTTAATAATATACGTCTGAATTAACTTTCAAGACTGCGAATTACTTAATTCATTTATAACACGGTATTTTTTTTTTGTTTGTTTGGACAGATGGCAGCTTTTGGTTTTAACCTAAGAACAACCTGACCATATTTTGCTAATTATATCTATGTAGCGACTGCAAGTACAGTGGCTAGTGTCGACAATCTAGAATGACTTTGCCTGTCCGATCGATTTACACCACGTTTACACTACCTCACTGTACTTAATTACTTCGGTTAACACTGATTAATTACAACCGGGCTTTAAGCTCAGTGTATGCATCTGTAGTAACACCGTTCGGGTATACAACTCGGGTTCGGGATGCTTGAAAGAGATACCGCGGCCTCGGACACAAAAGGCTAAGAAGGAAGGTCAATGTATGTAGCTGGAGTAGCACCTTTCGGGTATAAAACTCAAGCCACTTACTGCCATGACCCTTCGCTGTGCGATACCGTTCCCGTTAAACCACTGCAGTAGTTACACTGTAGCATCTACTCTAACACCTTCTTGTCTGCCCTCTTCAGGTACTTGTTTGAGTGGGAGAACCGTGAGAAGTCAGCGCTGGCGCTGTCGGCTTGGCTGCTGTTCTGGTTCTTCTTCCGAATGTGGATGACTCCTCTGTTAGCTGTCATCCCGTTCCTATACTTTTGGGCGACACGCAGTAAGTTCTTTGATCTCTTCATTAAAGACATTCTTATTAGTTCATTTTAGAAGTGTGAAGGTAAAGTAAAAATTGTATCACATGATTGTATTTTCTTAAAAATACAATTTGGCTGAAAAATTCCGGCCAGCATTTTTGAATGATCGGCATTATTATTGACCTCATCATCATCATCATGTCAGCCAAAAGACGTCCACTGCTGGACATAGACCTCCCCCAGGTGTGCTACATTGACCGGTCCCGTGCGGATCCTCGTAATATAACATAATTAGCCTATGTATATTCTTGAAGCAGTGCTAATAATTTCCTAATATTTCCAGATACTGTAAACCTGATTCCTATTTCTCACTTCGACGAAGATTCATCAGAAGACGACATGGATTCAACTAAGGTAAATAAATCCTTCAACTTCCAACTATCAAGCTGTTTCTATGAAATATAACGTCATTTCTTTACGTCTAAAGAAAACATAGATTATAGAGTATTGTTACAAGTCAATTACGTGGGACTCAAAGAAAATTAATCTGTACACCAACTTGTATATAATTGAATAAGACATCAATCAATTAAGTTCTGAGTACTTTTTAATGAAATATAATATGTGGTTTTAAATACGTACGTTGCATACATTTTATGTATGTATCAAGACATCACAGACAGTTCTAATTTAACGTGGAACAAATATTTTTTCTTGCATCACAGCCTCACAAAAAAAAATCAAATCAAATCATTTATTTACCACAAGATACAAGCTATGCTTAGTTTGTGGCTCACCGATATTGTATGAACTGTATTCTTTCTTTACTTAATAAACTTATTATTACACTTATTATTATTATTTCTTTGCACACGTGATTGCTGTTGAATAAAATTGCTATTTATAATTATAATCTTTATATTATTGGCTCCTAAATACAATGGCTTTCATGGCATACATAGCATTCATATTATTTTAGCATAGAAACACCACAGTTAAGTAGAAAAACCACACGTTACGCACTTAGTTACTTATAATAAAATGTAGATAATCTGATTGGTACTTAGTAATGTTTATTGAAGAACTACATGTTTGTTATATTATGTTTGCTCTTTATATTCAGTCAATTACCATTTTATTGTCAATCATCTTTATGAAGCACAAGCTGTTCCCGGCATGCGTTGCAATGCCTTTTTTCCTACCTACTACCTGCCTGTGTACCAACTACCTACCTACCTACTACCTCCTACCCTACCTACCTACTACCTCCTACCCTACCTACCTACTACCCTACCTACCTACTACCCTACCTACCTACTACCCTACCTACCTACTACCCTACCTACCTACTACCCTACCTACCTACTACCCTACCTACCTACTACCCTACCTACCTACTACCCTACCTACCTACTACCCCACCTACCTACCTACTACCCTACCTACCTACTACCCTACCTACCTACTACCCGACCTACCTACTACCCTTCTCTGGACTGCCACAAATGTTTCAAAACCAAAATTAGACAAATCGGTCTAGCCGTTCTCTAGTTTTAGCGCGACTAACTAACAGCAATTAATTTTTATATTATACGCAAACACCATTTGAAAAATCGTTTTTCTATTGGGAAAGAAACAGTAATTATTTGTGATTATTGTGATAATGTCGTATGGTCTGTTTGAAGTTGTCATTCGTTGACTGAACAACTGAACGTCACTCAATTGTTTTGCCTTCCCGGAACCTCTCCACAACACTTGAAGCTCAAATTGATTTTACGTTTTAGTTAGAAAACGTTTGTATAGGAAAAAGAAAAGGGCTGTTTTTAGGGCTTTTCCGGACATTATTCGAATTTTTCTCGCCGTAAAAACCATCCTTGAACTTCAACGAACATTTAAAAAAAAATATCAGCCAAATCGGTCAAGCCGTTTTCATGCTATGTCGTGACAACGGAAAACGGGTTTAATTTTTATATATATAGATAGATAGATAGATAGATAGATAGATAGATAGAAGATAGATAGATTACAAAGTAGGTATTAATATTCCAACTATGTGACCCATGCAACTAAAAATAATAATGCACTTGTTACATAAACATCATCAATTCATCATTGATCCACAAAATAACAAGATTCCTTAGTTATGGAATAAACATTTAATTTGTTCTTAAAGATTATCTCTCTGACACGACAAACCGAATGGTTGGTCTACTGGTCGCAACGTGACTGCTTATCATGAGGTCATGTGTTCGATTGCCAGGTCGGGTCAAGTGTTTGGTGTGTGTTATTGTAAGTAGGTACATCAGGATTTTTTCAATACTGGCCCCCCACAGTCTACATTCGTGCCCGGTTGTGACAAAAGGCTCGGCCCATTAGAACATGGGACTTAACATAACTGGTGAAAAGTAGGTGTACTATTTAGGTTCACTTCTGTCTAACAACGCCTTACCTACCTACACATGTCTATAATGTAGAAAGTTATAAGTAATTTATTTACTTACCGTTAAATTTTTATTATGTTTCAGGACGAGAAAACAATAAAAAACCGACTTTATGAACTTCAGGATCTCACATTCACGATAAAGGACGGGATAGACTACATTGTATCCATTCTACAAAGGGTGAAAAAGTAAGTCAGTTTAACATAAGCGGTGTAAATGTAGACCTCAATGGACTATTTCTGTAAGATCGCTGTACCTAGGTACCGGGAGAGCTGTCTCTTGGCTCTTCCCAGTATTAAGTGATTCCTTTTACACTGTGCGTCTTCGTAAGAGGGGTCAGATAATGTAGGGCACTGACTGCACTGAAATATACTGAATTTATGAAAGAAGAAAATTGAGTTTTGTTAACGAAAATGGGCTGAAAAACAATTGAAGCTCCATGAGTTTATCAACAAGTTATAGTAGGTAGTTTTAAGGCCTATTTCACGAGGTCCTAATAGCCACTACTTACTGAATAAATTAAAAAATGGAATAGAATTTGCATGAAATAAGTAAGTTAAAGGGAACTTAATCGTAGGTGGTGAAATAGGCCCATTTTTTTTGAGGGGTGGAAATCATCAAATAAACCCTCCCGCTTTTGGGGAGAGCGGAAGGGAGTTTCACTGCGGTACTCAGAGATATTTAATGATTACTTAAGCCGTCACTTAGTAAAGATTTGACATACTTTTGTATGACAAAACTGTCAAAACTTTTACTAAGTGATGGCCTAAGTAATCATTAAAGCTCTCTGAGTGCGGCAGTCAGACTTCTACTGACTAAAAACCACCCATGTTCCTTCTTAGCCCTTGTGCCGAGGCCGCGGTATCTCTTTCGAACAACCCGCAGCCCCGACGGGACAACCCGCAGCTCCGACGGGGTCAAATAGGCCCTTAGTTCATCCACTGAATTCCACTGGTTACTTAAGATTAGTAACAATCGTATTGTATCCATTTAAACAGTATCTAATACAGGAAGTAGGCCTCATTATGTTCGGTTTAGTCTCAATTTCACAATTCCATTGTTACGCAAATTGGTATCATTGTTAACCATTTGGCTTACTTTACGACTGCCTTGGTACAAATAAAAATAAATCTTTGTAAGATTTCGTGAAAACGTGTTCAAGTTTTTAAACTGACATGGTCACTAACATACTAACACTGAAAACGGGATATTATGTTTACTGTGAGTGGCCGATCTTTCTATTTTTTGTAAATATCTCGTATTTAGTGATAATGATAATATGTGTTAAGCTATTTTGCAAAAGTAAAAGAACAAATTTTTGGATTCTTCCTTAAAATGGATCCAAAGGTTGTTCTTGAAAAATCGCTTTTTACGATAACAAAGATAATCGGCTTTGTATCATCCTATGCATAAGTTCTACATTGTAATTTCTACAATGACACTTATAATTTGTACGATGTACTGACGCCACACATCAAACTACCCAAAATTTCAAACTTCCCCGATCAACCCTGAACCTATATTGCTTTAGCGATAGCGATACAGTTAAAAATCTATTAAATAAATTTCACAGATAGTTGTACCTTGATGTGGTGGCGTCTATAATATAACAAAAGAATATTCTGTCTCTATTAGAAGTAACATATTTTTCTTTTCTTCTTTTCCAGCTTGTTCCAGTTCGCGGTGCCGTACTTGAGTTACCTCGTAATTACCGTGCTGGTTGCCGCCACAATCGCAATCTACATCATACCTATTAATTATATATTTATGGCGTTAGGTGCGTATATACCTTAACTATTAGGTTATCTACATTATGAGCTTATAGCTTACTTACCTACCCCTAAATCCAGGTGCCCACTAAGACATCTTAAAGCAGTATTGTTTTATTGTAGAAAAGAGATGGCGCTAGATAAACCCTGTATAGCTCTGTCGCTTATTTCCAACAAAACAAGACTGCTTTAAGACGATGGTAAGGCACCTGAAAGCTAAAAGCCAAAAGCTTATTCAAGTTAATTTGTAATCAAAAGTAAAGTCAAGTAATTGGATTGCCTGTTGCAATTTAATCAATTTAAATGACAACAGATTAAATACTATTAACAATATTGAAGGCAGATTTACTGAACACTGAACTGAAATTTTCAAAAACTGGGAGCTGTTTTCAATTTGGGAAACTAACATTTTATTTTTGTGCTATTACAGGTATTTATAAATTCGCGCGTAAAGTGGTGAATCCTGACAGAGTTCCTAACAACGACATTTTGGACTTCATCTCACGGATACCGGACGACAAGATGCTGGTTAGTAATCTTTTTAATTACCCACTTTTATAGTTTTAGCTATGAGAATCCCAGAGCCGACTGCAGTTATAGTATCTACTGTGTACAGCATAATGAAACACCATTAGTGATATTGCCCTGCTCAGTCTCTTTTTGGCCGATTGAAAATTCAACAGTACCGTATTTTCCCATATTTAAATATATTCAAATTTAAATATGTCCATATTTTATAGTATTTGTACTATAATAAACAAAACAATAAAATAATCTAAAATACTACTCTTTTTCTTTCAGAAACAATGGCGTGAACTAAGAGTTCCGGAGTCGAACTTCAACAGACAGTATTCTTCGAAGAGGCGATAAATTGAGGAGAAGATGAAAGGCTACACTACGTTACGTACTGTAGTGCCCTGATGTAGCCCGGCCTTTAGGACTGAAGAGCACTTCACGGCGCTGTCTCCTAGACCTCCCCTAGACTATGACGTGACAAGAAATGCCCGACTATGACCGCCCGCTATATTGCACACTGTTGTGCAGCAGTTAAACTATGAATAAAGCGTAGACGGCTCAAAACTTATTTAAAACTACTATAAGTATATTATTTAAATGCATAGGTGATATTAAATTTAATTTGCCGTTAGTTTATTAAGTATTAAGATCTGGATCCGCATGCATTTTAAAATTATTTCATTGTAGAAATATAACTTTTTATAAATGGTTTGCGGATTTGTCGTATTTTACTGGATGACGCCATGTTTATTATCTTCCTGTCAACACGTTGACAGATAAGACCAAAATCATGATAATGTTAGCCATTTTTTTTACAATTATTTTTAATTTATAGTATTGTTACAGATTGTACAAATAAATGAGTATACAATTAAGTCGTTAGGTTAATAATGAAAATGTGATGTTTAGTTTTAAGAATAAATAAAACAACGAATAATAATGATATTCTTATAAAAAGTAATTTTATTTAATAAATTAATATTTTGACATAGACAACCTCTTTCGAAATCAGCTCGACAAAGATTTTTATACACTTAATTCGTCATACAAACGGCATGGCACTTTTCACCACTGATCCCTGGGAAATAAATCTGCCTAACATAATATCACCCTCGACTAGGATTCCTACTTTAATAGTATCGGACTATACCTTCAAACTAAATAACTGATTCTCAGGTCGAAACAGACTTCGAAAATATTGGCCTTGTAGAGTTTCTGTGGTTCTGCGGTTCTGGCACGCTGAGTTCTTTCCAATACCTCTGTAAAGCAGGAAACATAAAATGTTTTAGAAAATCAATAGAAAACGGTAGGTATCGGTAGAAGAGGTTTACGTAAATTCAATTTCAAATTTTTTAACAAGTTTGCATCAGCGTTGCAATCCTCTAAAGTAGTCTCTACTGTATTTTGAGTTTGACTGATTTACTGTTTTAACTGTCACATAATGGGTGTAACAAGAGCCTTAACAAAACCACTTGTTCTTTCCATTTTTCGAATCATTTTGTTTTGTTGTGAACCTTACCGGAATATTCCACTTAGGGAGATATTCGAGATCCAAGTTCCAACTTTTCAAAAGGTTTTTTTTAATACAAGTGATAATGCTATAACTTTACTTTAAATACTTTTTATGACTCCTGTATTATTCAATACATTCAATGCAATTGAGTGCATCACATTGATTCCTGCCGTCAACCATAATTTTTCACCGCAAAACAAAGTCGATTCCCAGCAATATTTCTTGCGCAGAGTTATTTAGTTTGATATACAGGAATGCTTGGTTGGCAGCTTTAACGCAAAGTTTTCACAATTATATTTACCAGCATCTTATTATCCGGTAGTCTTGAAATGAAGTCCAATATGTCATTATTCAGCACTCTCCCAGGATCTAGCCGTTTCCTCCCGTATTTATATAATCCTGGAACATAATACAGCAATAACTATATTCAACTATTTGAAAGACGTTAATGAGAATAGGAATCATTTATTTGCATTAAATACAGGTATTAACAAATAAAAAGTTGGTGACTAGTCCGGTCAAATTAGACCAAAAAATAGGGGTAAGGTTACATTAATTCCCACCTAGCGGAAAATTGCTAGGATTATCCAAAATACCATTTTAATTGACATGTAAAAAGTCCTCATCGATCCGACACCTGGAAAAAAGTTATTTGAGGTCAAAGGTCACAAAAACGTAGATTATTATCTAATCAATAATTTTGTCTTTCCAAATTTTATGATAAAACTTACCGTTTTGCTGAAAATCGCGAAAAACCCGTTTTTGAGACCTTTGACCCCGAGTATTTTTTTTCCCAGGTGTCGGATCGATAAGGACTTTTACATGTCATTTACAATGGTGTTTTGAATTATCAGTTAGGTGGGAATTACTGTAACCTCAGATGTCTAAATTGACCGGACTAGATGTAGGTATACACACACCATATTTTGCCTGTTTAGGTCAAACAAAATTGTATAAGAGATAATCAGGGTTACGTTTATTTGCTTACAAAATAATCTTTAGAACTAACTTATATCAAACTATTACCTAATAATAAAACTACTTGAGTTGAACTTACCAAATCCCATCATGAGGTATTTATAGGGCACGAAGAACAAGAGTGCTGAATTAATTGCTAATAACAGCATTGATAGCACAGTCAAAAACGGAACCTTGAATGTTGCTAGACTGAAAAACAAAAAAAGGCAATTTTTAAACACAATTTAATTTGTAGCCCATACTCATATTTATTCGGGGTACAGCATGCCTTCTTTCCCACGTACTTTAATTATATATCTGAATAAATTCCAAACAATTATATTTGAAAAGTTTTGTTTTAAGATGGTACCTACACTTTCTTATAAGTATTTTTGTGTCTGGTAACTTTGTTTCGAATTTCCAAGTATTTGATTTGGGAGTTTTATTGCGTAGAATAATACAAATTCAACTGATTATCTTTGTAACTTACTTATATACTCTTTCAGCTAATGATACCATGTACTCAATGCCATCCGTTATAATGAGCGTCATTTCTGGCAACCCTTTAATTTTATCGGTAACGGACTCCCCGTTTTGGACATCATCAGTAGGACCCCAGTCTTTTGGATCTTCTTCATTTTGAAGTTTTATGTCTTGATCTGGAATAAAGACAATAACACAAATTAATTATTAAAGCAGAATGAAAGCATTTGTTGGTGTACAGACGCACATCATGCTACTACAATCTGTCAAATACATTTTCAACTTTATCCCTACAGCATTAGGTTCAATATTCATTGGGAGATTTTAGAGTTTCAGGTAGCTTGATGTGCTGGCGTCTATACCTATAAGAAGTCGACATACTCGTAGGAGACCAAAACATTCTAAGATCTGGAAAATAGACACGTAATCTAACACACTACATGTCATTAGTACTAACATTCCAAGTGCGAAAATCACTCTATCTGTTCGTCGATTGCCTGTTTGTCTCTTAGCTTTTCACACGGATTTTGATGTAATTTTGCACACGCTTAGAGTGAGGATAATTTAATGATAATTTTATGTTAATAAATCTAGTGTGAGTATATTTTAAAAGTAAATCAATCAGCAGCTTACTTTGCTTATGATCAATGAACCACAGGACTGGGAACAGCGCTGCAATCAGTAATGGCGCCATCCATGGATCGAAATAGTACCAAAAGATGAGCCAGGAAATAAATATTGTCGTCGATAATTCTCGATCTTCCCACTCCAGGAAGCACCTGTAAACAACGTTTGTAGATTAGCACTGACCAAGACTGATAAACGTTAATTAGTACGAAGATGCTGGACTACTGAAGGCTGAGCGTTGTTTCTGTCACTGCCTTACAAGTACTCATCATCTGCCTAGCTTTTCCAAACTACGTTGGAGTCGGTTTCCAGTCTAACCGGATGTAGCTGAGTACCAGTATTTTACCTAGAGCGACTGCCTTTATGACCTCCACAATCCGGTTGGTTAGTGGGTAATACGGTACCCTCTGGTAAGACTGGTTGTCGGACTTTCGGGCCACGACTAAACTAACTACCTGTAACGAACCTGTGAAAAATCTACAAATAACCGCGTATTATTATTTAGCCACAAACTCCTTGAGAATAGGGTGTCATTTTCATTTTTTGCAAAAGCCGCAAAATTTAAAAATCAAATCATTTTATTGTCAGGCTTCTGAGGCCCATAGATAAAATACTGTATACAATAATAAACTAATACATATTAACAAAGCAAAGGTGGATCCCCACGTTTGCGTGACACGAGCATACAGCGTGCACCTCCCGTCTTATGTTAGTACTAGGTACTACCTAATACAATCAATTTGATAAATCTGAGCTATTAATCTGTATTTGTTGCTGTTAATCTGTATATGTTATGAAGTTCCTTTCAAAAATATCGTTATCATTTGATGTCCTTGGTCATTATCCTTGTTTGTTTGATGTACGTTCACCTTTCTAACAATGATTTTAAACATTACAACGTTTAACAGAGTGGACCGTATATCTAGGAAGGCGATTAGGTTTGCGTGTAGATAAGATGCTGTTGAAATCAAACCTTCGTACCTACCTACATGAATCAACACTTTGTACTACCTATAATCATGATCATTATCAGGTAGTCCGGTAAGGGATTCCCTACTTGTACTTAAATATTGCTTCCTAATGTTCAATTGTGAATCATGGCTGACTAAATTATTACAACACGAAATATTTTGCCACCGGTCATCGCTTGTCAAAAAACATCTTGCAATTAACTGCCAAAATAGATCAAGCAGCTAAACTCAAAGTGTGCTCCGCGGAGCCCTCTGGGGCTCCATAAAAATAGAAACTGATCAAAATTCAAAAAAATACTAAAACCATTGGATGAGTCGTCTGATGTTGCTGGTCTGGCCATCTTGCGAGTTATTATATAAATTTTCTTTCGAAGAAGACATGCACAAGTATGGAATCACCTCACCTTTTATGTATATAGATAGATAGATAGATAGAGCCTGCTTCGAATTTGGAACTGAACATAAAAATGGTGACAGTGCCTCTATGCATTACTGTTACTTCCTAGTAGTAGTTCTTTAGATCACAGTATAATTAAGAATCAGTCGTCTAGACATCCGACATTGTTACCCGGATCTATCGTTACGACTTTCACGCACTAACGCATAGTTATGAATAGCTAAAGCCCTTGAGGTCAACGTAATGTCATCAATGCACATGGATATCACTGCATAGTGCCTACCCACTAGATATTATAATCTCTAAGAGCAGTGCACGTGAACATAAATGTAAGTACCTTCACTAATCAGTCAATCACGCAAGTCATATTAAAAGATAACGATAAATACGCATTCTGCTTACAACGCGAATTCTTTTGTTGAGCCTCCATAATAAAGAAATAAACAAAAATGTTAATTACTTGAAATGCTCGTTGATAAGGAAGAGGGCTTCAAAGGTTTCCTTAATAAACTTGCAGTTTTTGTATATGAGTGGTATGTCGAACTTTGGCTGCTTCGCTATGTACTTGACCTGTTTCGGACGAAACAGTTTCATCGAAGCAATCACCTGAAAGATAAAATAAATACATTAGTTTATTGTTTATCGAATTTCACAATGCCACAAGTTGAGTAATCCTACGGATTAGCTTTACAATCAAATCAATTATCACGTTTATTATCTCAATTTACGTATTTCGAAATTTTCGTTTTCACGTTTAATTACGCTTTAGGTCTATACAGGGGGCCGAGAACAGATGGATCGATCTAAAAGGTTCGACCTCCTTCAGATGAACATTCAAGAGTCCTCAATATTCTGAGAGGGATCTTCAATATCTTCGGTCCCCAATATCATATTTCCGATAGGCTTTCATTTACCAAGAGAGGAGGCGAAAACTTGAAACACAATGAGTATCTAGTAATTTTCCAATCAATCGATCTCAACTAATAACTCAAATCTAACTAAGATCGGGGTCCAGTTTTCTTAATACTTACTGGATTCCAAAATATATTCATTTCCAATCGCACTCTGGGACAGTTCCCTCGCGCTCCCTTTTTCTTGCAGCTGTCTTTGAGTGCGTACCAGCATTCTTCTCCGTTGTTTATCCTGAGCAAGGGTATGATCACTCGGCCCAGGAAATCGTATAGCAACGAGTTTATGGAGCGATCGTATACTTTCAGCTCAAACGTTGACGCAACGTCGTATATATTGCTGGCAAATGTAATATTATAATTAAGTAACTGACCTACAAATATTCGTATAATAATAACTATTTGTCAATGTCCATTGTCCAACTTTATAGATACATGAATCAAAAGTCAAGGTATCCCGTTATCGTTTGGAAATAATCAAGTGATTGCAGCAACGTATTATTGGGATTTAGATGACTCAATGGGCAGTTTCAAAATTTTATGAAACACAAATATTAATATTTTAATTCGTGAAACATTAACAAATACATAACACATCATCACTCTTGTAATACCCGAAAAGTTGGTGTACCTAAATAGTACACGGACATTTTACCGACTTATTATGTTTAAAGTCCAATGTAATAGGGGGCGAGCCTATTGCCATCAACAGGGCTAAAATCTAGACTCCATGACTGCTACTGAGAACTTCCTGATGAGAAAGTCTAAAAACAATTTCCCCGACCCGGGAGTCGAACCCAGGACCTCATGCTCTGCAGTGGCGATCGACTACACTAACGAGGCAGTCATATATAAACATGCTTCGATCTCGACCCCAATTCAAACTTTGTAAGAATCATTATAGAAAAGCATAACCTTCAAGCTACCGTGCACAACACGCTTCGTATTCTAGAAACCACTTTAAATGAAACTACTCACAAAACATAGCTCTTGTTCCACACAGGTTCAGCGCTAGAACTGACAGACGGCGTCTGTACCCTCTCATTGTCCAACTCCAGAGTACAGTACGCATTGGGCCTGCCGTACAGCCCCCGCGCTCCCATCACTTTCACATGCAGCTGACCGACCACACTCGTGTCTGGAGTTAGGTTGTAAAAGGCCTGAAAAGTCGTAAAGAAGTTGAAATCGTCTGTGTCTTACGATACCAGGTTGAGGGGTTACTACGCTTCTGCGGGTTGTTCGCAAGAGATACCGCGGCCTCGACATGAAGGGCTAAGTCTGACACTCCCTTTCGCTCTGCCCAAGAGCGGGAGGGGTTATTTGATGATTTCCCACCCAACAAAAACAAAAAAAGGGGTTACTACGCTTTAAGTAGAAAAAAAGTAGTCTTTTCCACGGATATAAAACTCTTTACAGGTGTAAGCTTCGTTAAAGCAGTGTAAAAAGGGGTCATCCCCTTTTTTTGGAGGGTGGAAAATCATCAAACGACTCCTCCCGCTCTGGGCAGAACGGTATGGGAGTGTCAGACTTTTACTGACTAAAAACCACCCATGTTCCTTCTTAGCCCTTTGTGTCGAGACCGCGGTATCTCTTTCGAACAACCCGCAGCCCCGATGGACCCTACGCCCTTATTTCGCCATAGTTCAACGTCAGAAAAAGAAAATGCTTTTGGTTCTATGATGTTTAAGTTGTAGTGATATCTCTACGAAATTTGGTTTCAGTTGAATACATTTCATTTTCGAAACCAGATCATGAAATCTATTCATTCGATATTGTTATTGAATAATAAGACTTTTATTTTAATCGTTTGTCTACCTTACACCTTTTTCTACAAATAGACTACGCCGTAGCGTGTCTACGAAATTATCAACTAGCAGCGTAGCACAGTGCTACGAACATCCACATATTATTATCTTTTTTCGACTAAAGTTTTTTAAACTTCATCTCAATCTTAAGTGAAAAGCTGACCCAGCTGACTTGTAGTGGGTATAGCTAACTACTATAACCACAGTAGAATCGCGATTATCCGAATCAATTAAAACCAGGGTTATTCCGGATAATCTAAAATCCGGATAATCGATTTTAAAGTAAATTTAAATAATATTAATAACTTTTTATTATTGTTAGTGCTTCACTTCACATACGTCATTTAGACAATAGGATATATAAATACGGTAATTAGAGCCGGGAACAATGAGTCCGGATAATCGAAGTTCGGATAATCGGAATTCTACTGTACTACTATATAAATACGTACATATTTAGATCGTAAGTCGTCCACATTTGGTTCTGGCAAGGCGAGCGCTTGGCTCGGATCTCCTGCACTGTTCCGGATCGTGCACAACGTCACTGAAAGATGTACCGAGCCGTATCCATCATCCAGATCCTGCCAGATGTCGTGTGTACGCTCCCTTTCCCGATTCGACAGGTCTAGAACACAACTTTTAAAATAATTTAACTAAGTAACCGTTAACGAAGGACTAAAATATCGGTTATGTCTTCTACTTAAAAATCTTATTCATTCACCCACAGACAAGGAACTGTTCCACTACGTTTGGAAAATGTCAATTGCATAAGTTTGATTTGGCAAATGTGAGCACAGGAAGATGGATTGTACGGCAATTCCTTATTTCCCGATGGGAAAACCCCATATATAATTATAATGTTCTTTTCACGAAAAACTTAACCAAAACTTTGTTAATCTTTTATTACAGCAACCATTACCTACGCGGCGTTTTATGCTGCGCACTTGATTGACGTCAAATGCATTTTTTTCGCAATAACGGCTACGCAAACTGATAAGAAAAACGATTACCAGTATTGGGGCTATGATGCACGTAAAAATAAACAATAAAAAATACAAGTTCACTAATATCTAGTGCGGTACCTACTGCCCTTGACCTCAGGGGAAGGTTAAAAGATAACAAGCACGTTTATACAAACAACTAATCAAATCACGACTCCCAGACACATTCATTAAGTAGATCAAACTCTCGTGTATTAAAAGTGATAAAATCAACCGTATTAATGGAAGTTGATAGGTACATTTTCTGCAGACTGTTTAGGCAGCAGAGAAAAGCCTCTTATCGTGGCAAACACACCATTGTGAGAGCTAACAAACTGGGACTGTTTGATAACGAACCGGATTGATTCCGAATAAGGGCACAATTTTATGTCAAAATCACATTAAATTCTGCAGTAGGATAAGGCACACTAAAGATTGTGTCCTGCGTGTCCACAGAAGTTGATGGTCGCTTCTACAAGCGATATTTTAATACTTAGATTGCCATCATTCAAAGATGAAAACGGAGATAACTTGCGAAAACAAAAAAAAGAACTTTTCACATACCTGCCCATGAAATTCTTCCGTTTCCCTTTATCCCGTAGTGATATGTGTAGCAACTGATCATTGCGCAGATGTAGGCTGAATCTCTCCCTCCATTGTGGTTGCTTCGTGGTCGTCACGGACTTAGATTTATATGATTGAGAACCCAACCTGGAAAAAGCAGGCATGGCCATGGAAATGAGTCCCTTTCATAATAACGCGGACTCTGGTCCAGAGCAGACTTTCGGTAGAGTACAACACAGTACTGATTGAAGCAGGTTTGTCTACATGTAGATAAAAACAGTTTCCGTTGTCCGCGAGCAGCGTGGGCAGCGTGAAATACAATATAACAGGCAAATCCAAGCATTGCACAGTTAAAAGAAACAGATTTACAATAAGGAATTACAATAATGACTAAATAATATGTTACAGTAGGTTCGCTGCATCCGGTTTGACTGGAAGCCGACCTCAACATAGTTGGGAACAGGTGATGAATTACCTAAAAATATCAAGAAAAAGTTCATCCTCTCACAGAAACTAACAACACAACAAACACGACATACCTATGCCTCCGCACTCGAGGCCAATAAATCACACTCGGGTGTCGACATCAGTAGAAATAATTAGTTTATGGGAGGACAAACAAATCGCCGATCGGGTTAAAATATCCAAAATAGTTCACTAACCGGAATTTACAATAAACTGAATGTGAATGGCTATCCTGTGGCGGGTCTGGGAGTCCCTTGGCTTCCACGATGACGATGTCAACCACAGTGTTTCGGATACTCTTGTCCTTTTTCATAGATGGCGTTGGTGTTGGTGGTGGTGCAATCGCCGGTACAGGCCCTGGTTCGGACTTTGGCTGCAAAGTCTGATTGATTGAAATAAAAACTGAGTCACATAAGAAGGCTCTTCATTCACGATATAGGAAAACGTTGTCTGCGTCCATCAAATTATAGGCAACCGGTCCAGGTACGAACTTGGCTGACTAACAAACGACGAATAATAACTTGTTGCTTTAAAGTCTTGGGTAAGTGAGTTTGAGAATTTGGGTGAGATAATATACAGATTTCATAAATTCTTTTATTGATGAAAAGTTACTCTATTGCGGAGTGTCTTTGGCTGTATTTCTTGGATGCAGACGAAGTCACAGGGAGAACAGGGAGTGGTTAACTTTGAAAATTTAATGGATACCTTTTCATGTTTAGGAGTAACTTCTGGCGTAGCTGGAGCAGGTTCAGTCGGATGCTCTGGAGTCTTGTTGTTGACGATGTTATTGTTGTGGTTCACTGCTTTTCCACCCACGGTATCCAGCACAGGCTCTGCTTTTGAGAGAAAATCGCTAGCTAAATTGGCAAAGGAACTTGGACGCCATCTGTAAAAAATCTTGAACTTATTGACTGCTCTTTTATAAGACCCATGCTAATATAATTAACGGTGTTCCATCATAAGTATTATTCTGTATTACTGATTTGTGTCAGTGACTCTATTTTTAAGACGAGTTTCGATTTTTATAATTTATATATACAGGGTGTAAATCAACCCATCACACAGCCGTCAATCAAGCATTTTGTCCATCAAACTACCCCATCACATCCCCTACGCAAAAATTTTTGCTGGGAAACGACTTTTTTGTTTTGGGTCAAAATCACATTTTACGGTGAAACTCAATGTAGCACTGTTAAAACATTGTGCTAATGGATGCTTTGAATAGTAAACGGGTCATGGAGGTAATTTAATTAAAGTTATAACCTGAAAAACTAGTATTTACAAAAACAGCTGTGAAAAATTTGGAACTTTGACCCCCAATATCTCTCTCTCTCCCAGGTATGGTCTACAACAAAAAAAATATCGCAGTGGTGGGGAGAAACTGCCTTTCGTTTGCGTTAAGGGTTATTTTACACCCTATGTAGTCGTCCTGCGGGAAAAAGGGCTATATCCGATCTCTAAACTTTCAAAATGGGCGCTCTAAATTGCATAGCATTAGTCTGCTTAAAACAGCTTTATTGAGACAAAACAGAATTATGTTATTCATTGCATTAGTCCGACTTTTGTTAACGTGAATAAATCAATCACTTCACGAATAGTTTGGGGTTCAAGGAGATTTTTAAATGAAATTTTAAGTAGGTAATAAAAACTTTTCATTTATTAATTATTTCAACAATGTTAAAATAACAAAAAAGAAATATATAAAAAAAGAAACTACATAACGATTATCAATACCTACTTAGGAAATGTAGAAAGACATAACAAGCATTGAGTTCTGTAGATAGATAAACAACAACTTTTTTAACATCCGCTTAACAAAATCTTATAATGCACAAATGTTGTTATTTGCGCGGTAAAGCTAAATTAATTGTAAAACAGTACTTACGATAACCTGGAATCATTTTTAGGCACTAAAGCACTATCAAGAGAATGTCTCGATTTTTGTAAACTTGTATTATTTGGTTCCATATCTTTCAGCTGTTTATTTACACAATTATTTACTTGAACACCACAATTATTTACAACACCACATCAGAGCAACCATTTAGAGCATCTGAGAACTTATGAGATGTTGACACATTGGTATTAGCCTTGTGAGACCGATAACAAAATTATAATCATATTAATAATTACTAGATATGATATATACCTAACAAAATAATATGAATATAATCGAATCTTATCGAGTACATATTTCAATTCCAATCATTTGTCATTACTACTAATTTTTGATAAGTACTTGCAATAGCAGATGTTCGGTGGTCATAAAATAATAACATTTGTGGCTTAACAGGTGTTCCCGCTGAATTGTGGCGATAGTACTAATCCAAGTATTGTTGATTGTAAAGCTAATTTTACGAATATGTTACTGTTTATAATTTCCTTTCCACATCCATTACCCATTGTGTAATTACAGGAAGAAACAAGAAGTTCAACGACGGAGAAATAATACGCGTCGTTTTGAGATGCTCCTCCTTTTTTTCCTCGGATTAAAATATCGTATTGATGTCAATGGGAAAGGTTCATTCGAGCTATCAGTACGTGATGCATGCAGAGCTTATCAGCTCCGCCCGTGCATACCTAAAGGGAAGCTATAAAATATCAGTAGGTAGGTGCATTCCGTCCACATGTACTCGCGTGCCGCGTATTCACGGGCGACCCCAGCTTCGGGGAGCCTAGTTGTTTCGTACACTATCTGTGCAGGCGACAAAACAGTAGGTACATTGACTTATATATTACTGGTACCTACTTAAATTGCCTTGTCTCTTTAGACACAAAGCCTTTGCTTTTAGTCATTAAAATTGGGTACCTAGCTAGTTACCTACTCATCAGCATCATCATCACTCCGACAAAAGAATTCTACGCCATATTTAATCGGGGTCCAGAAGATTAGACCGCGTTGAGGACCCATGACATCTAACTGCCGCACTCAGAGAAGTTTTATGATTACTTAAGGTGAATGCTCCAACCACCCCGCGAAATTCAAATTTTCTTACGTTTTTTGTAATTTGCAGGTCAGTGTTAGTTTGTATGTTGATTAGAATATTAATTGCGGCTGTAAGACGTATGTACTTACAGAATTATAATCATCAAAATCATCAATACAAGCTTCCAAGTTCATAAAAGTGCAAAAATGACTTTTTCAAGTTCCTGCACCTTTATGAACTTGGAGGCTTGTTTGTATTGATGATTTTGATGATTATAATTCTGTTTTTGCAAAAAACGTAAAAAAAAATGAATTTCGCGGGCTAGTTGGAGCATTCACCTTAAGCCAATTACTTAGTAAAGATTTGACACTTTATTGAAGGCTTTGTATGTCAAATCTTTACTAAGTGACGGTTTGAGTAGGTAATCATTAAACATCTCTGAGTACGGCAATAAGCCGTGCTGTTGCCACTCGTAAACTTTCCTCCAACCTTTGAGCAATGTGTCCCGTAATATTCTAGTTTCATGAAACACATACCAGACCTATAACAGGTTTACCTAATTTTAAACTGTATATTATTTTAATCGAGAAGAATCAATGACAGCGTTTTGAAGCGTGAAGCGGGACAGTAGGGTAATGTGTAGTAGATTAATTGGAGGGTTATAAATAAGTTTAAAATATTTTTGTCAAGTAGGTATTAAATCATTAATTGCTTATTCTTCTGTCGCTCAAACGCCATCGTTTCGAGAAGCATAGTCCTCGACTTCTCAGTATGACAGAGGGTTAGGTACGTCGTGCATCTTCGAAAAACCACACGAGGGCCGACCTCAGCGTAAAAAAAGGATACCAGTCCCCTGTGATATTCGAATCTATAATACCGATGGCACGTTCTCGGAGAAACTTCGTTCTAGCGAGCACAGCAGATGATTACCAGTGAGCACCTTTACGTTTTCCACATATTCGCTTTATACACCTCAACCCCCCAGTCGTATTCTTACCATTTTAGGCCCTAAAGATCTCCTGCCAGGGTTTCCGCGCTTTGCTCTTTTTAGGGATAGATAAAAGCTGGGTCTTGCCGAATTTTGTTTTCCGAGCGGGATCGGCCCTCTCCTCACCCATACACAACTGCCAGCCCATTCTGAAATCAGAAATGTTTGAAGAAATTAACAAATAACCCTCTTTTTGGGCTTCGCCGCAGTCGGGTAAGAATACGAGTGCACGAGTAGCAACAGCTGGGTAGCAGTACACAAATAATATGGCTGTCATGTGCTGGGCAGGCCCTTTATGATTTGTTGAATTTGCTAAAAGGATTTGTTAATTTAAAACGTTTACTTACGGAGTTATATAATAATATGAGTACACAACGGTTTTAAATGAGAGATTATGAGATGAATGGGAGTTAGTGTGTGATGTTGACTTGCTGCACGCGTTGGTGCAAACTGTAAATGTAGCAAGTACCTGCTTGAATAAATAAATAATAAATGTAGCCACTCGTAGACTATGCAATTTTTTACGGCAACACTTCTCATCACAAAAATCAACACTTCCGATTTTGTTGGTTGTGGTAAATAATTCAATTTAAATAAATACGTCATTAAGTACAGCCTATAATATAGGCCCTATATTATACTTATCATCTTCAGCCTATAATGTTCCCACTTCTGGGACGCAGGCCTCTTTATGAGAGGGAATGGGCTATACTATAATCCACCACGCGGGCCCGTAAGGGTTGGTAGATGGCACATTTTTTTTTGTAGAGCAACCGGTGGATGCAAACGGCAGGTTGCCGTTCGTTATGGCGTTCTATGGGGGAGGCCTTTGTTCAGCAGTGGACGTCTTACGGCTGATGATGATATGTTCCCCGATTACTTTCTCAATTCATTCGTAGGGCTCGGTATAACCTGCATGAATGGCGCGCCCCTGCATGAATGGCGCGCGGAGGCGCTGCACCGGGGGGTCACTCCGTTGCCGCGGCAAATTGCTGCGCAGCGGACAGACCTCCGGTGCGATCTCATGGCGGCATGGAGAGAGCGACTGTCGCAACCCCGTGCAGGGCACGCCACGATAGTGGCGGTAAGTCCCCTCTTTGAGGAGTGTCTGGAGAGGCGCCACGGCGCCCTCACTTTCCGTCTGACGCTGGTACTCACCGGACACGGTTGTTTCGGGAGGTATCTGCACCGAAACAGGCGGGAGGAAACGCCCGGATGCCACCACTGTGAGGATCGGCCGGAGGACACGGTGGAGCACACCGTGGAGGTGTGTCCCGCTTGGGCGGAGCCCCGCCGTGTTCTCGTAGCGGCGATCGGCGGCGGCGACCTTTCGCGCCCGGCCCTGGTGCAAGCCATGGTACGGGGCGAGGAGGAATGGGACGCCGTCGCCTCCTTCTGCGAAGCAGTGATGCTAGCAAAGGAGGTGGCGGAACGTGAGAGGGAGAGAACCTCTCGTCCCAGCCGCCGCGGGAGGCGCTCCGGGCGTCGGGGGCCACGTGATGGCTTCCGGCCACCGTAGACGCGGGCCTGTGGACGGTGAGTGATGGGTAAGCTCGCCGTCCGTCCGTCTTATGACGACGACAGGCCGTGTCGACGGCGCGTTCGTGTTCCACGCGCGCCTCAAAGAGATGTCAGCAACATGGAAGGGGCCAGCCAGGGCCGACACCCGTCGGGGCTGCGGGTTGTTCGCAGATACCGTGGCCTCGACATGAAGGGCTAAGAAGGAACATGGGTGGTTTTTAGTCAGTAGAAGTCTGACACTCCCTTTCGCTCTGCCCAAGAGCGGGAGGGGTCATTCGATGATTTTCCACCCACCATAAAAAAAAGGGCTCGGTATAACATTTTATAACAAACTGCCATCTTCTTTTCTAGACTTGCCATTTAATAATGCATTTAAAGCCTAGCTTAAAGCCAAGTTGAACACCTGACAATGTTTGACAATGTAATTTATGTTCTTTCTCCAAAATTAGTTACTGATAATAATATGCTATGTCTTTTTTATGTTTTATTATTATACACTTTTTTATTATTGATTGTAGTCAATCCTAATATTAACTTACACCTTACTATTGTATCGAGTCTGGTTCTTCTAACCAAACAGACAGATGTGTTGCTGGGGAGTTTGTTCCGCCACTTCTTCTTTCCAGCAAAAACACTAGGAAGTGTCGAAGGGTGCCCGGCGTTTTGGGGGACTGTCACTTGTAAATAAGTAAAGTAAATTTTGACGTTCGAAAAGTGCTGATTATCAGCCTAGTTTGAATAAATGACTTTTGATTTTGACTCGAAGATGGCTGGACCGATTTGGATTTTTTTGTTTTGTTTGAAAGGGTATACTTCCCAGGAGGTCCCATTATGATCAAGTCAGGATTTGATGATGGAATCCTGTAGAAGTAGAGAGAACTCTTCAAATTTTATAGGCACACTTGAAATGATTTGAGTAGTTTTTGGAAGAGTACTTTCTCGGACTAGTCCCATTTCAATTCGGTGAAGATCTGATGAAGAAATTTG
Organism: Diarsia brunnea; assembly: GCA_949774965.1. Taxonomy (NCBI): domain Eukaryota; kingdom Metazoa; phylum Arthropoda; class Insecta; order Lepidoptera; family Noctuidae; genus Diarsia; species Diarsia brunnea. The sequence continues at coordinate 11,479,128 of OX458998.1, forward strand.
GAGATAGGCAACGGAACTCCTCAATAAATGATAGCAAATGGACTGGGATTGCTGAAATTCCATGTCTGTCTATTGTTTACACCAGTTCATAACATAACATCACGCCGGTACGCTGTGAACGGGTAAGCACATGTAAACCACTAAAAAGTGAAAAATAAAAACTTTTTAACAAAAAATAAAACCGACTTCAACAAAAAATAAAACTCAAAAAAAGTGAAAAATTAACTTTAAAGAAAAAAATCAGTTTCTGAAGTCGGTGGTAATAGTACATTATGGTATAAGTGTGTAACGTTGGTGATTACCGCTGAGGCGCCATTAAGGCCCGAGCCGTTAGGTGAGGGTCTTAAGAGAGCCGAGGACGGTAATCATCAATACACACGTGTATCATACGACGTTTTTCAACACACTTGTAAAGAAAATAACACAAGAAAATCATTTTCAACAGTTAAAATGAGTTGTGAAAAAGAAATATCAGTTTTCCTGCGCGGGCATCCAACAATGGCGATCGGCCATAGACTGAATGAGGTTTATTTTTTTTTATTTTTGTGGATAGCGTTTTAGCCACGTACAAAATGAGGAATTCAAAGTTTTTTTTATTACAGAGAAAACAAAAGTTTTATTTATTGAAAACGTATAATAAACAAGTTAAAATTATCTATTTAAATTCGAAGTTGCATGAAATGAGCAAGGAATAGGTACATTAATTTATTTGTAGATCTTTTTAGTATCGAAACTTTTTTAAGAACAAAGCAACTCAACCAAAAAAATTAAAAAAAAAACCTATAACTCACTTGTGAATAATGGTAATGAAAAATTCACAGTTTGATTACAGGTGTCATTATATGCCTAATTGCGGTGAAATTAGAGCCACTTTATGAGCAAGTGTGTTGAAAAAAAATTAAATCAAACAAACAAAAGTCACCGACTTCAGAAACAGATTTTTCTTCAAAAGGTAATTTTTCACTTTTAGGTGTTTTATTTTTTGTTGAAGTCGGTTTTGGTTTTCTAAGTAGGTAGGGTACCTACGTAAGTCATTCATTATGTCCATTGATCTAAAAACTAAAGACACGGTCGTCCGAAGATTTGCTCGACGCGTTCGCCATACAGAGAAACACTAACGCCATCTATTAGAACTACAGGCTGCTCGTAAACGTCACCTTGTATGAGCGGCGTGGTATTTTGGAGGTTTATAGAAATAAAATAAAGCTTTTAATTAAAAAAAAAATGTTTAATGCAGTTTGTTTGTGTACATACATACATAACAACATTTTCATTGGCCTTCGAATAAAACAATTTAGTTAAACTTTTGCCTTTTTGTTATTTTTGACATATTGTCTATTTTTATATTTTGTACTTATAGATTTTTTACCAGTATATAAAAACACATTTTAATTTGCTTCTAATAAACAATAATAATTAGTTTTGTTTATAATTAAATATTATTGTAATAAAATCATAAAAATACATAAATCTTTTCGTTTCATCGGCTACAACGCAAGCCGCTGCAAAGTTATGTCGTACAGTCGTACCGTACGGTGCCGTACGCGAGGGCGGGGCCTCGCGTCGTCTTTGCCAATTGCCAAACGTCACACATAAATGGCGTCGGGCGCGGACATGGCGCGAGCCAAAGAAAACTGTTTATAAGTTGATTTACTGACATATTTTTGACTTACCGGTGATATGAAATGTTAGATTTTTTTTTATTGTGCTTTGTGTCGTAGTTTACGCAACCCTAACTTGGCATTTTATCTTTTAAATTTACGACCGCACCCGAAGAGACCCGATCGTGGACTAGTTCACTTCGGTTTAGGAAAGACCGTTTCAGGACCAAGTTCGAGGCGTCATTGTAACATGCGGTCCGCCCAGTCCTTACGCAGTAATTAATGTCAATGATTATGTCCAATTGTTTATTTTTACGAGTTTTTTTACATAAATGAAGCCCAGGACGTAAAGTTCATCATGTCCCATAGATAAAAAAATTTTTTCGCAAACAAAAAACCGACTTCAAAAACACAAAAAAGTGAAAAATAAACTTCATAAGAAAAATCAGCTTCTGAAGTCGGTGGCAAAAAAAACGAAATCAAACAAACAAATGACACCGACTTCAGAAGCCGATTTTTCTTATAAGGTTTTAAGTCGGTTTTTTTTGTAAAAAAAGTTTTTTATTTTTCCATTTTTTGTTGTACCTATGTATCTTATACAAATATTTACTATGCATTTAACATTCAACCAAAAACCCTAACCCTTAACCATCAAGATTCCCTTATTATTGCTTTCAACTCCTAACCATTGAGGAGTAGTACTTTCCATAATCAGTTCACCTACCTAGATAACCTACATACGTCCCCATAATATTTTAATAAAGAATTATCCTCCAACTCCTAACCGTTAAGGAGTTGTATATTCTATCATCAGCTCTTCAACATGAAGTGATGATGACTGCTACATGCGAATACTTGAAAAGCTTTAGAATAAGCACGAAACACGTAATACGTGCCCATTGACATATATATTACTGCGTAAGGACTGGGCGGACCGCATTTTACAATGACGCCTCGAACTTGGTCCTGAAACGGTCTTTCCTAAACCGAAGTGAACTAGTTCACGATCGGCTCTCTTCGGGTGCGGTCGTAAATTTAAAAGATAAAATGCCAAGTTAGAGTTGCGTGAACTACGACACAAAGCACAATAAAAAAAAAATCTAACATTTCATATCACCGGTAAGTCAAAAATATGTCAGTAAATCAACATAAAAACAGTTTTCTTTGGCTCGCGCCATGTCCGCACCCGACGCCATTTATGTGTGACGTTTAACAATTGGCAAAGACGACGCGAGGCCCCGCCCCCGCGTACCGTACGACTGTACGACATAACTTTGCAGCGGCTTGCGTTGTAGCCGATGAAATGAAAAGATTTATATTTTTTTGTGATTATATTACAATAATATTTAATTATAGACAAAACTAATTATTATTGTTTATTAGAAGCAAATTAAAATGTGTTTTTATGTACTGGTAAAAAATCTATAAGTATAAAATATAAAAATAGACAATATGTCAAAAATAACAAAAAGGCAAAAGTTTAAATAAATTGTTTTATTCGAAGGCCAATGAAAATGTTGTTATGTACACAAACAAACTGCATTAAACATTTTTTTTTTAAATTAAAAGCTTTATTTTATTTCTATAAACCTCCAAAATACCACGCCGCTCATACAAGGTTACGTTTACGAGCAGCCTGTAGTTCTAATAGATGGCGTTAGTGTTTCTCTGTATGTCGAACGCGTCGAGCAAATCTTCGGACGACCGTATCTTTAGTTTTTAGATCAATGACAAAAAACGATAAAGCTGTCAAAGTTTTATAGAATTTGTTAAAAACAAGTTAGAAATATACATACAATAAATAGCGTATTTGAATGACTTACCTACATTAAAAGTTTTTGCGGACCTAAAAATATCAGTCTTGCCGCTCTTGAAAAAACATTTCTTTTCTCAAAAATTATGCATGTTACCAACATAATGTCACTATTTTACCGTTGCCAGTTAGTGAACCTAAAAACTGATAAAAGTTTCGATTGCTTATCTAATGAATTGAAAAAAATATTACCATTTGTTCATTTTACATCATTGGTGAAATAGGAGCACAACATTGACATAACTAGTGACATCTAGTGGGGAGTAGATGTAACTTATTTAAATAGTTACATCTATTCACCGCCATTAGCGCTCTAAGATGGCGTCTGTCGCTCGTAACGCACCGCGTCACCAGACGTTTGAAGCGGCGCTAGTGTCAATACAAATTCACTAACTGAGGGTTTTGTGATGGAGGTTATGAGTAAAATATCAATCTAAGTGAAGTGTTAATAACAGTGATAACAATGGAGGCAAGAAGGGACAGTTTGTCCTCCATTAAACTTTGTCGATTTTGTTTAGCTCAAGGTGATACGCTAACAAGTATCTATGAAAAACGATCTACGAAAAACACAGTTAGCCTACCACTGAAAATATTATCATGCGTTTCTATTGAGGTAAATATATTATTCATTCTATTCCAATATTACAACACTTATTTACATAGAAATATTCTTATTAAATAATGATTTTTGTGTACGTATAGCATAATGGCGCCGAAACTATGAACTTAGCTAAATACAAAATGTTTGACTAGTCCTTTGTTACCCATGTTGTATAAATTACCTATCGATCATACATGTACCTAAGCATTCCCTAATTTTCTGACGGGAAATAATTATTGTCCTAAGTCTGCAATTTACATCACATTGTGAATTTGTGTCATTTCTTTCCTGCAGGCGCCCTCTGGTGGACACAACCCTTTGTTTCCATAAAAAATGTAATGCACTAAAAACATTCTACTCCCTTCTCAGGTCTTCCCATCTGACAAAAAGCCCACATATATTTGCAGTCGCTGCAAATTTTTCATAGAAATGAGCTATGATTTCAAGCATATATGTCGGCAAGCTGATGAGCATATCTTGCAGTTCATACAGAATGCTACACCCTTGGCGCCAACGTCCTGGCCACAACCCCTAGTTAAAGTAAGTGCAAAATTTAATAATCTTATGTAAGATAGAACATCATTTTATGCAAATGAACCCTAATGGTTAAGAAGTAATTACAACAATAATTAAGTTTAACTACCTATAGTATCTCTATATTTATAGTATTAACTATAATTATATCATTGCTGTTGCTGGTCTACTTCGTCAACAAGGAATAGTATTTGTTGAATTTTTAATGTACAGTTACAAAAATGTTGACAATAACCATAAGTTTGGAAGGACTTTTTAAAGAAATCAGAATTGTTACTTATATCACAATAAATTCATCATATATCAGATACTTCAACAAAAATTACTGACTAACCAGAATTCTCTGCCCTTATTCTATTGCAGCTATTTTGGAAGGTCTTATAGAGTCATTGTTTTCAACTTATGCTGAAAAGATTCTGTAATATAGGAAACATTATCCAATCCTGTTTTAGGAATAATATTAAAGAAGAGGGGGCAATTTATAAGGACACTGGGCCCAGTGTAATAGCGATTTCTGACCTCCTAAAGTGGAGATCTAATCAATAATAACATTTTATTAGAAGATTCCATGATGCTAATCAATAAATTAAACAAGATACACCACTTCTAAAATACTGATTATTACCACTATTGACTGATCTTAATTATTGTATTTGCCATATTATTACTACTATTATTTTTACTAATTTATGTACAAGTTCGAAGCTTATAAGAAAAAAAATATGAAGTACCAAATGGCTGTGACTCGGTGCTGCCACCTGGATTGCCTCCACATGTGTTACCTCCTGAATGGTAATAGCAATGAGGTGTCATTTTGTGTATTCATTCAGAGCTTACAACAAAACATTACGTAATACGCCTGTAGGAACTTCTGAATGGTTAATAGCACTGAGGTGCAATTTTGTATTCACGTACAGAGCTCACAACAAAACATGTGGTGCCAATACTTGATTTGGACGTGAAGTTTCAGACACCATCCCATTATACAATACAATACCAAGACTTGGTGCTGCTACAAGGATCGTCTCCACACGTAATTCCTGACTGGTTAATTGGAATGGTCAACTCATAGCTATTAACAGTTAAGGAGTTCCTTTGTAATACAAGCAGCACCAAATCTTAGTTTAATATTTTTTCCTGTTAAAAGCTTTGAATGTTTATACCAACTGGCAAGTCAGTGCTATTGAACATTGAGGAGTGCTTCATGTGCATAAGAAGAAGGAAACAAAGAACAAGAAAATAGATATTGAATATTTGAACTGCTGTAACTTTTTTATATGATTAATAAGCGACATGATGTCATAGTATAAAATGGATTGATCAGATCTTCATTTTGATGTAGGTCCGAAAGTTCTACATTTCTAAGCCTATTCTGGCCAATTTTCTTTAGATTTTAATATTGGACAGAAAGAAGGAAACCTACTCAAATTTAATATTAATAACATCATCACATCTGTAATCCCTGAAGGGTTAGGCAGAGGTGTACCTAATAATACACCCACATTTCGCCCTTTATGTTAAGTCCCAATGGCATCGGACTGCCAAATTGGTCTAGTGGTTGCAAGTGTGGCTGCTGAACTCCTTTCTTTTCTAGTTAAATATATTTACTACATATTTCAAATATAATTATTTGATATTAAATAGGACTTTATGGCTACATAACAACTGCAGCATAAGCGATGCTGCAGTCTGGCAGAACATTTTTATGTAACTTTGTTGAAATAAATAATTTAAAAACAAATGTTCTAGGAATCTAGACTAAGCAGCACTAGCCAGGGTCTGTCCATAGATAGGTGACCATACATTTCAAAAATATTATTTTTCCTCCATGGAAAGATACTGGTAGCTGAATACCAGTTATATTGGAAGCCAAACCACTACATAGTTGAGGAAATGCTAGGCATGTAATCAAAAATAATGTTATTTGAAACAAAGATGTGATATCTTAGTACATACATTCATTGTCTAATAATGTGTATTATTTTAGCTATTTCGCTTGGCTCACAAAGCGCCTGATGTCCCTCTGGTGAAGACTGTGATAGAGGGTGGTGCCACTGTGCATGTCAGTGCACAAGAGTCAGACACTGACGAAGAGGATAATGAAAATGTCTACAATGTTAAGGTAATGTATGTCTCCCGTCCGGGCTTCGACTTGTTCGAAAGAGATACCGCGGCCTCGGCACAAAGGGCTAAGAAGGAACATGAGTGGTTTTTAGTGAGTAGAAGTCTGACACTCCGTACCGCTCTGCCCAGAGCGGGAGGAGTCATTTGATGATTACAAACAATCCAAAAAAAAAAAGGTAATGTATGTCTGGGTAATTGTGTATGTGAGTTTAAATGTTTGTAAATGCACCCACAATACAGGAGAAATTCCATGTGTGGGGTGTAATAATAAAAAAAAAGAGTGTGTGAGATGAGAAGAGAGTGAGATGAATGAAATTAAACTGGGTGGTGTGCTCCAAATAAAAATAAGTAAAAGTGAAAATTCGGGCGCCTGGAGTACACACAAAACTATGCCAAGGATAGACTTACCTGCGGGAGCTTGAGACTTTTAATCTTCAAGCGGGAAGGCATCAATAAAAATCAATCATGAAAAGTAAGAACGACTTTATTACCCGAAGGCTGCTGGTTTGAAAATTCCTTTCTAATTCTAAAGCTAACAGCTCTAATGTGTAAAATTAAGATGACATCGCTGTTATTCTAAGACCTGTCATTATTGCACTTTTTTAAAATAAATTGAAGTTATGTATCATAAACCATACCAAACTCCGTCGACTAAATTAGGAACCTGATGGATTATCCAAGAGCATCTTGTTGATATTCGCCGAGATTGCCAACGGCGGTCCAAGATATATGCATTTTGGTAGGGGCGTGCGTTCAAAAATTTAAGTAATATGGAAAAAAAACGCCTTGTGGCTGAAAACAAACATGAATAATCGTTAGCGGATAAAAAATGCCGATCGATTTAGAAATCGTTGCAGAAATCGTTACGAGCAATATACAATTAAACTCACCGTTTCTTCCAAAAATCAAAATGTGGTCATCAGTAGATGAATGAATCCAAGCAAATAATTATAAAATGAAGTTAAAAGATCCTGAAACAATTAAATATCGGAAACTATTAGCGTCTGCTATCAAAATAGCCATGACAACGCGGAACGGACCGAAATCACAAAGAATTCGCTTACCTTAAAAAATAAAGGCTATCCAATTAGGATCATGACAAGGGCAATCGGCTACCACATAATTAGGGACTAGATGCCGCCCATCTCAAGTTATATTTTGAGATTTTATTGGAGCGCTCAAAAATCACTCCATTGATTCAAGGCTGTAGGTCGAAAAGCAAGAAATGTCAAAGTCAATTTGACAGCATCGAAAATAAAAATCAGTGTGACCACTTCACGAATCCAAGTCAACCAAAAATGAATTTTCATAAGGCAACACCAACCAGAGCCTACAAATCAAAGCAAAGAATTCAATAGTATGTAACAGGCTTAAAAGACTCGTTACATTACATCCCTCCCCGAAAATAAAAGAAAGGAACTTTCTTTTATTAGAAAGAAATCTTCAACACAATAGACCAGTCTTAACAACTTTCTAAATCCAAAAAAAGAAAAGAATCATAAAAGATTCGAAGTGTAAATGAATTCTGAACATGTCAAACGACAAGGTCTCAAGAATTTAATAAAAGTAAAAACATGCAAATGACAAAAAGTCAAAAATGAAATCTGTGAAAAACAGAAAAAAATATAAGTTATAAAAACTAGTTAAATGAAACGAAGAGAGAAATCTCTTAGCGCTTCTAAACTCCAAAACAGTGCAGTTAGGCACTATAGCCACTGACTACAAATTTCAAACGAATTCGAACAATTTACCAATACAAACTACAATTTTTAGTGCAGTTAGGCACCATCGCCACTGACTAAAAATTTCAAACCACTTGGAACAGTACAACTTTGAGTGCAGTTAGGCTCTATTGCCACTGACTACTATGTCAACTGCTTCCAACTCTACCATCTCTATGAGTGCAGTTAGGCTCTTTTGCCACTGACTAACTCCGTATCCAACAATCCAAAAAAATTTGAAACACCAAACAAGTTTTTTAAATAAAGCTGAAAGGCCTTATTTAAAATATTGTTACAGGCACAACCTGCAATGAAACAAAGGAAAGCGTATTGTGATCGGCTCATCACCACCGAACTTCCGAACACAATAGCTGTAAAAGAATGTTGCTGTGACTGGCTCAACACTACCAATCTCCCAAACACAGACAAACACAAAAAATCATTGAGATCTCCAATGAGAAATCTCAATAACGAAAAGGCGAAAGCCAAAGTTTCACAATGCGATCGGCACATCACCACCGAACTTCCGAACGCATAAAAAAAAAGAATGACGAAAGTCAAAAAAAAATCCCGCATTGTGATTGGAACAACAATGTCCAACACAATGGAAAAAGGAAAAAATATGGCCGGGGCCGAAATCCCACATTGTGATCGGCACAACACCACCGACTTTCCGAGCACAATGGAAAAAAGAGTCGAAATCAAAGTCAAAAGTTACACCAAGATTCAAAAAATAATAAGGCATTTTGTAACAAAGGTTACAGAATGACCCTAAAAAGTAAAGTCCAGGATGAACGCGTTACTAACAAAGTCAAATCCGATCATTAAAGAGAATGAAACTCTAGTAAAAATGAGAAACAATTCTGTCAATGAACAGCACAAAATAGATTTAAAAATCGATTACTATTTATGACGAAGAGAAAATAGAATGATTTCAAACTATGAAAAAAAAGATTACAAAAACTTGAAATTGAGTTCAAGTTTTTGATCTCAAGGTAAAAATAACCTGAAGTGTAGGGTTATATAAGATCCTAATAAAATGTAAACAGGTAAAAGGTTACCCTTAAAAAATAAGATCTTATACAATCCAACAAAAACGAACAAAACATAAAATAAGATCCTCTGATGTGAAAAACATTTAGTGTGGAAAAAAATAGTATTTAATTAACAAGAATGGCCTAAGTTTTATTTTTAGAATGTTAAGAATTCAAATTCAATAAATTTATAAGAAGTTACCTAACATACATCTTTCAAATCGTTGATAACCTATCATCCATCCCCTCGTACATCACACTGTCAAAAACGACCTTCAAACAGAATTTATCAAAATCAAGACTAACACTTGGAAACCAAATTAAAATTTAATAATATCTTTAACATGATAACGTCCCACTGAACCTTTATTTAAATCTTTCAAAACAAACGTTATCCGAAACCTTTTCAGTTATTTTACACTTTACAAACTTAGGTGCAAGCTTAGCTGAAAAATATGCAGGAGCATGAGATTGAACAAAACTTCTTCTCCACACCATATCACCCACACCAAAAGAAATGACTTTCCGACCTTTATTATAATAAGCGGCATTTCGCTTATACCCCTTTAACAAGTAAGCTTGAACTTTAACAAAAATATCACTAAGTGAATTAAGAGAAACTGCATAAGCATTCCTATTTGAAATTTCTAGTTGAGATAAGTTATCAACAGAACTACTAAAGTGATGTAATGACGCATCAAGAATAAGCTCCCTACCAAACATCAGAAAGTTAGGAGTAAACTCAGTAGCAAGGTTTACACTATTATTTAAAGCTAATTGAACATTGGGCAAAAAACTTGACCAAGTTCTATGATCATCTTTAACAAAACACGATATGCAGGTTTCGACCGTTTTATTATATCTCTCAACAGGGTTATTTTGAGGTGTATACAAAGTATTATAAAATATTTTGGTTATATTAAAACCTTTCAAAAAATCTACAAAATGTTTTGAAGTAAATTGAGTTCCATTGTCACAAACTACTATTTTTGGACAACCAAATTTGAGAAATATTTCTTTTTCAAAATGTTTACAAATTACTCTAGTGGTAGCATTGATCATTGGAAAGAACCAGCAATATTTAGTAAAAACGTCTACAACCGAAAGTATGTATCTATGACCAGAATAAGTTTTAGGTAGAATTCCTATGATATCAACTGAGAGCATAAGCATCAACAGCAGTACAGGTATCGACATCACCCGAATCCTGAAGCGGCGGAAACTGAACTCCCTTGTCCATGACTAACAAACAGCAAGGCGAATAGCAAACGAAAAGCAAAAACTAAATTTCAAAAAGTTAAAAGTTTGAAAATAAATTCTCAAGTTTGAGGTTAAGTATTGAAGTCAATGTGGTATTCCCATGAAAAATTACTAAGTTAATTTTATCGTTTTAAAAGTGCAATAATCACTTACAAGCAGCTTAAATCTAGATAAATTAAATGTACAATATTGTACTTAACAATTAGATTAAATTATTTTCTTTAAAAGTTAAACTTAGTTTTTAAAATAACTTTACTGTTGAGAACAACAAAACACGGTCAATGCTATACATTTCTGTTGGTTTTGCTAAGAAAAAAACATGTTATTAGAACAAACAGGTCAATAAACAAAATTATCAATAAGTAAACACCAAATATTGTTTACAAAGATTCACCAAATTAAGTTAAGTACTACTTATGAGTCAAAAATTAAAATAAACACAAAGTTATTGAAGTAACAATGTAGAACAAACTAATGCAAACAATAGACTCATAAGTTATTTAATAATTGTGCAATAATGACAGTATATAGGTACCAGACAAACCTACTTCAAGTCCCTGTTCGCTGAGCGACAATTGTAATAATAAAAAAAAAGAGTGTGTGAGATGAGAAGAGAGTGAGATGAATGAAATTAAACTGGGTGGTGTGCTCCAAATAAAAATAAGTAAAAGTGAAAATTCGGGCGCCTGGAGTACACACAAAACTATGCCAAGGATAGACTTACCTGCGGGAGCTTGAGACTTTTAATCTTCAAGCGGGAAGGCATCAATAAAAATCAATCATGAAAAGTAAGAACGACTTTATTACCCGAAGGCTGCTGGTTTGAAAATTCCTTTCTAATTCTAAAGCTAACAGCTCTAATGTGTAAAATTAAGATGACATCGCTGTTATTCTAAGACCTGTCATTATTGCACTTTTTTAAAATAAATTGAAGTTATGTATCATAAACCATACCAAACTCCGTCGACTAAATTAGGAACCTGATGGATTATCCAAGAGCATCTTGTTGATATTCGCCGAGATTGCCAACGGCGGTCCAAGATATATGCATTTTGGTAGGGGCGTGCGTTCAAAAATTTAAGTAATATGGAAAAAAAACGCCTTGTGGCTGAAAACAAACATGAATAATCGTTAGCGGATAAAAAATGCCGATCGATTTAGAAATCGTTGCAGAAATCGTTACGAGCAATATACAATTAAACTCACCGTTTCTTCCAAAAATCAAAATGTGGTCATCAGTAGATGAATGAATCCAAGCAAATAATTATAAAATGAAGTTAAAAGATCCTGAAACAATTAAATATCGGAAACTATTAGCGTCTGCTATCAAAATAGCCATGACAACGCGGAACGGACCGAAATCACAAAGAATTCGCTTACCTTAAAAAATAAAGGCTATCCAATTAGGATCATGACAAGGGCAATCGGCTACCACATAATTAGGGACTAGATGCCGCCCATCTCAAGTTATATTTTGAGATTTTATTGGAGCGCTCAAAAATCACTCCATTGATTCAAGGCTGTAGGTCGAAAAGCAAGAAATGTCGAAAGTCAATTTGACAGCATCGAAAATAAAAATCAGTGTGACCACTTCACGAATCCAAGTCAACCAAAAATGAATTTTCATAAGGCAACACCAACCAGAGCCTACAAATCAAAGCAAAGAATTCAATAGTATGTAACAGGCTTAAAAGACTCGTTACACTACATACTATTAAAAAAAATGTTATCTATACACCTATACTTTAATTATGTCTTTCCTTACCCAAAAGCCCTTAAGTACCTATGTAATTTATGATAGAAATGTATTTAATGCCCTAACCAATTATAATTTTGTTGGCAGATTGGAGATGGTTCTGACGATGGGTCAAAAAGTGCCCGTATAAAAGTTGTCAATGCTGCAGACAAACAAGAAAAAGGGAAAGCGAAACGAAACAAAGGTAAGCCACCACCCATCAATTATTTATAGAGACTGCACTTAGAATATGTAAGGTACCATTAAAATAGATGGACAAATTTTATCACAGCGATCAGTACATCTAACCAAAGATATCCGAGCAATAAAAACACTGATTAAAGTGATTTTATTGTGACCTTAAATGTTGGGTAACCAAAATTTTAGTGTATTTCGTTAGGTGAATTTTTTTCTTGAAGTATCTAACGCGTTTTTTTTTTGTCTTGTACTATTGTCCTTATTTTGGTGGTCTGAATGATTTCTAAAAGTTTGTCCATCAATTTCATGGGATCTTATATACTTATATGTCATTAGTTCAAGTAAATGTTTCATTTCCGTGTGTTCATAGCTTAGGCATCGTACTAATAGAACGTGAAGACGCGATCAATAGGTAGTAGGGCGGGTCCGTGCGCAACCCGCTTCCATTTTGCATTGCTTTGTTTTTGCTTTCGGGAAGTTGGTGGGTGAACTGGGTGACCTATTTCACATCAGTACCTTTGATCTCCAGTTTACGAGAGCAAAAATCTCGCGTACTTGCATTTGTCACGTTCTTTTAGGCAACGCCCTGTATTATCGATTGATCATAATTATCATCATTTACGCATGCGTGCGCGATCTCTATTCTATGTGGTATACTGTAAACAACCGACCAGAGTCGAGTTGTGTAGCACCTCATCCCATCCCATTCATTCATAATAAATAAAATACATATATTGTCTACCTTTATTTTTCATTATATATTATGTTAAGTACTTAACATTCATTACATAAATTAAATATATTAACTGTTATTGACTTCGTGTTGTTAAAACTTGACCTGACTATATGCTGCTTCTCTGACCTTTTCATTGTTAAAATAAATAAAATTGGTGTCGTGGACTTCCCTTTGTGACTATCAGGAGTCAATTACATTTTGTTAATAATAAGATTGGCATTGTTTAATATTCTAGTTGACTATCGAAATTGTTCTCATGTTTCTTATTAATGTGTTCAATTTAAATATCTTTTATTGAACCAATTGTAAAATTTATTTACAAAAAAATAAAAGTTGTCTTATAGGCTGCTACGATTTGGGTTTAGCCCTTCGTATGGCCTTCCAAGATTCGGGACCCCATGGTTCCGAGATAGGAAAAGACACACAATTAATAATTTTAAAAATATTATGTTTATTCATTCAGGTACCGGGGACTCAAAATTTATTGTATTGGTGTTTTTTGTTTTTCAAAATTTTTTACGAGATTTTTTATTATGATTTAAATAATAATTATATATATAATATATAGGTTAGATCTAATGTATTAATACAAAACCATGACTTATGATTAAAATTACCGTCCTATAATAATTAAATTGTGAAGGAGTCCTTACATTTGGCGTAAAATTGTCTATGTCTGCGAGTTGACTGTATCCTCGTAAGCCTTCCAAAAATCTTGGACCCTATGGTCTTGAGATAGGAAAAGACATACATAATAATATGATAATTATATATTTATTCAGTACAGTCATCCGCACGTCGAGGCGTCGGTAGTGCAGGGCTTATCGGTGTTGTGTGGTTTTAGTGTGTTCAAATTAATAAAAAGTACTGCCACTGATAATTCACCCTCCTGCACCTGATTTATTGGGCGCCAGAGGGGTAGTAGCCACGCGATTTGCGAGTAGCGATTACGTAAAAAAATCCATATAAATAATTAAGAAAATTATTGACAAAAATAAGCTGAAGGTCCCGGCATGACTATATAATATATTGATGGCAACAAAAAGATCCTATGATTGATAGTTTAGGAGAAAAATGGTAGTTACAAAAACAGAGGCTACTTAGCATATTTTTTTTTAACCTGTTGAACGTCCGCTAACATTGCTTGAATGTCTTATGATCCACCGGGTGCTCATAAGGACGCTCGAGGACTTAATTAGCATATTGTGTCCCACTGCTGGGCAAAGGCCTCCCCCATTTCTTTCCAGCTCTCCTTTCATATTTATTTATGATGTTTTTTAATATTTAATTTTTTTGAAGCGAAGAGGACAATAATATTATATTTTTTTAAAAAAATCTGGTTATGGTTGCGGTAAAAAAAGGTTCTAATGCATCCTAAAAAAGGCCAATTCACCTATCTATATCCACCCCTTAAACTGAAATAATTATTAGAAAGAATTGTATTTTTTACACTTTGACGGACGCCTAGCCAATCCAATTTTTTTTATACTTTTCTAATTTAAAAAAAAATATTATTTTATAGCATTTATTTGCATTCCTTAATAATGCGCCAGTCACGTCTAAGATAACCATAGAGGTTTAGATATAGACAGTAGTAACAAAACCAGTATAAGATGGCTCGTATTTTCTTATAACTCTGTATCGACGTGCGGCCGACTGTACCAAGTCCCAAATTGCTCCTACTTGCTACTTATGTATCTGCTTTTTACGTCTGTATTTTATAAGTACATACCTAGATTACATTAAAAAGCTTGAAACCATTACACACTTTCAAAATAGTCGCTCAATGACGCTAATGGCTCGAAAGTTAAAATGTTCCCACTTGGAATCATCCCTATGCGTTACTGTTTGATAGTGCGTAATGATTACTGCACATTCTTATCTATAATGGAGCTAGTACACGGCGTGGGTTGCGGTACTCGGGAGGCCCATTCTTCTGAATACCTATACGCTTTGCTATTGGCTACTACAGTCCTTTCACAGTTTACTTTCCGTCAAAATCAGTGATATTTAATATTAATAATTATTTATTTAATTTCAGACAGCAATGATCCATTATAATACAATAAGGTTTAATGTCGTAACTGTGAAGCAACTGTAGATTTTTTTTTTACTGAATTACTTGACTGTTATGTCTTTCTTATTTGAAATAAATGCTTTAAGTTGAGTTTGAGCGTGAGCTTGTACAGGTTAAATGCGTCATAGAAACTGAGAAATAATGTGTGACGTGCCACTAAAGGGTAGTACTGACCGGGGTCGGAACGGCACCGCATTTTATACATATAAATTTACTTAAAATAAATTCATACATATACATAGCTAATGGTAAAACAAGATACAGATTTCCCTTGGAGGCTTAAAGGTAATAATAAATAAGCCTGATTGTCATTGGTAATGGTAATGCAGTTTTACCAATTTACCAGCCACACGCACGATGTAGCGTAGTGTAGTGTACAAACCGAATTGCGCAGGCGAAACCGTGGTGAAGCTTGTGCGTGTTGTAGGCCAATTACTGGGGCAATGTACTCGTATTCACAGCTGCAGGTCTGGTGCAGTGGGACATAGTTGCAGGTACTTGAATTAGTATATAGTAGTAGTAGTAATACTAACATAGTTTTATAAGTATTACTAACAACAATATGTATCACTTGAAATAGTAAGACTATTTGACAATTTAGTTTTAATTTATTCTAGCGAGAAATGTTATTGACATTGGTTTTATAAGTGTTACTAACAATAATATTAATCGTCCGTGTTCGATTTAAATAAATAATAATAAAATTAAACATTGTAATAATATGTATCTTGTTATTACTAGCTACGTACTGTGTGCTGCCGTCCCCGGTCTGCGTTAGCCTTAAGGTGGAACCTCCAAGGTAGTCTGCGAAATTCCACTTTTCTTACGATTTTTTTGCAATTTGCCGGTCAGTGTCAGGTTGTATGTGAAATAAAATAGGATTCGCGACCGTAACAAATGTGACTTTACTGAGTAATAATTATTAAAATCACCAATACAAACCTCTCAGTTCATATAACTTCCTTGAATGCCTTTTTCATCAAATAATGACTCATCATCATCATTCTCTTGCCCTTATCCCAATTCAATTGGAGTCGGCGCAGCATGTCTTCCTCTTCCATACTTCTCTGTTTTTCGTCATCTCATTAGACACTTCCTTTCTTACCATATCATTCTTAACACAATGAAATCCATCCATCGTTTCTTTGGTTTTCCTCTACTCGTATATCCTTCCACATTCATATTCAAAACTTTCCTCGCGACATTTTCCTCATTCCTCCGCATCACATGCCAATACCAAATAATCACTCAATGGAATTAAATCAACTCAAGAGGATCAGAGGATTGTTTTTATGATTTTAATGATTAAATGTCTATAAATACATACACATTAGGTGCGCGAATCATTTTTTTTTTGACACTGACCTGCAAATTGCAAAATAAAAGTGAGACAATTTGAATTTCCAGGCTACCTTGGAAGTTCCACCTTAACGCACCACGTAAAAATGTAACTTGCTTAACTTGAATATCACTCTGAAACACCTTGCACCGTGTACAAGTACCTTAACTGCACAAATTATTCCTCATTTATTTTTAAATTTTATTAAATAAAATATGATGCGAATTATGTAGTGTGGCAGGCGATTTTTTTTTTCCACAGTGTGGAAAGCTCCACACTGTGTGTTTTATTTGAGAAAAAGGTATGTAAATCATAAATGTGTAGTTTGGAGTAAAATTATGTTTTAGTTCGGCAAAGGTGTACATATATAGGGTCGACTGAAGTGTTTCTTCAGTCGCCCCGTGCCGCTTGAGAAAAAGTAACTATAGAATATTCTTCTAAACATCATTGCCTATTAATGGACATGTTTTTTGGGACTAAGAGGTCGATTCGCTGTATTTCGGCCTTAAAACCAGATAAGACTTAGCCTAACCAAGGAAACGAATCCACGACTTAATTTTTAGCAGTACCTAACACATTATTAGAGCAGCGAGTAGTACACCTCTACCGAACCCTTCGGGATATGGTAAGCGTGATGTTGTTTTTTTTTAATTTTTTTTAGTTGTTACAGTAATGGCTGCGAAGTATGCACCTTTTTATGTTTTGCACTCTCAGTTGCATGTCGGTGTTGTATTATTTTGTAATTATTACTTTAGACGCCATTTTGTAATAGGGATGTTGACAATTAACGTTTCATTTTAGATCTGAAACATGATTTCAAATAATATTTACTTTATAAAACGTAGTGTACCTAATAGCAAAAAGTTAGTTTTCAAGGAATCATTTTCAAGACAAACACCGAACGGCTAACTCTGGCCTGAAAAATACCACAGCCGCAAATTGGCCGTTGCCAGAGGCAAAACGGGAACAATCCCTTCTAAGTTATTAAAATAAAACAATAGTTTCTCCATAGCATTTCCATTATTTTGTGTATTTTTTAATAATCTAACTTCTGTTTACTAGCCCTGCTTAGTTTTAAACATTCAGTTACTTTTTTAATATTTGTCAACATTCCTATTTTAATTAAAAAAAAGTGCAGTATTAATGAGCGGTTTGAGTGCCTTGTGCTACAGGGAAAGCGAGAATTATTAGCCAGGAGAGAATACGCATACAGAAGCCGAGTGCCAGTTGCTACAAGTAAGGAATTTATTTACTACGCATAACCTTAAAGGTGCTTTATAAAAAATGAACATAGCTATAATTTTCCTAAGCTTTATTGTTCTACGCTCTACGGTCGCGTGGATATCTGAAATTATCCCACAAAAACGTATCTATCTGGATCTTATTCTAGTCGTAACCCAGGTGTATGGCAAATTTCATAGGAATCAGTTCAAGAAGTTATGGCGTGATATAGACATTTTAATATTAGTAATAGTAATAACTAGCAAACATAAAGGGTGTAAAATACCCTTTAACGACGTTACTTGGCTTCATGTATATACTGCTTTATTGAGGACTTCGCAAAAGGTCTGTTTACACCTTGTTTAATGATACAGATTTTCAGTTAATGGGATTTGAACTTTTTTATATGGAAGCTGGCATATCGACCACACCGGTTGACACCACATCAGTTCTATCCCTTTATGAGTTTGCATAATACCTCGGTAACATCATATTTAAAAAAAACACGCGTATTTAGAATCGACCTTATAGGGTGGACATAGGATACCTTTTATCCAGTTTTTGGCAGTGCGTTCCCATGGGTTGATTTCCGGTATACAAGTGAACGAAGCCCCCAAAAAAAAAAGGTCAGACACAGTTTTATATTAATTTAATTTGATTGAATACCACAGAATGCTCGATAAGGCAATCAAGCTACAAGCTGCACGAGACAGGCGCATCGTCAGGAACGAGCTTTCGTGTAAATGGTGCCGTTTGCGTGAGTGACCTGCTGCAACCAGCAAGAACAAGAAAACATCACCCAACCTAAATTAACCTAGCATAAGCGATCATCTTTATTATTATTTATGAGCTATGAACATGCGAATATTCTGTTTTTATTCATAAAGGGTTACTAGTAATTACGTATTCCTTGCAGTACCTCACACTAGGGTTAAAATGCAACAATTTAATCCACCAAATGTTCTGCCAAAATTCAGTAGTTTTCGAGTTACTTAGATTTTTAGTTTTTTTTTACGGAAAATCCCAGATAAAATAATTTAAAGCCACATTAAAAATAACGCGACTTTACTGAAGAAGATTATCATATTTATTGCCGTAGCGGACCTTTGTTAATAAGGTCTGCTACAGGATTTTGACAAGTGGTGTCTTGGTTGAATTTTAACACTGCTATGACGTCTTGCACGGAATACGTCAAGTTACCAGCAACCCTGTATATTATGTAATACATTATTACCGTTTTTTTTTACTTTGAAGGGTTTACATCGCCGGCAAAATTAGTAAAGCATACCCAAGCCCATACTGATGACCGGTCGTTCCCCTGCAAGTACTGCAGTAAAAGCTTTGTCAAGTCGCAACACTACACTAGGTAAGAATCCTTTTTCCCTCTTAAAAATACTCGATATAAGATATTGCATTTCACAAGTGCAAATCGGTCATTGTAATTAAAAACCTATGTTAACAGAAATAAAAGCTTCTTGTCGCGCTTGTGATTTGCAAAAACTTCCTAGATATGTATTTATGGTAATCTCGCTTCTCTCTGAAAATGATCTCTTTTACGTTCCTTACCACAGGCATCTACGTCTAAAACACCGCGAGACCATTCGGACTTGCCGAGGCCCGTTCGGCGAAAGCGACCAATACCGTTGCGAACAATGTGAAGACACCTTCGCAACGCAAGACGAGCTCATCTACCACTCCGCTATACACGCCACGCAGAATCTCACCTGCCCGCTCTGTCAGGAAAAGTTCGAAGACGTCGACGCTGTCACGTCGCATATTAAATCCCACGTAAATGGTATGAAGCTTTTCGATGTTTTGCTGAAAGAACATTAGCTTAAGATTAGTAGCTTCACCCCAAATTAGAATACGTGTTTTCATTGCTAGAGCTTTTTTCATTTATTTCACAGAGACGATAGTCTCTTGTAATTTAGCATAATTATTTTTGTTTCAATAAATCAATTTAATGCTGAACAGTACGATTCATGCTGCCTTGGTAGTGGGGACTTGCAATCTAGGTGTGTCGACAACTTGGTTAAGCCATACCTGGGTGTGTCATATTCCGTTATATTATATTTTTGTGATGTGACATTTTCAAAACGAAAATACAGGGTGGCCTATTCTTTGCCGGTCTGGTCAAACAATGGGCTGCTCGTAAATTAATTAATACTGGACCCGCCTGTTATTATTTGAAGGGAGAGGCAGCGAAATACTGTTTTTCGTTTTAGGTAAGCATACCTAGTAGAGGGACATACTTATTGGGCTTGTAGATTAGCATGACAGTATTATACGTTTTTCGATTCATCCCCATAGGTACTGAATTCATGTGTGAACTGTGCGAGCTGGTGTATACGACGAAAGAGAAGCTGGATTTCCACATGAGTGTCGCGCATGAAGACGAAGCCCCACCCTCCAGCGTGAGCTTACCAGTAAGATTAACTCCGAAAGCTATCTAATATCAGTGAATGACCCTTAATTGGCTATTTGACTACTGTTAAAAATTCACGAAAATGTTATGTTATTTCAAAGAACTAACAGAAATAACACGATGTGTGAAAAAAGTAATAAAATCGATCAAAAAATGGAGTAGGTATACGCTCTAGAAGTTTTTGGTGGGGGCACTTTCTATCTTGGCGCGCGAAACGGCCATTTGTACTACGTAACTATGGCGGTATGAAATATGACGTCACACGTCATTTAAAATCAGTTATAACTAAGCCATTTTTTTTATCGATTTTATTACTTTTTTCACATGTGTTATTTCTGTTAGTTCTTTGAAAAACAAAACATTTTCATGAATTTATAACAGTAGTCATACAGCCAATTGTTGTCATCTTATGAATGAATAATTTACTTCACTAGACCGAGTGACTATGAGGACAGCAATCCATAATGATACTAAAACAACTATAATAACTTATGCATGGTCACTTACTTATAAATTATTGTAATTGGAATGTTTTCTAATGTCATAGCACTCGTAGCCATCTAGATCATAATTATATCTTTAATATACTTAATTTTGACATTGAACTATCTGTCTTAGAATCTACTTGAGGAAGAGTCATCGAATGAGATGGACGTCGCTGAGGATGAAGAGGATTCTTCAATCAATAGTGAGTTAAGCTATTCATAAATATATAAAGAATATGGTTTGTTCTTTATTTTTGACACTCAATACAATACCATTAGAGAAGAGAAGATACTCATATTATAATCTTTGTTTTCAGTAAAAGAACTGGACGACCATCTGATGGTCGAAATTAACAAGACCAGTGATTATTTGGTAATATTTTTTATTAAAACAGTTTTGTACAGAAATAATAAATGTTTATAATCCTCAACAATGCATTGATATACTTTTATTTGCTTAGATTCCGGAAGAGGAAAGTCAAGAAAAGCCTGATCTCACCCAATCTGAAGGTAAGTTTTATCTGTAAGGTTATAGCTAATTCTGAATTTATTTTACTTATTCACACAGCGTCCTGTATAATTAATACATGATGCTTTGTATATATATATCAGGGATGTTACGGAGCTTCGACTCCGGTTCCGTTAAGTCGGAACTTCCGATTATTATTACACCTTCGGTTCCGACTTCGACTCCGACACTTTTAAATCGGAGGTCGAAGCATAACATAGCGGCGGCGGCGGCCTGTGTCGACTGTTATGAACAGCACGCGTAGTATGGCGATTCTATCTCTATTCTACCAAGAATAGACAAAGCTTTTTCCATACAATTTGACATTAAATTTTGCTACAATCTGTCATTTTGTCGATTCTTCCGTCGACAAAACCCGTTTCTGCGGTGGCATGCTAGGCGGGCAGGTTCATACATGTCGCGCGGGGAATCCCCCCGACTCCCACTAAGTGCACTCTATCGTCAATTATTTTTTCAGTAGTTGTTAATTTGTTACGCACCACCACCACTTATGACCCTGCCTCCGACTCCGATTCCGACTCCGATAAAGCAAATTTAAAAACTCCGACTCCGCCTTCGGTTCCTATAAAACTACCTCCGTTACATCCCTGATATATATATACTAGCAGTACCCGGCATGCGTTGCAGTGCTCTTTTTCCTACTTACCTACCCACTACCCTACCTACTATCCTACTTAGTACCCTACCTACTATCTTACTTAGTACCCTACCTACTACCCTGCTTACCCACTTACCATTTAAACCTTCCCTGGACTTCCACGAATATTTCAAGACTAAAATTAGCCAAATTGGTTCAGCCATTCTCGAGTTTTAGCAAGACTAACAGAATTGAAATTCATTTTATTTATATAGGTTTAAAGAACTGATATTTTATTCTCAAAAAAGACACAAAGTCACTTACATGAGAACAGATGTCCTTATGCTAATATTAATAATAAAAAGTTCGTCACTGCGTTACACATTATTCAGTAGTTATATAGATTATATACCATACAATTTTTTCAATAATCTACTTGAATCTAGTATCTATCAAGGATGTATTTTTAAATGTAATCATATTTTTAGAGAGCGATGTGGAGATGGGTTTGCCCGATCTTGCGACCGCTGTAGCAACAATGTCGTGCAAAACCATTGGAAAAGAGAATGCTGAAGTTTCAATAGCCACCATCGGTGGTGCAACCATCACTAAGACAGTGGCAGCGCCTAAGAAAGATGATAAGATTGACAGCCAGGTAAAATAAGTACTTACTTACTAACATAATATGGAACAAGGATCTTTAACACTGCAAAATAAACTTTTCCACGACATTGCTGTCGACAGAAACGTGGTCACGCTAATACAAGCAGTTAATATATTACTATAACGTTTAATATGGTCAAGTATGTTATCAATAAAATAACTACAGCTTCCGACTTACTTGTCTCGGAAAGTGCTAGATAAAAAATCAACAATTCATACTCACCAACATCATTGTTTAAATAAATTATTAGATCATAATTTGCATGTTACTGAAATGTTTGTTCGTTTACTGTGTCTGTAAAAATATATAAAACTAAAACACACATTCTAGGCTAAAATGTGTAATTAGTTAATCCATCTCATAACACAATAAAGGTGACGGTTATTCCAAACAACCAACATGATGTTTTCCTTTTGGAAAAATAAATAAGGCCTTTTTTCATCACAGACCGCCAGCATCCTCCGAAAAGCTGAAGAAATCAAGAAAATAGCTGTACCACAAGTGGCATCAGAACCAAGTTAGTAGTTTGATCAGAAAACATCAATCACTTCATTAAAGACACTCCCCAGAAATTAAATATTAATTTATATATAAATACACAATTTTACAGTTGCTGAGAAGAAGACCCTTATTAAAGCAGAAAATAATTTGGCTGGTACCAGCGATAAGTCGCTGCGCATGTTAGAAAAGGATTTGCAAGAACTGAAAAGGGTAAATATACTAAATATTGATAGTTTATAACTTATGGGTCCATATAAATATGAGCTTCCATAATAAAACGTGGACATATTCTTAATTTCAGACGCATCCGCGCAATGAAGCCGCTAAAACTCAAGCGAAACCCGTAGATGCATTGAGAAACAGGCGGACACAGATACATACTTCCACTCCTAAACCAAGGTGAGTCACGCAATAACTTACAGGTAGTACTGTACTGGCTTTCATAATTGATCCTGTCACAAATTAATCATTATATTACTATCACTTTACAGAACTCCAACAGATGATAGGAAAATGATAATAACATCTAAGTCACCAGTTCCCGACAAAAAGTTGCCGGAACGTCGCGTTGTAACAAAAGAGAACAAGGAGCCCAAAGAAACTAAGGATGTTAAGGCAAATAATGGCAACGGTAAGGAAGAAAAAGAAATAAAAGAAAAACAAGTGAAGGAAAAAGAATTAAAGGATAAAGAACCTAAAGAAAAAGAGTTGAAAGAGAAAGAGGTAAAACAAAAGGAGGTGAAAGAAAAAGAAACACCGAAGGTATGTACGCTGATTACAGCACTTTTGTGTAACTGTCAATGAACCAGCTTTTATCGTATTGTTGATTTGCTTAGAACAATAAATTGTAATTCGACTGACATTATAATTATGTATTTTCTTCCAGAGTGTAGTAAAGAATGGAAACGACAGGAGCAACTCTGAAGACGGCGTTCGCCGATCGACTAGGCCTTCAAAGATTAAGGATTACGCTAAAATGATACGGGACAGGTACCTATACGGATAACTATAGAATCTCATAGAATAAATACTTGCAATGGAACTTCCATGTGGCAGGAACAAATAAAACGCTGCATGAAAGCCAAGCATTAGAAAGGCATGAAATTCCAAGTGAACAAGCTAAATTACAACCTGTTATGTTATCTGTATTTCAATGTAATTATTTTAATAACAGGTCCCAGGATTCTGACGAAGAAAATGACGATTCAGATGATGGTGACGATGACGAGTACAAAGAAGAGCTTGAGAAGGTAATCGAGGTAAGAAAACAAAATTCATACCATTATTAAGTATTGATACGTGAATACTTTTTAAATTTGACGTAGCAGAACGGGTCCTTTTATCAACAAATTTTAACATCTACCATGAGATTTGATTGCTTTTCTATTTTTCAATCTTAAAAGGTAAGAAAACCACAAAGAATCATACAAAACGTCTTTTTTAAATATTTTGACCAACTAGGAATTTCTCTTGCATCGTGGGTGTTTTTTTACAAGCATTGCATTTATACTCACATACCCAAACAGTCAGACCCGGAACAACTACCTGTAGGTAGTAATGAGATTTTTCCCAGATAAATACTCAAAATGGATAATTATCTGTTTTTACTTGAGTATTTATCTAAAACAGCGGATAAACAACTACAACAGAATGCCATATTAATATTTGAACCCGTGACACGCAGCATAGCAGATATCGATACCACCAACTTGTCCAGCCAGAGATGAGACGCACCATTTTGCAATGTTTCAGCCCAAAGCAAGGCCACGCAGAGCCAGTACGAAGACTACAGCGCCAAAGGCAACCCCGTCACCTTCAACGCCTGCTACCCGGAAACGAGGCCGACCGCGCAAGGATGTTATGTCAGTACTACTTATTACTTCACTTCAGCCTTAGATTACTCGGAAAATATCTTGAGGGTAGTGGGATGCAGCTGGGTCTCGAGGTGGCACTTCACAAGTCGGAGGCCATGGGCTTCCATGGACGTGGGAATGTGCTACCGTCGGGATCCCAGCTAACGGTGGGAGGGGTTCCCATCGGCGTCGAGTGTACTTTGAAGTACCTAGGACTCGTCCTCGACAGCCGGTGGAACTTCGTGGAGCACTTCCGACGTTTGGCTCCCAGACTGGAGCGGGCGGCGGCTGCCTTCAGGTGGCTCTTGCCCAATCTGGGGGGGCCAAACGCCTCCTGCCGGAGGCTCTATGCGGGGATCGTGCGGTCCATGGCCCTTTATGGGGCCCCGGTGTGGGCGAGTGCTTTGAGAAAGCGGGCCGCCCATTACCTGAACGCGCCCCAAAAGGTTATGGCCGTGAGGCTAGTCCGTGGGTACCGCACGATCTCCCGCGAGGCGGCGAACCTCCTTGCCGGATTGCCGCCATGGGATCTGGAGGCGATAGTCCTCGCGCGCCTGCATGAATGGCGCGCGGAGGCGCTGCACCGGGGGGTCACTCCGTTGCCGCGGCTAATTGCTGCGCAGCGGACAGACCTCCGGTGCGATCTCATGGCGGCATGGAAACAGCGACTGTCGCAACCCCGTGCAGGGCACGCCACGATAGTGGCGGTAAGTCCCCTCTTTGAGGAGTGGCTGGAGAGGCGCCACGGCGCCCTCACCTTCCGTCTGACGCAGGTACTCACCGGACACGGTTGTTTCGGGAGGTACCTGCACCGAATCAGGCGGGAGGAAACGCCCGGTTGTCACCATTGTGAGGATCGGCCGGAGGACACGGTGGAGCACACCGTGGAGGTGTGTCCCGCTTGGGCGGAGCCCCGCCGTGTTCTCGTAGCGGCGATCGGCGGCGGCGACCTCTCGCGTCCGGCCCTGGTGCAAGCCATGGTCCGGGGCGAGGAGGAATGGGACGCCGTCGCCTCCTTCTGCGAAGCAGTGATGCTAGCGAAGGAGGTGGCGGAACGTGAGAGGGAGAGAACCTCTCGTCCCAGCCGCCGCGGGAGGCGATCCGGGCGTCGGGGGCCACGTGATGGCTTCCGGCCACCGTAGACGCGGGCCTGTGGACGGTGAGTGATGGGTAAGCTCGCCGTCCGTCCGTCTTATGACGACAACAGGCCGTGTCGACGGCGCGTTCGTGTTCCACGCGCGCCTCAAAGAGATGTCAGCAACATGGAAGGGGCCCGCAAGGGCCGACGCCTGTCGAGGCTGCGGGTTGTCCGCAAGGGATACCGAGGCCTCGACATGAAGGGCGAAGAAGGAACATGGGTGGTTTTTAGTCAGTAGAAGTCTGACACTCCCTTTCGCTCTGCCCAAGAGCGGGAGGGGTTATTTGATGATTTCCCACCCCCCAAAAAAAAAAAAAAAAAAGGGTAGTGGGATTGGAGAGCTAGATAAATGCCTTCTTCTCCATTGCTGGGAAAACTTGAGACAAAGGAGTAAAACACTGGGCTTAAACACAAACAGCCGGACCGGGAACAACTATATCCATATTTGTGTTCTATGCGGGAATTGAACCCGCAGCGCAGCAGCCAATCGCTTAGCCACTACACCAATCATGCCGTCAAAGTTATAGTTGCGTTAGACGAGCTAACAGGCCCTCATAAAGTTATTCAAATCTGGCGCATTCTTCACATTAGACTTATTATTTTTTCTAACTTCGATAGACCCCCCAAAATCCGTAAAGAAGAAATTGAAGATGAAGATGATGATGACTCTGGGAGCGAAAAAGAAAAGCCCAAGACTCCTGTTGCAGTCGCAAAAGAGCTACACAACGAAGAAACTACGGTGAGTTGTCACATTTCCTAATAATTAGGGTATTTCATTCAATATATTATAATTATGCTAAGCGGAGGTTGGGCCTTCTCTTGTGAAATTTGACGTTCAAAAAGTGCTGATATCAGCTTAATTAAAACTATTTTTTAAGGTAATCTTCAGAACTTACTAATCCGATTCCAAAAAATGAGAAGGTACATTATCGTCGAGTTTATGCGTAGTCTTTATTTCAATTAACCACGTTCCCGTGAGATAATTTCCGACTATAAAGCGAGCGAAACTGGGGGCTGGAGCGAATATTTCTTGTAGCAGTTAGTTGAAATATCGATAGTTATTTTGATCTTTATGATGTATCATCAGTTTGATCCCACCTTGTAATCAGCGTTTTCAAACAAAATTTTAATGTTCCAGGAGAGCAACAAATCTGATTCGTCTGGCCCACTAGGCACAATAGTGTCGCCCACTGGACAAACATTGAAGAAAGTAAGCATACTTATTTGTACATTGTAGTGAGGGTGGGGGTATAATTTCGCTCGCAAGGGCGTAAGTGTAACAACATTGTGACCACCGTCTTCCACACCATTTAAATGCCCCTAAAATACTTTCTTTTGACGTTATTGAATGTTGTGTTAAAATATTTCGTTTATTCATTTTTCTCGCTTAGTTTTTACTATTTTAAATATGACTATTGAAAACGTGAACGAAAAGTATACCCGACGGACAATCCTATTCAGAGTATCGAGTCCATTTGACTGAAGAACCAAAGTAGACTGAGACTGTCGCCCTGGAATATTCCTCGTTTAATCCACACAGCTACCTCATGAGCCATTATTAATATTATTGTATTATCTAATAATAACAATATGGTTTGAAGTGTGGCGCTCTTGCTTTTTAACATTCGAGCTTGTTGCCATGTTCAAAGTTTCTACAGGAAGCACCACCCTATAATCCCCTACAGCTGTCTCATTTGTGTTGATAGTTATTTGAAACGATAACCTTCGATTTACAGATTCCATGTAACGCTCTACCTCCCGGGGTAAAAGCAACGCCTCTACCCAGACGTAAGTAAAATTGGCTGAAAATCTTGTAGAAATATAAATCTTAGTAACATAATATATTATATTGATATCTGTTTGTTTTAATCTACAGCCGGACTATGCGAGATGCAAATCGGCCAGAAGGTAGTGAAAGTACAGAAGATAATAATGACGAAAGCAGAAGTTCAGGCTATGCAAAAGCAGGGCCTTTTGCACCTGCAGGTATGTCTTCAGATGACAGTTTTTAATATTCTTATGTTAGTGTACAGTCACAAGTATTAATATTATATGTATACACCGAGAAATAACGATCATAAATTTAAGATAATATAGGTTCCAAAATATTATGAAATCGATACAGTAGACGAATATTCTAAACGTTGCTAAGTGTATACATATTGGTGCTGCTGTATGTAGCTACTTCACGATACGTAAGTCCGATCTTTCTAGGCAGTCTATTTAACTGTTTTCTGATGTTTCCAGGATGGCAACATGATCCTGAAATCGGGCATCAAGCTCCCGCAGTCAGGAGTACACACATTCAGGAAGAGCTTAGCAGAAGGTTCGTATCATAATTACGTACAATTTTATATTTAATACCAGCGCGCCTAATCTGTTGACCGCATAAGTTTTATTAGCGATTGACAGGTCTTTTCAATTCCTAAAATGGGCACCTTACTTAACCTTCTTTTTGGGGTGGGAAATCATCAAATAACCCCTCCCGCTCTTGGGCAGAACGGAAGGGAGTGTCAGACTTCTACTGACAAAAAACCACCCATGTTCCTTCTTAGCCCTTGTGCCGACGCCGCGGTATCTGTTTCGAACAACCCGCAGCCCCGACGGGACCTTACTTAACTTTATGACCACTCTGAAACCGATGCGTATCTTTTGAATTAGACAGTCTGGTACTAAATACTAATTGCTACTTTATTTCCAACTAGCTGACCCACGCAACTTCGTCCGCGTCACATAATATAGCTTATAACCTTTCTCGATAAATCGACTATCCAACATATTAAATTGAGTTAAATCGTACTCGTAACAAACAAAAAATCGGGTAGTATTTAAACGCAAATCAAAAAATATCCTTTTTCTATGCAATAAGATTCCGAATTCCCATCAAAATTCGCAGCGTACAGCGATTTTTCCTAAAGCAAAAGCTTTTTCATCAATACACAGCTAATAATCTTAATGCACATTATACATGTTAACTCTTTTTCTTTTAAATATAGCTTCTATTTTTATATTATTTACAGCAGTTTTTCTAAATAAAACAGCATTTTATTAGTCACAGTCTTCTTATTATTTATTAATTACCACATATATCTTCTGTCCCCGAAGTGCCGGGCCTCCGCCGGCCTCCTTCGTCGGCCTACGGCCCGGTGCCCATGCCGCCCATTAGGGTGCTAATTAACTAATGTTAAAGCTGTAAAAATGTATGTAGTATTTTTGTACAAAAATAAATTTAACTGTATTGCATTATGAGGAAAATAGTAATGTCATATTGATGTATAATTTCGAATTATCTGCAGTTTGAGTTTTGTTAAAAATTTAGTTTATTTGTAGTGAAGTAAGTTATTTGATGTAAAAAAGAATATAAATGATGAGTATGTATTGATAGGCGATTATTTATTTGATATGCAATTTATAATATCAACAAAAAATCTTACCTTTCCTCTTTATAATACCTATTTTAATGTAGTTATGTAGTTTAGATTGGCTTCGATTATATTATTAAAGTAACAATTACTATAGGTATCTCTTACTGTTTAATATACAGTAACACCTTGTAAACATTATGGTGCAGTAAATATTTTGAATTTGAATTTCTCCGGAATCCCCACGTACCTACCGCACCGGACCGAATGACTGCCACGCGCTTAATTATTTTGTCGCCCGTCTATTTTTACATTGCGATATCTTCTAAGATATTTGTTTAACTTTATAGAGTAAAAGGCACACATATTCTATATTAATTTTCCGTGCTAACAAACACATTTATATAGATATAAATATATCCATATCCATATGGGTTAAATAAGCTTCGCAAAATATCACTATTTTTAACCTAACATTTAATTATTAAAAAATGGTTACAGTAAGTCAATCTTAAAAGATAAACATATGCTATCGCGGACTTTTTTTTAGAACTATTAAAGGGGAACAATTTCTTCATACATAGTATTTACGTAACTTAAACCGTTTTCGCAGCGCACGCAACGGAAGCTCTCAAAAAGGAATATCGTTTCCCGTTTTTGCAACATTTTTCATTTATGCTCCGCTCCTATTGATCGTAGCGTGATGTTATATAGCCTTAAGCCTTCCTCGATAAATGGACTATCCAACACTAAAAGAATTTTTCAATTCCAACCAGTACTTCCAGAGTTTACCCCGTTCAAACAAACAAACAAACAAACAAACTCTTCAGCTTTATAATATTAGTATAGATTTATACTAATTCTATTTCTTATTTTCTCCGCAGATAAGGAATCTCCTAACAAGGCAGCAGCACCGTCGCGATGTGAATTAGAAGAAGACTAAGTGAAGTGTACACATACAATGAAGTGTTGTTTGTTACCCGGACTGCCACGGGTTATGTTTGTCGCGCGTATCTTGTATTTGTAATATATTCATCATTTATCACATAAAGACACATGGATGTCTTTTCATAATTACATAATTAAGATAGTGTTAAACACCATTGTATTGTTATCAAGTAATTTCTCATACAAGTATGAAGTGTGTAAGGTATTAAATGATTTTTAATTTAATGAATCTGTTCGACTAGCAAGTTTTCTAATTTTCGTCTGAATATTTACTAAGTGTATTTTGCTTTTTTAAGACAATCATCGTACTTTTATTGTTATTGTAAGTTTGTCACATGAACTAATTATTTTTTGGAAGTTCAATTACACGATGCGATAAGTGTATAAAAATAATAAAATGTAGTTGGAAATATATTGTTTTTTTTTCACCCATACTACATAATATACACACAAATGCAAAAACATCTCTATTTGTATGTGTGTATAACGGGCCGCGGGCAAGATATAGTACAATAAAATAAAATCTACCAAGCTGAAATTCGACTGTGCTCGTTGAATGCCAGATCACCCGAGAAAGTGAACATCGGAATGCGTAGACGTTTATTTACATCTCATAACTAGCGTTATATTCATCATCATCTCTGCGTAGCCTTTTCCAAGTATTTTGGGGTCGTCTTCCAGGGCAGGGCGGACTTGAACCGTGTCGGAAGAGAAAATACGTAGAAAAGTTTTCGTCGTCTCATGAGACACCTCTTTTCTTACCATATCATACACCTTTTCACCGCCACGGACATCAATAGAAGTTCCAGATTTTCGTGCCACCAGCGCCACGACTTCATTAGAAGCTCTTCATTTTAACTATGTTATAAAAATAAATTTACCGTATTTAACAGGCTTTTTTTCATTTTATTATTTAAAAGCACTGTCTAATACCCTGTTTTTTTATTTTCCCACACAAAAGAAGCCCTTAATTGTCTTAAAATTGGTAAAAACAAAAACTCCGAACATTTTTAATATCCCCAGAACGCCAAGGACTTTATATGTAGTCGGCCAGTGATGTGACGCGAAAGTTAAAACTATTTGATTTCACCCGTTGAAATATTTAGAAATATTATAATCGAAAACAATTTGAGGTCAGTAAAATATGAACTTAGATAACTACTTTATAACAAAGGGAAACTAGATGAATTTCGACCGTTGGATATGTGCCGAACCGGAATTAAATAGTTGTTGGCAATCCTTATCGATAATTATATTCCCATCTCTACAAAATAATTGGTTGTCAGTACCCCGGGCGCCACGGACTATTATAGAAGACGTTCTGTGACGTCATAAACGTATGGCTGTCAAGGCCACTTTGTCATAGTGCAGTCTGCAGCAATATTTGTTACTAGGTATGTAAAGAAATATGTAAGTTATTGACATGAACGAAGAACTGGATACGGATGAACTTTTAAGCATTCTACAAGGTGTGGAATCGGACTCGGAGTATTTTGTGGAGAATGTTGCACCAGAAGACGATGATTCTGAGGTATGTCCAACTTGATAATAATAATAACGTTTATTCAAATGATTACATTGTAGGTACCTATTTGTGAGATTCAATTCTGAATGAAAAATAAAAAATAATGGCTCAGATATCTTGTGCTTGTACCTACACACATCACCACATGGTGTGTGTGTGTAGGTATTATGCTGTGGTCATACGGCCCGCTTTCTCACTTCCCTGATCGCGCCAGGCCAGGCTTTTATTGCTATACGATATTTAAGCGTTGCTTGGAGAAAAAGATAAAATAGGTATTTCTACCGGAATGGTTTTTTTAGTGTAACTTTGATCAGAGCCCGATATCTCTAGCGTAATATATAATAACTGTCCTTTTACCAGCGCGTCCCCATATAGGTACAGCAGATCTTCTCATCTCAATAATGGATTGCTTAAAATAAAATAATTGCTTTGTTTATTTTCAGTCATCACCGCTTAGATACCTACGATAAAAAATATTGACAGAAGTAGTTAAAAAACACAGGAGTAGACAAACAGAAAAAAGACCATAGACCACATCCCTAATCAGAATTGAATTTAACGTGTTCTGAGCGCCAAGGACTTGAAATGAAGTCAAAGAATGACGTCATGAAACAATTAGAGATGTACCTCATTTCTTATGGCTCTAATTGAGTTATGTATTTGTTTCTTTGATTCTTATAATTTATATTGTTTTTTCTTAATATGGATACTGTGAAATAAAACAAATATGGAAATATTTAATCAGTTTTTATTTATATCCGTAAATTATAAATAAAACATAACTTAATGTGTATAATTCTCATTCATCGATATGACGCTACCCTCATCACTACTTTTTACTATACATTTCGTTATAGATGTATAGCTTGGCGCTAGGCGAGGCATCGCGTTCTGTGTACGCTGGCGGTGAAAAGGTTAACACAGTCCATCCATCGTTTCTGTGGTCTTCCTCTAGTCTTATACCCATCTACATTAATATTCAAAACTATCCTCACGACATTTTCCTCATTCCTCCGCGCATCACATGCCCGTACCACGACAACGAATTTCCACACAACTTTTCAGTCACCGGCGCCACTTTCAGAGGAACCAACATTCTGATCCATACAATACAGCAGGGCCCCGAGTCTGCTATTCAATAGTGTCAGAATGGTCTATCATTGATCTCATAATTGTTGATTATGACAAGTTTGGTGTTGTCAAAATCAACAATTATGAGATCAATGATCAGGGCCGTCTTTACCAGGGGGTGCAAGGGGTGCGGTGCACCCGGGCGCAGAGCGCCCGGGGGCGCCTGTCGAGCGCTGAATTTTTGGATATTTCATTGAACTTAACGCCATTGCACAGTTTTAAATACTTGTTACTTACGACAAATATGTATGCACAAGCAAAAAAAAAATTGTCATCAACAATAATATTTTTTATACTTTTATTTCGCTTTCGGCGCTTGTCATACCGCATTACTACACTACACAAATAATAATTTTATTTAATACAACACGCGCGCGGCAAAATCTCTAATTCAAAAAATAAAACCGACTTCAAAAACACAAAAAAGTGAAAAATAACTTTAGCTTCTGAAGTCGGTGACTTTTGTTTGTTTTATTCAGTTTTTTTGTCACCGACTTCAGAAGCTAAAGTTATTTTTCACTTTTTTGTGTTTTTGAAGTCGGTTTTATTTTTTGCAAAAGAGTTTTTTTATTTTTCCATTTTTAGTTTTTTAATATCCTTTACAAATATTCGATATTCATTAATTTTACGTTGTTAACAATACATGTCACGGTAATAGGCTTATCCGGAATAAAATGGAACTTAACATACCTAACTCTCGAAATCTGGGCGTCCTGTACACATCTGCGTACCCTGTCAGAGCATACAGGCGTGATGGTAAGCCCAAGCGATTGCAGCAATCACGACAGATTTGCCGTCTATTTTTGAAGAGTTCTATTGTATATCTCCGAAGATCAGGATCAGATCTTCACCAAATTTAAATGGGACCACCTCAGGAGTATACTCTTTCAAATAAAAAAAGAATTTTGAGAATCGGTTCACAAATGGAGGAGAAATCAGGTAACATACATAAAAAAAAAAAATACATACACACGAACATAGAACCTCCTCCTTTTTTGAAGTCGGTTAAAAATAGATTTGATATTGACGGGGAGGATTTGTATAATGAATTAGAATTGTTGCCAATATTTTTTCCCAATGCATCAACAAGTACTCCCACTGATATTTTAAGCTATTTATATTCTAATAATTTAATTTCCTCATTTCATAATATCTCAACAGCTCTGCGTATATATTTAACACTGCCTGTTACAGTAGCAAAAGGTGAAAGATCCTTTTCAAAATTAATTTAAAATTATCTTCGTTCAACCATGACCCAAGACAGACTGACAAACTTAGCCATTATAAGTATAGAATCCAAAATTGTTATAAAAATAAATGATTTAATTAAAATCTTTGCCAACTCAAAAGCAAGAAAAATTGAGTTTGTTTGATGTATGTGTATGTACATGTAATAAATAGATATTTAGTAATCGAAGTTTTAAGTTTAATTTTGTTTTTTAGAGTAATAAATAAATAAATAATCAAAATTACGTGTATTGTGTTTTCGTGGTTGACTAGGACCCTTTTCATACTGCAGTGTGTCGTCGGTCGCGTGCCACGCTGCAGTGTAAAAAAAAAACGAGGGCGCAGGCTGAGTCCCGCACCCCGGCGCAGAATAGACTTAAGACGGCCCTGTCAATGATAGACCATTCTGACACTATTGAATAGCAGACTCGGGGCCCAGGTCTAACCATCGCTCCATCATCCCTTTTAGTTTAAGGGGAAAGCGGGAGTCGCAGATTGTTCCCGGGACCTGCCGCCATTTCATCCGTCCCGTGTTAATTCTGTGCTTAACACTACTACGGTCTATTTCGCCATCGCTTTGCACGAGTGAACCGAGATACCGAAAGTCTGAGCAGACCGCTCGTACTCCTATGCTAGTTTCTGTATATTATCATGTATGAACAAAAATAACAATTTATCCGAGAATATCTATTGGAGCGCGCTCGTCAGACTTCTTATGTCCTTAAAGCTTAGCATAAGCTTCATAAATGGACAAAATTAGATGCTTTCTAAAATATAATATACCTACATGGACAAAATAAATATAGGTCGGTGCAAAAAAATCCTTTCCTCTCCCAGCCGGAGTAGAATAAGTACCTGGTCTAGGGTTGCTACTTGAGTCTACCATCTAAAAACAAGTTTTACTTGTAAATTGTGAACAATTACTTTCTAAAGCGCGACTTCACTCGCATGGACTACCTACCGATACTTTTTCGTGAAAAAAAAATGAAATCGGCCCAGTAGTTTTCAGTTTATTATGTTCATTACATACAAAAATTCGAAAACTCCAAATCTAGATAAGTAAAATTCTCAAATAACGCTGACAACAACAATAACATACCTCATCATAAGATAATCTAAACAGCATCAACTACTGATGAGGTTGTTTATGAGACACTATGAAAATATAACGATTTTAGGATGAAGATGTCCACGAGACTAATGCGATAGTCTCATGGACACCTTCCTTCTGCTATTATAGTTTGCGCCACATAAAAAGAACGATGAGAGGAAAGCGGGGGTGTTCGCGCAGGGGTACACTCGCGCACGAAAGTATTAGGCCTATTGTTTTATTTTCTAACTAGCTTTTCATTTGCGTCTTCGTATATTACTTATTAGTAGGTTGTCATAGAAAAATATAATATCAAAACATGTTTTGTGTGTAAATGTGTTCAATTAAAAACACAATAATTCTTCTCACTTCTCACTATTATCAGCCTCTCTCTTAAACAATATACGTCATAAATCTAAATCCACCCAAAAATAAAAATAAATGCCCTCCGCGTCCAGTATAACAACGCGTTCAGGGCGATGTTGGGGCTGCCCCGCTTCTGTAGTGCCTCGGGCATGTTTGCGGATGCGCGCACCGACTGTTTTCACACCACAATGCGCAAGCGGTGCGCAGGGTGCGGGTCAGCTCCAATGCGGTCCTAGCGATGATCGCTGGACGTTTAGACTGCCCTTATATAAGGAAATGTTGCAGTAGGCATGTATCCAGAGCTTGTTAACAACCAAGTTGTCGATATTGTGGAGTTTTTATTATTATTATTGGAACGAAGTTCCTTATCGCGCGTTGTGAAAGGGGGCTAGACGGAAAAAATTCTTACGAAGCTATTGTAAGCTGTGCGGCGTCGCAACTTCTCTGTCTGTCTCTCTCTCTCTTATAGAAAGCAAGCCAGATATTTTCATTTCTACTTTTTTTTTTTACTTATTAAAAAATAATAACAATAACTTCGTTCCATCCGGGTGTTCCTTGACACCTCTCAAGTTTTATATTTTATACATAATTTGCTCTAAATTTAATGTAATTTTCGATTATTTTTATGTGACATTGACTTGATTTTAGTGGCACATAAAATCGCGCCGCCATAATGCCCACCCCCATGACTCGCGCATGCGCAGTTGCAGTTTTGTACGTAATTTTAACTGCTGCGCAGCCACTCGTAGCCAACTCCAGAGGGGCAAAGTTATTTGACGTGAACTATAACTATACCATAGATTATGTCCAACTCAATTAAAATTTAGGAAATTAAAAAAAATCACCACTGAGATACAGAGTCGGCAGTGTTTTTTTTTTAATTTTGTCATTTTGATTTGCGTCTTTACAGCATTAATATTTTTTTTAATATTTTATTATATTTGTAAAAAGAATACTATTAATAAACATGATTATTTTAAACAATCATTTACTTTTATGAAAAGGAAACATTTATTTATGTTCATAATTAAAAAATATTTGTATCTTATATTTTTCCTATGAGGCTGTTTAGTGGCTACCGTTGCTTCTTCTTCAATCTGGCGAAATCAAACCGCGGAAAAAAAGCAAATGAAATCAGAGTCTCTTAAAAATACTTAATTAAGTATCATTATTAGTTCATAGTGTATTGAAAAACGTCGTTTGATACACGTGGGAATTTGTTATTGCATTTCTCGACTCCATGAACACCCTCGGCGTACGGCTCGGGTGTTCAATCCGCCTCGAATGCAATAACAAACTTTCCGCAAATGTACTATTTCTCAATTGTTATGTAAAACCATTTCGGAAAAAAATTGTGCGCGACGGTATTTCGTGTCTTAGACAGACTGACGGACAAATGCATAGTGGGCCCCACCTCCCGCGCCTTCCTCATACCATCAAATAGACCGATAAATCGCCTAGTGCGCAGCTTGCCCCCCAGCGTTCTTTTTAAAATACGAGGCGCAACCTGTACGCTCGCTACGACCGCCCTTTGGCGGCGACGGACGCGCGCGCTCCCTACAGTGTACTTAGTACCGGCGTTATTCAAATTTGAAAATTAACGGTAATAAACCGAATTTTATGTTTCGCGGTGTCTGTTGGACGACCACGTCAGTCGCAGGGGGTTAAGGTTGAAGCTCCAGGGTAGATCGCGAAATAAGATTTTTCTTACGTTTTTTGTAATTAGCCGATCAGTGTCGGGTTCTATGTTAAATAAAATAGTATATACCTACACGCGATAGTAACTTTACTTATTAATAATGATTAAAATGACCAATACAACCCTCTCAGTTTATTTTACTTCCTTGAGTCACTATTTGGTGAAAAAGGCATGGGAAGCAGGGCACTTGCCAAAGAGAACAGATTGTCGGTTTTTTTCATGTGTACTGATAACCACTTGAGGAGTCTAGGTGGTCAACCAAGATCACCACCTTGTCAATAAAGTTACTGTCTACTCGTTTCCTGTTAGTACTGAGCACGCGTACAGGCTGGCTTAGCCTCGCGTGTCCCATCGTAGAGCTGTAAGCAGGGAGGGAGGGTTGCTCTTACTATAGAGTAATCAATGTATCCGAGGCGGAATTCAAACATTTTCAATCCTCTTCAATTCCTCAGAGTTCTATTCTATAATCATATTAAAAATAATGCAATAAGTCCTAGAATATGTGGTCCTAAAATGCATAGTTTCGATCAAGCATCTCAATGTGTGTACGTATTTATGTGTCATTCATTGATAATACGACGAGTAATTCATTTTCATTCATAGGTTAGAAAATGCGATGTTGTCATATTTGGGGGGTTTTACATTAATAATCGTGACGTAGTCGAATTAATTTGTAGAAAACCAAAAAAAAATATAATTCATGCCAGTTGATTCTTTGAATAATATGTTATAAGGTCAAGAAAAACACCTTTTTAGGCAAAGATGAAATCCATGTTATATAATAGGTACTACATTCATGGTTAAAGTTGGTTTATTTTCATAGTAAGTGTAATACGCAGTAACGCAGTGGAAACAGAGTGGAAAAGAAAAAAACAAAAGACTAGACGTCCATGTTAGATGTTAGTAATCAATGTTTTAGTACACTTTTCACCCGTATGCCAAGTTACGCTACTCAGCGATAGATGGCGTTTTCATAAAACAGAATAGTTTGGAGTAGGTGTCGCTAGTGTTCACTATTTGCCGCCCTTTTCAAGAAAGCCAGGAGGCGGCTGGTTTAAAACATTTATTCAAACGAGATCAAAAACGCGCGACAGTCGGTTGCGGCAGACGACATCGTATCGAAATACGGATTACACTTTAGTTTTAACACTTATCCAGAAAAAATATTCTGAAATTAAATTAGATAAGTGTGGTGAAACGCGTTGTTCAGTAATAAAACTTCGCCAGTGTGGAGTTCAGTTGCGAAAAATTTTGAAAGAACTTACTTTGGTCTAAACTTGGTAAGTCTATTTTTTTTGTTTATTGAGTCCGTACGAACATTACGTGTATTTTTTAAATAAAATAAAAATGTATCAATAAAACCTCTGTAATACAAATCAAACTAAATATTATTTTCATAAGAACAGGGAATTTTTGTCAGTAATAAATACATTTGTAGCAAATAAACAATTTTTAGCTCAGTGTCTAAATTATCAAGTTTATTAAATTATACACTTAGGTTACATTATTACCTATTCCATTTAATAAACCAAAAACCCCCGAAATAGTAACTTGAGGAGTTTATGTAATTACTGTTTGTTTTTGGTAAGGTGTTCAGTTGAGGTAGGTATCTAAGTAAACTTCATGATTCCACAATTGATAAATTGTATGAGATAAGATATGACCGCTACGCCACTCTTGTTGCGTCAGTTAGGTGCATTGAAAAGCCCTTTTACTTCGTTATCTTGTAGGTACTTCAATTAGTAATTAATTAATTTTGGCGGTTTCTTTTTAATAGGTTTACCTGGCTTCTTAACGTTTTTACTCGTATACTTTCATATATTACTTAGGTAAAGGCAACAACCACGGAACTGATCATTTTCTATTTTGTATACAAAAATGTTTTCGCAGTCAGTAAGGGACTATAAGGCCGGATTTATTGCAAGTAATTGTTCATATTATTTGTTGTTGGGAAATCGAGAAAGGGGTTTGAATTAAATGGTCTGCCTAACTTCCGAATTTCTTAACTTCTCTTTTTTTTCATAGATTCGGCCACGAAACCCTGTAACCCTACTCAATAGCCTGTATCAATTAAAACAAGTTTTGTGTAAGATTAATGTTATAAAGTGTCAAGTTTTCGAGATATGAATGCTACGCTGCTACCAAAGTTAAAGTCCACGTGAATGGACTTTAACTTTGGTAGCAGTTAAAGTCCATTCACGTGGCATCTTTAGCACAACTTTGATTTGATTAGAGAATTAAACCTGCATCAATCGATAGCTGGCATTAATATCCAGGCTTCAAGCAAAATTCTACCAACCCTATAAGTTAAATGTATCACAATTAGCTTGCTAATATTGTTTGTCCAGAACCCCGTTGGTTCCATAAGCAGCCTCTTTTCCTTCCATAGAACTCGCAGTTTTTTAACACTTAGTGTTCATTAATCCTGCGACCACAAATAATTGGCGAAACAGAATATCATCAGACCGTAGTTCAAAACGTTGCTAGTAAGGAGGAAAGTCGTATCCGGTAATTAACATTATGCACTATAACACGGCAATAAAGAATGAATTCCACAATCGACACATCTTTGGCGATCCATCACAATCCGGTCATATAAAAGTAATTTATAGACTCGTTTCATACGCCGATAAATTGCAAATCGAATGACGTCACTAAGAAAAATCACTTCAGGCATGAAATATTTGCCACAGGTTGACATTGAGACATGAAAATCGTGAGGTAATTGACAATAAAATATACAATGTCAACACTCGGTGGTTATCACAGTGATGCTACGTTCTGTTGGCCAAAACTCGCTAAACGATTAGACAAGCTAGAAGCAGGAAGTTGACCGCGTTTGTCGCTAGTTGACATTGTGTTGTTACGTATCATGTTTCAGCTAGTTTATCATCTAAATAAAGCAGTTACTGACAACGTCAGTAAGAAACTAGTTCTTCGCAAATATTCGAAAGACTCCGGAGAACTTTGTTTCATCATTAATCATAATCAAATAATCTTACTGCCCTTAATGTCCCATGTTATATAGAGTCGGGCCAACACGTTTTTTTCTTCCATTCTCCCCTGCCAATCGTCACGCTATCATTTACTCCATTTTCCTTCATTAATTTCGCACACAATTAATATTTTCTTCGGTCTTCCTCAATAGAGCGAAAGATATTCTCCTGTAACATAAAATCTTCCACTCAGGCTCAGTCTAGTCTAGCAATAAAAAACAACTGTATTGACAAAGCCGTGCGTGCGGTCCATTTGGGGATTTTCCAGCTTTCTTGATTCTTGCCTCTCATTCAGCCTTTGTTTTTATCGGTTTCGTCATATACAATGAGTTAATGATACCTACCTTCCAATCCCCCTATAATCAACATTACACATTCGAACATGGGTTTCTCCTGCGATGATGCGATGGACATTCCAAAACGACCTTTACTTAAATTGCAGCCTGGAACAAATAGAAAAAAAGGTTGATGTTGTAAAAACAATAAGAGATAATTAACTTTTGTACCTAATTTTGTTACTCGGTTTTATTTATTTATTTTGCTTCAAATCAGGTAGATTACCCATAAAATTGTTAGTAGGTACCTATTCCTGAACCTATGTTACATAATTCACTAAAACACAATAAATAACAACGGTAAACACTTAATTCATTTAGTGATATGTATTTATTTCAGTGTGGCACAAGTAGGGACATAATAATATTTTTTACAAATGTTTCTCTGAAGATGAAAGTGGTTTTGAAAATGCAGTCAAAGTCAACGCGTAAGGTTTACCAATAACACCTGAAATAAACTTTGTAAACAAAACCACAATTCAATGGCTATTACTAAGCAAACCTTATTGATCTTCTGGAGATACACCTCATAGATTACACAACATTATTTTTCAAGGAATTCAAAGCTCCACTTTTAATTATTACATAGAACTATAATGTTTTGTAATTTTCTTATTTTACAGTCGGTCATTAAACGTTAGAAGTATACCTCTACTCACTGGCTTCTCGTAAAACAATTATTTACACAAGTCTTGGTAGGTTATTGTATGTTTCCGTTCTCCTACAATAGAAAACACTATAACT
Source organism: Diarsia brunnea (assembly GCA_949774965.1). NCBI lineage: Eukaryota > Metazoa > Arthropoda > Insecta > Lepidoptera > Noctuidae > Diarsia > Diarsia brunnea. The sequence goes on from OX458998.1 coordinate 11,520,717, forward strand.
CTGTCTGTCTCTACGCACAAATGATGTCGTAGCTCGTAGCAGGTAAACCTATAAAATTTCGTAGCTCGTAGAACCGCAAGGGAAGAGCTTAGCTGAGTTTAATATGGTCTGAAAAACTATGGAACTGGTTGCAAACAATCATAGAAGTAATAAACACATTTGTACAGGATGCAATCAATCAGAAGCCTTGTATAGACTAAATATTATTCTAAGTAAACAGCTATAACTTATCTTGACATTTTAATTATGTCACATGAATAAACAAAGCATCGAATCTCCTAAACATATGGTACGAACGATGCCCATATGTGTGATTCAAGTCGTTACTGATGGTGACGGCGACTGGATGCTGATTGGCCGTGGCACGGTTGTACTGTAACTACATCTCATTTGACAACTGTGACGAAGAGCGTGCAAAGCAAGTGAATTCGTCAACGACGTTTATGATCACCGTGGAAAATCGTGCTTTTCAAATGCATCACGCCCCTGTCACCTCTACCGCTTCATTCATTATAATAATATGTTATTTCTGCAATAACATTACTTTAACACCAGTTGGAATGTGTAGGCTTTGAAAAAAAGATTATGCATGGGCATTTTGTAATTTCATACGGGCCCGTTACATAGTTTTTCAAAGGCTTTGAAATATTTAGGCGCTTTCTAAAGATGCGCTTTTTAACTATTTACTGTCATACTATGTACTATAAGTGCCGGGGCACACGATGCGTTGCGACAATAATAACAGTCACTCGGGTCGATCTTTAGGTTAAGCCGCGCTCTCCTAGGTTGGTCCGTGGATGGGTGACCAACTATTATATACCGGGTTTTTCTACCGTGCCTCAGAAAGCACGTTAAGCCGTTGGTCCCGAAGATCCGACTGTCTTTTGTAGCTCTTTGACAGTCGTTATAGGTAGTCAGTGGCCTAAAAGTTTGACAACCAGTCTTACCAAAGGGTATCGTTAATGCAGTACTAACTGTGTGTCGAGGTAAGATAGGTAGTCGCTCCATTTAAAATGCTGCTATTCAGCTGCATTCGGTTAGACTGTTGTTTTGTTATATGTTGATGCCGTCTTCTGACGGCATCAACATACTTGGGATAAGGCTGGGCAGATGATTACTTTGGCTCAATATGTGATACCAAAAACGTGCACTCATTCAAAGATTCTTGGGGGGACCAAATTTGTTTACCAGCCTGCTATAAATTTAGGTAGTTGATAAAATAGCTTTACCTATGCGTGTGATGTGTTTACCTTAGAGCGTGGACGTGGGGCATCCAGTTTGTTTCTGCTCAACGCTCGACCGAAACGACTGACAGCTGTTACCCATACAAATATTTGCTGAAGTTTATCTTTCAGCTAATAAAGATTACGACTTGGGAGTTACGACACGGTTTTTTGAATCGGGTTGCCGCCACACCACCTCATCCATCATTTTGACGTAATAGTATTTACTCGTAAATTCTTACCCATTAGATTAACGTCACTGTAATATATGAAGTAGTAAAGTAAAAAGTAAATTAGCTATGCAAATTAATGCGGTTCTTTCCGAGGGCGGGTTGCCGGCCGGTAAAGTATATTATGGGGAAATGCGGACCGGATATCCGACCGTGTATATGCTTATATATAAATTGCAGGGTACTGAAACGCCTATTATAGTTGTCACCTTGAACTTGCAAAATAGAAATAACAATGCTTAGTTTTTCATGCTCGTTCGTAGCAATGCCTTAGTACCTACGCAGTTATGAAAAGGGGCTTTTGTTTTCTTCAGCGGCAGTTCATGAAACCTGAATTCTGGGTACGCGTGTAGTACCTACCTACATAACTTAAATATTTCCTATAATGACGGTTAGCAATAACGAACTGCGACCGGTGTACTAATGTGTGCACCTATGCCTAGCCCATCGGGAATTACAGGCATGATGTTATTTTATAACGGTTAGCACGTCGTACCTGTCTTATCTTTCGGCAATTTTCGCATTAATATCGACTTTGAAGTTGTCGAGATTAACTAATAAAGGAGGTAATTGTATAAAGCTATTGTTTAGAGGACTTTGTTCTAGTTTTACCGTTATAATTACAGTGTCGTTGCTATTGTTAAGGAAAATCATGAGCTTGACAGGAGTTCTCACCCATTGGACTGACAAAAAGAACAGAAGCCATTTTATTTTATTGATGTGCTTATTGTTTAAACTGAAGAACAGTATCTTAATACTGAAAAATAATGCGGGGCGCCGCCACCGTAGCGAAATTGAATAATTAAGACTAGATAGAGCAGGAGAGACAACAGAAATTTGATAAATCAGAACACAAAATTAAAATCTTGTAAATATTCTCTTTACTTCCCAACCCTACTTATCAAAACTCATCATCAAGCTACATTGTCGTTTGCAAAGTAATTAACTGCAACGATATTCCAATGACGTAGGTATGCATTTCCATTTATTTTTCCACTTAATTGAAACAACATGAAAGCTTTTCTAATCCATGACGACACGATGTCATTTACAGTGCATCAAATAAATTAATCGCTGGTAAAATATACATGTTGGGTAAGCAATTTAATCAGCCATCAATGTTCAGATACACATGATTGTTTATCCTTTATTAGGGCAAAATATGGACAATAACAGTTGACTTTATAATTAGTTAATTAGAACTTTATATAATTGAAAAACCTCACTGTAATTAGCTATCACGCGATGTTGACGAGATTGTAAAATTAATTTATATTATAGCGTAGAAGTGTGTTATAGGATATGAAATAAATTAGGTATTAGACCGCACGTCATTGATACAACAACACGTTATTGTACCTACTTGATTAGTTTCGCGGTATTCGAGAGCAAACTAGACTAATAATACCCATATTTCAAACGAAAATAGAGTTTTAAGGAATTATTTCAAGTTTAATTCTAGCTGCAGTCGATTACAACCTTCAATCTGAAGTCTGTTCCAACCAGTGATGAACCTTTCCCTTTAAGAAAAAAACTTCTGTTTTTATGAACAGACAGATATTTTCCGGAAGGCAGTCGTTCATATTCATAATGCAGTGACAAACGTAAAAGATGATTCAGCATTTAAACCTGGTTTACGACCAAGTGTAATTGAAGCATAAATACGTAATTGGCTATAACTATACTATATTTACATAAACTCACGCCTTCTTCCCGTGGTGGTAAACAGAAATCACACATACTCCTTTTGCCTCGTCATACACGCACGGTGCACGCAGGTTGGCTATTTCCCAAGCAAATTACTTATAATACATACACACATACATAAACTCACGCCCTTTTCCCATTGGGATAGGCAGAAACCACAGAACGCCCTTGCTACGATCCTTACATACTCCTTTTGCCTCGTCCACATTCATACATTTGGTTATTTTAATTAATTAGAAAAATAAATCCTAAGAATTATTATAAGTAATTAAATACTTATAATAATTCTTAAGATTTCATTTTTCTTTCCAATTTTTTTTTATCCAAAAACAGTAGCCAGCGCCCAGCTCCAATGATATCCCTCTTTCTTTATAGTGCATAAAGTTCACATTATTCAGTTCACTTACATTTTGTGGGGTTGAATCACAAAAGCAAAACATTATTTGGTCAGAAAGCCCGTCGCTTCGGCTCAGCTACTCCGAATATTCGTAGAACCTTGACATTGGGCACAGAACCAGTTTACCGAGATGTAGGTACAGTCGACAGCACAAAAAATATGAGTTACGTAGTTAATAAGACTCACACCGATAGCTTTTTTATATAGGTAATTGCATGTACACACCTACCTACATAGTCTGAATATAGCCTTAGGTAGTCGTTCAAAATAGGTACGTGACGTAATCAAAATATTCACAAGTCACAGCCTATTTGGAAATTCTATAAAATAAAACTTCGACTTGCATTGCGGAGAAGGCGGACCTTCTCACGAATAGGTATACCGAGTCCATTAAGGTCTCCACATTGGGACATTTGTATCCATACGATTGACCCTATGTGGGAATGTCCCTAGAGCGAGTGCCTGACAAATTAATAGTTTCACGACTGCTTTTATTTATGTAATTTGTGTTGATGTGAGCACCCACACAAGTAGAGAAGAGATAACATCACAGAGTTCCCTTTGTTTTATTTTGTTTACAATTTTCCTCCAACAAATTAATTTTCCACAGCAGCGATATACTATATGCCAAACTCTTTGAAGACAATTTCACATGTTCAAACAACGGCAAGTTTTCACATTTGAGCGGTAAACTTCAGATGAACAAGATTTATGAAATAACTCAACAAGAAGTTTAGTGCGCTCGCGATGTTTGCGCCAGAAACCTAATTAAAATTCTTTATTTTCATATAAAAATGTCGAAAAAGAAAACAGTTTTACTGAGCACATAAAAGTAAGCTTGTTAAGCAGTTTAGTGATAAAATGTTACAGATACTGGAGGCAATTATTTACTTGGCCACATCTTAAGATAACTCGCTTCACACATATTTGCAATGTCCAATACGCGCTATGTACTTTGACTCACTTTACAAATTGCTACTTTGTGTAGCGCTGAAGAATGTAGTACCTTTATGAAAATGTTTTTCAAGATGTGAAAAATTTCTGAAACTGAATTTGACTTCGCTCGAATTGACTGAGACGCGACGACGGTGACTATTAATTACATAGGTCAATAGCAGGTAAGTAAAGCTACTAGAACTTTACAGGTCTATTAACGCACGTGTTGAGGAACGAAAGGCTTGAGGCCTGAGGGCACTTATAAAACCCGAAATATTTCACTTCTTATACAAAGGTTTTGTAACAATCAGAGCGTGTCCGAATAACAAAAAAAGTTAATGGATATTGAACTTAGTAGCTCGTCTGTCCTTCTCAAACAAGCGCCGACAAACAGAGACGTGATATTCCAAAAAGTTTTTTTTTATTTCTAACAAAATTACCGAGTCATGGGGCTTACGGAGCGTAACCCCATCGTATTCCTTCTCAGTTCTCGGGATGCAATTATGGCCGGCCCGGAGCCACAACCATTATTATCGGAGAGAATCAAAAAACACGCGAGTACGTAGGATGCGGATGGTACCATAGATAATTGGCTCTACCTCGCGGCAACCGACCGTTAGTTAGTTCCACACTCTCATACCAAATTATGATTATTTAAATGTGCTCCACGTTAGTATTTTGTGGCCGCTTTAATTATTTAATTGAATGTAATTATAAGACAATTAGAGCTTCCTAAACATTGTGTAATTTTGTACCTCGCGTCAGTCACAATAAGAACCAGCATTAGTTCTATGTTTCTAATAATAGGCACTGCTCTTCCATCTTTGAGTAGTTGGCGGACATTCTTGGATTTGTCAATATTTGTACATCAACTTTGCTCTTCAAATAATTCGGCAGTATGGGTTTGAGTTAACGAGATAATAATAGAGATCTTTTGACTCGAGTAAATCTGTCAGTACCCGTGCTACGATTTCAGTTCAACGATCCGATCCGGCCTATTGTATTATAAGTAGGTGTGTTAGTAGGCAGGTAGTATTTTTAGGGTTCCGTAGCCGAATGGCAAAAATCGGAACCCTTATAGATTCGTCATATCTGTCTGTATGTCCGTCCGTATGAAGGGACTTTATTCGAAAACTATTAAGACTACACAGTTGAAACTTGGTAGGTCGATGTATTCTGTGCACCGCTTTACGATTTTTGCACAAAAATAATAGATTAGGGGGTCTCCCCCCGCGAGGCGGTGAACCTCCTTGCCGGATTGCCGCCGTGGGATCTAGAGGCGATAGTCCTCGCGCGCCTGCATGAATGGCGCGCGGAGGCGCTGCACCGGGGGGTCACTCCGTTGCCGCGGCTAATTGCTGCGCAGCGGACAGACCTCCGGTGCGATCTCATGGCGGCATAGAGAGAGCGACTGTCGCAACCCCGTGCAGGGCACGCCACGATAGTGGCGGTAAGTCCCCTCTTTGAGGAGTGGCTGGAGAGGCGCCACGGCGCCCTCACCTTCCGTCTGACGCAGGTACTCACCGGACACGGTTGTTTCGGGAGGTACCTGCACCGAATCAGGCGGGAGGAAACGCCCGGATGCCACCATTGCGAGGATCGGCCGGAGGACACGGTGGAGCACACTGTGGAGGTGTGTCCCGCTTGGGCGGAGCCCCGCCGTGTTCTCGTAGCGGCGATCGGCGGTGGCGACCTCTCGTGTCCGGCCCTGGTGCAAGCCATGGTCCGGGGCGAGGAGGAATGGGACGCCGTCGCCTCCTTCTGCGAAGCAGTGATGCTAGCGAAGGAGGTGGCGGAACGTGAGAGGGAGAGAACCTCTCGTCCCAGCCACCGCGGGAGGCGCTCCGGGCGTCGGGGTCACGTGATGGCTTCCGGCCACCGTAGACGGTGAGTGATGGGTAAGCTCACCGTCCGTCCGTCTTATGACGACGACAGGCCGTGTCGACGGCGCGTTCGTGTTCCACGCGCGCCTCAAAGAGATGTCAGCAACATGGAAGGGGCCCGCAAGGGCCGACGCCTGTCGAAGCTGCGGGTTGTCCGCAAGGGATACCGCGGCCTCGACATGAAGGGCGAAGAAGGAACATGGGTGGTTTTTAGTCAGTAGAAGTCTGACACTCCCTTTCGCTCTGCCCAAGAGCGGGAGGGGTTATTTGATGATTTCCCAACCCCAAAAAAAAAAAAAAAAGGGGGGGGTCTCCCCATAGGTACCTACATGGAAGTGAAACAACAAAAAAACTTTTTCATCGATATGTGTTAATAGATAGATCTTTAAAAATGACATTGAGGTTTCTATAACCATTTTTTCTCAAAGTCAATCGTTTGAAAGATAGACACTTCCTAAGTGGTAAAATGAGTGTCCCCCCCCACTCTAACTTTGAAACTAAGTGAGTGAAAAATCTAAAAAAAATATATGTGCAATAAAAACTTTCAACCAAAGTTGGTTTGACCGATATACAGGGTGTAAATCAACCAATCACACAGCCGTCAACCAAGCATTCTGTACATCAAACTAAGTACCCCTTCGCAAAAATTTTTGCTGGGAAACAACTTTTTTTTGGGTCAAAATACATATTTTACGGTAAAACTCAATGTAGCACTGTTAAAACATTGTGCTAGTGGATGCTTTGAATAGTAAACGGGTCATGGAGGTAATTTAAGTAAAGTTATAACCTGAAAAACTAGAATTTACAAAAACAGCTGTGAAAAATTTAGAACTTTGACCCGCAATATCTCCGTAACTAGGAGGTTCCCAGGTATGGTGGGGCGAACAAGTGCCCAAAGGGTACTTTTGATAGTTTTGGAGCTAAAGCACATTTAAAAAACCGCAAATATAACTTTCTCATTCATACAAACACCATTAAGTAAGAAGAAAATTTGATTTATCTTTCAACATGTTTTTTGTTTTCTTTCAAATCCGTGTTCAAAGTATCACGTTCGTAGAGGCGATACTGGGGACCTGGCTGCAGGCTCAAATCATATCTGTCTTAAACTATTGTTACCAGATATGAAGGTGAACTTTGCAACATTGCTGTTGAATCCAACAAGTTGTCGAAAATGGTTTCCTTATTCAGAAGCGGACAACTTACATACATACAAACAATGCAAGTTAAATAAAAGCTTAGAAATACCTAACTCGTTTCATATCCTACTAATATTATAAACGCAAAAGTTTGGAAATATTGGTTGGATGTTTGTTCTCTTTCACGCAAAAAGTACTGAACGGATTTGGATAAAATTTGGAACACAGATAGTTGCTGGATTAACACATAGGATAGTTTTTATCCCGATTTTATCATCCCGTAGGATAATTTTCGAGTCGTAGCGGGCGAAGCCGCTGGCTACAGCTAGTTCGACATAATGTAGCAAACATTTTATTATTACCTATGTAGAAAACGACAAACAAAAAATTCGGGAATTCTAAAAAATAATTCGTCATCACAATGAAGTAAATGATTGATTACATTTATTTACGTCGATAAAAACATAGTATCTGCATTATCTACCAATCTAATAAAATAGTAATGGATAAGAAAACGATTTTGAACAATATCCGATAAGGTACCAATGCCAATTAGGTAAATTAGGTGCCTCCACTTATGTAGTACGAATCGATTGCGATTTTCATCGCAAACAATATCTTGAGATAATATTATGTTATCATATGGACCACGTATTTTTTGTCACAACAGATAACCAAATACTTGTGTTGCTTATTATCTACAGCGTCGGGTATTAGGTAAAGCGCTATGTCTAGATCAGTTAATTAAGAACCTTATGCCCCTAATCACGTAATTGGGATGCGAAATCGTGTAGCGTGAAAAATATTATGAACACAGATCGAGGAAATGAAACAATGAGGGTCATTTAGGTATTCAGATTCTTAGCCTTCTTGAATGTGGATGTAATTGTTGGTCATCAGGCTGTATGAAGTCATATCATACTGACATTGCAATTCTGACCTTACTACCTTAAATGAGTGCCCTTAAACTTTTGTTAAAATAATTGTAAAAATCGTAAAAGGACTTTGGCTGAAATCTGGCTGTGTAATTATTAAAACTTGCGGTCAATATCGATGAAAACAAATTAACCTGTCGCGAAATTACGTACAATTAGTCGTAATGAAGAACAATCCATAATTTTTGTATGACACAACAATTTCCGAAGGTAAAGGCAATGTCAGTAAGCAAGGCCACTAGCGATGCATGAAGAATCAAATTACACACATAGACCCTTTCGATTTGCCTACAAAACTACTTTAAGCCTACATTATGTCTTAGGAATTAATTAGCTTAGAAAGACTCCATACGGAGAAGAGTTAGTTAAGCTTTGTTTGTTTAAGATTTAGTTTGTTTCCCTTAACAAGTATATTATAAATTATGCATAAAGTTAGGGTGAACTTGTTACAAAAACCTTTTCGGGGACATTAATAGGTGCTATGGCGATGGATAGGTGGTAGCGCGCCGATTCGTACCAACCAGTGTCAGTCTGTCAAATCCTTAAATGACGACCCGGAAGCCAACAGCCGGATATTGTCATTTACTTACATTTTCTAAAGATATTAGGGGTCGAAATCACTGTTTGAATGTCATGCTTAACTTTGTGGAATAAATTATGCAGCATTGAGCTTTTATTTGGTACACCGCCAAAAACGATCAGAATGGGAGTGGAACGTGGTGTGGTTTGCCTTCTTTACATTATAGCTGATACAACACATTACGCAAAGCCACCAGGCAAAGACCCACCTTCCTGAGTTATTATTATGACGAAACAAAATATTATTACAACCGTAGAAAAAAAAAAAAGTTAGGTGGAACCAACATTGCTATGACAGTGTCCTGACAGAAAGTTATGCAAAGCCGCCCAAGCCCCACCTTCCTGAGTTATTAGAATAGCGAAACAATAAAATATTACAACCTTCTTAGAATATTAGAATAGCGGTGTGCGGTGTCGGCGGACAGTCACGTTAAACAGGCGCGCCTCGGCGCCTCCCCTGAGGGAAGCCGACGATTACCTCATTGCCATTTGTGGCGTTTGAATCCATTACTACATCACACTTTGTTCAAACTCGATCACTAGGTGTGTCCCCTGTGTCTTCGTAATGGACACTAATTTTGGATTATTCCCATTAAATAGACAGGTAACATTCAATAAATTACACAGAGGCACTAACCATGAGTCACGCTAATCGTTGGGTTTTCGGCAGTGCCAATTATGAAAGCTTACTAGAATGGATCGCGAAATATGACCAATTAGAAAGGACCAATAAAAAATCCTCAAGGTATCTGTAATCGATGACGCAGTAGCACAATATAGAAGCCCGAATGGGAAAATTCCGTATTCAATCAAAGAGAAAGTTTTATGTCAAAGAAACCTAATGTTTATGGACATCGCATTAGATACACAAATCGAATGGAGATCCCAGTCCAGAATTCTGTCGACATCTCGACTATAATTCCAACAAGCCTTTAGGATTTTACCTTTTCGTTTTTAATGCTTGTGATTGAGCTCATCAATTGACTATCGTCCATCTGTAGGTACATAGCGTTTTTGTACAGGTCAATTTAAATAAATCTGTGCTATTTAGCATTGAAGCTTCCCCCTCAGCTACTTTAGCTTCAAAATAGATCAAACATACCTACAATCGCGTGGTCCGAATGTGGGCTATGAGTTATAGCAACATTTTGTCAAATTCGTTACGTAGTATTGTTTCTATTTAGGTAGATCTGGTTCGTCTGGTTATAAAAAGAACATGACCTGGACCACTTTGTGCTCCCACGCCACAGTTGTAGGCAATTGAGGGGAGAGGATTGTTGTGCTCGTAGGCGAAGATGAGTTGGTATTGTTGGTAACCTGGGGACTGGCCCGCTTAGTGTTGATCGCCAAGATTAGACAAACGGCTCAAGTCTGTGGTAGAAAACGACCACAATATCATTTCTGTGAAACTTAATAGGACAAATTCTTGATAGAGCCACAAGATACCTAATAAAGAGAGAGAGAATACCTAATAAGAACGAACAAGCCAAATGGAAGCTTCCATTTGGCTTGTTCGTTCTTTGACATAAGATGACCCGACCACATCTGTCACGGAAACCTGTCCGATCCTAGCCTATCGGTATTAAAATCCACCTTCTTATTACTTATAAATTAATTTAAATACTTCACATTCAAATGATTCATGTAAACGATTACTAGTAGATTACGCAGATAATATTTTCCATTCATTAGTAATAATCGCGTGCCTTTTCTCAGTAATCATTAAAAAAATACGATTATTTCCTTTGTTGTAATGTGTTGTATCCGCAGTGTGTCATATTAAACCTTTTTACAATTTACGCGGGTTTTTCTCATTATAATAGAACCATGTTTTGAATAATTAAATGGCTCTGGTAATGATTGCATGCGGGTAAAGGCCGCTGTATCTGCGCCAAAGACTATTATGGAACCTCGAAGGCTCCTCAATGCGAACAGCCGACAACATTTCATCCTCTGGGACGAAATACTCATTGTGTATTAACATTGATTTCCTTACGATGGCCGTCATAATTAAAATGTAATAACTTTATTGTAACAAACAACACAAGGCAAAATAATAAAGAAAGTAAACAAGAATGTAAATAAGAAATTCGGGCCAATTATGAGTCCAAGCTTACGTAACGGTATGCCACTTTGATTTACCATGGCGTAAGGAATGTGACCCTGTACGCTAGCCATTGCTGATACCGCGATTATTATTTTATCAGTGGCAAAAATTACAATCAAGAATATACGTTTATCCAGTAATAAATAAAGGTGTGAAGGCGCTACGTCAGAAAGGATTAAAAATAACCTTTTCTACAAACAAATTCCGTTGTGATAACACTTTGATATGATAATGTGTACTCAGCCATGACGTAAATCTTTTGGAAAGGTGTATGAAGATAAGGCCAAGATCATCTCAATATCGAACTGAGTAATCTCTATCAAAATGTTTTTAGAAGTGATGTTTTCGAGAAGTAGTAAAAGATTATTTTATTTGTCGTGATATGATATCATCGCTAATTCTATTTAAATAGCCTTTAAAACTAAATAAACAACATTCTATTAGTAATAGTTGTGTAGAAGTGGTTTATAAAAAAGTGAAGCTTGAGTGAAATTCAAGTAGAGCCTGTGTGCATTTGAGTCACAAAACTAAAACTGTTTTCAAATGCTTGTTTATTTTAGTGCGTGTTTACTATACAAACAAACAAACAATAACTTTTAAATTTATGATCTTGGCAAGCCTGTTGTCGACACTCGGGGTCATTATCGTTTTTGAAACGAATCGTAAACTTGTGCATTACGACCGCATGCATTTGTTGGCAGAGCCGCACACCATCCTCTATGTCAACAGCATTTAAATAAGAATATTATTATACTTGTATTCTGATTTGTGTAACATTTTCTACATTGTTCTCACAAAACCTTACCTGTGTACAACTAAGGATATGTGTAAATGCGGGTATGTATCTACAATACATAGTCTAGTCTACTTTTTTTTAAGTTCTACTACACATTTATTAAAAATATAAATAATACAATAATTAAAAAGTTTCAAACATAAGGTTAATTGACAATTTCGCGAGTGATGCAAAAGCAGGTTGCTCTACCAATAACAAACGGGTCTTCAAAAGATATATTTAGAATGTAAAGCTTGCTTTGTATGTACCAAACATATGCTTAACGGATCAATGCATAAAAAGTAGAACCTTTTCGTATATTCACTCGGTCGCATATCGGGAATGTCTACATGCATCGTAGGTCGATGAACCTTGTTTGGGCAAAGGAACATATTTAACGCCTATGCGGTGGTTATATAACTGTGCTTGTCAAAAACCTGTTATGATATTTATCTCGATGGTCTCTGGATGATATGATCTTGAAATTACCCGCTTGAGTTTTACCTCTTGTAAAAAGTAATTTCATTTCGTTGTATTTTTACCAGCGTTGAGTTAGGTATTACGATATAATATTTTACTATAGAAATTGTACGAAGGGCTGACAGGTTACTACTAGCGCAAGCAACCTTGAATAAATAAAAACAGAAACCAATAAGACGCTGTAAAGTTTATTTCAGTGAGAAGCTCAGGCAGTCCACGAAACTTTTACGACTACCGTCAGTCGCTAAGTTAAAGTCGTTAATGTTTAGTTAACTTATGAACGACGAATATCTGAATGATGCACGATCGTTTCGGACAATAATCGATACGAACTTAGAATTACAATCAGGCTTAAAATTCGCTAACTATTATGATATTAACAGTTATTTAATTTTTATATATGTATTTTACACTGGTAAGGTACCTATGTCCATTCTTAAGAAATCGTATCAGGAATGTCAATGATACGCTCAAAGGAAAATCAAATTCTGTACACGATTTGATTGAATACGTAGACACACCGTGGTAATGTGGCCTTACTTAACGCTGTAATATAGGAAGCTGAGTGAAATTACAATGAGTTTCTATTACTAATTAATTAGTTTGCAACTAGTGGCTTATTTACTATGAGTGATATAACAAACAATGTGGTTACAGTAATTAATTATGCATATTTATTGTTAGGATGAGCTCATATTTCACAAGGCACTTCCTAGGAATATAAACTTTTGAAGTCATTGTCGAACTAGCGTATTTAACTGAGTGAAAAAGCTTAGCTCTGTTATAAATAAATGCATCTGTCATTCCATGTATGTCCCTCAATCTGAAAATGCTATTCTTGAAAACAACATTATAATTCACTAGGTAGGTACTTAGGTGTCTCTACATTGGTGTTAAAACGTTAAATTTGTATAATTTCACAATAAGTCTAAGCATATTATAATTTGAGATTTAGGTAAAGGCTCTTGAGATAGTTAACTAAGCGATAACGAAACGATAATATTTGAATGGATTAACTTTTTGACGTAATGATACTGTAAACCACTTGTCTGATAAAATTTTGTTGGGCACACGCAATTATTTATTTAATATTTGACTTCAGTGGAAATCTAATCGATGCGTTTAGATACTTTTTCAATCGAAGTTACACTTATCTCTGGTTTTAAATCGTAAGTAAATGACAACTGTAGGATGACGAGAAACGATGCGATTATAAATGTAAATAATTATTAATCAGTGACATACATAATATTTCTTATCTTAAATATATAGTGTGACATTCCACGTATTCGCCATGACCTCATTTATTTTCAGTAGCGTTTTCCAGTAATCACTTCATCACTGTTTTTCCCTTTTGTTTGATTTTAAACAAAATAACTCTTTGTTCCAATGGAAAGTTACAAGAATTAAGATATATTTGGCTTGTGCAATGAACTTGGTTTACTCCTAGAATAGTATCTAGTAAATAATGTTCGTGGATATTTACCTAACGGTTTCGTGACAAAGAAAGCTTGCCATTCCTAATGTCGCTTCAAAGGAAATTAATTGGAAAGCTGCAGAAAGTTACGTTTAGTAATGGCTGCCTTGAACCTTGAATAACTAATGTTGTGTCAATAGAAAATGCTGACATGTCATGTCGTTATAATCACAGTACACTGTTTCACTACAATATATTTTAGATACCATCATAATGACAGTTCTTGGATCAGGAATATCCAAGGCCGATCGCACCTAGGTACTCCAAAATCATCCATTATCATTTACCTTCAGTAAGTAACGGAAAAAACATAAATTTTCATTTATAGACCCAATCTTAAATCAATTTATTGTGACATCCAACAAATATTTGGGTCGTTTCTACTGTATTGTAATAAACTAATAATACGTCTGTGTATAATATCTTCCAGTAGCAATAGCAAGCCATTAAGTGGGTAGATACGAGTATTTTGACGTTCACAATGGATTTAACTATCTGTTGATTAGATAGGAATGGTTGATATCGTCCTGAAATTAGTGCTTTGGTACGGTCTTGTGGTTAACTTTATGGGATACTGTGACATATTGAAAACATTATCATTAGCACTGAAAACGGGATATTTACCATGTACAGTTTGTTTAGAGTTTCCAATATTTTTAGTGTTAATGATAATGTTAGAGACCGTATCTGTTTAAAAAACTTTTACATATTCAAAACAGTTAGATAGATCCATAAAATATTACAACGAATCATACAGGAAATCAGTTTCATACTAATTCAATATTTTTAGATTTCCGGAAGTATTTAAGTACTTATATTATTATTTTTAAATGATCCGCCATACTTACTTACCAAACTGTAATATTCAAAAATATTTTGTTTCATAATCAAATCACGTTTGATAAATCCGCTGCCATTTTTATGCAGTCAGTTATTGCGGAAATGGATATTGTAATTCGCAACCAAAATCACGAGGCATTTACATTGTAATTTGAAAGTGCCCAAACTCATCGGTAGCAGCATGCCTGTCACGCCTCTCTGTGACAAACAAGACATATTATGTCGTAGATGTTCGACCAAACCTCAAGAAGTAACGGTTGGCGACCAGCGCTGCACTTGTCACTTCCGCATCCTTGCACAAACTTGTAAACCAGACCTTAGCAGATAATAAATACTAACTAGTCGACCAGGAGAATAGCATGGACACGTCCTGTCTAACCGAGCGACCGGGGAGGTAGTTCACACTTAATACACGTCCATTCATTTTCGGTGAATTGACCACCGTAACTAGCTAGTGCAGCTTCATTGTGATTCTTCCTGTCGACCGCTCTCCCATGTTCACCCGTACAACGTGAACACCGACAATGGTAGTACTAAATATTTCCATAGTAATCAATGCGTAACGCTATGGTAAATAATTGGGAATCAAACGAGCTTACCTGTTAAGCGAAGTCTTGATTCTAATTTTATGAGTGGTGATCTGAAAAATAATTATTATTGACATAGGTAGTAATTCCCTTACGACGTATTAACACCGCGATTTTAGATTAAAGAAAATGAATATTTTTTAAAGATTGCAACATTTGCATCGTCCTATCCCGTTTTGGCATATGAAACGTCACTTATTTTAGAGATCATAACATTAGGAACAAACTCTGTTTCCTATACAGAGTAGTTCCAAATGCCTACATTCATTTTGATTTCCTGAAAGGTTAGCATTGAATTAGGTAGACTAATTATTGCAGCTTTGGGGTTGTTAGCTAGTGGTGGGTGGGTAATAATTATTTTTCAGATCACCACTCATAAAATTAGAATCAAGACTTCGCTTAACAGGTAAGCTCGTTTGATTCCCAATTTTACTTCGTGGTGATCTTCAAATAATTATTATTGACATAGGTAGATGTTTAGAGTTTGCTGCAATAATTTAATAAGTAATTAAAACACAAATAATTCTGGATGTCAATTTGTGAACATTACCCAAGTAACGAAATTTGGTACTATAAAAGTCCTGATAATGTATAAGAGTGTACTAACTACTACTATGTAAACGTTTACAAATCCCTAAATAGGCCCCAATTTTTGTACCTGATTTATTGTATAAACATTATATAAAGGCTCTCATGGTGGCAAATTTGCACTATAAAAGCAACCAAAACATGTTTGTATTTTGCACTGTAAACAATTCCAGTGATGTGTTTTATCACACTTGTCGTGAGTGTTCCCCAAGAAAACAAATAATATCGGTAACATATGCTTTAGTCATTTTCCATTGTTGCTAAACGTAACAATTGTTTTGAAAAAACGTTACCCTTCCCTTGCAGTCGGGTAAAAAAGATAAAACACGAAACTTTCATGGACCGTTACTCTGCCGTAACTTGCACTTGCGAAAAAAAAAATTGTATCAAATAAATCATTACGCTGATTTTAAATTTGACAATGCGCCTTCATGTTTTTTTATGTTTTAATTAAATTTAAATTAATACAATAAGTACTTGTCCCGACTATGGCTGCTATAGTACGCATTGGCTCCTACCGTGTTGCCAATGTGCTATCATGGCAAAAAATAGCAGCCATGTTTTCACCGAAAACGAATTAGATCACCTCTTGTCTCGTAGCAGTAACACAAACTCACGTACAGAGCTATTAAGTTATGTAGCAGCTGCACCAGGAGTCCTATTCAGTACTCTAGAAGAGTTGTTATGACTTTTACAGAACGGGGCTAGTTCTGTTCGTTATAGCGACGTTGAGAGAACTTTTAAGAAGTTAAAAGGTTACGTAGTGGTTGTGTAAGGTACAGTGCAGATTGATCCTTGAATAGTATTTTCGATACTGTTACAGTACTTAAGATGCAAAACTTATTTTGACGCATTATTAGTGCATAATAGATAAATAAAAGTCGTCTTTAGTACTAAGTAGCTCCAATTTTTTTTTTTTTTTTTTTTTTTTTTTTTTTTTTTTTTTTTTTTTTTTTTTTTACTATGCAACACTTTAATGATTCGTATGGTCCTGTGAGTGTTCTAAGAGCTAAACTATAAAAATTAAATTCTATTTAATCTTATAGAACCAAAATTCTCTGTTAAAACCTTTATAGTACAAGCAGTAACAATGGTTACCATTATAGGCCTACTACCTCTTTGGTAATAAAACGCCTAGGTACTTATGACTTCCTTACTTTAGGTATAATAGAGCTTTAGTATTATAACCTTAAGGATATAGTGCATGTTGAATTGATAACTATAATAAAATAATAATTATAGATCAACAATATGTCTGATGTCAGCTCTGATTTGAGCTGCTGTTTGTGTTGTACTGTATGAAGTTAGATATGGAGTTCAAAAAACCAGTTTCACTTGAAATATAAGAAACTTAATATTAGTGGTTGATATTCTTAACGAACTGTTTTATTACTCCAATGGGTAAAAATTAGAGCTTGCAGAACAACAAATATCTTCACCCTGAAATGAGATTGGACACTTTTGATATATACCATCGGAATTCAAATTCATTAATTTTGTGATCATAAGTAAATAGTAGGTGGTATAATATATAAAATTCAGAAACTATCTATGTTATTGGGCACACATAAAGTTTCTATAATTAGGTACATAAAATTAAATTGCTTCAAAAAACGTAAAATAAAAACATAACAATAGAATCTGGTTCACTAAAAATTAAAATTACATGCATCAAATGTCAAAGTTTTGACGATGTAAGTAAAAATGTTAATGTCAAAATAGACACATAAGTATACATAACATCACATTCATGTAACAGGGGCGAGCCTATTGTCATTATCTGAGCACAAATCCATACTCTGTGGCTGCTACTGAGAAATTCCTGATGGAATAACACTTTGCATGATTCACGAATAGAACCCAGAACCTCATTCTCACCGGCGCTTGCAAACCATAGCTCAACGAGGCAGATGACCAACAACTTGGCAAATTAAATGTCAATACTGTAACAGTTTTCACTTTGTCTATCAATAATGGTGAGAATCTGTTTTTTAAATTCATTGAGGCTTTTACTGTCTTTAATTTGCGTAGATATTTTAGTGTACAATCTGGGTGATTGCAAAAATATACACTTTTGTGATGCACGCAGCTATGTGTGAAGTTTATCTGAGCAACATAGGCTTTCGACAGATTTATATAGATGCATATTGTTTTTGGCAAAAATACATTATTCATAAATATACAATGTCTACTGTTGGTATTTAAGAAAATTCCGCTTGCATGATATTGTGAATTTTATTTTGAATGAGCTCCAATCAGGCTCATGATTTACTTCTCTTAATAATACTTATAAAAGTATTACCCCAAAATATAAGTCTATACTGCAGAGTAAAGACAACCAAACCGTGGTAAGCCACCAGCAGTGCGGTTTTATTTATAATCTTAATCAGCATAATTATAAACAATATAGGAAAACTTACTAAGTTTCTCCCACAAATTGTCTATTTGAGTTCTCTGACATAATATTCTTATCAATAAAAGCTCCAGAAATTTTGTTACGTGAAACATATAATTATATCCTGATGTCTTGATATCCTAACCCACAATCCCTTCATGTTAGCACTCCCATGCACCCCCCCCCCCCTTGTTTTCAATTATATCACTATAGTACTTACTTGTACTATCAAGTGTGTACATCTCGTGCCCAGATAAATTAAAATTCTTCTTTACTTTGTTGTAATTTAGGTCTGCCCATCTCCTCGGGTATTAAATATTATTTAATGCAGGTTACATGCTTACTACAATACATGATTGTTTTGCGTTTCTATGATTTATTGATCAGACATAACAAGTTATCTCTTATTATTAGGTATGGTTTCAGTGATTTTCTCTGAAAATACTCTTAGGCATAAATAAATTATCAACGTTTTAAATTACAACATGATTAATTTAATATTGAAGCCATAGATTGCTAGGTATAGCGACGAGTTACTATTAGGGTTGTTATTTTAGATTGGGCCTTACAATATAGTGGTACTATTATCTTTTCCTAAGAGGGGTTGAGGTCTCGGAGTGGAAATAATTTATTTGGAACTAAAAAGTGTTTGGTTGATAAGGTCATCTGTACATTGGCAGGCTGTTAAGACCTCGAAATTTTGTCATTCTATAAACCTTTTCCCTCTCAATACTAATAGTTTTTGAGTATTGGGACATTACAGTGCATTTACCACCATGTTTTATTTAGTTTATTCAGAAAATAAACGGTTATACATTAAACATTGTTTGCATAACATAACATCACGCCTGTAATCCCCGAAGGGTTAGGCAGAGGTGTGAGACACCCATATTTCGCCAGTTTTGCATTTGGTTGGTTACGTGCATGATTATGTAACTTTGATTTATAACCAATGATGCTTCCATAATATCATACTCGATGAAGAAGCTATGAAAAGATTTCACTTAATGTGGCCATAACATGCTGAGAGTATCTCATACTAAAGCATGTGCAATCATGACAAATGTGTGTCAGCCAGCAGAATACAAATAAGGCAGCCAAGTAACTTTTACTTGCTGATAGGAAACCAGGTGGCAAAGTATGGTCCCCATTCACTGCAAGAGTATATGCATTAGCAAGACTATAATGCACATTGGATAAGCAAGGTTGTCTCGCAACCATCATGTTCATAGATTAAAAAGCATATTTATAAATTTAGCTGACCAAAGTTCATAGTAGAGTAGGTTCACCTGTGATATCTATTCTAGGTATTTTTAGTGTTAGCATTGTCCAATGACTTTGCTAAGGGCATCTTGTGTCACGCACTGATAGTTTGCTATGCAGCTAGTAACATGGGATATATGTTTTCATGTAAAGCATACTTCTGGGTGGTAATTATTCCGTTGGAATCATTCAAGTAATCAGAGAAGTATAGAAGATGACATGCTGCGCCAACCTCAAATGAATTGGGTTAAGGGCGAGAGAATGATGATGACTCAAAACACACAAACATCACATGGAGATGGATCTCACCGGCTATGCCGATTGTAAGTATTTTCAGTGTTAGCATTGTCCAATGACTTTGCTAAGGACATCTCGTGTCACGCACTGACAGTTTGCCATGCAGCTAATAACTCAGGGTATAATTATGCTTAAAATTTACACGGAAATGTAACTCACCTGCTATGCAGCATATAGGTATTTTCAGTGTTAGCATTATCCAATGACTTTGCTAAGGACATCTCGTGCCACACACTGCTAGTTTGCTATGCAGTTAATAACATAGGGTATATGCTTACATGGAAATGTAACCTACCTGCTATACCCAGTATAGTTATTTTCAGTGTTAGCATTGTCCAATGACTTTGCCAAGGACATCTCGTGTCACGCACTGATAGTTCAAGTTCCAGCTAGTACATAGGAAATATATGTTACTGGGGTGTCGCGCACCCACTGGAAAAAGCTTTAAGAAGCTTACAGCACACATGTGGTTTACAGTGTTAATGACCATCGTATCGCTTGAATAAGCACTGTAGATATCACTTATCCGGAGGTCAGTTATAGCCAGGCATTCTTACGCCTAATGGTAGGGCTCCAAGGGTTACATCCAAGTTCACTGCTGTGGTCGGCTGCGCGAGCGTTGTCTGTAGGTATTTGCTCAGATTTCTGCGTCTCAGGTTTACGATTTTCACTAACGCTGCACTTATTACACTTCTTGTCACTCAGTATTTTGCTATTTCGGTAGAATATAACGTAAACTTATTTTTAAGCGAATAATTTGACGAGAAAGAACTTTTTTCTTGCGGTGTCGTTAACGCGCGAAAAAGAAAAGTGACGTTTCATATGCCAAAACGGGATAGGACGATGCAAATGTTGCAATCTTTAAAAAATATTCATTTTCTTTAATCTAAAATCGCGGTGTTAATACGTCGTAAGGGAATTACTACCTATGTCAATAATAATTATTTGAAGATCACCACGAAGTAAAATTATTAACACCTGCACGCAGTTGTCGGCGGATCCAGCGTAGCGTAAACACAATCTCTGGTAATTAGAATATGGATATATTCCATTCGATACGCTGTATTTAAATGCGTTCACGATAATAGGTACAGGGCTAACTAGCGGTGTCTAATAGTAGGAGTACCTACCTACATTTACTTGATGTTTGAATGATTTCAGGCTAGATACAGGAAGGATAGAAGGAATGTCGTTGCAAAAACAGTTACCATGAATTCAGCACATGGATAGATGGAGACTCTAGACTTAATTTTTTTTTTTTTTAATTTTGTGTTAAAAATTTTCATCAATTGTTACCTTATACATTTCCAATTGTGCCTCAAACATTACACAATTTATTTTACCATTTATTATTGTTTTGATGCTAAATTGAACGTAGAATATCTACCTCGCTCTACCTACTTTACTCGTGTATCAGGGAATTTTATAGGTACACAGCATAAGTCGTAAAAATCAACTCGAGGTAAATGGTTTAAATATTGATTTGTACCAGCAGGTATGGGTCATAGTCATTCAACAAGACTACATTTTCTACTTTTCATAATATTTTCAAGTTTACTCTGCTATGCAATGCTCATTTGCCAAAAACCAGAATGTTAGAGAGACGTCTTCACACTAGAATGATGATGGTGATGAAGATGCAATCGACGGCTTTCTTATAAAATCATTAGGATAAACCGTAAATAGATGAAGTATTTTACGAGAAAGGAAAACTATACTTACATAACAATAATTTGGCATCTACAAAACGTCCGACTAAGCCTAACTTCTTCAACAATATCATTATCAGGGTTGTTCAAATAAATAAGCCTAACAAAGACTTATGAGGTAGTCACACACTCCAATAGGAGACGCAGCGACTCATTTGTTATCACAAAGTATTAACACACTCACGTTAGCTAAATCTAAATCTAGTGCAAACACTGGCTACCTACTTACATCTCTTGTAAATCTACTTTATGTGTGAACAAGCTTACTTGTAAACCAGTTTAAATAACACGAGAAAGGTGCATCCTAAACGAAACCCCGAAAGACAATTTTGTATAAATTGGTCGAACTTTGGTTTTTGAGTAATTTAATGCTCATCAAGATTTATAGAGCTAATCAACTTCACAAACAGAATGCTAATATTGCTAATCACAATTTCACAATGCTGTATCTAAATGCAAAAAGTTGGTGCTCAAGCTGATTTTTGAAAAATCAGCTGGATGGTTAAGCCAGTATTCCACATGGAAGACAAAGCAAACCCAGGAGAACTTTTAAAGAATGTCTGCTGAGAATGATGAAATTAAATTATTTTTATTATTAACTTGCCTTAGTGCAGGCAGACATAAGAAAAATCTGTTCGTTACTTCGTTTAATGATCAATCTCGCAGACATCCAGTCCGGAAGTGCAGTGCGGTTAATATTCATATTATAATCACTTAATTTCAAAGAAACAGAGAACATAAAACGGTTGGAGGTTACTGAATGCACAAACGCATTAAATTACCGAGTACAGGTGTACATGTAGTTTTGCGCCCTTTAAGAGCCGTCATCACGCTTTTATGGCAAATAATTACTCAGTGGTGCGGTCATGGTAAACGGCATAGACCTTGTGATTACTTGCACACACCCGAAGGAATTATGGATTACTGCCAAGGTCTAAAAGAGCGATATTCTTATAGATTTTATGTTGAATGGTTGCGAAGAAAAAGGAAATTCCATGGAATTCTTTGTAACTGAAAGACAAGAAATTATTCCATCTCATGATTGTGAAACGATAAGGAAAATCACAGTACAGTCAGCATCAGAAGTAGATTAACACTACTCAACGTTTCAAAGCAGGTTTATTAATACAAACTTGTTAGATAATACTCGTTACTAACAAGTTATTGAAGAATTAGGATCATTTTGAAGAATAATCTTCTGAAATATTAAAAACGATAGCTGGGAGGCCTGTATATTCAATAATTAAAATTTTGAAATGTTAAGCTACTTCTGCTGCTGACCGTACCTACCTACCAATCTATCTTGTTTTAGACTAGACAATATATAAATTCACAAATATTATAAGATGATATTTTCCTCTATTCAATAGACCATCGTGATCATCCAAGCTTTAATTAGCTAGTAAGTCACTCCTTTTTTTTTGTGGGGTGGGTAATAATCAAATAACCTCACCCGCTCTTGGGCACAGCGAAAAGAGTGTCAGACTTCTACTGACTAAAAACCCTCCATGTTTCTTCTTAGCCCTTTATGTCGAAGCCGCGGTATCTCTTGTGAACAACCCGCAGCCCCGACGGGAGTAAGTCACTCCTTCAATTGATACTCAATAGGTACGATGTTAGTCTGTGACTAAACTATACAACACAAACACTATTAAAAGCTATATCGAGACTAAACTATAATACTAAACTATGTCTGATTATATTATGTAGTAACTTTTTACAATCCCCCAAAACTTGAAAAAACAACACAAAAATGTCCGGAAATAACAACAACGCACTCAACGAGATAATTACAGTACAAATCACTGTAATTAAAACTATTCATTCTGTAAAGTTCTCCCACAACACGGTGCAGTGGTCCGAATGTCCGAGCTTTATCTGGTATCCGCCACTTTCCCAATTTCCTGTGAATTGTTCCATT
This sequence comes from Diarsia brunnea, assembly GCA_949774965.1. Classification (NCBI taxonomy): domain Eukaryota; kingdom Metazoa; phylum Arthropoda; class Insecta; order Lepidoptera; family Noctuidae; genus Diarsia; species Diarsia brunnea. The sequence goes on from OX458998.1 coordinate 11,544,182, forward strand.
CAGTTCCGTCACTACATGAAACGACTGGACCGTTCACCCTCTAATAGTTAATTAGTGTAATTTGTGTCCGGCCATCGGTCCATCACGAGCCATTTCCCTACAAACCTTGACTACAAGTTATCACTGAACCACAGCACCCTTTATCACTCCCATTGTTCCACTAGCCGAGAGCCAGAACAGTGAAAAATGTTAATCACCGAACAGTAAATGTTATCAGATCTAGTGAACAAGCGATGTATATCGAGCCTTTGGAAAAAGCTGTGCTTTTTGTAATAAAATTTACGTTTGCAGAGCAACATAATTTCACTGGTTCTAAAGATTAGACCCGTCGTCAACAATAACTCTTTTGTAAGCTGAATAAGTAATTATGTTTTCCATTTATAGAATTACTCAATAGTTACGTTAAAAGTAAGTTAGATTGCAAAATGTAGAGCGCTGTAGGCACGCGCGAAAGTTAAACATGCATTAAGCGCCTGTCATCTGGGCTTCAATCTAATGATTAATGGTCATTAAGAAACCTTAAAGAAATTGTAGCATTTTTTCCATTTGTTCACAGAAACATGGGAGAACTAGGAACGAAGCTTGGGCTCGATGAACTGACCGGTGGAGCGGCTGGCATCAGCAGGGCTCTTCTGGCTGAGTTTATTGGTAAGTGGAAGCTATATTTTCAAGAGGATAATATCATTCTCCACATCATTACCTAGGTTATATTAAAGTAGAATACATTAACATTCTGAGATTCTTCAATACAAGCTTTGATGTCATGATTATTTTGAAATATTTTCCGTCATCAGTTCTTGGCCGTTCATCATGCAGATAAATTCCAGGCATTACTTACGTACAGACAACTTTTAATGATATAATGTGCTTAATTGTTGAAGAAACAACATAGTAGCTAAACCACATAATTATTAGTCCTCAGTTTTTCTATGAAAGACGCACCTAAGTGGAAATAATAAAATTCCACATTGTGTTGACTGCCAGTACCTTAAATGGAGTCATCTAACAGCCCTAATAGGTGACATCAGTGAACACTTGGCGAGGCTCCATACCTTACTAAGTTAAGTCATAAATGATACATTGAATATTGTACATTACCAAGATAATATATATTGAAAATGCAAAGATACGCTTTTGGTCATGATTTACAGAATGAAGCATAAGGCTACGTTCACACATCGTTGAACCGCATGATTTTTTCCAGTGTAATATTGGGGCACACGACATTTTAATCCAGGATTTGTTTTATAAATAGTGGAATGTTGACGTGTAGAGGAATGTCTGCTCTGTAGTTTGGCAGAAGTAAAATGTACTGAACTTGACTTAATGTTCCAAATAAACACTTTTTAATATTTTTTTTTTTTTTCTTGTTAATTATTTGTCAGTTAATCATTGTTGATATTTTCATGAAATATTCAGATATAAAATCACAATGAACAACAATCACATGGAGCAGCACAAACATTCTCGAAAATGGATTATCCTAATGAACTAGATTACTTTGATTCGCATTGTCTTCTGTTATATGGCAGCTGGTATCTTTATAGCTAGTCCAAGATTCCATATTGTCTCATCTAAAACTTGTTTAATGACAGTCCGAGAAAAATTGAAGGTTAGGTTAATGATCTTTGTATAATAATTCACCTTGATAAAATAAAACATCATTTCTGTCTCGATCAGACTGAATAAGGAAAATTGTAGGATTTAAATTTCTGATGGCGGACATTATGATATCATCGTTCATCATCAATGCATTACTGACACTAGAAAGTTCAAATAAATAGCACCCAGCTAAAATCAAGGTCAAACAAGATCAGGTTAGGCTAATCTAAGCCTGAATTAAAGTTTATAATTTTTTTTTTTTAATATTGGGCAAATCAATAATAGCCACTGACTTTTACAACCAGTATGCCTGCCTTTTTTTTGGACTGGAATGACCCTGAGTGTCTTCTACTGAATAAAACCCACCCGTGTTTCTTTTTAGCCCTTTGTATTCGGGGGCCGCGGTATCTGTTTCGAACAGTCCCACAGCCCCAGCAGGCGTCGACCCTTGTGGACCCCTTCCGTTTGGCGAAAAAGTCTAGCAGAATGTGTGTAGCTATGGACCACACTACTGTGAACTTTTTTCCAACGTATTGACTTACGATGACCCTGAAAGAACCATATTGCACACGCTTCCCTTCCTGCTCCAACACTGAACATCTAAAAAGTTTTTTCTTCATGCAGGTAACCTATTACTGAACCTGTTCGGTTGCGGTGCCTGCATCAACATCTCGCAAGGCACTAATGCGGCACCGGACATCGTCCTCATCGCCCTCGCCTTCGGTCTTGCGGTCTACGCCAGTGTTTCAGTAAGTACATATATTTGCTTTTGTCGGTACTGTAAGATAGAAGATTTCTGTCCTAAAAGTTTAGCTCCTGTATTCTGATAAAAAATCTAGTAAGTACCTATTCTTTACTACAAAGACTAGAAAACGAACCTCAGAGTTTCAAAATTCTTCAGGCGTTTTTGAAATTTTACGTCTTCGACACTAATTTTCCAATTCCCAACAGGCGATTGGTCACATCTCAGGCGGCCACATCAACCCGGCAGTGACCTTAGGTCTAGCATCAGCGGGCCGTGTAAAACCGGTGCGTGCGGTTCTATACATCATCGCACAATGCGCAGGAGCCGCAGCAGGCTCTGGTCTACTGAAAGCACTGACTCCTGAACGTGCGGCTGGCAAGCTCGGCGTCACCGGCCTTGGAGCTGACGTCACGCAACTGCAAGGCTTGGGCATCGAGTTCTTCCTTGGATTCGTGCTTATCTTCGTTGTTTGTGGAGTGAGTTTCCTTATGTTACTTTAAATATTCAACTATGAAATGCCCCTGGTTGAGTACTGGTACTACTTTGAAGGATTGTTAGACATGTACTGACCATTTCGCCAACCAAATGTGACAGTAAATCAGTAACAGTCACTATACTAAACTTGTTACGAGGTCAGTGATTACCCCGAAATGGTTTATCGGAAATGTTAACGATGACTAATAAAATTCAGACCAATTTAATATTTAATAAAAGATTGTAATTTTACAACTAGCGTAGTGGGGATTTCCTGTGGATATTAACAGAATTCACTGACGAAATTATAATTTTATGAATTCTTAGTAAACTCGGTGTTACATCAAAACATAACCACAAGCAATAAATACTAACAATACAATACCAAGAACTACAGTGGACAATAATAATAGAGATTACTAGCTTGCAGTAAAGATTAGATATTAAAACGTTACACAGAATCCTCAGGTAACGCGTAAAAATAAATATGATCCTTTGTCATTCAGACATTAATCCTCAGTTCCGATAGCTGCAATCAGCAATTTATATACTTACCTAATTTGTCAGACACACCTTAATCAATGCAATGGAATCCAAATGCAATTCAATAGTTTCGAAAGAACATTGTTGCAGAAAATAAGTGTTTTCAAAAGCCGCATAATATACAATAAAAATTAGTAGCCCATCGGTATCAAGAACAGATCCAAGTTACGGACAGGGCTCCAGTGAGAGGAACATCCTAACAATACGCGCCGTAAAGAAGTCCCACTCTCTGAGTCAGGCCCTTGACCGACTGTCGAACTAGTTGGTTGAGGCTCTGACAATTATTAAGGCATTGTCTGACACGACAGCCGGCACAATGACCGCCGAATGTACATCCACATGTCGACAACATAATCTGAGCCTCGAACTAAGAGACTAAAACAACGCAGCAAAGTATGGCTCAGAATATCATTAGCCCAATATAGTACATACAATGAAGTATTATTAATAGCGTTTCGCAGTTAATATTAAAACATGTTGGTTCCATAGAATAATCAGCGAATGACAAATCTCGCGCCGTCAGAGGTCGCATCAGTCGTTTCATGACACGAAGTTATTAGCGGAAACTTGAGCGGTAATCTGTCTTTTTGTAATGAAATATTAAAACAGTTTCTACAGTCAGACAAAGGAAAAAAACTACGTCAGTTCGCAAAATAAATCACATAAAAATAAGTGGTTCGTGCAGCTACATTTTTGTCTGTATTAAGTCACAAGCGATTGTCTAAATGCGTCGCACCTATTAGTTATGAGCAAGTAATTTCTAAAATATCACCATCATGGAATTCATGATAAGACAAAATTACCCAGAATATTACATCAAAGTAATCAAGCATGGGAATCAGACTATCAAAAACTGAACGTTTCATACAAGTTTTTAAGTTTATGCGACATTCGAAAGACTCGGACTTCTGTCCGAGTCTTGTACTAAGTAAGAACTGAGCAGCATAAGGTAAAAAAAAAAAAAAAAAGGCTTTCAGACTAACTATAAAACTTATTAATAATAGATTATAGTTATTGGAAATAAACTGAGATGAAACGTGCATAATTCACTTCTAAGTATTCAATGATGACTCGTCTACTACATCTAGGCACTCGCCAGAAAAGGATATAAAGTATTACCTTCCACATAATATTTAAATATTAATACATTCGTGATCTGGTTGAGGTAGGATTGTAATAATTCAATGTCAGTAGAGTAAATAACTAGTGTCCTTACAACACTTGTGCTATAATTATATCAGAGTGACATTGGGCTGGGCTATGGTCGCTTCGTGTAGTAAATCATTCTTATTCAGCTTTTCAAAATTACATTAACGTTTGTATGCCTACAATCTGTCACGACAAAAAGGAATTGAGTAAAAAATGAATCGGTAGATTAAAATTATACAACATTGCATGTTTAGGATACGAGCGAAAGAGATTATAACCACTTTTTGGGAACGGCGGTTCCGTATATAAATTTTTTGCTATAGATCTGCTAAAGTTTCAACCGGACTCTGACAGACATTTGAGTACTTTATCTGTCAGAGTCCAGTCGGTAGTCTGTCGTGTACCCGTGTGATCTATGAGTAGGTCTTCCCCCAAAATGAACTGATGCAGACGTTACCAATGTGAATTCAAAGCATTGTTCAAAATCAATGAATACTTAGTTACGATATGGTTTATAACATAAAGTTCAATCTCTACACAATTCAACGACAGTATCTTAGTTGACTTTTTCGTATTTTGGCATTATCTGACAAGGAATTCAAACAAGCACCTAGCTAGGCTTTCTATAACACAACTGTATAGTTAGTAGGAGGTAGCTACCATTTGATTAATGAAAAAGATCAATATCTCGAACATCTTTATTATAGAAATAACGATTACGCCTACTTATTTAATTCGAAGGACTATAATTAACTAAAAAAAACATAATAAACGCGAGATTCTCGTGTAGATTCCTAAAAATCGCAGACAAAACCCCGCGAAGGAACGTCGCGTGACGGAACACCGTATTTTATTCGCGAAATAGTAGGCAACAATATAGTACAGATTACCATAATCAATATTATAACACAGCTGTGGGGCTCACGCTTTTATTTCATTGATATTTAGTAAGAAATGATGATGTACCAAAGATGCACCGGAGTCTACGAAAAAAGAAAGCGTCGACCGTCAATTGTTTCTCATCCCGAGTAGGAGTCCCTTTTGAAACTGGTTCCTTGAAACTTGTATAAGATGAGCCGGCAATCTGTCACTACCTACGTAATACTTACTTTAATCTCTGCTACTACGTAGGCACACGTAGGTACCTCGTAAATGTGGCTTTGAACAACGCCAACGCAGGCGGCTTTATTGGTTACAACTATTTTTATTAACTCGAAATGGGACAGGCGTATTGTGATATCAAAATGTTATTGGTAGATAGATTATCCATAAAAATCTTGGTTTCTTATTATAACTGTCTAACATCTCGGGCTCGGGAAATAATACAAGTTATGCATAAATAGCTTTCATAAAGCTTTTGCTATTACATATTTTATTGACATAAGTAGATTTACCTATATACATATATCGTTCGATTTTACACAGCCCAACCGATTTTGATTTTACACAACCCACCTGTATTCAACCCTTGTTAATTAAAAAAAAACAATAGACGATGATTCTAGTTCTACTTTCTAGATAAATCGATAAAATTTATTCAAACTTATGCGATTGGAATCGCCCGCATCGCGAGTACAGTCTCGCATTTACGTAGCGTCTGACTCTGACATGTCGGTGTTTCTGTTTACATATCACTGAAATATTGAATAATTTGCGTTATCTCTACGTGCCCGCAACAAACGTTTACTGCTACTTAATAAAAACAGAGCGAACAAAGTAGTGTAAATATATAATGTAAAATCTGTATATAATGGTAAATCTACTACAGGTAACAGTCCTATTACATACTATGCGACTTAAAAATAACTGGCGACATATGGGTAAGTACTATTACGTCCCTACACCACTGCCTAACCTGTCTGGGATTAAAGGCGTGATGTTTTTCTACCACATTTATATATGCGGGAAAAAGAAACCGTTACCTACTTTATAATCAGACAGAGCTCGGCGATGTCTGTGAAACAAAACAAAACTAACGTCTGATTTCACGCTCCGTTGGATTTGATTGATTTCTGGGTTTTTGGGCAATTAGTTACAGTGACCTATACTACCTATTGGTTGTGCAGTAAGCAGGTTTAGGTAGGCACTTCATTTATTCTCCACAGCTGTGCCCCGTAACCTTCGTCCGTTCGTTCGATTTTTAATAAAAATATTATTTTCCTGTTCGTACAAAACCCAATTTGTTAACAGTTTCAAAGGTTTTATTTTGGCAGGAAGTCTAATATTATATAATAGTAGTCTAAGTCTTCCTATAACGTCCAATAAAATTCCACTCAAAATGGGTCCAGCCGTTTCAGAGATTAGCCGGAACAGACATCAGACAAACTATCTGTGTTTTTGGTTTCATTTTGAAATTACAAACAGACACTTCAGTTTTATTTATTTGTATCAAAATATGTAAAAAATCAAATAAATATTTACACAAAAGCTTACGTAAACGAAACTACTCTCCTGAAAATGATCCAAGTACCTAAGAAGTAAGTTCTTAGATAACAATTTAAAACAACCTCGCTTGGTTGTTGGTATAAGTACGTTCGTGTTCCCATTGGTTACCCTAAATAAATGCCAACGTTTACTACAAGTGGTTCATATCGTAGATTAGGCGTTCAAGTGTAAACAACAATATTTACAATATAATCTATCGGCACTTACGATGAATTTTCATTACATTCTCAAGTACGGTAATCAAAGATGTAGTATACCAAATAATTCCATACGTTAAAATAAAAATAATAAATTCGTAATAATAAGATGGTTGATTGTGTACTCGTAGCATACTAAGTTTTAAGTTGCTCATTAATTAAATTACTAGTACCGCCATCTTTTGTCGAGTAGAAAAATTAAAATAACGTCCATATAAATTCTTGACTTTTTCGTTTTAACTGAAGATCAACAATCTGTTGTCAATCGTTGTGATTAAATGTCAATATCGTTACCAACTAATTTTGCCAGGACTCTAAACCACAAAGAATCGGGCGGATATTATTAATTTCTCAGTACGTGTAGTATAATTTTTCAATTAAAAACTATTAAATAAACTAACAAGAAACTATAAAAGACCATAAAAAAATACCTCCTCAAAGCAGTCAGCTGAAAATGTGCCCAAGAGACTGGCGGCATTGCCACGTTGAACCTATAGCAATACTAAGCCTTTAGCCAAGGTAAAAGTCAGCCCTTGGGTCACGGGAAGCGTCAACTAGACATTTCGAAATTTCCTTAAACAGGCTATGAGCACTCAGACAGACCACGGCTTAAAAAACAACAAACAGCTTAAAAATATAATTTCCATAATTTTAAATTTAATTATTCTCCAATTTTCTCAGGTATGCGACCCTAACAAGCCCGACAGTAAGGCCACAGCGCCCCTGGCTATCGGCCTGACGGTGACCCTGGGCCACTTGCTGGCTGTCGATTACACCGGATCTGCCATGAACCCCGCCCGCTCCTTCGGCTCTGCTCTCGTCGCCAACGAATGGGCTGACCATTGGGTAAGGAACTGTTCAATATTCTAATCGATTAACAGGTCCATCTATTTTAATAATCAAATAAATAAATCATTTATTCAGGATCAAACGATTTCAACCTTTCGTGCATCCATCAAACTGCGTTGAGCAGTTCCTGTGTCTTCCCAGCTTAGACCAAATTGCTTCCTTTGGGTACTTAGGAACGCTTACTGTGTGAAATCCAAGAATAATCACATAAAACGTTACATGATCGCCTTCTGAGATGGTGTCATGGAACAATATTCCGTGTCCCTTTGCTGTTCCGATGACTGGTGGTACGATATAGCTAGCCTGAAACCCACCAAAGCGGAAAAGTCGTGCAAGATTAGACCAACTATAAACAAGACGGGAAACGCGATGTTGATTACATACAACCAATGTGATTGATCTATTTCCGCCCGTCTCCTCTGCGGGCTCTACGCTCCACTTGACTCCGTATGATGAAATTGGTCCTAAGCCAGTATTGGGCCCACTAATAACCCTTGAACTCGTCTCCCATAGAATAGTTCTAAAACGTGAATTCGTACAGGTATACTGGGCTGGCCCCATCGCCGGAGGCATCGCGGCCGCGTTGCTTTACGTGCACGGTTTCTCCGCGCCGCCCGTGGAGACCCCGCCCCGTTACCGTGCCGTCGCCGGAGACGAGAAGGAGGTAAGATGACAGATTATGAACTTGATGATGGTGACATTTTCACCCGAAGAACTTCTGCTTTAAAAAAGTACCTACTTACTCACACCATCCCACCTACTTGATAATGAGAACAACGTTTTGTCAAAGTTGAAGTGGGCCTGAAATCCGCTGTGAGCATTTTCTTAAACAGTTTTTAATAGAAATTTCTGTACACAGAATATTCGTGGCGAGCTAAGCTCCCTTCACTTCATTTCAGACAAGCTTTTTAATGACTAGCCCTTTGCATCACACAAAATTGATGGTAATTCAACACAAAGTTAATTGAATATTCCATTACAAGCGTACTGGACGCCAAGCCCCAACTGCTTGGACAGTAGAACAAAGCGTAAGTAACCGAGCGGTCCTATGATCATCCACATCCCATCAGTTCAAGTTAAACCAACCGATAGAAGTCACTCACTCATTCCATTGGTCTGCTGTGTGATGTACCTTAATGATTTTGTGTGCCTTCTTATTCCCATCTGCCCACTTCGACAGGGTGGTTTTATATAGGTATGTACATATGTGGTATTAGAGATCGTTCGGCAGTCAAGTGTAGGACTAATGTTGTTTATTATTGTTTAGCTGAAAAGGTTGGACGGTAAAGGCGACGACTTGGCTTGAGAGCGCGCTCGCCGGCTCGTGGCCGCGCCCGCTGGGGTCGGCCTGTCGGTACCGCGCGACACTCGCCCGGGACCACAGCCGGGACCAAGCCTGCAGACCCCCTCCACCACATACCTACTCATACAAAATAAAGCTGAACAAAACTATAATGGCCGTTTCAAGGACGCTATGGATGCCTATCGAACAAATCACGCATTTTATAAGAAATCTGATATTTGGAATCTTATCTCGTGGAACTATCAATCGTTCATGCATGTCTCGTGGCCATTCTCGTTACTCTACGGAGTACATTGTGGAGTGGACTAGTTCTAGAGACTTCTAATATTAAGCCCGCAACCACGGAACACAAAAAACAGTTTTTTTTGTGTCCCGTGCCCTCACCCACACGACCAGTTAAAGTGCCCATAAATACATGTTCTGTTCTGTACATTGTAAATATCTTTACATCATATTTATGCAAACATACAAGCTTATCTATTTTTAAGTATTCAGTACATTTTGATATCCGCCCCATATTTTAAAAATTACGTTTAATGTTTTGAATGTGTTTGAAATTGAATACTTATAAGTAACATTTTATACTATTTGATATTTGAGATTACATATTATAATCTTTTTAAATTTTTACTTAGGTTACAAGGGAGTCTTTTATTATAATATCAAAAAAAATCTCACCCAGTGTGACTCCCTTGTTTAGTGTAGTTTAATATAAGTATAAAATTATTACAAAGTATTTTTGTTTTACAATAAATCGACTTACATTAACATTCTACTGCAACAATATCTGCCCGAATCATCATCATCAGAGCGAACCAAAATGGCATCATTATGTCCCTTTCGTAATATTTCGATACAAGTAAATGATATGTTGTGTAAGTCGCTTTATGTATAATCTAATATGAATAGTACCTAAGTAGAACCTAGCGAGTTTTAAACCGAAGTGTTCAAAAATATACCAACTCCAGTAATTGAATGAAATTATTATGTAACTGATTTGTGCGAATGTCATTTTAATAGATAATAATTATAAATACGAATGTAAACGTTTTGTCTTGATAATTTATGGTGAAATAAATACGATATTATTATATTTATGTGTTTCATTACTGCAATAACGAGAAGATATATGTATTATGTAGACCCTTGGCAGGCCGAAAACCAGAAAAGTATGAGTATGTATACTAAGTATGTTGGCAGAAATGTTTATTCGTGTGTACAGTCACGAGCAAAAATATGGATACACTCAGCAAAATTCAAAAGCTTGAGAAATAACGGTTTATACTTTGAGATAAATAATCCTTAATCATCTAATAGGGAAAAATGGAAAAAGAGAACGTGTTGCGCCGACCCCAAATAGAATGGGATAAGGACAGGAAAATGAATGAGATAAATAAGATCTATTTCATAATAGGTCTTCAGACATAGATTCTTCCAAATTTGCTGTAAAATAACATTTGCCAACAATCAACACAGTAGGACACAATCACTTTTAAAAGCACTTACACTTACTTTACTTAATTAGAACAAGAGAGATGAAAAACAAAAAAAAACCCTGAACAGACACAGTCAGCTATATGCTAGACTGCTTCTTGTATGGTTCTTGTAGAAGCAGTCACAAAATGATATGACAGTTTAATTTTAGAAAATCAAACAAAATTGATACAACAAAATAAATGTGGATGACAAGTCAATAAAACTAGAATTGAAATAATTCATTACAGATTTTATTGCGTGTTAGTACAAATACAGTATTTACATTTAATTGATGAAATTTCTTCAGTATTTTTTCTTGAAAGAAAATTTTTATTTTAATATAATAAAATTTAAGTTTTGTTGTCAGCTTATAAAATGCAAACGCATGCTCAAACATAACGTAGACTATTACAATGACGTTTTATACGGTTCTACACGTACAAACGGAAATAAGGTTCACGAACGATAACAACCCCAAAATGTTCTGAATAAAGGTAAACAGTATACAAAAAATATTGATAAAAGCTTCAAATATAAATAATGCGTGATTGATTAGTTATCATTCGTCATACATTAAATTATCTGTTATAATAGAGCTCATACATAAAATCATTGCATAGAGAAATAAGAGTAACTTGAATTTGGCCTGTTTAAACTTTTACACGTCATATTTCAAAAAAGATGTCACAAATAAAGTAGTTGTGGGAAAAAATATAATTGTGAATTTTTAATAGTAGTCAAATAGCCATTTGACTACTATTAAAAATTCACGAAAATGTTATATTATTTTAAAGAACTAACAGAAATAACACGATGTGTGAAAAAAGTAATAAAATCGATCAACAAATTGGCTTAGTTTTAACTGATTTTAAATGACGTGTTAGACAAAGACAACGCTACAGAAACGTGACGTCATATTTCATAGTTACGTAGTACAAATGGCCGTTTCGCGCGACAAGGATAGAAAGTGCCCCCACCAAAAACTTCTAAAGCATGTAGCTACTCCATTTTTTTATCGATTTTATTTCTTTTTTCACACATCTTTTTCTGTTAGTTCTTTGAAATTACATAACATTTTCGTGAATTTTTAACAGTAGTCAAATAGCCAATTATAGACATATAAAACAATCGAAAAACTTGAAATAGTAAAAGCGTTTCTATGTTTTGATCTACAGAGATAATTCATTAAAGTTTTTAAAGTCTTTGTGTTAAAGATAACGTCAGCGATAATTGACATTTCCAGAACCCCAGGAAAAATCCTACGTGAACTATGCTAAAATATCATTTATACATACACAACATTGTTTTGGTTTACAAATTCGAAACTACGTTACTATTGTTCAAAGCACCATGTTTCAATATTAATAAAAATAAGTTAGAAATTATAAAATTTAAACTACGAAAGGATATGGACGACCGTTATTTGATACCTACGTTGTGGAATACCAATCATCACAATACCAGTTCATTTATAACTATATTTGCAAGTTACAGATACGCCCAAAAAATGGAGGGCGATATGATAACGGTGACTACAGTACTTACACGGTAAATTGATCGATTGAAAGACAGTAAATACTCAGCTGTTAAATATAGCACAAAGAGTTTCCAAAAAGGTTTACTTTTATAGCGAGTCGTCTTTGACGTTCATGTATGTGTGGCAGTCTAAGACTGCGTTTCCACCAGAGATGTGCGAGGATGTGCCAAAAATTGGCCAGACCTAGCTTAGCTCAAATTGTGAAAAAGAAGCTTTACCGCTGGTTGGTTTCATATACATTTCTCGCTACACATCCTCGATCATCTTATGTGAAAAAAGGTAAACGGTGCATCCCCACCCCATTTGTTACATTTTCGTCAACACAACTTCTAACATTTATGTCTCATACAAAATCACAGGATCGATTAAGTCGTCAGATTTTCTGGAAGTCTTGTTGGCAAGTTTTGTAACCCGTGGAGACGTAGCTTAAAACTCAATGCGCAGTCATAAGCAGCACGGAATTATCATCACTTTATAGTGTAACTGTGCGGGAGTAATTCTATGAAACTCCATATTGTTAAGCCTCGGTTCATCCGGACATCACCTAGGAAAAAAACTATTTTGCAAAAATTAAAATAATAACCGAAATAATCCAAAAATCACTGAAAAGCTGAAAGTAGCTTTCATTTTGGAAGTCGGTGACTTTTGTTTATAAGATTTTTTATTTGACTGCACGGTTGGCGCAGTGGCTCAAGCAATGGACTGCAGCGCTGCGTGTCGCGGGTTCGATCCCCGCACGGATAAATATTTGTATGATCTACAGATAGTTGTTCCGGGTCTGGGTATTTGTGTATGTGAGTTTAAATGTTTGTGAACGCACCCACGATACAGGAGAAATTCCTAGTGTAGGGCAACGTTAAACAAAAAAAAAACTTCTCCTTTTTTAGAAGCCGGTTAAAATAGCGTAGGATGATGCCAATTCACCGAAGACTTGTTAGACACACTTCATACCAAGCTGAGCTGAAGGACATTCTGTGGGTCACCGGTCATCAATACAGTACTCTTGACCTTATGGACTTAGTTACGTATCACTCTGTAATACGATAGCTGAAGATCAGCTAATACTAGTAGCGTGAGGCGGCTGCGGTTGTCACGAGTGTCTCGTATTGCCACCGCAGTTTGTCATTACCACACGAGTATAGGTAGGGACCTATTCAAGGTACAGAGGAATTATCGACATTGATATAACTGATAATATAACCTTCATGCAATGAAATATCTTAATCCTGGCACTTGGTGGATTTGGACTCGCGTTATACTCGCTTATACAAAATGAACTTTGGGTCAAGAGACAGAGGGTATGTTTTTATATTGTCAGACTGAGCGGAATTTCTGAAAAAATAAGTTGACGAAATGCTAACTGAAGCAACAGCTTTTAAGGTGTTGTACTTTTAGCGAAGAGGAGTTAATGATTGACATTTAACCTTATATCATTGACATTAAAGCATACTGCGCACTCGTGATTCGCAAAAGTATTCAGAACCAGTTAATTCAGCGGTACATAATTAATTTTAGAATTATAAATAGTATAAGTTTCCTTCGATGTATAAAATATCATGTTAAAAAATAAAAGCTAAGTACTAACTAAATGATTAAAACTTATAAATGCGAAATACTGTCCAAAATAATGACTTCATTTACAAAATATAAAGCGACGAATGATTCAACATAATTTTACAATAATTCTTACTGGATATAAATTAATTTCAAATAATCAAATGGTCATTCAGTCTTAAATTCAGATGTCGATCTTAAAAATATGGTTTTAACACATAATGCTTAGAAAAAAGACAAATCATAAAAGTATCAAGTAATTATACAAAATATTTGGCGTATTAAATTAATGCATTCAAGCTGGTATGATAGGGTGCTTGCATAAATATAACGGAAAATCTGTATCTTTTAACCTTTTTCTGTAAATGCGATCTCATAGAAAATGTGACTATTTTACCCGCACCGATCGGTAGCAACATTTATCTGTACTGGAAAACTGCATCTTGATGCAACGCTAGGTACTGTTTAAGAAATAATAACAATTGATTTTTCAATATTTTGTTCGTACCTTCTTACAAATCAACACTATAACTAGACTCTTGAATTCTACGTAAATCTATTTCAAAGTACTACTTTTCAGCTGCATTTCACAAAAACAAATATCATCATCATCATATTGTCATCATTATGCAAAAGGGGTTTAACTTACTTTTTTATATGGACGCTGGCATATCGACCCACCGCCATTTTGTTTTTTTTTAGAAATCACGGCCCACGATGAAATTGTTATGTATGGGTAGAAGACACCTAGACGAACAAAAAATGTCAAGTAACATGGTACCCCAAAGTGTCACGTTATCGAGATATTTCAAGGTAAAGATCGACGTATGAGTACAATGAACACATAAAAAATAGACGTTTTACGTGTCTATAGGCGTTGATTTTTATTATTACTGTTTATTGAAAGAATGTATGTACATTACTTACTACTAGGAGCACGAGAAAACTATTCTTTGACATAACATAGCGTTTCATTGCGAAACGAAGCGATTTTCTCGTGCGCATAATAATAATCAATCTGGGAACGATTATTTGGATACAATTTAACGTATTAAGTTTATTTTTAATGATTGTCTTTGTACTCATTTGTCGATCTTTACCTTCAAATATTTCGGTAACGTGACACTTTCGGGTACCGTGTTACTGAACATTTTTTGGTTTGTCTATGTACGCGATTTCGAAAAAAAATCAAAATGGCGGGCAGGTTGATATGCCACATCGGTTCTATCCCCTTTATTTTATATTATTTTATTCGAATGTACAATTTGTTATGTATCGTATTTTTACATAATTATAATACTTACAACGTCCGTTACATACATACATAAACTCACGCCCTTTTCCTTTTCTTTTTTATGTAAACGTCCGTTACATTACCAATTATTATCTGACTATATTATATAATTATTTAATGAAGGTTTTTTAATTATTCTCGCACCATAAATATCTATTATTACTATTATCATTAATCAATTCCATTAACAAAAATGTTTTTCTAAAATGCAAAAATTATTCTCAAAAAAACGTAACTATTACGAGACTCTTTTGATTTTTTTCTAAGTAGAAAGATCTGGACTTAAATATAATATTCTTTTTCTTAATTAAATTTAAAATATTTACAAGAATTTAAGTCTAACACTGATTTATAATCAACTAAACAGGTCAAATTAAATAATTAGCAAAACTTCAAAAAGATCAATTACAAATGAAACAAAAACTATAATTACCCAAAGTCATTATTTCTCTCAGCTATGGGAAATATTAAGCTTTGAAAATTATAATTTCTATTTCGAGCTCGAGCAGCTCTGCTGATATAAATTTAGAACAAACTTTTTAACATGGTTTGATACCAATACTCATATACGATGTCCTAAAACCAAAACTTCAAAGACTTGTGACATCTGCCAACCTGCATTAGGCCAGCTTGGTGGATTATAGACCATTCCTTCTCATAGAGGAGGCCTGTGTCCCAGCAGTGGGAAATTTTGATATCGATATCCGCCATGACTGTGAAGTTTCGCCTATTAATTTGATTTGCTCCGGTATACATATTTCTTATAAAATTAGTTCGAATACAAAAAATGCAATGAACTACGTGTAGCCGTCTAGAAACAAATGCATAAATGTTATTGATAGATTCACTTATATTTAAAATATTGATGAATAGCCCGCGACAAACTGAACTAGCTCAAACACTGTTTGAAGTTTTCACAGTTTATTACTAAATTAATACTGTCACTTACGAGATATGTTCCGTGAGTATCCTTTATTATGAACTTCCGATATTTCAACGCTGTTGCAAGCGCCACAATCGCGGGATGACTGGAGAAAGCGGATGGATGGTATATAAATTGTTAGGTGCAGACAAATCTGTCTACCCTCTTTTTTAGCTCATAATAAAGGATAACATGACATAACATCACGCCTGTAATCCCCGAAGAGTTAGGTAGAGGTGTATCTAATAGTATACTCACATTTCTCCAGTTATGTTTTGCCTATTGCCATCAATCGGGCACAAATCCAGACTCCGTGGCTGCTACTGAGAAATTTCTGATGGAAAAATCCAATAACACTTTGTCCGACCCGGGAATCGGACCCAGGACATCATGATCAGCAGTCGCTACGCCAACGAGGCAGTGAAGGATAATCACGGAAAATATCTTGTAAGTTACAGTATTAGTTTGAACTAGCTCATTCTAGGATGGAGTGGATTAACCAGTGAACCATAGCAGTTCAATGCAAAATGACTTAATTTAACTATGTAACAACCTTTTTCTAATTAGACTCCTGTCGTCCTAGCATTCGCTAATTCCAAAAATAAATACTTGACTACAGTCTACAGTCCAGCAATGTTTTAAAACAAAGTAAATTAAAACCTGTGACTATATGAACTTGAAACACTTTTGTTTGTCGTGCGGTATCCGCGTCTTGAAGAGCACGGAGTCGGCTCGGTACTGCGTCGTCAAAAGTGGCGTGTAGCCCATAACCTGAGGGGGAAAAATCATTTCATTGATCGCATAGAAACATCTGAATAATAAGCAGTGATAGTCTCTCAAAACGGTGAGAGCGAACGGTGAGGGGAGCTCGGCTTTATAAGAACTGTCACTCGAGTCGATCTTTAGGTAAAGCTGGGCTTGCCTAGGGCGGTCTGTGGATGGGTGACCACCCGACATACCGAGTTTCCTCCGTGCCTCGGAAAGGACGTTAAGCTGTTGGTCCCGGCTGCCATATATAGATATTTGGCAGTCGTACAAGTAGTCAGTGACCTGAAATTCTGACATCCAGTATTACCTAGTATTAACTGGGTTGTGGAGGTCAGATAGGCAGTCGCTCCATGTAAAATACTGGTATTCAGCTGCATCCGAATAGACTGGAAGCCGACCCCAACAAAAAAGGAAAATATCGTGAGAAAATCGGCATGTTCTAAAACCAAAAATTCTAAGACATGCGACTTCACCAAACCGCACTGGGCCCGCGTAGTGGATTATAGCCTATTCCTTCTCATAGAGAGAATGTCTCTGTCCCAGCAGTGGGAACATTCATCATCATCATCATTTCAGCCGAAAGACGTCTACTGCTGGACATAGGCCTCCCCTAAGTGTCGCCACATTGACCGGTCCCGAGCGTCTCGCATCCAGCGGATCCCCGCAACCTTCAGCAGGTCATCGGTCCACCTAGTGGGAGGCCTTCCAACGCAACGTCTTCCGGTTTGCGGTCGCCACTTCAAAACTTTCCGGCCCCATCGGCCATCCGTTCTGCGATTAATGTGCCCGCCCACTGCCACTTAAGTTTGGCAATTCTTCGGGCTATGTCGGTAACCTTGGTTCTCATGCGGATGTCCTCATTTCTGATTCGATCACGCAAGGAAACTCCGACCATAGCTCTCTCCATTGCCCTTTGGGTGACTTTGAGCTTTCTTATGAGGCCCATTGTGAGCGACCACGTTTCGGTCCCGTATGTAATCACTGGCAACACACACTGGTCATAGACTTTCGTCTTGAGACACTGTGGTAAGTTGGACGAGAAGATACCGCGCGACTTCCCAAACGCTGCCTAGCCGAGTCGGATTCGACGATTGACCTCTTTCTCAAAGTTAGACCTACCTAACTGCCCGCCTAGCATGCCACCGTAGAAACGGGTTTTGTCGACGGAAGAATCGACAAAATGACAGATTGTAGCAAAATTTAATGTCAAATTGTATGGAAAAAGCTTTGTCTATTCTTGGTAGAATAGAGATAGAATTGCCATACTACGCGTGCTGGACCGAACACTAAAGGCTGATTATGTTGATACTATACTATCATAGCCTAGTGATGTGACAGTCGGACTGCCAAGTTACAGGTCTCCAGTTCGAACCCAAGACACACGCCTCTGATTTTTCGGATGTGGGTACCGTATTATTATCACTTGCTTCGGTGAAGGACAAGATCGTGAGGACACCAAATCAGCCTCATGCCTGAGAAGTCAAGTCAGTGTTTTGATTATCACCAAATGTGGTGATTTGATTTTCAAACAGCATCCTCAGACAAGAGGATATTCTCTTTATTGAAAGTGTGTTGCACTAAGCCGCGACTCGTTCCAAAATGAACCCTATAACAACAATCGTATTGACTATTCTTTACCTGTGAGAAGAACTGTATACATTTATGTCTTTCGTGGAAATGTGTTTCGTCAGCTGACAGCGTCACCGGACACCCGGGACACCGGAACGTCCATCGCGACGTCACCTGAAACATACGACACATATTTACTTAACCTGATAGATGAATTTGTTATCTGTTAAAAAACCCATTTAACATACATACTAGAATTCATAAACCAGTTCAAAAGCCTTTTTTTTTGGTGGGTGGAAAATCATCAAATGACTCCTCCCGCTCTGGGCAGAGCGGTAGGGAGTGTCAGACTTCTACTGACTAAAAACCACCCATGTTCCTTCTTAGCACTTTGTGCCGAGGCCGCGGTATCTCTTTCGAACAACCCGCAGCCCCGACGGGCGTCGGCCCTTCCATGTTGCTGAAATCTCTGTGACGCGCGTGGAACACGAACGCGCTCCGCGCCTACGGTGGCCAGCCAGGCCTGGGTTACACAGCACCCTGTGTGAAGTGGCCTGTGCTCAGTGTAGCCCAATAGTGGGAACTTAACACTACATACATACATGTGTTTCAATATAACCTCATAAGTGAAGGAAAACATCGTGTGGAAACCAGAATTCCTCAGAGATATTTTCGACGGCATGTAACCAAGTTAGAGGCTCATGAGCGACATAAAACTTTCACAACGGGTTAGACACTCATAATGTGCCTAACCTTTTCCCAACTATGTAGGGGTCGGCTTCCAGTCTTACCGGATTCAGCTGAATACCAGTATTTAACATAAAGCGTCTGACTATCTGACCTCCACAACCCAGGTTAGACACAGACCACACGATAAAAAGAGAGAGAGAAAGAAGTTAACACTTTCAGTGCCGGGAGCCTTCCTGGAGGGCTCACATTTTCCCAAACATAACGCCAGTGACACCCCTGGAGGGCCCACTTGCAATATGTATGGCGGGATGGCACATGAGCTCTATGAAATAGGGGGTGGAGTCAAATTAAAATTGAAATTGTTTATTGAAAAAATTGATATACAAAAATGTTTACAATCAATTCAAAAATCAATGTGTTAGTGTAGTGAACAAACCTTGACTGGCGGCTTCCTAGTGATGTGCGACACGAGGAAGTTCATGGCGATATCCTCACAGTTCATATACTCGTCCACATAGTCGCGTATGGCGGCCGGCAGAGTGCGCCAGTACGCCCACAGGTAGTAGCGGTGCACGAATGCCGCCCCGGTCAGAACCATGCTTAGCTCGCAGCTGGAGAGGTAAGAAAGAAAGTAATAAGAACAAACGACCAGATATATGAATGTGGGGAGGCAAGAGGTATGTAAGGTTCGTAGCAGGTGGCGTTCTGTGGTTTCTGGCTACCTCCAAGAGAAAAGCGCGTGAGTTTATGTATGTAAGTATGTAGTTAAGAACATAATTTAAAACAAAACTCGTGTTTACACAGCACACAAGCAGTGATAGTTTAGTGATGTGACCGTCGGCCGGCCAGGAAGGTCTCGAGTTTAAACCGAAACACGTACCTCCGATTTTTTGGATTCATGTGCGTATTGTATAATTATCAGTTGCTTCGGTGAAGGAAAACATCGTGAGGAAAGCAGGATGCTTGAGAAATAGTTCTCGACGGAATGTAAAGCCATGTCGGAGGCCCTTGGGCAGCATAAAAAAATTGACACCAGGTAAGACACTAACTACACGATAAAGGTGAAGAAGGACAGTACACACATTTCACCATTGGCGAACACAATGCACAAACCCAGACTACTGGGCTGCTACAAGGAATAGGGATGTTTACTGACTAAAAAAATATGATTCTAATTAGTCCGTCTGTTAGATTATCGAAAAATAGTGGATACGTATTTTTTGTGAATGAATTGGAAGTAAAGGAGGAATACAAGAGAAAAGTTAAAGAGAAGACGGATAAAATATTTGATGGTATAAATGATTACAGTTTAGAGGAAGTATGGGATATTGCGAAGAATGGTATGGTGCAAGTGGCGACCAAGTTATGTGGTCTAGCGCGGAGGAAATGTGGCAGTAGGACGGATGATTCTTGGGTGGACGGTGAAGTGAAAGAGCTTGTGTGCAAGAAGAAAGAGGCCTGGCTTAAAGTTTTGACCTGTAAGGCCCAAAATAGAATAAATCAGGAAACGGACATGACAGATGATTTGGAAAGAGTGAAGAAAAGTTACACCGAAATGAAAGCGGAAGTGAAAAAACTGGTAAAAAAGAAGAAGGATGAAAAGGAAGAAAAGAACAACAGGAAATTCGCTGATAACTTCAGGGCCAATGTTAAGTTGTTCTGGAAACAGGTAAGATTGGCTCGAGGAGTGTCAGGAACATCGAGTATAACCGCTGTAAGAGCAGAGGACGGATGCCTACTAAGTGAAGAATGTAAGGTTTTAGAACGCTGGAAGGGATATTTTGAAAGTTTGTTTAGTGTCCAGGATAGCGTGGAAGGAGTGGGTAACTGGGCGGAAGCCAGTTTCGAAGACCCAGACTTAGCTGAAGAGAATGAAATAGAAATGGATGAGATTGTAAGAGCAATGAGAGGAATGAAAGTGGGGAAGGCTGCAGGGTATGACAGAGTGTCTGTGGAAATGTTGAAAAGCGGTGACGGGGTGGTAGCAAGCCTGTTGTGCCGGATCTTTAATATGTGTTGGAGATATGGTCGCGTGCCGGATGACTGGTGCAAGGCCGTAATTGTACCACTATATAAGGGAAAAGGTTCACAGCAGGAGTGTAAAAACTACCGTGGCATTAGTCTTTTGAGCGTTGTTGGGAAACTGTATGCGAAAGTGTTGATAAACAGGGTGATAAGAGTTACAGATGAGAAGATTTGGGATGTGCAAGCAGGATTTAGAGAGGGTATGGGCTGTATGGATCAGATCTTTTCCTTAAGGTGCATAGCTGAAAAACATCTGGCAAAGCACAAAAGGGTCTACTGTGCCTTCGTAGACTTGGAGAAGGCTTATGACAGTGTGTGGAGGGAAGAGCTGTGGTCGACTCTATCTATGTATGGGGTGGACAGGTGCTTGGTACGAGCACTAAAATCTTTGTACAAGGATTCTAGTGCTTGTGTTAGGATAAATGGGGCATACACTGGCTGGTTTATCATCTCAAAAGGTGTTAGGCAGGGCTGTGTAGCGTCCCCTTGGCTGTTCAACCTATACATGGATAGTTGTCTGACAGATTTGAAAGAGAATGACTGTGGATTAAGGATGAATGAGTTGCCTGTCAAATGCCTTCTGTACGCAGATGATCAAGTTCTTCTTGCATCGTCAGCGGAACAGTTGCAAGATATGGTAACTGTTATGAATGAAGCATTTAAGAGAAAAGGGATGAATGTAAATGTACACAAGACGAATGTTATGGTATTTGAAAGAGATGAGGATATATCGGTGTGTGATGTGGAAATAAATGATAAGAGTGTGAAACAAGTGAATGAGTTTGTATATTTGGGCAGTATGTTTACAAGAGATGGAAAGATTGACGCAGATGTAGAAAGGAGAGTAAACGCGGGAAATGGAGTAAATGGTGCTATGCATGCGGTGGTGACCAACCAGTCGATGTCAAAAGAGGCTCGGCTGGCTGTTCACAATGGTGTGCTGGTGCCTACTCTTATGTATGGCAGTGAATGTTGGGTGTGGCAAACGAAGCATGAAAGTAGGATTAATGCTGTGGAGATGCGTTCTTTGCGAAGCATGTGTGGTGTAACTCTGAATGATAAGTTGAGGAATGAGGTTATACGAGAACGTTGCGGTTTAAAAGAAGATGTAGTGACAAAAATTGAAAAAAGTATGCTGAGGTGGTTCGGTCATGTGGAAAGGATGAATGAAAGGCGATTAACAAAAGGTATTTACAAGGCAGATGTGAGTGGTAATGCCGGGAGGGGACGCCCTAGAAAGACATACACTGATCATATTGGTGCCGTTCTTTTAAAAGGACAGGTGCGTAGTACTCGTAACCGGCGTGCGTGTATGACCAGATGTATGAATGTGGACGAGGCAAAAGGAGTATGTAAGGATCGTAGCAAGTGGCGTTCTGTGGTTTCTGCCTACCCCCATGGGAAAAGGGCGTGAGTTTATGTGATGTGTGTATTTTTTGTTTTATCAAATTAATAAAAATTGACGAAGATAAAACGCGTCAAAGATTTG
The DNA here is from genome assembly GCA_949774965.1 of Diarsia brunnea. Classification (NCBI taxonomy): domain Eukaryota; kingdom Metazoa; phylum Arthropoda; class Insecta; order Lepidoptera; family Noctuidae; genus Diarsia; species Diarsia brunnea. Next base: position 11,566,813 of record OX458998.1, read on the forward strand.
AGTGGGGGGTTTGTGACGTCACTCACCGGTAAAAAATGTCATACTACTATGGATCGCCTCGCGTGCTTGTTGGGAGCAGACGTGTCTCGCTTATTATTGCAAAAATATTGAATACTAATACATCTACTACAATCAAATCTAAACCTTAAGATCACAGTGTTAAAGTTACTATCCTTCTGGTGATACATCACACAGCGTCGGCGAGTAGTGCGAGTACGCAGCACGCTCACCTCAAGAATAAAAAGAGAAAACTATTGGCATTGCACTCGCACCCGCGCGGACTGGCAACGCAATGAGCCGACAGAAAACACCGCCTAGTGGCATGTTAACAAGCGGAAGCGAGGGCGGTAGCGGATCAGTACCGAACTTATCTACATTCGGTGACAATGAATACCAAACCAACATCTGTCACAGAAAACGAAAAGAGCGCACTGAAGAAATGGACTACAAAGCAGACTTTGCTAACTTTCGCACAGACATTATGAAGTTTCTGGAGGAATTTGGAAGAACTCAAAAAGAAAACCTGAACCTCATACGAGAAGAAATCTGTGAGATTAAACAAGAAATTAAATCGATAAAATCAAACACAGAAAACTTTAAACAACAATTTGATGAAATAAATACCGAAATTAAAACTATTAAATCCAACCACGCAATAACTAAAGACAAACTTAAACGTATAGAAAGTGAAATTTTCCAAATAAAAAACCAAACAAATATCGAAAGTACATCCGAAAACTCGCCCTTCTTACACCACGAAAACCTCATCCTAGAACTCAAGGATCGAAGCGAACGCGAGAAAAATATCATTATTGTGGGTATAACGGAAAAAAGTGACAAGAACTACAACGCAAGACAAAAGTACGATTGCGAAGAAGTAAACAAAGTACTAACCACACTGTATGAGGACTGTCCGAAGCCAATTAAAACCACAAGATTGGGAAAGTATATCACAAACACGAACCGGCCCATCAAGGTATGTTTTACCAATACAGAAACACCTAAATACCTGTTCCGGGCAAAAAGCAAACTTCCCGAGAATATACAAATTTATTCAGATTTAACCCCAACTCAAAAGCAATATTTACAATCTTTAAAAGGAGAACTTAAAAAACGTGTAGAAGACGGAGAAAAAGACCTTATTATCAAATATATAAAAGGAAAACCTACAATTGTTACTAACCAAAAAAACTCGAAGGAGGTTCACAACATAATGGAAAACACACAGATAAACTAAGCCATCAAATCATCAAAAAATATGAAGACATACCCTTACACCCATCATCACTAAGATTTTTTTATGCTAATTTACGAAGTATTCGCAAAACTGGTAAGCTTGATGAAATCAAATGTATTTTAAGGGCGATACCAAAAACTACCCACTTATTAGTATTCACGGAGACATGGATTATTTCTGAAGACGATGCAAAATTATATCAGCTGCCAAACTATAAGCATGTTTACAACTATAGAAAAACACGAAAAGGTGGAGGGGTATCAATTTATATACACGATTCAATAAAATACGAAGTAACGGAAGAATTATGCGAAAATGGTAACCACTACTTGTGGGTACATATAAATAAAATATCGCTAAACATCGGAGTGATTTATAAACCAGGTGACTCAAACAATGATGATTTCTTAACGACGTATTCCGCACAGCTGGAGCAGAGAAGAAGAGCAATCGTATTTGGCGACTTTAACATTGATCTCCTCAGCGCGGACAATCACGTCACTAAATACCTGAACGAAATTAAAGGCAACGGATATCAAATACTGAACAAAATTAATGGCCTATACAGTACACGTGAAACCTCAACTACAAAATCTATACTGGATCATGTTTGCACAAATATAAGTAACCACTCATTTAATTTCTCCATAATCGAGTCATGTTTGTCTGATCACAAACAAATATATTTGGAAATAGGCAGTCTAAAGCCACAACAAAATAAAAAAATCCAATACAAAGCAATAAATTATGAAAAATTATACAGCGACGCACTAACAGATAATTACATAAATGAAGAAAATGATTACTACCACCTTGAGCAGTTTATCACAAAACATGTAAACAACAACAAAACCGACAAGACTAAAATTCTGAATCCACCTCAAAACGATTGGATAAACCGAACTATTACTGATTCGATAAACTTACGAAACAACCTATGGCAACAGACAAAATGTCACCCAAAAGACGTAAACATACAGAAAAGCTTTTCCAAACAACGAGACGCAGTAAAAAACCTGATAAAAACACACAAGAAAAAATACTATTACGAACTATTCTACAACAATAACAATCAACCGAAAAAGATGTGGGAACTTATAAATAACTTAGCACTAAATAAAATCAAAGAAAGCAGTGCTCCTCCGAAACTAATGTCGAGCTCAGGACCTATAACTGAAGGTAACGCAATATGTAATTTATTTAACTTATTTTTCTCATCAATAGGCCAGGAATTAGCTAACGAAATACCCGCTAAATATCACACGAACGAAGGCAACACTCTTATGTACGAACACAACCATTTACACGACGAAACTCTGAGTAAACTCACTCCTTGCACTGAGCACGAAATTTCTAAAATAATTGACGGTCTGGATAGTAATACAAGTACTGGGATAGATGGTATCAGTACCAAGGTGATCAAATGCCTCAAAAATATAATTGTTCCGAAATTAACGAACTGCATAAACGAATGTCTGATGCGCGGCATCTTTCCGAACACGCTTAAGATTGCCAAAGTTAGCCCTATTTTCAAATCGGGCAGTAGGACTGATCCAGGTAACTATAGACCAGTGTCGGTTCTACCTGTATTATCAAAAATTTTTGAGCGTGTGTTGTACAGCCGTCTAAATGCATACCTTCTTGAGAAAGAGTTCCTAATCGACGAACAATACGGCTTTCGTTCAAAATCTAGCACTCTTACAGCTGCAGTCGACTTGGTAACTAAAATAAAAACGCATATAGATCAAAAGGACGTTGTATTGGGGGTATTTATTGATTTAAAAAAAGCATTCGACACCGTCTGCCACCACAAACTTCTCCAGAAATTAAACAACATAGGAGTCACAGATAAAGCCCTAGAAATGTTTACATCTTATTTACAAAATAGACAACAAGTAGTTAAAATAGATAACTTCATTAGTTCCATAAAAAACGTACCATACGGCTGTCCTCAAGGCTCAATTTTAAGTCCATTACTTTTCTTAGTCTATATAAATAATATAAACAAAATAGGGTTAACGGGTCACCTAACTTTATACGCGGACGATACATGCCTCTTCTATTTCGATAAATCTATCCATACTAATATAGCAAATGCTCAAAAAGATCTCAACATACTCAGTGAGTGGCTTAAATATAACTTACTTACAATAAATACGTCCAAAACAACATACATGATTTTCACCGCAAAAAACAAACCATTGCCAGACTTCCCACCTCTTACTATCAACAATGACATAATAAAAAGATCGAGTCACGAAAAATATCTAGGTCTGAGGGTAGACGACAAACTCACATGGAAACTGCACATCGAACATATAAAATCAAAATTAACGTCATTATTAGCATCATTACGCAAAATCTCTAACTGTATACCAAGGAAAATACGTAATATTATTTACAACTCATTAGTAAAATCACATCTCGAGTATCTCATTGAAATATGGGGATCTGCCGGTAAAACTGTTTTAATGCCTTTACAACGAACCCAGAACAAAATTATAAAAACATTGTATCATTATCACTACCTCACTCCAACTAAAACACTATTTGAAAAAACCAAATTATTAGATCTCAAAAAACTATACACATACGGTACCTGCATTCTAATAAAAAAAATCACCACAAACAGCGTACAATCAAAGCTAAAATTCCATAAAAAAATAATATCACACAGCCTAAGAAATAAAAACAAATTACAACGAAGACAAGCTCGGACAAACTACGGAAAGAAAACGATATTGTTCGAAGGAGCACAGCTGTTTAACGACCTACCCAATAACGTAAAAGATTGTGATAGTATTAATTTATTTAAACAAAAACTGAGAAATTACGTTTATGAAATGTAGTCATACCGCATAGCAAATGTTAGCAATAATTATATTATACTTCCTATAGATTTGTTTTGTATAACTTCAACAACACGCATCGGAGGCAAAATGTATTTATTTAGATATAAGCAATTACTTTGTATCTCATTATAAGTGAACCTATGTATTGTTCTTATGAGAATAAATTCTTCTTTAAACCGATACTAATGTCTTAGAATATGACGTCACACGAGTTTTCAAAGCACTGTATCGTCTCCATTTTTTGTTTATGTGAAAAAAGAAAAAATACGTGTCCAATATTTTTTGGTAATCTATCTGACGGACTAATTAGATTTTTTTTGTTAACCACCCTATTCCTGACGGAAAAACCCAATATAACTTTGCCCGTCCTTAGAATCAATCTTAGGACCTCACGCTCAGCAATCATGGTATTGGTACCACTAGACAAAAGAAACCAAAAAAAAAATTAGGATTAAAAAGGAAAAGTTGGACCCTTTAGATATATCAAGGATCAGTAAAATACACAAATATGAGAGCTCACCTATAGTTGGAGTTGTACAGGAAACCGTTGTTAAAATTGAGATCCCAGGCATGATATCGACCTGGGAAACCAACAATTCGGTCGCGATGTTCCCTCCATACCCTGGATATAAAATAAATTATACACCAAACATGAAAGAGATATGACCTGTTGTGGGACTTGGCCGTAAATTTTTCTCAACACAAATCACATTCATCTTCATAACTCATTCATACTTGTGTGAGTTTTTACAAAGAGACTGTCTCTTTGTAAGGTTTGATGACGTTAAAAGCCAAACATTTTATAAATTAAAAAAAAAACAAGATCATCATCTGCATAGCCTTTTCTCAATTATATCAGGGTCGGCTTCCAGTCTAACCGAATGCAGATGAATACCAGTATTTTCCACAAACCAGTTAGTTCTGGGTAAAAAAAAATTGGGACAAGCCCGCCACACTATTCCCCATCCACTGTAACTCCTGTAAGCCAGAATCAACAGTGGCGACCACAAGAAAAGCGCCGAGACAATGAAGCCCGACGAAGTCCCAGAGAAACGATTTTAGTTCTGGGAAATATAATATCCCTTGGTAAGACTGATTGTCAGACTTTCGGGTCACTGACTACTTGTTTCGACTGTTCTAGATCTAAAATTGACAGCCGGGACCAATTGTCTCGGCGCTTTTCTTGTGGTCGCCACTGTTGATTCTGGCTAACAGAAGTTACAGTGGTTTGGGAATAGTGTGGCGGCCTTGTCCCATATTTAAAAAAAAAACCGGGTCCAACGGTTTACCGTGCTTATTTGCCGCGAACCTCGGGCTCATTTTCATTTTAAAAAATGGTTGAGTAATAGTACCGATTTTGGTCACACGCCAAAACTTCCTTGTCTAGCTATAATTTACCTGAAAGCGAAGACAATCTCGTCATGTCTGAGATGCGCATCATCATCCACACACAGCACAGCCTCGGTATCAATCAGATGGTACGGCAGGAACCGGTTGTTGAGCGAGTTGCGCGGTGCTCGCACCACGGCCACCGGCGCGCCGCTCTCCGGCCATGACGCCACGCCGCTAGGGGGGGACGGGCCGTTCCATACTACCACCACCTGGAGGATTATAGCTCGTTGTAATATGAGCTTTGGGCATTTAAGATACAGCTGATTTTAAAATGATGAGCAAATTCATGCTAGGTGATTGGATCGAAAAAAAAATAGCAGCATAGCACTGCTTCTATGATCATAAAAAAAACCATAATGTTTTCTTTTCGTGGGCTATGAGACATGAGACTTAGTCAGTCACTAGAAAATAAAAACGTCAGGGGGTCCTAAAATGGCCACTTTAGCAGAATCATAACAGGATATTGCTATGAATTCGATACTGATCGGTCATGGTAATATTTAAGGATACATTATATTTGGAGGATTTACAATTTCTGTAATTTACTAATTAACATCACAAATAACTGCAACAATCAGGTATATTATTGTTTACCTTATTCAAGTACGGCAACCCTCGTAACCTGGCGAGCGCGGCCGCAAGCACAGCCTCTCTCTCATACGTGAGTATGACGACAGTGAACTGTTCCCTTGGCCGGTCTCCACCCAACGCCTCGCTGAACTCGCGCCCCGCACCGCCCGCGCCCGCACCCACCGGCCGCATGCCCGCTGCCGAGCCAAGGAACCGCGCCTCTGACGTCACGGCCGGGTCCCACGGCAGCTGCGGGTACAACGCGAATGGCTCGCCCCACTCGTTCCATAGCTCGTAACCATGAAGTAACGCCACGGAGAAGTTACGACGATACGAAGGACTCGCGTACGGAGCCTCCAGAGGACCCAGTGTTTCCTCCGGTTCCGTGTCCACTGCGGGTGGATCCATTCGTGGAGGGAAGAAGGAGTCATTGAAGGCGGGCGTCCCTGCGGTCGGTGACACGGGCTGCGCGGGGATGTGCAGGCGTGTGCGCAGCACGGCCAGCAGCGAGTCCACACTGGCCTGCACGGAGCTGAGGTAGCGCTCCCACAGCAGACGTGCCTGGCGCCGCATGGCCAGCACGTCGGCGTCACCCAGCGCGCGCAGTAGCACGTGCAGTTCGGGCACGCGCGCGCGCGGCAATGACAGCGCGGCGCGGCGCCAGTCCAGCACCTCGTCGTACGGCAACCTAATGCGATCTCCACCTAGTAACACCGGGATCGCACCAGACCTCAGAGCTTCATACAACCGAGCTTGCAGTAACGCCGTGGTCACATACGTCCTATCAGCCGGCGCAAGTATCAGCGCAAACGTCGAATCTCTTAGCACAGCGCGGCGAGACCGGTCGGTGCCGCACAACGCCCAGTCACCGATGGGCAACACTGCGCGCCTCTCCACGGGAGGGTCACACTCGAACTGCAGATGGAACATGTCGGACGCTGGTGCAGCCTTAACCATGCTCTGCAACGCTTCGATCAGAGACTTGTCCTGATCCTTGTCAATTCCTCTCGGTGGCGGTTGTGAACCCTGAAAACTAAATGTAGCTCATGAATTCATACCTAAGAATTGATAGCACATTTTTGATACTGCCCAACCTAAAATAGTAGATATTGATTACATTGTTTTGAGTTATAAAAGTATTTACCTTAGCAAGTACTTCCGTCTGGCAGGCGCTATAGGTGCGCAGTCGGCCCACACGTCGCCGCCGGGCGGGCCAAGCGCGGGCGGCGTGATGACGTCGAAGCCCGGCCGGAACTGCTCGTGCGTGAAGGTGGACTGCGCGACCATGGCGCGGCCTATCGACGCGCCGCGGAAGGCGTCGCCCGAGCCCACCGCCAGCTCGCGCCGCGCCATGTTCAGTAGCACGTGGTTGCGACCGTCGCCGCCCCAGTACGGCAGGCCCTTGATGGCAGTCTCGTTCAACAATAGCTTATACGTGTCTATTGTTGGCCTACAAAAAACAAGTAAAAAAACTAAGCATAATATATGATCTGCTTTGCTAAAACTTGCGAGTATGAATGCAGAACTTACGCGGGAGTCTTCTCAAATGGAAAAGCTTCGCCTACAATGACGAGATACACGCATGCTTCGTTTGGATTGCGCGTGATGTGCGTATTGTAGCCCAACGTCTGCTTTAGAGTTGTTTTCAGGAAGCCGTCCACTTCAGCGCCAGCTAGCGGTGCGAACACGTCGGGATCGTACAGGTAGACGGGGAAGCCAGAAGTGAGGGAGCAACGAGAATGATCGAAGCAGGAGAACATGCGGCAATGGACTTCAGAGGATGGGGCTATGGAGGGTAAGATAGGGGGGGGTCGTGAGGGTAGAATTTGTAGTGGGGGGGCGAGCTCGGGCGAGTCTCGTCGGATGGCTTCGAGCTGGGCTATGCGTGCTTGGTCGGCGGAGACGCGTAGTCGCTGTAGCTCGGCGGCGGCGCGCGCGTGCTCGGCCTTCGCGCTGTCGGCCTTGGAGCTGGCCGCCGCCGCCTCGCGCTGGAGCCGCCCGCGCTTTTCTTCCAATTCCCGTAGCTCAGTAGATACTGAAGCCTGGAATTGTATGTAGACATAATACCATTAATTTAGCTATAATGAGTTTTGTGAGACAAGTAGCAGAATTCACTAAAAACTTTCTAGCGTTTTAGTTTTTGGCAAATTCGGTAACTTGAATGATAACAATCAGGATAAAATGAAATCACACCTACCACCATCTATTCGCATTTGTAATGTATTAATTATGGCTATTTCGTAAGAAGATACAGATGCTTCAATTCTCCTTTCCAAATCCATTCAGTTTTTGCATTTAAAATGAGTATAAATGTAGTGTTCAATTTAACATGTTGAAGGGTGCTTTCAAATGTCAACATAATATGAGGAAGGATGTTTATTCAATCCGACAGATAAGAACGGTTTCTTAGGATTGCAAATGCATCATAACTCAAGTCAAGGTGCCACCCTACATGCTTCTTATCTTTATATTGTTTGATGAATTTCAAGTGGTTTATTCAAGCATACGATAGAATCCCATTGAAGCTGAAAGCATGGGATAGCCTTCAATAGTAGTATTGATTAACTATGTATATACACTCACAGGCACAATTAACCGCCCACCCAGTATTTCTTTCAATTTACAGAAATTATCAAATCTAGACTAAATTTTATGATGGGTACATTGAAAGCTACCTACAATAAGGTAAAAAAAAAAACAAAGATCTTGATAAGAAAGTTGTTAATTAAAGAATGCATACCAAAATCGATTTTGTGAAAATCTGAGATAAACATTTAACAATTTTGAATTTGTTAAAAGTGGCCTAATCAAAAAAATAAATAAAGATTAATAAGGGTATTGCTACCTCGGGCTCTAATGACTCCATGGCGCCGGTTTGGCATCCCCTCCATGATATCTTGGATAGCACATTGGGGGATTTTGTGCCACTACTCTACCACAGCCGTCTTGAGCTCTCCTAGGTTTGTAGGGACAGGTATTCTTGCTCAATTGGGTTAAAATCAGTACTGCATGCTGGGCATGGTAAAATTTGAATCCTGACCTCATTAAGGTACTCATTGATTGATTATGCGGTATGACAACATGCATTGTCATGCATTAATCTAAAGTTATCACCACTGCACAGTGCACAAGGTATAACATGGTATTGAATAACTTTCTCTATGAATCTTGGAGCATTCACACTGCTTCAATCGAACACAACAAGATCAGTATGAGGCTCTTAAAAAATACCTCCCCAAACCATTACAGACCCTCCCAGGTAACCTACGGTTCCGGTTATAGCACATGGAGCAAACCTCTCATTTTGGCGCCTGTTAACGTGGTGACGTCCATCTGTACCTTTTGAGCCTATTCTGCTCTCAGCTGAGAACATAAATCCTTCCATTCCTACACAGTCTAGTCAGCATATTCTCGCCCAAAAGTAAGTCTAGCTCTACTGTGTTATGGGGGCAGTTGAGGGCGCAAGCTGGACGAAAAGCCCTCCTGATTCCATTCTGCCAGTCTTCTTCTAACAGTACGTTCGCTCACACTGACATTTCTCACCTCAAAAAGACCCATACAAGCCTCAGTAGCGGTGCAAAAGCGATTTCTCAACACGTTGCTAACAGCAAAGCGGTCGTCTCATCCCGTACCATAGTTTGAGGTACACCGAGTGTACTATGGATGCAACGTTGGCTGTACCCAGCATCAACTCAAGCCACTCCCCTAACTACACCAGTTGCATCAAGTGGCATTTTTTACAGTCACAAACAATAAGCAAACACTACAAACTTAAAATAAACAATAGTCACACAGTCACACACTATGGCAGAAAATAACAGGAAATGTTAAGACGACAACGTCAATGTTAAGACAGTTATGAAAAGGCAACAATGTCAAAAAATGACCATTGGTGACACAAATTTAGAATATAAAATAATATATATGTAATTTATTGATAAAGTAGCCACTTGACAAAAAACAAAACAGTAGATAAGCAATAATAGTTAACGTAAACAAACAGGGCAATGAATGATAGAGTTAAATGATAGGTTAATTGTGCCTGTGAGTGTACATCATAACTTACACACATCACGCGCATACTCTTCCTCACTTATTTGAGTGTGGCCAAAAACACTCAGCTCAATGGGAATTGATGCTGACTAATGTGATTTCAGTCTTAACAACTATATTTTACCCTACTGTATCATGTTTATAAATGTTTAATTACCTTTATTCTGAGCATTTCTTCTATTCGTAATTTTAGATCAGCTGCATTCATCGTTGAGATATCTCCAAGTGCCTCTAAAGTATGTCGCATTGGATTATTTGATAAAGTACCCGTTTCATCATACTGAAAAGTTAAAAGTATGTTTTATTAAATCATTACAATTATGCTATAGGAAATTAGTACTAATAGTTATTTTATTATACACCTTAATCTGGGCCCAAATAATTTTATTAACTTCTTTTAATTTGTATGGTGTACATTTAAGAGTATGTGTGTTGTGTATCTTGGTGGTTCTCTGTTTACACAAACTCACACAAGAGTAAAGTATACCTGAGCAAACAAAACAATCAATACATTTATTTTTACTATGATATAACCCTGGAGGCCTATGTCCAGCAGTGGACGTCGTCTGGCTAACCATAAAAGTTAGGAATATTCACTTAACCTGTGCTTACCTTGGACAAATAATAATGTGTGACAAGAGGCACAACGAATAATATTAACGACACCAGCAATATAACTCGGGATAGTTTTAGATGCCCTAACCATAGGCAAAACCGTTCGTAGAAATACATTTTGATTAAAATGATATATTCCACTAGGAGAAGCTATTTTCGAGTTGGTATCATTTTAGGCATAGTTTATTATTTAAGCACTATATATTCCTTTCTATATTATAGTACTCTGTGACTGTTTGCTACACATAATATCTACCGTTAGAAAATAAATAATTCAATTACAAACTAAATCTCGCAAATATTCTAGTGTCAAAATTTTGACAACATTGGCTACCGATGCAGTCAGTGTCAGAAGAGCTCTATGGAAGAAATAGACATTTAATAACATTGAATGGCATTCATAGATACTAGCTATAATAACTTAGCAAGTCAACATTTGCTGTAAGGTAATGATTTACTTAGACTAAAACCTAAATATAAATATTTAGGTTTTGGTTTGTAATGTGTTGGTTGGCGCAGTGTCTAAGCGATAGGATGCAGTGTTGGGAGTCGCGGATTCGATTTCCACTCATAACAAATATTTGTATGGCTTTCTGCATGGTTGTGTTCAAACATTTCCAAACACACTCACTACACAGGAGCATTTGGCTAAATCAATCAACTAAAGACCAAGAAACTAGTTTAAAGGGATTTTGAATTGTTTGGCTTGAATAACTTCCTCCATTTTTTTTAAATAAGTATCAATAACGCATCAAACATGTACGGGTACAACACCACAAAAAATGAAAAAAACCGTAATTTGGGAATGTCTTGCTATATTGCTATGCACAAATCAGTACGAAATAAATGCTATGGTGGTCTTTCAAGAATCTGAATATAATGTTATGTACACACGTATTAACATAACGTAACATTTATTTATTTTCAGGCTACTTTGCATTGGTCCATAGATAAATACCAGACAGACTAACATACACAAATATATATTTAGTTACTTTAATAATCCTACTGATCCTATTTTCCAAATTCCGTTTTATTTATTAAATAATCTTGATAAATTCCAGTTTCCCTACCTTTAGATCTTAGTAATTATTTAAACTTGACATTAGCTAAATGCACAAACCGTGCGAAACCAGGAAAAAATAAAAAATAAATATATATATATATATATTATTATAATATGTATTACACAACCATTTGCGTTCCAAATTATAACAATTTTTCTGTGTAGTAATATTTGTTATTATTATAAATTATATATAAAATAATGTTAGATAATATTATTTCAAATGTTACATTCTGAAAAAAAAGTATAAGTTTTTTTTGCTCTTTTCGTGTAAAACTTCTCATATGCTGATAACCCTATATCCCCCCTTCACTCCACCTCACCGCACAGCTGATCAAATGTCAAGAAAATGGAGTTTTGTTACGCATTTTATAATTCACATTAGAAAAAGTTTCAATATGAAATCAAATAAGAATATTTTTATAACCTGCTTGGGTTAGAATGGATAGTACCAGTCCATTTCAACCTTGGGCCACTGACGATAGTGCAAAAAATGTTAAAACTGAGAGAGAACTAGCGGATGACGCGAAACTTCATCGGGAAAATGTCAATCATCCAAAACATAGGCAAACTGCGTCTTACAATAAAGAAAGTGTCGCCGCTCCAAGCAGCGCTCCGGGATCCTCGAGCTCCACGGCGCCCGGCGGCGAGCCCGCGCGGGCCAGCGAGTCCAACATGGACTCGGGCAAAATAGCTTCCATGCAGCAGATAGTCGAGAACACCCTCAGGTAACGTCAGTCGTTCCAAACTAGATTATCAAACCCCTGCTGAGTTTTTGCGTTCACACACCCACACATATATTTTATCAGCGAATTTCGTTTGACCATGATAGTGGGCCATTGTTATCAGTAACCCAGCTGTTGAGGCAGCAATACTCCTTTCATTTGTTGACTTTCTACCAAACAGTATGGATGCATAATATGGTTGTACATTTTCATACACACAAGGAAAGGAAGCCTAATTTAGTTCCAGTTGTTTTTTTAAATATAATTTAAAATAAAATATAACCATATTACCTTCTCTGGAATCACATCCTACATCTGTAACACTACAGAAAAGTGCTCAAATATGTCTATTATTAGTCATAAATATTTACGACAATCATAAAAACTAAGCTAGTGAAAGTTTGTGTCACATTGGAATCAATTCAAACTGAAAAGTAAAATTGTTACAGTCAAGAGGGCCGACAGCGAGTGGCTCAGCTGCTCGAAGCAGTGGAAGCACTTAGCGGTGCGGAGAGACTACTTCTGTACCTGCGCTTGCCTACCGGAGTGCCACAACATGATCCCCTGAAACAACCAATCAATCCGCTGGGCTCACGGTATGCATTTACAAATCACTAATACTATCTATTGTGTCAGAGTCTCGATACATTATTCAAGAATAATAGATATAGAAGATGCATTTTTAGAAGCAACATTTTTGTAGTTCATAAAATCTTGGGCTTTTTCTAGTAAAGCAGCCAGTATGATGTGGTTTTTGTATTTAAATGGAACATAAACCTACATTATTATACTTCAATAGTATCCTTATTCTGACTCACAATTTGGTCATCACTGGATAAATCAACAATCAATTTTATTGTTTGAATATAAACATAAAATGTAATTAATTCTGATTTCTGGAAATCATGTGGATATGCAGTGTAGGCACATTATAATAAGTAAATATTTAAATAAAAACCTGTTAGAATAGTAATGAAGGCATGAACAACCATAAACAACCACACACATTATGTAACCTTGAACAATGTTTACCAAACAACCAAAAAGGTTGAACAAGCTTTAAGCTACTTTTTGTTCTTATCTTCTGTGATTAATTGTGATTAGATTTGGTAGTGTAGGGTGGTTTGTCCCACTTTTTTTTATCAGTATGGCCTATTTGGCATAGACAAAATCTGATCCATGCAGCCTCCTTGTAAGATCAAAACAAGTTTTTACAAAGTCATATTTGTAACTATGCAGTTGTTGCAGGGCTGAACTTCAGCAGACTGTAACTTGGATACAGACACACTTGGAAGTTGACCCGGATGTATCATTACCTAAACAGGATGTGTATGATGAATATATGTGAGTATCTGATTTAAATCATTTTCCTATAAGAATCCTATGTGAAAAACGTATAAAAGTATTTTTGTTTTCAAATACTGTTCAAAATTTACTGAACACTAATTTTGTTGTTATACAATGTAATCTCTCTCTCTCAATTAAATAAGAAATTGATTGAGTGTATTATGGTATTTATTAAAAAAAGGTAGACTTAGCCAATTACAGGCAATTTGAATTCAAAATAAAAAAATCTCAATTTTCTCAATCAACCTTGAACCTAAAGCTTTAGCAATAAAGTTAAAAATCTATATAAAAAAATAACAGATTGCTTGATGTGCTGGTGTCTGTACAGTACAGCCACAAGGCATAATAACTATGAAAGGACTGTAGTTGATATTGAATAGCATGTAGCTAAAAAAAAGCTACTACAGTCTACAATAACATTTCAACGAACATATTTTAATGTACATATAGGTTTAAGGAAGGCTACTTACATACCATTCAAAATGTAATGGGTACTAATTTTGTAGTTGCACAATGGAACCATATTCTCAATTAAATATAAAATTGATTTTGTACTTCATGAAATATCTTTGCAGTCTCTTGCTATGGTCAGATTGATTAAAAACAGCTAGTCTTGGACTTGATAGAATGATTTTATAATTTCCTGTTGTTGTTCAAGGCGTCAATCTTAATATAACTCCTGCACGCGCCTCCACAGGAAATCATATGAGTACTTATCCCTTGCCGACTACTTCTATGAATAAAGTATCAATAAAGTAACATTATGTTTTTTTTGACAGTGCACATTGTATGAGCAGTAATATGAAGCCTCTCTCTACGGCGGATTTCGGGAAAGTCATGAAGCAGGTGTACCCAACGGTGCGGCCGCGTCGGCTGGGAACGCGCGGAAACTCCAGGTAAATACATTTTCTTTTATGCTTTCATCCGGTGATGAATTTTATACAAACTTTCAGGACCTATTTCACCCACTTATGGGTTGGATTCTCCAAAATCCTTTCTCAGCGCAAGCCTACATCAGACTAGCTATCTCACTACAAAATTATAGCCTGATCCGTCCAGTGGTTTGAGCTAATACGTATCCGTTTTGCTGCAGAAAAACTGGAATTTGGTTAGTGGCAGGATGAGCGTAGCCCTTTATTAGATTATCATTATTATGATTAGCAAAACTAACAGTGTATCATATAAATCAATCTTAAACTTAGAGCTTAAAGCTGTCCAGTTTTGCTGTCTACCCAGTACCTATTGCAATCGCTTTCAAGGTCGATGGGTCATTCGGCCTCTATTTTTGTCATTCGCAGTGTCTACATGCGTTCATTTGTTCTTAGATTCTTAGTAAATAGATGACCTTAATAAACTCAAACTCGAAGCATATATTTTAAATAACACAATTACAGGCACTTTTGAGGTATCTAAAATAGAAATGAAGCTACAGTCCAGAAACAAGGCATAGTAATTGTGAAAGGACTGTTACTGTAGTTGACAGCATAACATGTACCTAGTTAAAATAAATGCTACAACACTATCAAATGTTATCTACACTAATATTATAAAGATGAAAGATTTGTATTTTTATGTGTGTGTATGTTTGTAATGAATAAACTCAAAAGCTACTGCGCCGATTTCAAAAATTCTTTCACCATTATTTAGTAAGCTACATTCACCCTGAGTAACATAGGCTACTTCTTATCCCTGTACTCCCACGGGAACGGGAACTACGCGGGTGAAACCGCGTGACGTCCGCTAGTATTTTATATAATATAGCTCTTTTGTAGGCAACATTTGGCTACATAAATACTGTTTGACATGAAAAATTTCTCCACTCGTTATTATCTGTCTTATCCAACAATTTAGATCGATATATTATATCGCGGTATCATGCATATCACTGACCTAAGGTACTTAAGCTCTATCCTTATCAAAATACATTTTCTAAAATCATTTTGTAAAAATGCATATTTGTAGCGTTACTCCTGGGAATCTTTACTACTAAACTGATTCATGTACTTGAAGTAGGTACTTACTAAAACGAAGGTTTGGCCAATGCAACTGGTCGAAACTAGGGCTGCCATACGTCCGAAAATGTCTATGATAATATAAAAAAATTTTGATTTATTCAACATCCAATAAAATATTTTTTAATCCCTCGCAGGACAATGAAAAAAATGCTTAAACTAACAATAAATCAAAATTATATAAAAAAGTACATGTCGTTGTAGGTATGTACATAAATTAGGGGATTAATGTTTCGTGCAAAACAAATTAAAAACCCATAAAATTGTTAAGAAAATTCGATCCAAAAACGGAAGTAATATTTCAACGGGTCAACGTAGGCAACGTAGGTAACGGGGTAACGTAGTCAACGGGTTAATAACAGTTAGTAATATGAATACTACGTAAACTAAACTGCATCATACTTGCTTTAGATACCAAGAATTTCTCTCTGTTGTATCTTTATGTTTTCATTAAGCTGGGTGTCAAAGCATTTTTATGATAATAAAAACAGTAGCAGCAGAATGATATTCAGTTACAAGTCACACAAACAAACATTCTGATTCATACACAATTACACACTGACACAAACTTAGTGTTTCCTTCTTATAGTATTTGATAAGTATATGTATGTAGGTACATACAATGATATCATGCTTACGATCGCTAATTGATTAAATAAAGTCGCAATCAGTGCTGCCGCGTTTCGACTCTCCTACATTTATGCAAGATATTAAATAATACAAAGGTATTTCTATACCTATTAAAGGACATTTTTTTAAATACTGTTACTGTTACGTGTCATCTCACTGCTGTGCAAAGGCCCACATTTTGTTTTTTTTTTAATTTTTCACCAAAAGTATGCGAAACCTCAACGAATGCTTCAATAAAAATCCATTGTAGGATTTTCAACGCTGTCAATCTCTTCGAAAAATATAGGCGTGACGATGATGAATTGGTTTTTTAATTAATGCTGTCGTATAAATGCAATCCAGTCATTGGTCTGGAAACTTTCCTTGTTATTTACCTCATACCGAAAAAGTAAATTTAAAGCAATGTACTCCAATATTATTTTATTTTCCCTAAAAACATAGCTATAAAATGACTAAGTGCCTATTGGGCACTTAGTCATTACAGACTAGGTAATTACAGAAATAAAGCTATTTAAAAAAGTCAAAATTTCCCATTCAACCTTAAACCTAATGTTTTAGCGATAAAGTTGAAAATCTGTTAAAGTATTTTGACCTGAGATTTTAGTACCTTGATGTGCTGGCCCCTGTACAGTAAAAGTAATTCTACTATCCTGCTAATATTATAAATGCGAAAGTTTGTGAGTATATATGGATGTTTGTTACTCTTTCACACAAAAACTACTGAACGGTTTCGGATGAAATTTAGCACACAGATAGTTTATAGCCTGGATTAACATGTAAGTTATATTTTTATCCTAGTAGTATGATCTCGTGGGCGAGGCCGCGGGTATAAGCTAGTATCTTGATATCTAATTCAATTCATATTTATTATTAAAATATAGGTAATCCGGTTGTGACATAGTGGGTCTAAATTAATAATGCGTTACGTAACCAATAATAACGATTACCACTTCAGTTCACTTCACACACAGACACATGTCATAGTCAAAACTGTTAATCAGTCAAAACTACTTTTGACCGGTTAAAATTATTTTATAACTCACATTTGCTTTGAACTTTATTAGGTGGCTTCTGTATTTTTCTACTCATTTCATAACAATAAGTATGTCATTGGGAAACTCATTAGGTTCTTAGGTTTTTTTCGTGACCCCTGGGATAACCTCGTGCTGTAGCTAACATCACTACCACTACATATTATGAAACAAAGTCCTCCGCCGGGTCTGTCTGTCTGCCTGTTCGCGGTAAACCCAAAAACTGATTTTCTCGATTTTCATGCTGTTTTCACCAATGGATAGAGTGGTTCTCGAGGTAGGT
Organism: Diarsia brunnea; assembly: GCA_949774965.1. Classification (NCBI taxonomy): domain Eukaryota; kingdom Metazoa; phylum Arthropoda; class Insecta; order Lepidoptera; family Noctuidae; genus Diarsia; species Diarsia brunnea. The sequence goes on from OX458998.1 coordinate 11,584,626, forward strand.
TTTAGTATATATATTTTTCGAAATTCAACCGCTATGGGAGTTAAATAGAAGATGAAAGTTTGTTGGGATATTTTTCCACATCCACGCGGGCGAAGACGCGGGCAAAAGCTAGTATTTTAATAAAGAAAACACGTTTTAACTTCAGAAGGGTTTTAACTGACACCAGTCAAAAGTAGCTTTGACCGATAAACAGTTTGAACTGTAACATATACAATAGATAGGTACAAAGTGTATAGGTTTCTGGAAAATGACTAATATCTTTACACGTGTTCCGTCAGCTTACGTCAATAGCGTCTATATTAAGGCGCATAGATCTGCAATAATCTTAACTGCATTTTAAATATGAATAGAATATGTTTTACTTCCTTAGAATTTGGGTAAACAATTTACAATCGGTTAATTCGTGTGTAAACAAACACGGGGTGAGTGCAGTCAGATTGAAATCAGACTAAAATTATAGCAACGCAGTCATCATCATCATCATTCTGTCCTTATCCCATTCTATTTGGGGTCGGCGGAACACGTTTTATTCTTCCATTGTTCCCTGTTAGAAGTCACGGTGGCATTTACTCCTTTCTCATTCATATCATTCCTCATACAATCCATCCATCTTTTCTTTGGCCTTTTCTCTCCCTCTACATCCATCACTTTTTGAGTCACATGCGTTTCACGCAATCACGTCTGCCTATACATTTGAATTGGCGGGTTAGTTAGCCAACGCTATGTATCAACTTAAATGTATTTCTCACCTTTCTACAAGTATTTTTTTTAAACAGAAGACTTTTTTTCTAAGAACATCACGCCTATAATCTCCGATGGCTTAGGCAGAGGTGTACCTAATAGTACCCCATACCCACATTTCGTCGGTTAAGTATGTTTAAGTTCCATGTACTTATTAGAAGGCGAGCAACTCAATTGCACTTTGCAAGACCCGGAAATCGAACCCCGGACCTCACGCTCAGCGGCCGCGCTTGTGACCACTAGCTAGACCAACATTGCAGTAAGAAACTCTTTTATTATAAAATTTGGCATTCGGCTTTGTTATTCACACAAAATAAGCGCTGGTGTAATTGTACAATACTGTACACATTTTCACATTTTCCTGTTATATAATCACTGAGTTTGAGTTTATAAACTTATGTAAATAATACCAACTAATTAATTATTAAACACTAGATTTGGCCGCGGCTTCGCTCGCGTTGTGATCGAAACTAATCCTACAGGAACGTTGTAAATATTATAGCCTATGCCACACACAGGGCTAATGTAACTTCGCATTAGTGAAAGAATTTTCGGAATCGAATAAGTAAAACCTAAGATTACCCCTACATCCAAACTTAAAATCATTACCTGTTCATAATATTAGTAGCGATAACATATCATAACATCACACTTGTAATGCCCGAAAGGTTAGGTAGATGGGTAACCCTTAGTACACCCACATTTCACCAGTCATGTCTAAGTCCCATGAAATAGGAGACGGGCCTATTGCCATCAATCAGGCACGAATCCAGACTCCGTGGTTTTTTTTTGGGGGGTGGAAAATCATCAAATAACCCCTCCCGCTCTTGGGCAGAGCGAAAGGGAGTGTCAGACTTCTACTGACTAAAAACCACCCATGTTCCTTCTTCGCCCTTCATGTCCAGGCCTCGGTATCCCTTGCGGACAACCCGCAGCCTCGACAGGACTTTCCCCGACCTGAGAATCGAATCCAGACTGTATGCACAACAATCGGACTTGCGACCACTGGACCATCGAGGCAGTCAGAAGGCACTCGAGGCTATTAGTTGAAATATACATTTTTAACCGACTTCCAAAAAGGAGGAGTTTCTCTATTCATGTGTATGTATTTTTTTTGGGTTTCCCTTGTTTGACCGAAAGGAATTTGACGAATTTTCACTTCCCAAAAAATCTATTTACAATAAATTGTAACCGCAAACCTAATGTTAGGGAAATGAACGTACTATAACTTGTTTACCAACTAGTACTTTTAACATTTTTTATTTAGTCGAATATTTCAGTTGGAATAACAATTTTTACGCAAAATCAAATAAGCCAAATATTTAGTACCTACCTATCCTCAGTTTTCAATTCACCCTTTACTATTCAGTCAAATGCAATATTTTTTTAAATAAGTAATTATCCTATTATAAACAATCTCTTTTTTCTATTAATGCAAGTCGTTACTGGCGTAGGAGGTCACAGTTTTAACCTAACCTAACCATTTTTTTTAATAATAAACCTACTCTATTTTTTGTCTTAAAAAATCATTTCACCAAACGTTTATTGTCTAAAGATTGTTTGCTGTAATAAATCATTTGATTAAAAGACCAAATGCCATAATGACATTATACTTGGTAAGATTTTTCCAAATAAAAATATGCGTACTAAAATCATTCGAAATATTGCAATGGTATAAAAAAGGTTGCTAAAATTTGTTTGGGTAATGAAATTTTGTCAAAATCTTTTTGGCAAAACGGCAGGATCCCATTTTTTTTATTTATCGAATTCAGTAAGACCAGTGAAAACGGCTGTCAAATAAATCCCATGCGTGTTTTCACTTCAGATAAGCTACTCCGGCAACTTATATTACGTTATACAATAGCCGCTTACACCTATTCCGTTATCAATTTCTCCTAGGATCTACCAGATATGACTGATATGAGATAACAAAGCGGGCATTCCATGTTACTAAATATAATTTAGATTTAAGGCCGTTGCAATGGTCAAATCCCAAAAACGACGTATGTTTAAAGAAATTTGTTGAGGAATCCTTCCGTACGATTTCCATATAAAAAATATATGTTATACTTAAAGTCATCACAAATAATTCGTATTGTTTAAAATTTTAATAAACCTTCACATTATTTAATAAAAAATCGTAGTATGTCTTAACCTAAATCGAATTTTGTCTCTGTAACGGCTGAATAGTTCGGTATGAATTTTATACCCAAAAATACGCAGTGATGTATTTAACAATCGGTATTGTTTATTTTCTCTGATTTGTAATAAAATTTTAAAATAATAAATTAAATCCCGACATTTTGAGGCAAATGCGGCGCAAGACCCGTCGCGCATACTTGGAACGCGCTGCGCCAGTGTCTCGATGACTGTTGTCACGGGTGGACTGCACGCATGTCATTACTTCACAAATAAAATTCAAAAGTTCACGTTTTTAATGTTTTCTGAATTAAAACATATTGTAAATTGTATAGTTATCAATATTTCGTAAAATAAGAACAGAAAATAAGTTTGTAAATATATTTAAAGTAGTTTGTAATTTCGTTTTGTTGTTTGCACCTATCATAGACTAAGCTGACTATGCCTAATAAACGTAAAGTGACGCGTGGCCGAGCTCTCCAAAACTATTGGTAAATTATCTACGTTTCTTAGTAGATATTTTGGTATATAGATATATCTATGATATTATTTTAATTTTGGACTGCCTCGTTGGTCTAGTGGTCGTAAGCACGATGCCGGTCCTGGGTTCGATTCCCGGGTCGGGCAAAGGTTTATTGGGTTTTTCCATCAGGATATTATATATAAGTAACAGCCACGGAGTCTGGATTTGTGCCCGGTCGATAGCAATAGGCTCGCCCCTATTATATGGGACTTAAAGATAACTGGCGAAATGTGGGTGTACTATTAGGTACACCTCTGCCTAACCCTTCGGGGATTACAGGCGTGATGTTATGTTATCTAACTATTTTGTCTTGAGATTTTCGTTTGATGGAAGATGGAGATCTAGATGACTGATGATGTCTCGTACCTAATGATAGTCTCTCATACTACATGATACATTTTGAAGGTCTGATGAAGACCAGGTAACTGCTTATCGGTTCTCAGTCACGGAAATAGTCAGAATGCTCCAACTTTCAGCTTTTATCTCATTGAGCACGGATGCTACTACATGATACATTTTGAAGGTCTGATGATGATCAGCTAAGTGCTTATCGGTTCTCAGTGACGGATGTAGTTAGAATGACCTAGCTTTCAGATTTTATCTTATTGAGCACGGATGCTACTACATGATACATTTTGAAGGTCTGATGATGACCAGCTAAGTGCTAATTGGTTCTCATTGACGGATATAGCTAGAATGACCTAGCTTTCAAATTTTATCGATCTGAGCACGGATGCTACTACATGATACATTTTGAAGGTCTGGAGATGATCAGCTAAGTGCTTATCGGTTCTCAGTGACGGATACAGTTATGATGCTACAGCTTTCTGCTTTTATCTTATTAAGCACGGATGCTACTACATGATACATTTTGAAGGTCTGATGATGACCAGCTAAGTGCTAATTGGTTCTCAGTGATGGATATAGCTAGAATGACCTAGCTTTCAAATTTTATCGATCTGAGCACGGATGCTACTACATGATACATTTTGAAGGTCTGATGATGACCAGCTAAGTGCTAATTGGTTCTCAGTGATGGATATAGCTAGAATGACCTAGCTTTCAAATTTTATCGATCTGAGCACGGATGCTACTACATGATACATTTTGAAGGTCTGATGATGACCAGCTAAGTGCTAATTGGTTCTCAGTGACGGATATAGCTAGAATGACCTAGCTTTAAAATTTTATCGATCTGAGCTCGGATGCTACTACATGATACATTTTGAAGGTCTGATGATGATCAGCTAAGTGCTTATCGGTTCTCAGTGACGGATGTAGTTAGAATGACTTAGTTTTCAGATTTTATCTTATTGAGCACGGATGCTACTACATGATACATTTTGAAGGTCTGACAATGATCAGCTAAGTGCTTATCGGTTCTCAGTGACGGATGTAGATAGAATGACTTAGCTTTCAGATTTTATCTTATTGAGCACGGATGCTACTACATGATTCATTTTGAAGGTGTGATGATGATCAGCCAAGTGCTTATCGGTTCTCTCTCAGTGACGGATGTAGTTAGAATGACCTAGCTTTCAGATTTTATCTTATTGAGCACGAATGCTACTACATAATACATTCTGAAGGTCTGATGATGACCAGCTAAGTGCTAATTGGTTCTCAGTGACGGATATAGCTAGAATGATCTAGCTTTCAAATTTTATCGATCTGAGCACGGATGCTACTACATGATACATTTTGAAGGTCTGATGATGATCAGCTAAGTGCTTATCGGTTCTCAGTGACAGATACAGTTATGATGCTACAGCTTTCTGCTTTTATCTTATTGAGCACGGATGCTACTACATGATACATTTTGAAGGTCTGATGATGACCAGCTAAGTGCTAATTGGTTCTCAGTGATGGATATAACTAGAATGACCTAGCTTTCAAATTTTATCGATCTGAGCACGGATGAAATGAAATGAAATGAATTTATTTGCCAGAATAATAGGTACATACATAATAAGACGGTAAAATAATTTTAGTCTCACTATATTCGACTCATCAGTCGTGCAAATGTTTCTGGTAGATGCTACTACATGATACATTTTGAAGGTCTGATGATGACCAGCTAAGTGCTTATCGGTTCACAGTGACGGATATAGCTAGAATGACCACCATCAGGTAAATGGCACCATCAGTCTCCAAGGCCTCTTCGAGCTCTTTCAAATGAGTCCACAAACGACGGTTCTACTCAGTGCCGTCAATGAGATCCTATACCCACCTTCGGAGTCTACCATCAGGTAGCTGGTATCATCAGTCTCCAAGGCCCCTCGAGCTCTTTCAAATGAGTCCAAACACGATGGTTCCACTCAGTGCCGTCAATGAGATCCTATACCCACCTTCGGAGTTTACCATCAGGTACGAGACATCATCAGTCATCCAGATCTTCATCTTCCATCAAACGAAATTCTCAAGACAAAATAATTAAAAGCGATAAAACAATTAACACCATTAAAATAATAACATACATTACATAACATCACGCCTGTAATCCCCGAAGGGTTAGGCAGAGGTGTACCTAATAGTAGGCGTGATGTTATGTTATGTATCTTATTATTTTAATGGTGTTGAGACCTCGAGGACGCCTTGGAGACTGATAATGTAATTTACCTGATGGTGGACTCAAAAGGTAAGTAAAGGATCTCATTGACGGCACTGCGTAGAATCATCGTGTTTGGACTCATTTGAAAGAGCTCGAGGAGGCCTTAGAGACTGATGATGCCATTTACTTGACGGTGGACTTCGAAGGTGGGTACAGGATCTCATTGACAGCGCTGCGTAGAACCATCGTGTTTGGACTCATTTGAAAGAGCTCGAGGAGGCCTTGGAGACTGATGGTGCCATTTACCTGATGGTGGTCATTCTAGCTATATCCGTCACTGTGAACCGATAAGCACTTAGCTGGTCATCATCAGACCTTCAAAATGTATCATGTAGTAGCATCCGTGCTCAGATCGATAAAATTTGAAAGCTAGGTCATTCTAGTTATATCCATCACTGAGAACCAATTAGCACTTAGCTGGTCATCATCAGACCTTCAAAATGTATCATGTAGTAGCATCCGTGCTCAATAAGATAAAAGCAGAAAGCTGTAGCATCATAACTGTATCCGTCACTGAGAACCGATAAGCACTTAGCTGATCATCATCAGACCTTCAAAATGTATCATGTAGTAGCATCCGTGCTCAGATCGATAAAATTTGAAAGCTAGGTCATTCTAGCTATATCCGTCACTGAGAACCAATTACCACTTAGCTGGTCATCATCAGACCTTCAAATTGTATCATGTAGTAGCATCCGTGCTCAATAAGATAAAAGCAGAAAGCTGTAGCATCATAACTGTATCCGTCACTGAGAACCGATAAGCACTTAGCTGGTCATCATCAGACCTTCAGAATGTATTTTGTAGTAGCATCCGTGCTCAGATCGATAAAATTTTAAAGCTAGGTCAATTAGGTCATGCTAACTACGTTCGTCACTGAGAACCGATAAGCACTTAGCTGGTTATCATCAGACCTTCAAAATGTAGTAGCATCCGTGCTACAAAAACGACTACAATTGTTTTTTGCTACAATTGTTTTATCGCTAAAAGCGATAAAACAATTAAAATCATTAAAATAATAACATACATAACATCACGCCTACTATTAGGTACACCTCTGCCTAACCCTTTGGGGATTACAGGCGCGATGTTATGTAATGTATGTTATTGTTTTAATGGTGTTAATTGTTTTATCGTTTTAATTATTTTGTCTTGAGAATTTCGTTTGATGGAAGATGGAGATCTGGATTACTGATGATGTCTCGTACCTAATGGTGGACTCCGAAGGTAGGTATAGGATCTCATTGACGGCACTGAGTAGAACCATCGTGTTTGGACTCATTTGAAAGAGCTCGAGGAGGCCTTGGAGACTGATGATACTAGCTACCTGATGGTAGACTCCGAAGGTAAGTATAGGATCTCATTGATGGCACCACGTAGAACCGTCGTGTGTGGACTCATTTGAAAGAGCTCGAAGAGGCCTTGGATACTGATGGTGCCATTTACCTGATGGTGATCATTCTAGCTATATCCGTCACTGTGAACCGATAAGCACTTAGCTGGTCATCATCAGACCTTCAAAATGTATCATGTAGTAGCATCCGTGCTCAATAAGATAAAATCTGAAAGCTAGGTCATTCTAGCTATATCCGTCACTGAGAACCAATTAGCATTTAGCTGGTCATCATCAGACCTTCAAAATGTATTATGTAGTAGCATCCGTGCTCAGACAGATAAAATTTGAAAGCTAGGTTATTCTAACTACATCCGTCACTGAGAACCGATAAGCACTTAGCTGGTCATCATGAGACCTTCAAAATGTATCATGTAGTAGCATCCGTGCTCAATAAGATAAAAGCTGACAGCTGGAGCATTCTAAGTATATCTGTCACTGAGAACCGATAATCACTTAGCTGGTCATCATCAGACCTTCATAATGTATCATGTAGTAGAATACGCGCTCAGATAGATAAAATTTGAAAGCTAGGTCATTCTAACTACATCCGTCACTGAGAACCGATAAGCACTTAGCTGGTCATCATCAGACCTTCAAAATGTATTAAGTAGTAGCATCCGTGCTCAGACAGATAAAATTTGAAAGCTAGGTCATTCTAACTACATCCGTCACTGAGAACCGATAAGCAGTTACCTGGTCTTTATCAGACCTTAAGAATGTATCGTAGGAGTACCTGTGCTCAGGGAAATAACTAATGAAAGCTAGGTTATTACTTCATTAGTCAAAGTGTATAATTTATAATTAAATATTTTATTCATACATTGTACTCCAAGAGAAACAAAATATGTTAGGCAAATACGATGACCACTCTGCGACACGTTTCTGTTCTTTGGTACGTTTTTCTGTAGTACAGTCGTTTGCCGGTAGGGGCCGAAAAATAAACAAAAGCCAGTACAGAGGTCAAATCGTCAAAGTCATCCACTGCTGTGTTCCCCTTAATCACTAGATTGCTGGCCCAGTAGTGGCGGCCCCGACTTGCGAACAGTAAGTCGTGGGTTCGAATTTTCGCAGGTGTATTACTTTGTGTAATTAATTTCATCACCACTGCTCTCAAACCGGTGAAGGAAAACATCGTGAGGAAACTGGCATGTCTAAAAACCGAAAAATTCGAAACATGTGGAATCTACCAAACCGCACTGGGCCCGCGTGGTGGATTATAGCCCATCCCTCTCCTAGAGAGGAGGCCTGAGTCCCTGCAGTGGGAACATTACAGGCTGATGATGACTAGATTACTGGACCCATTGGCGGTTGTGTTGTGGTTTCTTTCTTAGCACAACGAACGAGCAAAGAAGCCATTAACTTTTATATAAACAAAACATTGATTCGCACGGTGTCCAATCAAGCTACACATAACCAGTTTATGAGGATCTCTCATTGCACGGGAAAATCTATACAAAGCGTGACCATGTTCTACTGGAATTGATAACTTAATGTGTCTCCGTATGCTCGTATAATCTACTTGTATGTACTATAAAAAATCTCAAATTCATTTTATTCACTCTCTGACTAGGCATAAAGCTTAAACAGCAATTTTTCACATAAGTTAATTAACGAAATTATTCGTATAAATGGGCTGAAAATTGTATGGATAATCTTCATTTTTATCGATGGTAAATCCCTTAAGAGTTCACGGTTAGTTTTTAATAAACCACCAACTTTATACCCGCTAAACTAGGCTAGGTATGATGAGGCAAAAAAATAAAAAACTGCAAACTAAATAATAATTATTATTTATCATTTGTTTGACAGCTAGCCAACGTGAGTCTAGTTATAAAACATTACGTAAAATAACGTGTGACAATAAAATTAATAACGAGATAACCCTTACAGCAGAGCACATTGATCATTAATAATTATGTTTTACATATTATTATTATGTTTTCGATTTAGAAATAAGCAAGCATCATCAGATTTATTTTACTTAGTATAAAAAACTCTTAGTTCCAACGTGGGCCAGAGACTTTATGTTCTGTTCTGAGGTTGATTCGTGGAAAGGGAAGTGTTATTGGAACTTTCATCAGGAATTATTCAGTACCAGCTCGAACTATGGATCTGATCAGTGCCCAATGCGATGCAATAATCTTACCTCCATGGCATAATTACATGGCATGGCGAATTGGAGTGTATGTAGTATCATTATTGGGCTGGGGTCCGCAACTCAGCTTATTTTGCATACGGGTCCACCCCAGCTCCCCGAGAAATTAAAGTAAATCCTTGGCGTTAGTGGCGATCTCGCGGAACATTCCATTGCTATTATTAAGGGGATCGCAGCACTAGATGACTTTGACGATTTGACCTCTGTACTGGCTTTTGTTTATTTTTCGGCCCCTACCGGCAAACGACTGTACTACAGAAAAACGTACCAAAGAACAGAAATGTGTCGCAGAGCGGTCATCGTATTTGCCTATATTTTGTATCTCTTGGAGTACCGACATCATAATGTATGAATAAAATATTTAATAATAAATTATACACTTTGACTAATGATGTAATAACCTAGCTTTCATTATTTTATTTATTAGTTATTTCACTGAGCACGGGTACTCCTACTACGATATATTCTTAAGGTCTGATAAAGACCAGATAACTGCTTATCGCTTCTCAGTCACGGAAATAGTCAGAATGCTCCAGCTTTCAGCTAACTGAGCACGAATGCTACTACATGATACATTTTGAAGGTCTGACGATGACCACCTAAGTGCTTATCGGTTCTCAGTGACTGATGTAGTTAGAATGACCTAGCTTTCAAATTTTATCTGTCTGAGCACGAATGCTACTACATGATACATTTTGAAGGTCTGATGATGACCAGCTAAGTGCTAATTGGTTCTCAGTGACGGATATAGCTAGAATGACCTAGCTTTCAAATTTTATCGATCTGAGCACGGATGCTACTACATGATACATTTTGAAGGTCTGATGATGATCAGCTAAGTGCTTATCGGTTCTCAGTGACGGATGTAGTTAGAATGACCTAGCTTTCAGATTTTATCTTATTGAGCACGGATGCTACTACATGATACATTTTGAAGGTCTGATGATGACCAGCTAAGTGCTAATTGGTTCTCAGTGACGGATATAGCTAGAATGACCTAGCTTTCAAATTTTATCGATCTGAGCACGGATGCTACTACATGATACATTTTGAAGGTCTGATGATGATCAGCTAAGTGCTTATCGGTTCTCAGTGACGGATGTAGTTAGAATGACCTAGCTTTCAGATTTTATCTTATTGAGCACGGATGCTACTACATGATACATTTTGAAGGTCTGATGATAACCAGCTAAGTGCTTATCAGTTCTCAGTGACGGAACGTAGTTAGCATGGCCTAACTTTAAAATTTTATCGATCTGAGCACGGATGCTACTACATAATACATTCTAAAGGTCTGATGATGACCCGCTAAGTGCTAATTGGTTCTCAGTGACGGATATAGCTAGAATGACCTAGCTTTCAAATTTTATCAATTTGAGCACGGATGCTACTACATGATACACTTTGAAGGTCTGATGATGACCAGCTAAGTGCTTATCGGTTCTCACTGACGGATACAGTTATGATGCTACAGCTTTCTGCTTTTATCTTATTGAGCACGGATGCTACTACATGATACATTTTGAAGGTCTGATGATGACCAGCTAAGTGCTAATTGGTTCTCAGTGACGGATATAGCTAGAATGACCTAGCTTTAAAATTTTATCGATCTGAGCACGGATGCTACTACATGATACATTTTGAAGGTCTGATGATGACCAGCTAAGTGCTTATCGGTTCACAGTGACGGATATAGCTAGAATGACCACCATCAGGTAAATGGCACCATCAGTCTCCAAGGCCTCCTCGAGCTCTTTTAAATGAGTCCAAACACGATGGTTCTACGCAGCGCTGTCAATGAGATCCTGTACCCACCTTCGAAGTCCACCATCAAGTAAATGGCATCATTAGTCTCTAAGGCCTCCTCGAGCTCTTTCAAATGAGTCCAAACACGACGATTCTACGCAGTGCCGTCAATGAGATCCTTTACTTACCTTTGGAGTCCACCATCAGGTAAATGACATTATCAGTCTCCAAGGCGTCCTCGGGGTCTCAACACCATTAAAATAATAAGATACATAACATCACGCCTACTATTAGGTACACCTCTGTCTAACCCTTCGGGGATTACAGGCGTGATGTTATGCATTGTATGTTATTATTTTAATGGTGTTAATTGTTTTATCGCTTTTAATTATTTTGTCTTGAGAATTTCGTTTGATGGAAGATGAAGATCTGGATGACTGATGATGTCTCGTACCTGATGGTGGACTCCGAAGGTTGGTATAGGATCTCATTGACGGCACTGAGTAGAACCATCGTGTTTGGACTCATTTGAAAGAGGCGAAGGGGCCTTGGAGACTGATGATACCAGCTACCTGATGGTAGACTCCGAAGGTAAGTATAGGATCTCATTGATGACACCACGTAGAACCGCCGTGTGTGGACTCATTTGAAAGAGCTCGAAGAGGCCTTGGAGACTGATGGTGCCATTTACCTGATGGTGGTCATTCTAGCTATATCCGTCACTGTAAACCGATAAGCACTTAGCTGGTCATCATCAGACCTTCAAAATGTATCATGTAGTAGCATTCGTGCTCAATAAAATAAAATCTGAAAGCTAGGTCATTCTAACTACATCCGTCACTGAGAACCGATAAGCACTTAGCTGATCATCATCAGACCTTCAAAATGTATCATGTAGTAGCATCCGTGCTTATTAAGATAAAATCTGAAAGCTAAGTCATTCTAACTACATCCGTCACTGAGAACCGATTAGCACTTAGCTGATCATCATCAGGCCTTCAAAATGTATCATGTAGTAGCATCCGTGCTCACATCGATAAAATTTTAAAGCTAGGTCACTATATCCGTCACTGAGAACTAATTAGCACTTATCTGGTCATCATCAGACCTTCAAAATGTATCATGTAGTAGCATCCGTGCTCAATAAGATAAAAACAGAAAGCTGTAGCTTCATAACTGTATCCGTCAGTGAGAACCGATAAGCACTTAGCTGATCATCATCAGACCTTCAGAATGTATCATGTAGTAGCATCCGTGCTCGGATCGATAAAATTTGAAAGCTAGGTCATTCTAGCTATATCCGTCACTGAGAACCAATTAGCACTTAGCTGGTCATCATCAGACCTTCAGAATGTATTATGTAGTAGCATCCGTGCTCAGATCGATAAAAATTTAAAGCTAGGTCATGCTAACTACATCCGTCACTGAGAACCGATAAGCACTTAGCTGGTTATCATCAGACCTTCAAAATGTATCATGTAGTAGCATCCGTGCTACAAGAACGACTACAATTGTTTTTTGCTACAATTGTTTTATCGCTAAAAGCGATAAAATAAATTAAAATCATTAAAATAATAACATACATAACATCACGCCTACTATTAGGTACACCTCTGCCTAACCCCTTGGGGATTACAGGCGCGATGTTATGTAATGTATGTTATTATTTTAATGGTGTTAATTGTTTTATCGTTTTAATTGGCAACACAATTTGCGCAGTGGCTGAGCAATTGGACTGCTGCGCTGTGTGTCGCGGGTTCGATCCCCGCACGGAACAAATATTTGTATGATCTACAGATAATTGTTTCGGGTTTGGGTGTTTGGTTGTGTATGTGAGTTTAAATGTTTGTGAACGCACCCACGATACAGGAGAAATTCCTAGTGTGGGGCAACGTTTAAAAAAAAAAAAAAACAATTATTTTTAACCGACTTCAAAAAAGGAGGAGGTTATATGTTCGTGTGTATGTTTTTTTTTTTTTTTTTTTTTTTTTTATGTATGTTACCTGATTTCTCCTCCATTTGTGAACCGATTCTCAAAATTCTTTTTTTATTTGAAAGAGTATACTCCTGAGGTGGTCCCATTTAAATTTGGTGAAGATCTGATCCTGATCTTCGGAGATATACAATAGAACTCTTCAAAATTAGACGGCAAATCTGTCGTGATTGCTGCAATCGCTTGGATGTTTATTGTTTACGCAACATCTTAACTTACCATCACGCCTGTATGCTCTGACGGGGTACGCAGATGTGTACAGGACGCCCAGATTTCGAGAGTTAGGTATGTTAAGTTCCATTTTATTGCGGATAAGCCTATTACCGTGACATGTATTGTCAACAACGTAAAATTTTAATGAATGTCAAATATTTGTAAAGGATATTACAACTAAAAATGGAAAAATAAAAAAACTTTTTTGCAAAAAATAAAACCGACTTCAAAAACACAAAAAAGTGAAAAATAACTTTAGCTTCTGAAGTCGGTGACAAAAAAACTGAATAAAACAAACAAAAGTCACCGACTTCAGAAGCTAAAGTTATTTTTCACTTTTATGTGTTTTTGAAGTCGGTTTTATTTTTTGCAAAAAAGTTTTGTCTTGAGAATTTCGTTTGATGCAAGATGAAGATCTGGATGACTGATGATGTCTCGTACCTGATGGTGGACTCCGAAGGTGGGTATAGGATCTCATTGATGGCACCACGTAGAACCGTCGTGTGTGGACTCATTCGAAAGAGCTCGAAGAGGCCTTGGAGACTGATGGTGCCATTTACCTGATGGTGGTCATTCTAGCTATATCCGTCACTGTGAACCGATAAGCACTTAGCTGGTCATCATCAGACCTTCAAAATGTATCATGTAGTAGCATCCGTGCTCAATAAGATAAAATCTGAAAGCTAGGTCATTCTAACTACATCCGTCACTGAGAACCGATAAGCACTTAGCTGATCATCATCAGACCTTCAAAATGTATTATGTAGTAGCATCCGTGCTCAATGAGATAAAAGCTGAAAGTTGGAGCATTCTGACTATTTCCGTGACTGAGAACCGCTAAGCAGTTACCTGGTCTTCATCAGACCTTCAAAATGTATCATGTAGTATGAGAGTCCATCATTAGGTACGAGACATCATCAGTCATCTAGATCTCCATCTTCCATCAAACGAAAATCTCAAGACAAAATGGTTAGATAACATAACATCACGCCTGTAATCCCCGAAGGGTTAGGCAGAGGTGTACCTAATAGTACACCCACATTTCGCCAGTTATGTTTAAGTCCCATAAAATAGGGGCGAGCCTATTGCCATCAACCGGGCACAAATACAGACTCCGTGGCTGTTACTTATAATTTCCTGATGGAAAAACCCAATAACACTTTGCCCGACCCGGGAATCGAACCCAGGACCTCATGCTCAGCATCGTGCTTACGACCACTAGACCAACGAGGCAGTCCAAAATCAAAATAATATCATACATATTCTATATACCAAAATATCTACTAAGAAACGTAAGTAATTTACCAACAGTTTTGGAGAGCTCGGCCACGCGTCACTTTACGTTTATTAGGCATAGTCAGCTTAGTCTATGATAGGTGCAAACAACAAAATGAAATTACAAACTACTTTAAATATATTTACAAACTTATTTTCTGTTCTTATTTTACGAAATATTGATAACTATACAATTTACAATATGTTTTAATTCAGAAAACATTAAAAACGTGAACTTTTGAATTTTATTTGTGAAGTAATGACATGCGTGCAGTCCACCCGTGACAACAGTCATCGAGACACTGGCGCAGCGCGTTCCAAGTATGCGCGACGGGTCTTGCGCCGCATTTGCCTCAAAATGTCGGGAATTAATTTATTATTTCAAAATTTTATTACAAATCAGAGAAAATAAACAATACGGATTGATAAATACATCACTACGTATTTTTGGGTATAAAATTCATACCGAACTATTCAGCCGTTTCAGAGACAAAATTCGATTTAGGTTAAGACATACTACGATTTTTTATTAAATAATGTGAAGGTTTATTAAAATTTTAAACAATATGAATTATTTGTGATGACTTTAAGTATAACATATATTTTTTATATGGAAATCGTACGGAAGGATTCCTCAACAAATTTCTTTAAACATACGTCGTTTTTGGGATTTTAGCGACGCAACGGCCTTAAAGACAGCCCGCAAAATGTGGGTGTAGGTAGGTACAGCTAACAACTCAGCTTACCCTTTGGCGTTTTGATGATTACAAAGTCTCTCAATGTAGCAATAATGTACGTTTAATTTATCTCCGTCCGATATGTTGCATTCGTTGTGCGACCAACACAATTGGCAAGTTTATCATTACAAGCAGATCTTATTGTAAAGTATCAGTGACGTAAACTAAATGAGATATACTCTGATAAAACAATTGCTTCGAGTCATTGCTTTTAAATATTATTATTTAACATTGATAACCACATGTTTGGGTCGGCCGTGACGCGGTACAGTCGGGCGGCAAAATCAAATCAAATAAGTATATTGGTGGACTAACGTTCGCGAAAAAGTCCCTTGAATTTGCCGACTGCCGAGTCCACCCGAAAATGATTCATCGGTGGTAGATGCTAAACTAGGGTTCCCAGATATGTCTTTTTGTTTGAAAGAAATTCTAGATTATTGACTGGATTTAGTAACTTTGTTTCATTACTTACAAAAAAAAACCCATTTCGGGGTTTTATGCTAAACGGAGTTTGCCGATCGGCACGAACCGAATACAGCAATTGATTCGGGTCGGCATGAACACCAATCTAACAAATACCGTCGTGTGTGTAGTACTCTTTACTGTATACTATTACAATCACGGTGCGGTTCCGCTAGCTAGCTAGACGGGAATGTCTCACACATAAATATTTATAAGTAAATTACATTACAATGTAAAAAAATATATAGGTATTTATAGCGCCAGTATTTTCTTGAATTAAGTTCAAGGTCTAGGTGTAATATTGTTTATAGAAGCGAACATTTGTGTACTTATTTACTAGACCGTTTGTATGCTCTACAAAGTAGGTAAAGCCAATGACCCCATCTAATATCGGTACATGACGTCGACCGTTGAAGCATAATTATTAACACATGTTTACTACTGACACGTGGACGGGTGGAATACAAGCTGAGTACGAGTTTTACAATCAAACACTGATTATTTTTTATTAAACGGATCAAAAGAATTGAATGATCTAATTAAAGACGTAGCAAAAATCATTCTTCATTCACGGTTTTTCGTTTGATACCGGATGTTATGAAAAATTATGTAATATTTAAATTTATTTTTAATGAATAGAAGGGGTGATAATATGATAATCGAACGATAAATCATCCAATCCTTTTAGTTTATTTTTAGAAAACAGTTGATCAAAACTCGAATTATAAATTGTTAAATCCCCTATTAAATGGGAACATCCTAAAGATGCATCTATGTACACATCGTAATTAATATGTACATAAGTGCATTATACCTATATATTATATGCATACACGATACACGTGTCACCCATTACGAGATACGTAATGATTTTAAATCAACATTCAACTACAATACATGAAAAAAATAAACGTTCCTACTTGATGACCATGATTGATGAGGAAAGTCCATTTGGAAATCTCAATATAACATTATCACGCGCTTATCCACCGAAGAGGTAATTAGGTAAAGCTGTGCTTGCCTAGGTCGGTCTATGGATGGGTGACCACCCGACATAACGAGTTTCCTCCGTGCCTCGGAAAGCACGTTAAGGTCCCGGCTGCCATATATAGAGCTTTGGCAGTCGTTACAGGTAGTCAGTGACCTGAAATTCTGACGTCCAGTCTTACCAAAGAGTATCGTATTACCTAGTATTAACTGGGTTGTGGAGGTCAGATAGGCAGTCGCTCCATGTAGAATACTGGTAGTCAGCTGCATCCGGTTAGACGACGCCGACCCCAACATAGTTGGGAAAAGGCTAGGCAGATGATGATGTAGGTAATAGAGAGAGAGCCTATTCCTATCAATCAAACAACTGGCTATTGCAATCAAATGGGCATGGATCTTGACTGCTAGGAAATAAAATTCTAGGGAATCAACACTTCAAACTCAAAGACATTCCTCTGTGAAAAGAAAGCAACTTTTCTTTTTATTATAGTAGGTTTGCGTATGATGCGGCCTAGGGTGGAGCAGCTTGCCTAGAAGAAACCGTTTCAATTGTCAATAATATGCAAGGTAACCTTGTAACTAAACTATCGATTTCTTTTTATCTAGATATTGTTACGCGGGACTAAGGAAAAAGATCAAACTAGAAGTGCCACAGTTACCTGATTTGGGTGAATCATCCAAGGTATGTTTATTAAAGTCATCATCATCTTCATTTCAGCCGAAAGACGTCCACTGCTGGATATACGCCTCCCCCAAGTGTCTCCACATTGACCGGTCCCGTGCGTGCGTCTTGCATCCAGCGGCTCCCCTGAAAACTTTACCAGGTCATCGCAATCGGTCCACCTAGTGAGAGGCCTTCTAAAGCCGGTTCCGGTTCGCGGTCGTCATTCCAGAACGTTTAGGCCCGATCGGCCATCCGTTCTGCGAGCAATATGACATGCCTTTTTTATTTTTGGTGGGTGGGCAATCATCAAAGGACTCCTCCCGCTCTGAGCACAGCGGTAGGGAGTGTCAGACTTCTACTGACTAAAAACCACCCCTTCTTAGCCCTTTGTGTCGAGGCCGCGGTATCTCATTCGTACAACCCGCAGCATGTGACCTGCCCTTAGTTTGGCAATTCTTCGGGCTACGTTTTTGAAAGTATTGCTAACCAATTTATTAATAGGTTGGTTTTAAAACTTTTTAATTGGTACTAATTTGAAATTTATCATCTACTAAATTGAGTTTGTTGTTTCAAAACTTGACTAGTTTAGGTTCTGCATTAAATTTTTAGGTTATTCACCTCTTTTACGAAATTTTATTATGTTCTTACAGGAACCAACTGGGGCATCGAGAGAAACCGAGAGGATAGTTTGTGATTGGGCCGAAACAAAATTGGGTATGTAACATTATGTTCGTGTTGTGTTTATGTATTATTTTATGTTTGTTTGTGTAACGATGGGGCACTTAATACGGTGTTCTGGCTGTCTTGTTATTTGCACATCACCGGAGCTGATGGACGCTATTGAAAGGGCCAAACTGGGTTCAGTCACTTTGAATCATGCTCGACGCTAAGAAGAAAATCTACTTTGGCTTAAAAAATCATCATGTCTTATTTTATCCTCAGCTTAATTGCCTACTATAAAGAGACGCGGGCAAAAGCTACTAGTTTTGATCGATCGATAATATGATCGTTTGTCAGAATAGTCAAGCAATTCTCGACACGACAGACACTTACCAAGATATCAAACAAATGTTATGAGCCTGACGTGTCGCACAGTCGTACTGCAGGGCAAAGGCCTCCCTTCCCTATTTCCACTTAACTCTGTCTATGGCTGTTTGGGCCAATCCTTCTGAAAAGAGTCCAGCTCGCCACGCCATCTCCTTCTGAGCCTACAGGGTCGCCTGGTTCCGTTGTTTGAATCCAATGTCTGAAGCCACTGAATTAAATAAAATACTAAAATCCCTACGTTGTTGCAGGAGTGAAATTCTCGAGCATATGGGAGCTGTCCCGGCACCTGCTGTCCACGAGCACGCAGCACACCGCGCCGGGACCTGCCAGTGCGTCGCCGCCGCCTCTTGCGCAGACACACGGTACGTACAATACATTTTAGTAGTATCTAGCCTTCTTCAAAGTAGTGGCAACCGCACAAGAAATTTTAGATTTTGAATCTTTGTTTATTTCCATGTTTATCTTTGTGACGTTTTAGTGCTCTAGACAAATACTTCAGGAATTTTAATTTAAAAAATCTAATAGGTACATAAAACAGTTTCGTGACTGCCTGCCACTTAAAGTATACCGTAATCCACGAATAGAAATTTTGAAAATATGTGCCTAATAAAAAGGCAGCAAGGATTTTTGATACGGCTATTCTTCATTCATAGTAGGATATGGTAATTTTTGTTTTGTCTTCATGTTATAACTACTATGCATCATTTTATTTTGTTTGCCTCCTTTCAGCACCTGCTGATGACGCAACAAGCCGACAGTTAATAAAGCATCTGAAACGAAAAATTCAGGTCAGTCATAAATATTCTTTATTAGCGCAAGGCCGGTTTGACTTTTTCGTAACTTGGTTTTACCTGTTATTTATATTTGATTCACAGACACAAGGAACTCCTGGACGGCCAAAAAAGAACAAGGGCCAGGAAGTGACCGGAGAGTCCCCTCCGTCCACGTCATACGCGGCCCACCACCAGCCGATGAAACTCGAGAGCGAGCCACCGCCCGACATGAACTACGGTTACCAGCAGCCGCCTTACCCGCCCGTGTACGACGTACGCCCGCCCATGCCGTACTCCGTGCCGCCGCGCGCGCACCCGCCCCCGCCCCACCCCCCGCACCCGCACCCG
Organism: Diarsia brunnea; assembly: GCA_949774965.1. Taxonomy (NCBI): domain Eukaryota; kingdom Metazoa; phylum Arthropoda; class Insecta; order Lepidoptera; family Noctuidae; genus Diarsia; species Diarsia brunnea. The sequence continues at coordinate 11,604,436 of OX458998.1, forward strand.
CCCCACCCCCCGCACCCGCCCCACAACCCGCACGCGTCGCACGCACCAGCCGCGCCGCTCGCGCCTCTACCCATGCACGAGTACCGGCCCGACCCCTACGCCTTCGAGCCCACGTACGCGCCGCGTGACCTCACGCGACCTCCCGACGCCGCGCACAACCTGCCCATCAACCTCAGCAGCGACGCGTCGCTGGACCTGTCCACTGAGCGCACGGAGTGGGCGCGCCGCCGCCCGCCCGAACCGCCCCCGCCCGCCCCGCGCCTCGGCCTGCCCGGCAAGAAGCTCATCCTCGAGGCCTACCACAGCGAGACGCGCGCCGCCTCGCCGCGCGCCCCTCCGCCCGACCCGCGCCACCACGTACCCGAAGACTTCCCGCGCACTGAGTACCTGCCCAAGAAGATGCGCGCCGCCGAGATCCTGGGCGGCAAGCTGGCGGCCGCGCGCCATGCGCTGGCGGGCCCCCCTCCGCCCCCTGCGCCGCCCGCGCCCCTTGCGCCGCCCGCGCCCCCTCCCCCCGAGCTGGCCTGCAGTTCCGCACCCGCGCCCCCTGACGCCCCTATTCGTCCCGAGGTTGCTTTTTTAGAGGATCCAAAAAACTTAACGAGCCGGTCCAAAAGCACCGCCGCGGCGCTGGCCCGGGAGGAACAGGAGGCGGCGAGTCCCACACGGTCGGTGAAGGGTCCGACGTCTAAATCCGAAATGCTGCGCAATAAACTGCGGAAATCGAGCGGCCGAGCCAGTGGACCCTCGCCGGATCGCACGGGATCGCCTGAGCGAACCGTGTCGCCTGATTCCTGTTGCGGTCTAGATGGGATTAATATCAAAACGGGGATGATTTGTGAGGAGAAACATTCGGAAATACTCAACAGGGAACGTGTCATCAGCATATGTAACATCGATAAACATGATTTAGACGATTATTTGAACGAGGGTAACAGTCAAGAGCACGAAGAAGAGTTACTGCAGTATTTTCATCATCGCGCCAATCAGGCGCAGCAAGCCCAAGCGAACGCCAGCACGTCGGATAACACCGCTGCTTTTTTAGAACGAGGCCAGGACCCACACGACGACCATAGTCAGGGCAAAAATGAAAAGATATCACAGCTCAGAGAGTTATTAGCTAAAAACTTAAAAAACCAGAGTGGGTCTAGTTCTCAAAATATGCAAATCAACCAGGAGTCACAGCTTTCTCAGGAAAACTCACACGAACCTCCGCCCATGAAGACTACCATTTCAGAAGGCGCCTTCAGACCGCTTGGGACAACCGAACCAGAAATGAATGGGCCAACCCTTACCAGCCAAACTACTATGAACACCAACAAGCACAATAATACGGTTCCGAATCAAAATGGCACATCATTGACATATGCACATGATCATGCATCCAATCAAATTACTGGCAATGTCGGCGGGCCACACCCATATAATGGACATTGTCACAATGAGCCACAGAGTCCAACTACCAGAACGCAACAATATGAGTTTGTGCCAATTTCTGATGGATGCCATTCTCCAGGAAACTTTCATTCCAAGTCACCCCTGGGATTCGGACAGCGGGGTCAAAGTCCAACTAAGGTGAATAAACAAATAATGATGGGCGGTTCGCTGCAGACATCTCCTATATCGCACTCGCACAGTACGGCCGCGAGCCCTTTCGTCAGTCCGAGGAACACGCCGGTGCCGCGCTCGCGGCTGTGCCCGCGACCGATACCTAAACATAATGGAAGGAAGCGACGGAATCCTCTGTCCCTCGGAGTGACGGATCCGTGCTCCAAACAGTTTGCTATACCCAACGATCAAAAGTTTATGAGTAAAGCACAACTTTGTGGTCCTGTCAAGTACTGCCAACCGATCTCCGCTCCGCCCTCGCCGAACATACTCACACAATATAAAAACCATATGTACGCGTGTCCCTCGGGAATGTCTAATGGCTCCAATAATCTTTGTTTGAATTTTTTACCCAACACTCCATTTCGAGATCACATGAATGGAGACCAACCATTGTCTGCTGATCCTTTGTCGAGTGAAGTCAGTCAGTTTTTCCAAGAGTCACAAGTTTATAGATCGGGACCCGATATGTTTAGATCACAATCGGTACCCCTGAAGCAGGGTATGGGAAATATGGGATTATTGAGTTACAACAACACTCCAGTGGGATCAGTTCCCCCGACACCCGTCCCCAATGAATTTTGTGACTTCGGATCTCTCGCCGATACTTGTGACATATCAAAAGCTGGGCTTAATCGAGAAACGCTCGACAAAATATACGACGCTATCGACAGCAGTAACGACGTGCTCACTTCTAACGCCACACAAAGTATTCTTACCTCCAATGACACTTTGAGCAACGGTTGTGATACCCTCCCCGAACATCAGATACTTTCGGATGAGCAATTGACTTCGATCATACCGAGTGGCGACGATTTGCTCGAGAGAAGCACTCAGTTCAACCAATCGTTCACTAACGACAGCGCCGCCGCTGACAACGTGGAAGATTTCCTTAAACGAGCGAATAGTATCGAGTTTGATTTATCAGAATTAGTTACGGAAAAAAATAAATACTACACATCACGATCGGTCCCGAGTACACCGCTACCCTACAAACGCACCGCGCCTAACTTGCAGATAGACTCTCGCCGCTCCAGGGAACTGTTCACCGCCGAGAATTACTCCAACGTATCGAACGGCATATCGTCGAAGTCTGTGCCGTCGACTCCTCAGTTCGCGGAGGACAGGAGCGTGTTCAGTTACAGCAACAGGGACTTCCTCATCAACGGCAACTCGGTGTGCGGCGGCACTGCGCTGCACGAGAGCGTGGTGGACAGCGAGCAGGGCCTGGCGTCGCCGCTGCACGACATGCTGCGCGAGGACATCCTGGGCGAGCCGCTCACGCCCGCGCTGCTGGCCGACCTCGACAAGATGGACCCCACTCCGTATGTCGATCTCTAGTCAGCCTTTCAATGTCACCACTTGTATATATGTAGTATAATAATATAAGTTTGAATTTGTTTGTACAGATACCGATAAATTGGATATCTACAGAGTACAATGTATTTGTATGCCTTCAGTGAAGGCAAGTGCTAAGTTGTGCATACCTAGTTTAAATTTGGATCGCACACTCCCAAAAATTGAGTCAATAATCAATGCACTATAATATTGTGATAATTATAAAAGCTATATGACATCAATTATTAGAGTAAGCAAAACTCTAGATATTTTGTTTTACGGCTTTGTCTAGGTTGCCTATTCGTTAAGCCATCAACAAATTAGTGGCAAATGGCAATGTATTTTTTGCCAAAATATTTGACAATACTAATTGGAAAAGAATTTTTAAGTGAACATGCTCTATGAACTTTAAGTTACAGATATGTATGTTGCTGTTATCTTAGCCCAACAAATTGGCATGTATATCATAAAATTCATGGAATTCGAGTTGAATCATTATTATTTCTGCAATATTTTTTTTATTTTATATTAACTTAGAATGTGATTATTACGCGTTGACTCACGGCTCAGCTGTCGACATGCGCAGAATGCGTGAAATGCATCGGACCACATAATATAAATATATATATATATTTTTACATAAGATGAAGATCCAACTTTAAAGATTAAATCAATCTACGAAGACTATGATATGACACGTTCAGCCTGATGTGAAATTGACAAATTATACAAAATACGCACTGTCGGTAGATACATAATTATTGTTATTTGTACTAGCTAGGTTTAAACAAGCCGTATTGATAATTTTAGTGTTTACCGACTGTACACGTTATTACAATATCAGGCATATACCACCTGCAAACAATACGTAAATAAGTTTAATATTACATATTGAGCTGAACGTTAATCGTGTAAATATTAATTAAATATTCAATGTTATTGATGTTTTTATATGAATTTCAAACCAAAATATATCTTGTTAGTACATTCTGTTCAGCTTGCTACATGCTAACTGCTTTTAATGCTGTATGTATCCTTAATGTATTCACTTATTTTGTTTTTATGACAAAATAATGTATTATTTGCTATCTTCTATTTGTAAAGTGTACCTATGACATGCGCTCTGTAGAACATAAGCTGTAGGTTTTGTTATCTAACAGATGTCCACGATCACTCGACTGTAACATAAGTTTAAGAGAAAGGTGGTATGTGCCTCGTGACAATATCTGCGCTCATTGTTATCACAAGAAACATCGAAATTTTGATACCTATTTTATATAAAGTAGTGAGATACAGTCAATAGTGATACTAGCTAACCAGTTCCATCATCAACATCATGCGACCGTAGCTAATGTACGTAGATATAGTGTTGAACCAGACCAATGCAGCGTGCCAAGCGCGCTTAGTAAATTAGAATTGGTTTTTCATAAGAGAAATGATAAAATAGTATATAGTTTATGAAAAATGAATTTATTGTAAGTTAGCACAAAGAATTAATATATTTTATTATCACATAGGAGTTTTACTGATATACTAAATTTACATTGATCGCATTAAATGCGGGGTGAAGAGTTGAACCTGCCGGATATGGCTACAGTGAACTTGTAAGGCGGAACATTGCTATTGTGTTGTTTCATTAGTATCGAAGCCGGTCGTTCATGCACCGAATGGTAACAAATTCTGCTTAAAGAAATGCGAGTAGTGAAAATAAAACTAAAGATTATTAAATTTAGTTATTCTTTATGAAATCACATTAAAAATATTATATTTAGGTTATTTTAAGTCTTCCGCCTTTTGACTATAATTTCACAATTTTCACTACTCTTTCTTCATTATAAGCGTAACATATAAAGTATAATAAGTACTCAATCTGAATTATTCTAAAAATCAATATAATAATGATATTTGATTTGGATAAAAAAAATGTATAAACTACAAGTGATAATGTAATTTAAAGGGTATGTAGCAAGGTGTATTCATTAAAAGATTTAACAATGAATCGGTACTTCACATTAACGCCATAAGACCGGCTTCTAACAGTTCAAAACTTAAAGGCCTAGCGAAATTGTTGTGTATTTTTTTTATGTTTGCTATAGTAGGTATTATTTCAACGATGTACTGTTTCATTAACGTGTGAAAGAGATAACAATAGTATATTTAAATTAATTTCCTCAACCTGTGCCTCAATAACGAATGCTATAGTAAAAAAGTCCTTTTAAAGCTTAGTAGTTGGTTTGTTATAACGCTAGTACAAAACACACTGATTCGACAGGGATATACCTAGGTATATGTAAGTGAAACCGAAGACTGTTTAAAGTTTGTAGAATATTTTCAACACAAAGAAATAACTTGTCATGATCACTCACTTCGCCTCGAGGAACACACGTACACAACGAATAACCTCAGTGATCAGATCAGTGTTATTCCAATTTGGTACAACTTACCAAAATCGACTAGTACCTAATTATTGTTAAGTTGTACATTTTGTTAAGGCTCGTCTCTCGTAAGTTAAGCGTTGACACGTTGAAGCACTTTGTAAATACTTTCAATGTGTATTCCATTTCTCATTGTTTCTATACGAATATCGTCAACATCTAAATTAATTAACTTTCATCAAACAAATAATTTTAGTGATTATATATAGATGTGATGTGAGATTATAAATGTGCACTTCAAAATGACAATGTGTAATGAAAGAGAAATTATGTGTTTATTATATTACTGTAATTATCTTCTCATTGTGTGTTGTGATTGATTTCGCATCTTCTTATACCTATCGTAACGTTTAAACTAACTTTTATATTTACTCTGTTCATATACCCGATTTAAAAGATGATTATAGAAAATATATAACTCCGTCGGAATTGCAATGCACATGTAAATTATGTAGGTACATAACAATACTAAGTATAATCGCGTAAAACGTTGATTTACATCACTTTTAACGAAATACCCACACCGATATAACTCGTATTTAGCTTATACCAATTATGTTAAAATTAATCATATCGACGATAAACCCACAACATTCAAGTGCGTTGAGTTTAATAATCAATCGTTAATATTCATATTATAGGTATATGTCATTATTGTATTTCTTTCGTGCACATTTACTTAGATTTGGTTACTGAGATAGGTAGATTTCATTTGTATTTTAAATACCTTCTATGTTAATACGTCGTCGGTACCAACTATGCTTCATCATCATCATCTGCCTAGCCTTTTTCCCTGTATGTTAGGGTCGGCTTCCAGTCTAACCGGATGCAGCTGAATACCAGAAAATGGCTTAGTTTTAACTGATTTTAAATGCCGTGCTAGACAAAGACAGCGCTATAGAAACGTGACGTCATATTTCATACCGCCATAGTTACGGCACGGTCACGTGGTACAAATTGCCGTTTCGCGCGACAAGGACAGAAAGTGCCCCCACCAAAAACTTGTAAAGCATGTAGCTACTCCATTTTTTTATCGATATTATTACTTTTTCACACATCGTGTTATTTTTGTCAGTTCTTTGAAATAACATATCATTTTCGTGAATTATTAACAGCAGTCAAACAGCCAATTGCGTAATACATAATTTGCAATGGAAATCAAATAAGTTCATAAAATGTTAACACAATGAACATTCATGAAGTTCCAGCATTTTTTTTTTGTGTTAGGCTTTTACTTTGATGGTCGTTAGCACTTCTTCAAGCCTCTCAAACAGTACAATGCCATTGTAAGCCATTCCATTGCAAATATAACCAAGTCAATATTAGGCTCATACATGTAGGTTTTAGGGCCTCCTTAGTACAAATGTGCTTGAACATACAGTCAACAAAACAGATAAGTATCCAAGCACATTGCTTCGTACTGTGAACCGTGACTAATGGCCTAAAAAACTTAGGACACACATAGATAACTCATGTCAAAAGCAAAGCTTCACAGCGCACTTATAACATTGTTTTAAAGTAAAAGGAAGTTAGGTGCCTCCTGGATACTTATATATTTTGTTTACTGGACATAAAGATCTACATAGGATTTGCTATAACAGTTATGATTAACAAATGAACATTTTGTTCTTTTAACTGCACTTAATTTGGGTACTATTGCAGTGGAAAATGGTTGACATGGTAAGTCATTCGTCTGTCTCTGGTAAACTTATTTTAAATCAATTTCTAACAAATTACCTACATTTAATGTTTTAAGAATAGGAAAAATATTTGTTTAAATATTATGAATGTGTACCTGTAGATAGTTATTATTTGTATTTGATGTCTTTACTCTAACGACAAAAAGATAAGACATAGTGTAAAATGATTTTTATTAAATTAACCATGAATTCAATGTTTTTTCCAATCAAAATATGTTTTGTTCAGAAATGTATAGTTAAAATTTATTATGTATACTTACTTACTTTAACGAAATTCAATATTTGTAATAAAATTGTTTTAAACTTATTTGTTAAAATTAAAACCTACATTATAATTATTAGATGGAATATTTTAATATTGATAACTATTTGTTGAATACTTGTTAAAATTTAAAATATATGTTTTTATAAAAGTACCAATGTCCATCACTAATATGATGGGAGTTGTTGTTGCTAAAATAAATCATTGTTATGTATATACAGCATTAACACCGGACGACACGTATTAATACATGACACCATTTTATTTTTATTACAACTACGTTGTACTGTTAATTATTGTTTTTATTTTCTAAATATTTTTTATGAATGTATGATAATACATAATTAGCTATATTAAGCATATTTAGTTTTAAGTGAAGATATCCATGTTGTTGATTAGTCTTTTATGGATGTTGATTTACACCATTTGCTATGCAGTGATAATAAATGGTACGATAGTATATGGCATTTTTTTTTATTTATAAAACCCTTATTTTAGTCAGTTAAAACACTCAAATACATTGTTTTAAGGTTCAAATACTACTCATCACAAAATCACTCACCCTGTCTGAAAATACATTTTCAAAGGAGCAACCATAATTAAAACCACAACCTGGTAGTAAAGACAATTTATAATTACTAATGAGGTATCATGACATCTTCCTAATAAACAGCATATTTATTGTTGAAAGACAACTGGAAATGGACATAATTAGGTACCTTTAATGTGCTAGTGTGCATATTGGCAGAGCTCATATTATTTTTAAATACACAAGTGCATCCGCGCATATCATAGTGGACGCTCATTAAAGGCGAAGGCGCCCTTGGTACAATAGCTTGGCTTTGAGCCTGAACTACATTAATATAAAGCTGACGCGCGCGCCTAGATCCGACGGTATGTCATACACCAGTTTACAAGAGCACACATTCATACATGCTTTAAATAGCATACAGCACATTTTTTGTGTCGTGATCCATAAGGCAGTGAGTCGGGACCTTCCAATCAAATCATTTATTTGCTTGATCTTAGGTGTCACTGACTCTGGCAGAGCCACCATCAGGGATTTTCATTTTGAAAACACAAAAAAATTGTCGCTAATTAGTCGAAATTTGTCGCCAAATATCAGAATTTGTCGGTCACTGGTTCAAAAGATATAAGGGTTTATAGGTGGCCGATCTGGAGAGAGTCTCCCCAGCAGGGCCACATTTATATCTCAAAAACTAGGGCACCTAGCAAATATCTCTTTTCTCCCATAATTTGTCGCCAATTAGTCGGAATCAGTCGCCAAATATCAGAGTTTGTCGGTCACTGGTTCAAAAGATACAAGGGTTTATAGGTGGCCGATCTGGAGAGAGTCTCCCCAGCAGGGCCACATTTATATCTCAAAAACTAGGACACCTAGCGAAGATGTGTTTTCTCCCATATTTTGTCGCCAATTAGTCGCAATTTGTCGCCAAGTCACAGATTTAATCGGATCTTAGTTTAGGAGATATAATGAGTTCAATTAGTAAGGTATAGTCCAAGAGCTAGGTCGAAGAGTTCACGAAAAATACCAAGAAAAAAATATTTCTATTAATATGTGTAATATACTTCTAGTTTTATCGGTCTAAAGTCTTTAGAAATGTCCGAGAGAGATAAATTCTCAATTTAATTCATGTTTTTATGTTTTAAATTACTAGGTTAGAGTGGCTTAAACTTCTTTGAAAACATTAAACCTTGCTCTTGGTCTATTTGGTGAAAGATGTACAGTCGCATGCAACTGTTTTACCACTTTACAATGTTAAGCTCTAATTAACTTTAGAATAATAAATAAATGTCGTACCTTTAGTAAAATGTTTAAAATACTTAAACGTTGAAAAAGTATTGTCAATTGTAATCAAATTTTATTATATAAAAATGAATTTCCATAAAGTTCGTTTGATGTGTGTTGTGTTGGTGTGTATTTTGAGGTGATTGCGAGTGTTGTGTTGTGGGTATGGACGGGTTGAGTTTTTATTTTATCTTAATTGAGGTTAGAATAATAAAACAAACATTCCTCCATAAGACGTCATAGATACTGTCTAGAAACTACATAAAGTATTTTGTACTCGCTTGTACCACTGTATGGGGAAATTGAATTCTTTAATATCTTTTTAATTACACACCGACTAAATCTGTAACTTTGCGACAAATTGCGACTAATTGGCGACAAAATATGGGAGAAAACACATCTTCGCTAGGTGTCCTAGTTTTTGAGATATAAATGTGGCCCTGCTGGGGAGACTCTCTCCAGATCGGCCACCTATAAACTCTTGTATCTTTTGAACCAGTGACCGACAAACTCTGATATTTGGCGACTGATTCCGACTAATTGGCGACAAATTATGGGAGAAAAGAGATATTTGCTAGGTGCCCTAGTTTTTGAGATATAAATGTGGCCCTGCTGGGGAGACTCTCTCCAGATCGGCCACCTATAAACCCTTATATCTTTTGAACCAGTGACCGACAAATTCTGATATTTGGCGACAAATTTCGACTAATTAGCGACAATTTTTTTGTGTTTTCAAAATGAAAATCCCTGATGGTGGCTCTGCCAGAGTCAGTGACACTGATCTTAGAGGTCCCGGATCTCTGGTTTGTACAATAATGTCACTATTCAATTTTACAAAATTATAACTTAGACATTTCTTATGTTACCATAATTATCTGTGAACCAGGGCATTAGTATAGGATCATCTTGGTGGGAATAATTTTCTGCTACCTGGACAGGCATGCCAGGAGTCCACTCAAACAGCAAACTTATCATTGGTAATTCTTGAAGACTGTTTACTGCCTTCTCTCCATGTTTGTGTTTTATCTCTCTTGCCAAACATCGCTTCACATAAATTAAGAAGTTATCTAAAAAGTTGAAGCACACTTCTGGGTTCCAAAATCTCTGAAAATAAAAACAAAAACCTGATTAACAGATAGGTATTGCAAAAAATTGCAGTGTCACAAGAAAAGTGAAAAGGGTGAATGGAGGTCTTTGCCCCGCAGGGGGATAGCACAGAGTATTAATATAAAAAAATAACAAGCTTTAGTTAGGAGATTGATAATTTTTTGATTATTGACTCCACCACTGCAGCATGATTAAGAAAGTCTCCCAATTCTTCTTCTTAGCGTGTCAATGAGAATCTAAATTGTGTCAAGTCTCCCAATTCATAATAAGAAAAGCCTTACCTGGGACATTTTGACTAAATCTTTAATTTGCCATGTTTTCAATTCTTCTACAATTCCATCATCATTTCTATATCCACATAATATTGTGTCTACTCCAGCAAGGAATGATTGGCACCACCATTTCTTGGACTTGAAACGTCTGTAAGATTGTTTTTATAAAAGATTATTTGAAGACAATGAAAATGTCTCGGCAAAGAAAATGGTCTTTCAGGGGAAATAGACGAGGAACCCAGCTACAAAAGGAATAATATTTAACAATATAAAATTGTGAATGATAATGATATGATTTTTAAGACTGAATAAAGCTACTCAGGGGCTAAGACAACCTAGGGCTTTGGACCCACATTTTACAAACCTAAAACTGGTCTCTTGTTTTGGATGTTCTATATGCCTATTCGTCTTCAGTTCTATAAACTCCTTAGTAGCCAAATATTTAACTATAGCTTCTGGGCCCAGTTCTAAAGATGGTGTAGAAACAGCTGCTTTGTCACATCTGATACCATCCATTTCTGCACCATAGACTAAAGTATGTCGGTTCAATTGTGTTGTAAAAACTAGTGAAAATTCCTCATTCTCATCCACAGGAACATCAGGATTGGGCTCTGAATCTGGCGCATCTGCAATTATTGTTGTAATATTTAATAAAAAAAAGTTTATTTTTCTTGAGAAATTGTAAGTATAACTTAATCAATTTCAGTAATGGATACAGAATGACTGTTCTGTTTATAAGGATTACTTGATTTGTCTTGGTAAATATTTACCAGATAAAAGGTACTGTTCAAACTTATAGCCCCAAGAAGTAAACTGTTTGTCTCTTTCGGTCATATTACGTCTGCTGTTCATTTTTTCCTCTGTATCCCTCGCACACAGGTAGATAGTGCCTTTGAAGAGAATAGCAACAATTTTCCATGGCTCGCGGTTTTCATAGGGAGTACAAGCCACACAAGTCATTAGACCGCGATAGCAGAAGAATTTGGCTTTTTCTAAAGTGTTTTCTAGTGGAAAATTCAAGCGGCGTTCATGCTCCAATAAGAACATAAGCAGATTCTTCAGTTTGACATCCAGGTCATCCGGTTTACGTATTACGTTGTCTAAATGTAAGTTCAAATCTAAGTTTACTCTATCATTACCAATACGACGAGCGTACATAAGATTTTCAAGTCCAATGTAACCAATAACAATGGGACGATCAAAACGAGGGAAAGGCCTCATGTAATTTTTTGGACTAACGTGTAGTTCTGGCTGCATCTTTTCTACTAGGATTACTTTAAGTAAGAACTTAAAAAGGGTTTTTTGGTAATGTGGGTGTGTAATTTGATCACTTTTCGGAACAATGTCAACTAATCAAGAGAGAGAATAAAAATAATAAAAAAGTTCGGTTGACTTGACTAAACTTGACTTCACTTGACTGGTATAAATAAAAAATTAGGTATGTACTCACTCTGTGGTTGACCAATGAGTAAGGAAAAATATGGAGCCGCCGCGATATTCTATAGACACATTTGCTTATACAAATATGAGTGAAATAAGATACACAATGTGAAATATCGTTTTGTTTCGTTCTTTCTAATACAGTAATCGTATTTGATGAAAGAGACAACAATATTTCAGTTGCTGCTCATAATGGCAACATTTGGTGTTACGAGTCACACAATAGTAGGTAGGTGCCGTTTCCGCCATGTTATGCGGCGAGTTTCGTGGTAGTTCTGCTGTCAAATAGTTGTTTACTTTTTGATAAATTGAGATTTGTGACAAAATTACGAGGAGTTTACCTATAAAACTGCATAATTATACTTATTAAAAAACAGCAATTCAATATGCCTGCGTGCTGTATTGTGAAGTGTGGTGCAAGAAAGCAGAAAAATCAACCTCAATTGTCGGCGCACAGGTAAGAAGCCGGTTTTCATGCAATAGTATCTAGGAGTAATACACTTTCGATAAAAAAAATGCTAAGCGATCATTAATTTATTGATATAGTGTTAATGTTTGGGTTTATTTCCGTCCCAGAGACCTTTTTGTTATTTCTTAATTTTATTCGTTTGTTTACAAACATTAATAGTGTTGTACCGTTGCGTAATAGTTTCCGATACTAGTTCCTTCGCTGCGCTGGAACGATATCTGTTCGAGTGACCGTGCTCTGGCCCGTGGTTCACAGAACCGAGATACCGTCCCACAGACTTATATGATTGTTATACGTGATCTGAAAATAAGACATCAGCATGCTTGCACCGACTGGACGGGTCCACTAAAATCTGTGTGGTGCTTTCTTCAAATGACCATCTCAGACACTAATCTGCATAGTCTTCATGTGTGTATACCAAGATTATGTCTGGACTTTAAAAGAGACCATGACCTCTGCGTTTGTTTCGGAAGTTTCTTCTCAAAGTAGTCAGAAACGAAACACCGACCCCATCTAGTTTTAATAAAAAGTGACTTGTAAAAGTGTATGTAAAAACCTATTTGCAAAGTAAACATCACCATCATCTGCCTAGCCTTTTCACAACTATGTTGGGGTCGGCTTCCAGTCTATCCGGATTCAGCTGAATACCAGTATTTTACATGGAGCGACTGCCTATCTGACCTCCACAACCCAGTTAACACTAGGTAATACGATACCCTTTGGTAAGACTGGATGTCAGGACTTTCAGGTTACTGACTACCTGTAACGACTGTCAAAGATCTATATAGGGTGTAAAAGTACCCTTAACGCAAACGAAGGGCATTTGTTCTCCCCACCACTGCAATCATTTTTTTGTTCCATACCCACCATACCATACCATACCATACCTGGGAACCTCCTAGTTACGGAGATATTGGGGGTCAAAGTTCCAAATTTTTCACAGCTGTTTTTGTAAATACTAGTATTTCAGGTTTTAACTTTACTTAAATTACCTCCATGACCCGTTTACTATCCAAAGCATCCACTAGCACAATGTTTTAAGAGTGCTACTTTGAGTTTTACCGTAAAATGTGATTTTTGACCCCAAAAAAAAAAGTCATTTCCCAGCAAACATTTTTGCGTAGGGGTACTTAGTTTGATGTACAGAATGCTTGGTTGACGGATGCGTGAAGGGTTCGTTTACACCCTGTATATGACAGCCGGGATCAACAGCTTAACGTGCTTTCCGAGGCACGGAGGAAACTCGGCATATACTGGGCGGTCACCCATCCGCAGACAAACCTAGGCAAGCGCAGCTTAACCTAAATATCGATCCGAGTGACTGTTCTTGTTAAACCACGAGCTCCTCTTGCAAAATAAACATCATTCATCATAATGATAATTATTATCACACCTTATCAATCATTCTTATTTTATTTTACTCCACCAGTCAGTATGTTAATCATAATAGAAACATAATCGTCTTCCTATTAGAAGAATTTGTTTTTCACTAATATCTGCATACCTACCAGAATCTACAGACCTACAGTCCATCGATTAGCTGTCGAATGGTTATGGTTTGGTATACTAAACTAACCATTTGACAGTTAATCGATGGACACAATTATAGCCACTAACATTTAAAAAGATACGCAATAGCCCTGCAGATATAACCGAAAGCGCAAACGTTGCATTCTTTAATTTTGTTCAGAAAACCACTTTAAATTAATTTTATTCTCAGGTATCATAAGGAAAGTATATTTACTCATGGTTTTCTGTTACAACGAACTGTTAATTATAATTCAAACGTGATATCTACTAATACTCGTAATACTATTAAGTAGTACCAGTTTCGATACTCGTTACAGTAATACTATGTTCCATGATTGACACAACCCTAGCAATGGCAGCCATTTTGAGTACCGTTCAAGGCTGTAGGTATGCACCTTTTTTTGTAGGTATTTCTAGTCCATACTATATATGTATGTCTATGTGGTTGACTCAATGAGTAAGGAAAAATATATGTCTATGGGTTGACTGCATATTGTCCATAGACATATAAAAAGTATGGACTCATGGACTGGTATGCACCTTTTTTTTGTAGGCATATCCTACAAAAAAAAGGTGCATACCTACAACCTCGAACGGTACTCAAAATGGCTGCCAATGCTAGGGTTGTGTCAATCATGGAACATAGTATTACTGTAACGAGTATCGATACTAGTACTACTTAATAGTATTACGAGTATTAGTATATATCACGGTTTAATTATAATTAACAGTCCGTTGTAATAGAAAACCATGAGTAAATTTACTTTCCATCTGAGAATAAAATTAATTTAAAGTGGTTTTCTGAACAAAATTACAGAATGCTTTTTACGTTTGCGCTTTCGGTTATATCTGCAGGGCTATTGCGTATCTTTTAAATGTTAGTGGCTATCATTGTGTCCATCAATTAACTGTCAAATGGTTAGTTTAGTATACCGAATCATAACCATTCGATTTTGATTAACTGTCAAATAGATATGGTTTGGTACAAAATAGAACCATTTGACAGTTAATCGATGGACACTATGATAGCCATTAACATTTAAAAAGATACGCAATAGCCTTGCAGGTCTGTAGATTTTAGTAGGTATGCAGATCCTAGTGAAAAACAAATTCTTCTAATAGGATAATTATGTTTCTAATGATTAACATACTGACTGGTGGAGTAAAATAAAATAAGAATGATTTTTATTAAATCTGTTTATTGGTGTGATAATTATGATGAATGGTGTTTATTTTGCAAATAGGTTTTTACATCTCAGAGGTCATGGTCTCTTTTAAAGTTCAGACATAATCTTGGTATACACACATAAAGACTATGCAGATTAGTGTATGAGATGGTCATTTGAAGAAAGCATCACACAGATTTTAGTGGACTCGTCCAGTCAGTGTAAGCATGCGGATGTCTTATTTTCAGATCACGTATAACCATCCTATACGTCTGTCGGACGGTATCTCGGTTCTGTGAACCACGGGCCAGAGCTAACACGGTCACTCCAACAGATATCGTTTCAGCGCAGCGAAGGAACTAGTACCGGACTATTACGGCAACGGTACAACACTATTCATGTTTGTAAACAAACGAATGAAATTATGAATTAACAAAAAGGTCTCTGGGACGTAAATAAACCCAAACATTAACACTTAAGCAAATTTTTTTCATCGAAATCGAAAGTGTATTACTCCTAGAAACTATTGCATGAAAACCGGCTTCTAACCTGTGCACCGACAATTGAGGTTGATTTTCCTTCTTTCTTGCACCACACTTCACAATACAACACGCAGGGATATTGAATTACTGTTTTCTAACATGTACATGCAGTTTTAAAGGTAAACTCCTCGTTATTTTTGCACAAATCTCAATAAAACAAAAAGTAAACAACCATTTGACAGCTCATTACCATGAAACTCGCCACATAACATGGCGGAAATTGCACCTACCTACTATTGTGTGACTCGTAACACCAAATGTTGCCATAATGAGCAACAACTGAAATATTGTTGTCTCTTTCATCAAATACGATTACTGCATTAGAAAGAACGAAACAAAACGATATTTCACATTCTGTATCCTATTTCACTCATATTTGTATAAGAAGCAAATGTATCCATAGAATATCGCGGCGTCTCCATATTTTTCTATCTCAATGGTCAAGCAAGTCCGACTGCTGTGTCACCAAATGACCAAAGTCACTGCCTGCTGTCAAAGTGTCAAGTGCTATCATATTTAAAAAAGACGGTTACTCAGTGATTGTGTTTCTTGTTTTTGAAAAACGTGTTTTCGCGATCAAGGTACCGTTTATAGGTGTAAATTCTATGTAAATATTGGGCGATGGTGCCAAAGGTACTCTGTACTGTACCAGAAGTTTGTTTGTAGAAAATGGATTCCCGATTTCAGAAATGTAGGCTATGCCTGAAATTGGGTGATTTTTGTTCAATATTTGAACAAGATGAGTGTGTTAAGTTATCTGATATGGTTATGTCTTTTACTAACATTCAAGTAAGTACAAATTCTTATTTCATAAAACATCCAATGCAAGTGCAAAGAGTTATCAAGTATTTGTAACTCGATCCCCAAAATATTGAATGTCTGACATTGTATTTGCTTTTAGATTTATGAGGGTGATGGATTATCAGATCGTGTCTGCTCATCCTGTATAGAGAATTTAAGCACAGCTTATTTATTCAAGCAGCAGTGCGAAAAAATTAATAGCTTGATAAGAGAATGTCCAGGTAATATGTTTTCTTATATATTTATAATCTTGTACACTTGTACTTTGGTAGTAGCTGAATTCGAACCTTCATGATCCTTATCAGTGATTAGATTAGTAGCGAAAGGTGTATAATTTTTAAATGATTTTTCATAGCTAAATGGTTCTTCTGTCATTAACCAATTATATTTTTTTTTGTAATTTGTTGTCAGACACCAATATAAGCAAATCCTCTGTTAGTGACTACAATGACTGCTTCAGCAAGGAGTTTCACATGCATGACAGTACAATGGATAGTACTGCTGAAGAATTTGTGTCTGCTGAGGGTGACAACCATGAAAACTTTTTCAAAGACAACATGGATAGCAATATCTTCCATGATATAAGTGATGAGACTGACAGTGATGTTGATTCCATTAAATGTGGAGGTTGCAATGAGTCTTATAGCAAATTAGGCACCCACACTTGCCGGACTACATGCACTATCGAGCGCAACCAACTGCAACGGTCAAGCAGCAATGAAACTCTTGTGGCATCAGATATTGTTCCTAACCAGCATCCAGCTAGAGCCACCCAGTCGTTGCCTCCTCGCCACACTCAGCCTCTGCCCGATATACCTGAGGACATGGATGTCACCTGTGTTCTATGTGATGAAAAATTTAACCAATATGACCAATATGTCATTCATTTTAACAGGTGCACTACTAATGTCAAGCTGCACCACTATGTTTGCCCCGTCTGCCATGACATATACACTGAAAAATTAGCATACTTGGTACATCTTAAGGCTGAACACTTTAAAGTAACTTCAAAAGAGACTGTTGTACATTATAAGGCTGGTTTTATTGATCCTGGAGAGGATTGTGTTGATTTTGTGCCATCATTAGAAAAAACAAGGAAGCCCAAGGCTGTGCGTCGTCAAATAGGTTGGTCTGTTGAGGATATTTATCAAGAAATTGATTGCAAAAAAGTTGAAGAGAAAGTTACTCCCACATCAAGTCCCTTTAAAACATTTTTTTCAAAGTTGGGGAATGAGTGAGTTACATATTGAGTATTGGCATGTCTGGGATCTACCTAAGTATATTTCATCTGTATATCTTGACTAATTACTTCATGCTTTACCTAATGGGAAACTAAATGCTTTGTTGCTCCAAAAATGTTTTAATATTTTGAGTTCAGGGTTTTCTGCTAGTAAAGGGAATTAACTTTTAAAATTAAAACATGTGTCCATCTATTATTCTTTTTCAATTGACATTTGCTTAGATTCTTCTAGATTTAACATGTCAGGTTCTTTGGTGTAGCTATAAATTGGGTAACACTTTTTAATTTTATGATATAAAATTGTAATCTTGTTAGCACTAAAGCTACAGTGTCTTCTTATCTATCAAAATAAATATAAATAACTATAATTTCTCACCTTAGAATATAAAAAAAATGGTTCAAGTCAATGTTTGTTAATTTTTTTTTTTATAATTTTCACAGAAGTTTCAGTAGACAAAGTACGCCGAAGAAAGTGAGCTTTCGGAAGTTAATAGAAAGTGGCAGAGAGAAGACTGCCAATTACTTGCCGTTTCAGAAGTATATCCAGAACTACAAGCTTAAGAAGAAAGGCTCGGAGAAAGGTTACAGCCCAATAAAGGGCAAGATGCAGGTGTCCACTAGAATTAAAGCTAGTCTTCAGGAAATGACCTCAGGTATATAGATTAAGTTTTTATTTTATGTTCCTTGTACCACTTTGTAGCATATTTTTTTAGTTCATATTCTATTACATAATTTTATTTTTTCTTGAATTTAAAAAATATTTTTGCTATGTTACAGCTTATGTACAATAGCAAGCTTAACTAAGTGTATACATGTCTGCTGTAATTCGTGTACTCAAAAAATTGGTGTGATTACCTAACCTCCTCCATTTTTAGATGTAGCTTAAAAAAATATATAATTAACTAGCGGACCTGGCAGACGTCGTCCTGCCCGGACAGTAGCGCCACCTGCCGGGTCCAATTGTAAATCTCAACCATTATCGAATCTGCTTGAACACACACAAAAATTTTCATCCAAATCGGTCCAGCCGTTTAGGAGGAGTTCAGTGACATACACACGTAAAACCATTTCGTAAAACTCTTGTGCGCGATGGTATTTTGAGAACGAATGTGGCGTAGACAGACTGACGAACAAACAGCGCACTGGTAGAATGAAATCGCGGGCCCCGCCCCCCGGTGCCCCACCCCCCGGTGCCCCACTTTATACCACCAAATAGACTGATAATCGCCTAATGCGCAGCTTGACCACCCACCAGCGTTCTTTTTACGTGGCGCGACCTGTATAACCTAAAGTGTGCTTTACGCCCTTTGAGCCCAGGAGGTATCGTTTTGTGACATGTAATTTGAATATTTTGTTTCAGACAGTGATTATCATTCTCCAAGTGGTACGTCCGAGGAGTCCTGGAAGTTGAAACAGAACTTAATCTGTGCCTGTGAGAAGAAGGTGTTCATGCTGTCTGAGAGCATTAATGTGAGTAGAAAAATGTGTCTCACCATGTATCTGTACCTAAAGGTTTTGTTTTACTTAAGGTGGTGGTGGCTGCCTCGTTGGTCTATTGGTTGCAAGTGCGACTGCTGAGCATGAGCTTCTGGGTTCGATTCCCAGGTCAGGCCAAGTGTTATGCCGGAGGACACGGTGGAGCACACTGTGGAGGTGTGTCCCGCTTGGGCGGAGCCCCGCCGTGTTCTCGTAGCGGCGATCGGCGGCGGCGACCTCTCGCGTCCGGCCCTGGTGCAAGCCATGGTCCGGGGCGAGGAGGAATGGGACGCCGTCGCCTCCTTCTGCGAAGCAGTGATGCTAGCGAAGGAGGTGGCGGAACGTGAGAGGGAGAGAACCTCTCGTCCCAGCCGCCGCGGGAGGCGCTCCGGGCGTCGGGGGCCACGTGATGGCTTCCGGCCACCGTAGACGCGGGCCTGTTGACGGTGAGTGATGGGTAAGCTCGCCGTCCGTCCTTCTTATGACGACGACAGGCCGTGTCGACGGCGCGTTCGTGTTCCACGCGCGCCTCAAAGAGATGTCAGCAACATGGAAGGGGCCCGCAAGGGCCAACGCCTGTCGAGGCTGCGGGTTGTTCGCAAGGGATACCGCGGCCTCGACATGAAGGGCTGAGAAGGAACATGGGTGGTTTTTAGTCAGTAGAAGTCTGACACTCCCTTTCGCTCTGCCCAAGAGCGGGAGGGGTTATTTGATGATTTCCCATCCCCCAAAAAAAATAAAAAAAGGCCAAGTGTTATATGCTAGCGAAGGAGGTGGTGGAACGTGAGAGGGAGAGAACCTCTCGTCCCAGCCGCCGCGGGAGGCGCTCCGGGCGTCGGGGGCCACGTGATGGCTTCCGGCCACCGTAGACGCGGGCCTGTGGACGGTGAGTGATGGGCTAGCTCGCCGTCCGTCCGTCTTATGACGACGACAGGCCGTGTCGACGGCGCGTTTGTGTTCGACGCCCGTCGGGGCTGCGGGTTGTTCGCAAGAGATACCGCGCCCTCGACATGAAGGGCTAAGAAGGAACATGGGTGGTTTTTAATCAGTAGAAGTCTGACACTCCCTTTCGCTCTGCCCAAGAGCGGGATTATTTGATGATTTTCCACCCGACCAAAAAAAAAAAAGGCCAAGTGTTATTGAGTTTTTCTATCAGAATTTTTAAATAGTTACCCAAGGAGTCTGGATCTGTACCCGGTTGATGGCAATAGGCTCGCGAACTATTACATGAGACTTAAAACGTAACTGGAAAATATGGGTGTACTATTAGGTACGCCTCTGCCTGCCTATCCCTTCGGGGATTACAGGCGTGATGTTATGTAATGTTTTTAAACTTACCTAACAATCATCATTAACACTGCAAACGGGATTTTTATCATGTGCAATAACTTCAGTTTATCTTTAATCATAGTGCTTGCAACAGTGCCAAAATAATATCGTGAACACAAAACAAATAGTAAATATCCTATTTTCAGTGTTACTGACAAATAAAAATAATCAGCTTTGAGCTGGTTGACGGCTGTGTGATGGGTTGATTTACACCCTATATACCTACTCTACCCTAATATATGGGATGGGACAGATCATTTTCAATATCCAATTGTCCCATGGAGAATATTGTTCAGTTTTAATGATTATATAAAAATTAAGTTTCTTATTATTAACTAGCTGACCCACGCAACTTTGTCTGCATCACATAATATAGCTTTTAGCCTTTCTCGATAAACCGACTATTCAACATATTAACTTGAGTTAAATCGTACTCGTATCAAACAAAAAATTTTACGTTTCCTCTTTATATTACCTATTGGTTTAGATTTTCTTCGATTATATTATTAAAGTGACAATTACTATAGGTATCTCTTACTGTTAAATATACAGTAATCCATTGTACTTGTAAACATTATGGTGCAGTAAATATTTTGAATTTGAATTTCTCCGGAGCCCCCGGAGACCAGAATCCCCACTTACCTACCGCACCGGACCGAATGACTGCCGCGCGCGTAATTATTTTGTCGCGCGGATATTTTGATATTGCGATATCTTCTAAGATAATTGTTTAAACTGTATAGAGTAAAAGGCACAAATATTCTATATTAAATTTCCGTGCTAACAAACATATTTATTTACATATAGATTTATATCATATGGGTTAAATAAGCATCGCAAAATATCATTATTTTTAATCTAACATTTTAATATTAAAAAATGGTTACAGTGAGTCAATCTTAAAAGATATATATATGCTGTCGCGGACTTTTTTTTAGAACATTTAAAGAGGAACAATTCTGTCATACATGATATTTTCCTAACTTAAACCGTTTTCGCAGCGCACGCAACGGAAGCTCTCAAAAAGGAATACCTTTTCCCGTTTTTGCAACATTTTTCATTTATGCTCCGCTCCTATTGGATTTAGCGTGATGTTATATAGCCTAAAGCCTTCCTCGATAAATGGACTATCCAACACTAAAAGAGTTTTTCAATTCCAACCAGTAGTTCTAGAGTTTACCCCGTTCAAACAAACAAACAAACAAACAAACTCTTCAGCTTTATAATATTAGTATAGATAGTATAGACTAGCTGTGCCCGCGACTTCGTTCGCGTGCTTGTCGGAAACTAAAATGCGTCGCTTAGATAAAAGTACTCGTACATTTAATCATTGCCCTGCGTTAACTTACTGACGCTGTAGAAAATAAGAAGAGAGTAATGCAAA
This sequence comes from Diarsia brunnea, assembly GCA_949774965.1. NCBI lineage: Eukaryota > Metazoa > Arthropoda > Insecta > Lepidoptera > Noctuidae > Diarsia > Diarsia brunnea. Next base: position 11,626,345 of record OX458998.1, read on the forward strand.
GTACTGACTATGTCTCATACTAAAGTTTAGATGGATGGGTGTTTGTTAATCAACCACGTCAGAACGGCCGAACGGATCTTGAAGAAATTTGAAACAGGTACATTATAGTCGACAGGCAGACAGATTGTCGTTGGCGCGTTCGTGTTCCACGTGCGCCTCAAAGATATGTCAGCAACAATTAAGGGGCCCCAAAGGGACGTCTGCCGGGGCTGAGGGTTGTCCGCAAGAGATACCAAGGCCCCGAAACACAAAGAGCTAAGAAGGAACGTGGGTGGTTTTTAGTCAGTAGAAGTCTGACACTTTCTTCCGCTCCGCCCAGAGCGGGATGAGTCATTTGATAATTTACGAACCACAAAAAAAAGGGGGGATTACAGGGGGTGTTTCGAGATAGTACCTGTACCGAATCTGGGACATCGAATCTGAAATGGCCGCCACCTCCTTCTGCGAAGCAGTAATGCTAGCGAAAGAGGTGGCGGAACGTGAGATGGAGACAACCTCTCGTCCCAGCCGCCGCGGGAGACGCTCCGGGCATCGGGGGCCACGTGATGGCTTCCGGCCACCGTAGGCGCGGGCCTGTGAACGGTAAGTAACGGGCTAGTTAATCGTTCGTCCGTCCTATGACGATGGAGGCGCGTTCGTGTTCCATGCGCGTCTCAAAGAGATGTCAGCAACATTGAAGGGGCCCCCAAGGACCGACGCCCGTTGGGGCTGCGGGTTGTTCGAAAGAGATACCGCGGCCTCGACACATAGGGCTAACAACACACCACATCTATATGACGACATGGTTGGCGCAATGGCTGGACGATTAACAGTAGCACTGCGTGTCGCAGGTTCGATTCCCACACGGTACAAAAAAAAATATGTCTTGGGTTTTTTTCTAATTGTAATTTAGTTTAAAAAAAAATATATTTTAATACTGTGTAATTGGTTAATTTTGATTTGTTGTCTATTCACGAAACATAATGTGTGTATGTTTATCACCGCGGTTCAGAAAATGACATCAAATGAATAACGCCATCTGTCGAAGACGAAGATAAACTGCTAAAAAAGAGCGATCAAACACTATAAGGTTTAGGCTATGTAGATTTTGAAAGCAGCGTCATTTAGACTTATATCTACGTACCTTTTGCTATCATAACTTTTTTAAAGTTATCTTGTGAAGGCATTTAGTAATAAGTACCATATTCGTTCAATAGATGTCGTTGCTTGTCTCATTCTTGACCATAACGATAAGTTCTTCTTGAAAACTATAAATTCATAGTGTGCGTTACCCCAACAAGAAAGTATCTCCTAGAGTTATATGAGTAGAACGTATAGTTGGTGCCTTATCTGCTGTAAATGTGCCCCCACATAAAAAATGTGTGCCCCCTGTCGTTTCGAAAAAAAATCGAAAAAACGATTCTTGCTGGGGTAACGTTTTTCTAGCAGGAAAATTCTAAACGAATGATCGGAGAGAGAAAAACTGTGCATGGCCAGATAGCTTATATGTGTGCCAAAATGTGCCCCCAAAAATAAAATCTGTGCCCCTTCAGATTTTCGAGATATTGCATTTCCTGCTGGAGTAACGTTTTGATGAATAGTATATCTCTAAAACCATTGCATGTGCCCCTGTAGAATAAACATACGCGAGTAGCTCTTAATGTGTGCCCCTTTGTGCCCCAATTAGATTTTAGAAAATATTTATAGTTTTCAAGTTATCGCGGTTTTATGAAAACCCGAAAAAACATTGCAGCGCCTAAATGAGACAAGGCATAACTTCGCTGAAAACTGTATTCGGTCTTTCTTGACGCTAATAATAACCATACAAAGTTTCAAAAATGCACATGCAAGCGTTATTGAATAATATTGGTAAAAGTTAAAACAACAGTGTAATAACTTTGACGCCAAAATAAAAGAAACCGGCTTAACCCAAGATGTGTGGGTGTACACCAACAATAAGTGCCTTTAGTCAAAAATATATAGCGAAAATTTTCAGCTTGGAATGTTTCGCATTCAGTAAATATTAACAAAAAACAAAACATGTAAACAACGACTGGCTATCCGACCAAATTCGAATGAATAAAAAAAGCGGGGGATACATACAAATGGATTACCTTCTCTGTTGGACGTATTACATCTAAGCGTTGTTCGTACAGTCGCGTTCAAATGTTTTAAATGGGCTTATTTTTGGGAGCTTTAAATAATTGAAAGATCTTGTTGATGTGGAAATTATTATTATTCTGTAAATATTGAATGATATTGATTTGTAATAATGATTTAAATCACCAATACAACCCTCTCAGTTCATAATATATAAAACTAACTTGAGTGACTATTTGATGAAAAAGGCATTGATTTTAATCAGTAAATTCACATTTGTGACGGTCGCGAATCTTATTTTATTTTATACAAACAAACTGCAATAAACATTTTTTTTTAAATTAAAAGCTTTATTTAATTTCTTTATACCTTGAAAATACCACGTCGCTCATACAAGGTTACGTTTACGAGCAGCCTGTAGTTCTAATAGATAGCGTTAGTGTTTCTCTGTATGGCGAACGCGTCGAGCAAATGTTCGGACGACCGTATCTTTAGTTTTTATATCAATGAGTCTATCAGTGTAATTGTCTAAACCGTGTTGAATGCTTCTATATTCAGTCTCACATTTTGATTGCATGATCGCAAACCTTTTTCCACCCTTCAGCCCCGATCATGTTTACTTTTTCAATCTATAATGTTTTTACTGTAGTTAAATTCATACCCACATTTCTAGAGGCTACATAGCCTTTTAGTTGAGACCATATATTTTCAATTGGATTAAAATCCGGCTGATATGGTGGCAATCGCAACACAGTGTGCCCATGTTCGGCAAGTACTTTGTCCACGGAAAGCTCTATATACCTCTCCTTGTGCTGACATAATATAATAGCATAAATCTGGGTTTTTTGTTAATTTTGGATTAACTAGAATTTCGTGTCTGTTTAACCAGTTGATCATTTCCTGTTTAATGGTGTTTGAGTTCAGGGGTCTTTCAACATATTTATTAATAACTATAACTAGAATTAACGATAACTAGAACAGAATCACTGGGTATATTTGGGATTAATTGATTAACCTGCCATTTTTCGTAGTTATCGTTATTCATTTCATTGTGATAGTCACCTGTAGTGTCCGTGGATTTATACGTTAAAAAGGCACCTGGCACAAAGCCTTTTTCATTTCTCGCATGAACTATTATCAAACGTTGATCTTAAGAAATTGCCTTTTTTACTCCTTTTTTCTTATCATCACTCCAAGATTTCCCTTTGGTGTGGGATGATGTATGTAAGACTCATCCATGTAGTCGATATTTTGTTGAGGTATTCCATTCGTTTGAGACTTACATCGTGCTTTTCCATTAGAACTTTTTGATTATCTTCCAGTTTAGAGAACCGAAATCCCATCTAGTGAAGTATTTTTCTAAACGTCTTTTCAGACCCATTTTTTTTTGTTTTTTAAAAAAAACGTTGCCCCACATTAGTAATTTCTCCTGTATCGCGGGTGCGTTTACAAACACTTAAACTCACATACACAAACACACCCAGACCCGAAACAACTATCTGCAGGCCATACAAATATTTATATTGTAATTAATAGCTTCAGATAATTTAGCTTTTAATGATTTTATTGTTGGCAGTTCTTTAAATCGTAAGTGAAAATCATACCCAATTCTTCGAACAACATCAAATCGTCCACATCCAAACGAAATTGATTTTTTGGTCTCCCTTTTTTTGGAGTGCTGAACTTATTTTCAGTAGTATGTGTTTCAGTACTGACTTCGTTTAATATATTGTTCAAAGTTCTTCTTGAAATTCCAGTGGCATTTGCAACTCGCTCTTGAACCTTCTTAAAATAACAACTTATATTTTCATCTTCATTTTTTTTAATTCTGTCAGCTTTGGTTACAAAATATTTATAAACATTGTAGATAATTTCGCGTGACTGACCTCGTAAAGGTTTCCCTCCTTTTCCTAAAGATGCCATAGTACAACTTTAAATTATTTAAATTTGGGGGTGTTAACAACTCTTAATATATATTTTGAACTGGACGCGACCGCACTCTATCGCACTTGAACAACGACTGACAAGTGACAAAACATCACATAGGCGCAAACGTCGCACACTAGTGCGACAGAGATAACGCTCTACGAAGCCAAAATTACCCGATTGTCTCTTTCCAAAGGTCGATGTGCAATATTTAGCGCCGGGTACTGTACATATATTTTATTAATAAAAATAATCGCTAATCCAATGTTTGGTCTTTATACCTTGATACCTTTTTCGACTAATATTACAAATGCTAACGTCTAGATGTACAGACCTATGTCCTCCGTCCACACAAAATACTGAATGTTTTCAATGAAATTTGGAATTAAAAAGATACTTAGGTTATAATAATATGTTGGAATAGCACATAAGCTAATTTTACAATGTACTTATTTATGTACAAAGTCACGGAAACAGCTTGTAGAATATAATCTAATCACACAAGTTTATAATATTACTTCTTTTCTACTTCAGTGTACTCAGGCCCAACACGTTTCAACCGGTTGGTGAGTAAAGTTAAGAAGGTCATCCATTGTACCAATCCGCCGCTTTTTAGTAGTCATTCAGATTTGGTCGGATAACCAGCCGTTGTTTACATATTTTGGTTTTTTGTTTATATTTACTTAATGCGTAACATTTGAAGCTCAATATTTTCACCATATATTTTTGACTAAAGGCACAAGATTTTGGTTTACACCTACACATCTGGGATTGTGCCAGTTCCTTGTATTTTGCCGTCAAAGTTATGACACCATCGTTTTTACATTTAGCAAGATTATTCAAAAACGCATGCATGAACATTTTTGAAACTTTGTATGGTTATTATTAGCGTCAAGAAAGACCGAATACAGTTTTCAGCGAAGTTATGCCTTGTCTCATTTAGGCGCTGCGATGTTTTTTCGGGTTTTCATAAAACCGCGATAACTTGAAAACTATAAATATTTTCTAAAATCTAATTGGGGCACAAAGGGCACACATTAAGAGCTACTCGCGTATGTTTATTCTACAGGGGCACATGCAATGGTTTTAGAGATATACTATTCATCAAAACGTTACTCCAGCAGGAAATGCAATATCTCGAAAATCTGAAGGGGCACAGATTTTATTTTTGGGGGCACATTTTGGCACACATATAAGCTATCTGACCATGCACAGTTTTTCTCTCTCCGATCATTCGTTTAGAATTTTCCTGCTAGAAAAACGTTACCCCAGCAAGAATCGTTTTTTCGATTTTTTTTCGAAACGACAGGGGGCACACATTTTTTATGTGGGGGCACATTTACAGCAGATAAGGCACCAACTATACGTTCTACTCATATAACTCTAGGAGATACTTTCTTGTTGGGGTAACGCACACAAATTCATATATCTTTTGATAGAGAGCACCGATTACGATGAAACAAAGACTAAGTAATAGCCCAAGTTACGCACAATATTTATGTATAAAAGTTACCTACATTCGTTTTGTAAATTTGACGTGATGCTTAGTCATCGAAACAGACAAACAGACAAACAGATAAACAGACAAACAGACAAAAATTCCAAAAATGCTGGAAAAGTGTTCTGTTGGTTATACTTTAATACCCTGACAATTTTTTTTTTTTAATATTTTCGATGTACAAAAACGATTTCTCTACAGATTTATTATATGTATAGATAAGGCACAATCAAAACAAAACGACGACGGCACGGTTGGCGCAGTGGCTGAGCGATTGTACTGCTGCGCTGCGTGTCGCGGGTTCGATCCCCGCACGGGACAAATATTTGTATGGCCTACAGATAGTTGTTTCGGGTCTATGTGTGTTTGTGTATGTGAGTTTAAATGTTTGTAAATGCACCCACGGTACAGGGGAAATTCCTAGTGTGGGGCAACGTTGTTAAAACAAAAAAAAACAATGTTCAAAGTATCCAATCGGCAGCATCTGCTATAAATTCCATAAGTAAAAGAGAGCGCACGTTATGCCTCCTGCTCCGATTGATAGCTATGCAAAAAAGTGGTCACTCGTTCACTACATGACCTTTTTTTTTTAGCTTAGGTACCCAACCTTTTGACACTTTAATCATAACACTTAAATCCTTATCTTTCATAGAATCGGGAAAGAATTGCAGCGATGATAAACGAATTAGGAGGAGTTGTCGCAGAGAACACAAAAATGGAGATGTTGGCAACACATTTCATAGCAGTGTTGCCTAACGACACATATACTGGTATGATGGTATGCGCCCTCGCTACCGGCAAGTGGCTGATTCACGTCAACTTTATATACGACAGTTTTAGGTGCAAGAAGTTCTTACAGGTATGTATTTAAATACGACGGATAATTTGAAGCCGTAAGGGACATTAAGTGCTGAATTTTAAACCATCGGCGTTGAACCGAACATTCCAAATCCTAGAGCACGCTAATGTCCCTCCCGGCATTTCGAACTTTAATAATGATCGTGCGAAAGGGCACAGAATATAAATGTACATTATTATATGCCTACTAGCTGATGCCCGCGACTTCGTTCCCGGTAACTTTGATGGGTGACTAAAAAATGTTTGGTGTGGACAACCCTTAATACTTAGGGGTATGAAAAATAGATAGTAGCCGATTCTCATAGATACCGGATAAGCACAAAAAATTTCATCAAAATCGGTCAAGCCGTTTCGGAGGAGTATGGCAACGAAAACTGTGACACGAGAATTTTATATATTGGATAGTGTCTCACTGCAGAGCAAAGAGCTCTATTCCCTCCTACCACTTTTCACGATCTAGTGCCATTATAGGCCAATCGTTTGAGAAAATGTCCAGCTCATCTCGCCATCTCCCGAAATGCGGCAAGTGTGACCAACCCAGTTCCATTTCAACCTAGCTGCTGTAAGTCTAGTATTTAGTTTCTGATGCGGTCCGTTAGTTTGAAATCCCATACTTCGCTCCATAGGTCGTTGGCAGATTCCAAGTGCGGACTCTGACCCATTGTAAGCGACCATACTCAATTTATTATTTATTACAGGAATATCTCTATGAGTGGCTGAAACACCCAAAGATATTGGAAATAGATTCCACGAGTGTGGAAGTTGCGAAGGCAGCCGTCTACTGGCATTTGGAACTTGATGCACTGAGTGCCAAGTACCCCTTTGAGGGGAAACAAATCGTTCTCATTATGAAGAGGAAGTACAGGCAATATTATCAGATGATATTCAAGTCTTTAAAAGCTAAGCCTGTTACTTATGATCCAAGGTTAGTGAGCTTTTTTTCATATTTTACATAACTATCATTCTGTTTAATTTTTTTCGCCTACGTCAAGTTTACTTTCATTGTTCATTCTTGTCCCGTTATTTTTGTTTGCTCTTTTGTTTCATTGCTAAGGACTCGCCCGGCACACCGCACTGTCAAACAAAATAGCAATGTGCGTGTATTTAAATAAAGTCGAAAATAGATAACATTAACCGCGTACCTTAGTCCGCCATAAAAATCTCTCGGAATGTCGGAAGTTCATTTATTTAGGACTGTATTTCAACCAACGCAAGGTTGTAGTTCCGTTTGCTATTAAAAAGGCGCGCTGCCCCTTAGCAGATGTGCGGCAGCCCGTACACTAAGTATAGAGGACCTACCAATTGTATTGTAAAGGGGCTGATGCCCGCAACTCCACCTAAACAGCCACGTGTAACTCGAAATAATTTCCACAGGACCCCAGGCAGTTGCTGTACCGCAGATTACTGTTTCGTCGACATGAAGATCATTGAAAGAGTTAAACTGAGGTTTTTCGCACGCCACAACGTTCCTGTATTTCCGTATCAGTACATTTTAGTGTACCTGCTGAAGAGGGGTCAGGTAGATGACGAATACAAGTATCTTTTGCAAGACTGCAAGAAATATGCAAAAGACACAATGTTCTTACTGAACGACACTTATTAGTAAATATTAGTTCTTTGATTAAAATATAATCATGTATTAAAAATTAAGCGAAATTCCTATATTCTTGTTGTTTTTATCATTGTTGCAAAGGTGTGTGGGTATGACATTATACATTTTATATAATCGACATAAAAATATATTTTTTACAAAATAGGCCATATTATTTTAAGGAATAAAGATATATTTCTATAACATATTTGGTTTAATTTATAATCTTATCTGGTGCGTGTTTTGCGTAAGGTGGTCACCACGCTTGGCGAATTGTTGTGCATGAGAATTTGTTGGTCTTGATACCTTTTTCTGCCAATTCTTACCTATAATGAAAACAAACAAAAAAGTTAAAAATCTGCATCTGAAATCGGTGACTACCAATATTTGTTAAACAGTTTTTATTTTTCTTTTGTTGTGGATAATGGTGTTATGAATTTGACGCAAAACATAATTTACTCTTGCTTATTGATATTGTATGCAAGAGTAAATTATGTATGGAGGAGCTCGTGGCTTAATAAGAACTGCCACTCTTGTCGATCTTTAGGTAAAGCTGTACTTGCCTAGGTCGATCTGTGGATGGGTGACCGCCCGACATACCGAGTTTTCTCCGTGCCTCGGAAAGCACGTTAAGCTGTTGGTCCCGGCTGCCATATATAGACCTTTGGCAGACGTTACAGGTAGTCAGTGACCTGAAATTCTGACATCCAGTCTTACCAAAGAGTATCGTATTACCTAGTTTTAACTGGGTTGTGGAGGTCAGATAGGCAGTCGCTCCATGTAAAATACTGGTATTCAGCTGCATCCGGTTAGACTGGAAGCCGACCCCAACATAGTTGGGAAAAGGCAGATGATGATATTGATATTGTATCCTATATTATGAAAAGCCGCAGGCAGGTAGGTACACAGTTTGCTCGCGACACTTAAAATATCACATCACACGTGTTCAAAATGAAATGGCTAGAAATTAGGTACCATATATTACACTTGGGCTCGATTGATGCTGGTTATAATGCTGAACTAACAACAAACCATCGTGATATCGTCAAAGAAGAAAGATTTTTCAGGATTACATACCTTTGCATACACAAGCCAACATGCAACTGTTGCCAATATAGTACCTATCATACCCCAAATTTGGTCGGAACTAGGAAACGTGTCGTCATTTAAATTAGGCTTGAGATCTGGTTCATCACAACTACAAAAAGAAACTATGTATGGAAACATGATTACTAGGTATATATATATAACTTTGTACTATAATTTATCTGAAAATTTTAAACATTTACGCATTGCGACATCGAATGCCTGCCATTAGCTACGGTTTGTATCTGGCTTGCTCTAGATACTTACTATTGTCATCTGTAGAGGTTGAATGTAATGTAGTTCTTTATTCTAAAATAGGGACAGAGCCACGGTACCAGAGCGGTAGACTGTGTCCTGAGCAGGGTGTCTTCCGTCTTCGTCCTGCAAAATACTATAAAAATAACTTCGTCTTGCAAAAATTTTTGCATGGGAGTACTTAGTTTGATGTACAGAATGCTTAGTTGACGGCTGTGTCATGGGTTGATTTACACCACAGAACAGATAAAAGAGGTTAGAAGGGCCTTGTGGGCGGGGCAGGCGCGCCGCACATATGAGCAAACGCTCATAATTATGTCGACAAAGCCAGTGTGTGTAGTGAGTGTGCCTCAAGAAGGGATTACTTACTTATCACCGGTAAGTCCAAAAACCTTAAAATACAAGTAATATTTGTAATTATTACAATAGTATTATGTAGTTGGTAGAAAAAATGATACTGTCGCGAGCAGATAAAAAATTATGTAGGTATGTACATTGTTTGCAATACGTGGGTCTGGGTACCATCTTGTACTACGTGGGCGATTGCGCGATATATTTCGTTCACTGAGAACGTCGCGTGCGACGAGCCAAAGCTCGAATTCTGCGAAATCTATGCGTTTCGAATTTCGATAGCGTTGTACCAAGTTGTAAACAATGTCGATATTTTGTATGTGTGAAAGTGTGAATGTATTCAAATGATATTATTATGATTTTGATTAAATAACTTTGTTTATTAGGGTCAATTATTGTTTATTAATTTAGTTTTTCGTCTAAAATTTTGTTTTTAGGTTTCCAACAGATCCAGATAACGAACACTATTGATAGAGGCAACCGGTAAAATTGAATGGATACCTACTAAATGTAGCTGTACTTAATGTAGTAATTAATTGAATGCATGTCTTATTTTTAAGTGTTTCTCGTATGTTTACTTTTGATTTTACTTTTTTATCTGTGTGAGACAAATAAATATCTTTTCTTTCTTTCTATCCCGTTCCGAAATTAAATCAAAATATTGCTAAACTTAAATTTACAAAACTAAAGTAATTTTATCGACATAAATTACCCATCGACCTTTTGGTCGCCGTAACATGTATGAGAAATAAACGCGTGTGTGAGTGTCCGTCAAACGCAGTGTTTGCGCTAGTGTGACAACCAGTAGCAAACTCGCGATCTAAGTGCGGTTTATTTGTGTACGTAATGCGCGTACGTATTAGCCTCTTGCTTGTAGTGGATATAGAGAGTGGGAGACAAGCGGCGACACGCGTTCTGATACAAATCAGGAACTATTCCTTTCTAAACTCTTTTATCTGTTCTGTGATTTACACCCTGTACTTATATGCTACTAGGTACCATGAATTTTTTCACACCCCCGAACACGACCCGTTTAAGTAGCCACACTTGAAAAAAAAATTGAACATTACAGCTTAATTCGAAAAAGTGTTTGAGCAAACTTGCAATATTTTTTAAAGATCTATCCAACGACATCCCGCACAATGACCTTCATGAGAGAAAAAAAATCATCCCCACTTTAATGTGTACTGGATATACCCTAAAAAAAAACAACTTTGCCGGCGTAACTTACTTGTATATTCATGCCATTCATGCCAAAACACAGCTTTCTAGTAAAGAGTCTTTGAGATATATTGCGAACGAACTGACAGACAGACAGACGGACATGGCGAAACTATAAGGGTTCATGTTGACTACGAAATCCTAAAAATAGGAAGACTTTAACTTTTAAACTACTACGACTACAAATGAAGTCCCGCCTAGACGTTCCCTGGATGCCCTCTAAACTAGCACAAATCCGGGGAAACGACTGGGGGACGGAACCCTAGTTTTATGCAATCCGTATAACAAACAAAATGCTAACATTTATTAAGACAAAATGATCTTAAAATATTTCGCTGTCCACATCTGGTTAGACTAACTAAGATCCCAAGAACGACCCATGATGATTGTAAAAAACCTGGGTCATTTTTCATTTGGCTAAAAAAAAGGGTAATAATAATATCTTAAACATAAAAGACAAGAGAGGCAGTCTTTGTAACAACACTTACAACGCGATAAGAGGCGGTCGCACGTTTCGAGGCCATTCCTTATATTTATTTCGTTGCTGGCAACACCGATTCTGATATAAGGGGACAAACTTGCTTGAACAAGATTATTTATATAATTCCACGTCAGATTTCCACAAATCACGGTACTGTACTGACTGCTATTCTGCTGTATAGGTATAATTAGTAACGTTGGTCAACTAATAATAATGTAGGTATTCTTAGCGTTTCTTATATCGAGATCATTTTCATCAAATAGAATATTAGTAGTGGGGTGGGTACAACTGAACAAGCTTCACTTCGTAAGCAAGTGTTGTAGGTAGGTGTAGGTGCTTAGCTAGCTGTGGTATTTGTTTGGCATTAGCGTTGCAAACAGACGCGCAGTTCGCTTGATTATTTACTAAGTGACTTCGTGAGGGACAGTGTTTATTTGGATCATATAGTGCTTCGCTACTTTTAAACATGGGAGGTTGCTTGTCGTGTAAGGTAAGTACTTAATTTTATAGGTAACTGTTTATGTTCACGTCTCAATTTGTATCTAAGGCCGTATACAGAAAGAAAGCTGATAGCCGGCGCCGATCTTCCAGCGAGCGCTTATCGGTGCTGGTAAATTTCATTCAACTTGTCGGCGACGTTCGGCGCTTGTTCATATAAATGCCTGCGCCGCCCGGTTACCTGCATAGACCGGTTCCTATAAGCTCTGGTAGGCTACCAACTTTGTTTCTGTATACGGCCTAACACCGAAGTATGTACTTGGACTTTGTTGTCAAACCGATTATCTCGTAAGTACTTAGTAATGATTCGAATAGTTTACGTAAAAATATTGTAAATCTAAAGGAGGGGGATGTTCAAAATCAAATCATTTCATTTTTAGTCAATTAAAGTAGATAATATACACAAAATAATCTAGATTATGAGGCCATACCTATTTCCGACGTGCATCCATCGTGTATGTTACATTTTGTACTTGTTTGGTACTGTGTGGAGAACTATATAAAATAAACTAATATCTACATTTCAAACTTTACTAAACTATCACTACACACAGTACACGACACACGTACCTACCTAACAAATTACCAATGTGGGCGTCGTGTTTCGCTGCGTGGTGTCGCGTAACGTAACCGTCCTCGGAAACGTCGCGCGTCGATATGACACCTTTCGGTCATGATTCTTCTGGTTGCTGGGTTGCTGCGATTCCAACCTTTTCGACTCCCAGAGTCCACTTGTTCTTAACTTTAAAATCCTGAACGACTTCCTCAACCCCTCAATGCATTAGTAGGAAATTAAGTACCTAAGTTAAATAATATTTTTTTAATGTTAAAAAGCAAATCAGTTACTTTACCGAGGTAAGGGGCAAAAAATTTCGAGCTCACTCCGCTCGTTCTTACATTTGCCGTCAAGTCTGAATCATGTACCTATAAATTCCTAAAAAAATATCTATCTGTATGAATTGTTGAAACAAAATGTTATTTATCATTTTATCCGATGTGTCAAAACTGTTTGAGCTCGTTCGCTGCTTTCGTTAATTTTCGGAACGGCAAACCCTAACACACTATTAGCTACCTATATGGCAATCAAGCAATCAAGTGTAACATTTTCAAACAATCAAAAAAGTACTTTGACTTTTAGCTAGTTCTATTGGCTGATGAAAATAAGGGGTGGCCAAATATAGGTAGGCCCACAGCGGTAAAAACGCACGCCACGACACTGGGGTCGACACAGACTGAGGTTTTTTTCTTGACTTCTGGGGCGACAAAAGTTATTGCCCCGGGGGCCAACTTTCAAAATACGCCCCTGTACCTATATTATATCTTGATCACTTCATCACCCATACCATAGTTTATCCTACTCCTTTACAATATCCCGTTTCGTTCGGCGTTTCAAGACGTATTAGGGTACCTACATATTGTTACGACGGTCATCTAGAATCTTCAAGAAACCTCGCTAATAATTGTTTAGTGCCTACAAGACTCGAGTACATTCCGTCGTAGGTAGTTCCATTGTATTCTCAAGGTCAGCCCGCACGCGACGTCAGCGGCAATTGTAATTTCGACCGTATGCCGAGGGCGTAAATTAACTTCTTCCTTGTTGGTGCTTTGTCTTAAAATTTACTTTTCAGTTATTTTTCTTTGTGAATGCTTTATTCATTTTTAGTTAATAATAGGGAATTTTCTCGAACATCTTTTGTTTGCTATTGTGTTTTAAAACACTAAATACACAATCACTTCAACACTACTGAACACTGTCTTTATCGCACTAGATATCTCTTCGAACCTTTCGTTGTCTCGCTTTAAAAGTAGACTGCCTTGCTCAGACCTCTGTCGGTCCTTTTATACTCAGACACACAAAAGAAGTTCGAGAAAATTCCGTACTATACGTAACTAAACATGAATAAAGCATTCACAAAGAAAAATAACTAAAAAATAAACTTAAAGATAAAAGAACCAACAAGGAAGAAGTTACATTACGCCCTCGGCATACTGTCGAAATTAAAATGGTAATTATGCTGCCGACGCTCGCCGCGCTGACCAGTAGGTAACTTCAAGAATGTACTGGACTTTCGTAGGTACTTCGCAGTTATTAGCGAGGTTTCTTGAAGATTCTAGATGACCGACGTAACACTGCCCCCTCCTTAGACATGCTCGTCCCGAGCATCATTAGTCCCGTAGTATCGCGCCAATCGGTCTACGTGCACAATCTTAGGCGCACCTCGCGGACCCTTCTGTATTCGGTAGGTGACATCGTTGATCCTGGTTACAACTCGGTATGGTCCATCCCATTTTGCTTGCAATTTCAGAGACTTTCCCTTGCTCCATACTGGGTTATGCAACCACACCAGCGAACTTTCGTTGAAACCACTACTGTTTGCCTTCCGGTCATAACGAGTCTTTACCTTCTCAGACATCTGTTGTCCGGAATGCCTGATATGCTCATACACATCATTTAACTTATTACGCAGGTCATTCGCGTAATCCGTTACACTGCGTGAGACATCAGGGGGAGTTCCAGTGATTAAATCTGCAGGCAATCGTAATTCCCTTCCAAAGTTTGCGAAGGCTGGAGTTACGGTCGTACTTTCGTGAACTGCACTCCGATAAGACAGAAGAAACGGCTGTATGTGTTTGTCCCAATCCCTTTGCCTGGTTTCCACAACTTTTGCCAGATATCTCTCTAACGGCAACGTCTGGTTAAATCGTTCCATCCAACCATTCCATCAGATTGTACGGTAAGATGTGGTTCTGGTTTTGTGTGTACCCATCAATCGACAAGTCTCCTGGAAAACTTGCGATTCAAAATTCCTTCCTTGATCGCTGTGAATTTCTAAGGGTACTCCAAAACGACAGAAGACTTCCTGAACCAATTTATCTGAGACTGTTGTAGCTTCTTGGTTAGGAATGGCGAAGACTTCTGGCCACTTTGTGAAGTAGTCCATGACAACCATGAAGTACTTGTTTCCGCTGTCGCTTTCTGGAAATGGTCCCGCAACGTCCAGTGCTATCCGCTCCCAGGGGGCTCCAACGTTGTAAACTTTTAACTTGCACCTCGGCTTCGTGTGTGGGGTCCTTTCACAGCCGCGTAGCTGGTGCATTTTCGACACCAGTCCTCCACATCATCTCGGCAGTGGATCCAGTAAAAGCGCTCTCTGATCTTCAGTAGAGTCCTTTTTACCCCCATATGTCCTCCTGAGCATCCATCATGGTAGACCCGTAAAACATCCGGTACCTTAGCTTTAGGGACAACCATTTTTAGATGACTGCTGTCCCCTCGAGCGTTTTCCCATTTACGGCATAAGACTCCGTCCTGGATCTCGAAGCTGTTCCATTGTGCCCAATAACTTTTCGTGATGGAGCTCATCGCAGCCACATTGCTCCACTTGGGCTTCGGAGCAACAGCTTTAATCCAGTCGAAGATTGGCTTGATGTCCGGGTCATTTTGTTGAGTCTGTTGTAGGGTCTCCTTCCATTCATCGCCGAGATCCGTTCTAAGCATCCTCACGGGCACCACTTCCTTAGTCTCTTGCCTGGCACAGTGCTTGCAGTCTTCAGGACAAGGTCTTCTTGACAAGGCGTCTCCCACTGCGATGTTCGGTTACGAAGTCAAACTCTTGCAGTAGTTCAATCCATCTCGCCACTTGCCCCTCCGGATTCTTGAACTGTAATAGCCACTTCAATGCAGCATGGTCGGTTCGTAGCTGGAATTTCCGTCCCAACAAATATTTACTGAAGTGCTGCAATGTCTTCACTACAGCGAGCAGCTCTCGTCTCGTTACGCAGTAATTTCTTTCTGGTTTGGATAAAGACTTGCTGAAGTAAGCTATAACCACCTCCTGATTTCCTTTCCGTTGAGATAACACGCCCCCAATTCCAGTATTACTTGCGTCTGTGTCGACTTTATAGTCATTTTCAGTGTCAGGATATCCCAAAATAGGAGTATTGCACAGACGTCCTTTTAATTCTTGAAATGCGGCGTCGCAGTTCTCGTCCCAACAGAATGGTTGCTTTTCCTCAGTGAGTTTGTGTAGAGGTTTCGGAATATCGGCAAAATTCTTAGGAGGAGCACAAACCCAAAAATGCTCTGACCTGTGTCTTGTTTTTCGGCACTGGCCAATCCTTGACGGCGACTACTTTCTCTGGATCTGTTTGAACACCTTCCCCCGAAACTATGTGTCCTAAAAAGTTCACTTGTTTTCTGAAAAACGAGCGCTTCTTCGGACTCAATTTCAGGTTTGCTGTTTGGAATTTCGACAGCACTCGGTCGAGGTTTTTAAGGTGATCTTCAAACGTACGGCCCACAACACAATGATTATGTCGTCTAGATAGACAAGACATGCATCCCCAATCAATCCGGCAAGTACTTGCTCCATCAGCCTTTCAAACATTGCAGGAGCATTACACAATCCAAAAGGCATAACTTTAAACTGCCACAACCCTTTTCCTGTTGAGAATGCAGTCTTTTCTTTATCCTTTGGGTCTATTTTTAACTGCCAGTTACCACTTTTCAGGTCTAATGTGGTAAACCACTTCATTCCCGTCAGCGTATCCAGTGTGTCATCGATCCTAGGCAGTGGGTAGCTGTCCTTTTTCGTGATGTCGTTCAGTCGTCGATAGTCCACACAGAAGCGCATACTGCCGTCCTTTTTCTCTAACAGGACCACAGGAGAACACCATGGACTGGATGAAGGCTCTATAACACCGTCCTTCACCATTCCCTCAATCATGGTTTCCACTTCTTTTTCCCGTGCAACTGGCAGTCTCCTTGGTCGCTGATGGATAGGTAACTCGTTGCCTGTATTAATTCTGTGCTGAACCAGTCCAGTTCTCCCTATGTCAGTATCATTTGTAGAGAAAATACCGGCGTACTGAAGTAACATCTTCTTAGCCTTGTCCATTTCTCCTGCAGTTAAATGACAGTTTTCTAAAAGCGTTGACACGTCAAATTTTGCACTACGAATTTGATTTCCGGTAGGTAGATCTTGCAATTGACGCATCCAAGCTACTTCCTCGCAAGTGCCGATCAAGGTGCCCTTCTTAATCACTTGGATTCAGGATGCGTACAGCTGAGATGTTGTTGGCCTTTTTTGTTATCTGTGGAAGCTTGTTATTAGCAATTTAGATATATATTTAGTTATAATTATAGTTATTAGACTGTAAGCTTTCCTAAAATAAGTAAATAAATAAATAAGTAAATAAATAAAATTTACCAGAGTTCGTGCCATCTTTCATGAAAACACATTGTTCACCCTTTCTATCAGAACACTTCGATCTTTGTGTCCAGAGTTCTGTGGTAACTTGACTGGCACGATCGTTTCTGATCTGCGAGGAAGAACAATTTCCTTCAAGCAGTACACTTTCCCTGACGGTGCACCTTCCATGAAGACTTCCTCGGAACCACATTTCAACACTCCTTGGTCAATGTCGATCTCACAACGTTATTTCCGCATGAAGCCCAAGCCCAAGATGCAATCGTCCACTATGTCGGCCACGATGACATTGTGCCGGTAAATTCTATCACCCAATTGTAACTCCACCTCCTTCTTACCTCGGACGGTTATGTGCTGACCGGTAGCTGTTAGTAATTGTATACGGTCGTGGTTATTAAAGTAGTCCCCAAAAAACCGATTTGCTAAGTGTGAATTGACGACCGTGTGAGAAGCTCCAGTATCCAACGTCAGTTTGCATGGAGTTCCGTTGACTTCGCCGTTGATGGTCAGGCTGTTCCCGTCATGTGCTTGTGAGATCGAGATACTCGGGGCTCTTTCAAAACCAGCCAGCACCCGCCCCCCAGTCCTGGCATTTACTCGTTTCCCTGCTGTGGTTGGGCAGTCACTTCAGCCACCCTTCCTTGCTGGGGTTGATCTTCTCTCGGTGAGCTGCGCTTTGGACAGCTTGATCGAAGATGACCCCTTTCTCCACAAGTGTAGCACCTAGGGCTGTATCCTTGTGGGCGGTCGCGTACTGGTGACACTACCACCTCCCTGACGCGGTGCGTACGGTGGTCCTGCCTCACTGCCTCTACTTCTAAGGTATGGGCCAAGGCGTCTTTCAGCGTCTCGTGATGCCCAAGTCTCACAGCAGCTCTAACTTCTAAATCGCGTATTCCGTCTATGAACGCCTGTACCAGATTTCCATCAATAAGTGCAGGGGCGGACTGGTATGCTTTCCGAACCAGCTTTTCAACTTCCAGGGCCCACTGCTGTAAGTTCTCGGCACTAAGTTGAACGCGATCCCTTAACTTAGCACGAAAGACGTGCTCCAGGTGCGCGTCACCATATCTGGACTCTAATGCCTCCAGCAGCTGTTCATAGGTCACATCCTTCCCGAGGGCCTCAAGAATGGTTAGGACCTGGTCTCGGATACCCAAAGTGAGCGCGGTCATGGCTTGCGCTTTGGTCGACCCGTTCACTTTCATAACGGCCTCAAATTGAATTTTATAGGCCGACCACGAAGATGTTCTGTCGAATGGCGGCACTTTAAACCCGCGCACCGAAGGTGCAGCAATCACTGAAGTCACAGCCCCGTCTCCAACCTTAATTTCACTCAAGGCCTTCTTCACATCGGCGATCTGAATTTCGGCCTTTGCGATACGGTTATCGTGCTGCTGTACCTGCTCCTTCATCACGCACAGCTCTTTATCAACTGATGCGTGAAGATCTTTAATCAGAAGCATCTGTTCCTCTTGACAGAGAAACTGCTCATCCTTATCCCGTTGCAACTGTTTCTGCAACTGGCGAGCCTGCTCATCTTTACGGCGAGCCTGCTCCCCTTGATGGCGATCCTGCTCCTCCTTGTCCCGTTGCAACTGTTCCTGCAACTGGCGAGCCTGCTCCTCTTGACGGCGAGCCTGGTCCTGCAGCAGCGCCATTAAGGCAGACAAGTCAGGCGTCGCTAATGCTGGAGTAGCTCCAGATGGGCCAGCGACTGGGTCTGATGTAGGCTGGACACCGCCCGGTATCTGTGTCGGGGAGTCTCCAAATCGCCTTTGGTCCATACCTTGTTGTCGCTGACTCCTAGTACGGATACTATCCGTGTCGTCCTTTGGTAGAATCGGCATAATTTATCCCTCACTTCTGACACCAAATTGTTAGGAGCTGGGTATGGGATCAATTAAACACACGAAATAACTTTATTAAACACAAAACACTAAATACACAATCACTTCAACACTACTGAACACTTTATCGCACTAGATATCTCTTCGAACCTTTCGTTGTCTCGCTTTAAAAGTAGACTGCCTCGCTCAGACTTCTGTCGGTCCTTTTATACTCAGACACACAAAAGAAGTTCGAGAAAATTCCCTACTATTAACTAAAAACGAATAAAGCATTTACAAAGAAGAATAACTAAAAATAAACTTAAAGATAAAAGAACCAACAAGGAAGAAGTTACTTTACGCCCTCGGCATACGGTCGAAATTACAATGGTAATTATGCCGCCGACGCTCGCCGCGCTGACCAGTAGGTAACTTCAAGAATATACTGGACTTTCGTAGGTACTTCGCAGTTATTAGCGAGGTTTCTTGAGGATTCTAGATGACCGACGTAACAATATTAAACTTGTACTAAAGGAGCATACGCTATAACACAGAACAGATAAAAGAGGTTAGAAAGGAAATAGTTCCTGATTTGTATTAGAACGGGTGTCGCCGCTTGTCTCCCACTCTCTAAATCCACTACAAGCAAGCGGCTAATACATACGCGCATTACGCACACAAATAAACCACACTTACATAAATCGCGAGTTTGCTACTGGTTGTCACACTAGCGCAAACACTGTGTTTAACACACACTCACACACGCGTCTATTTCTCATACATGTTACGGCGACCAAAAGGTCGATAATTTATGTCGATAAAATTACTTTAGTTTTGTAACTTTAAGTTTTGCAATATTTTGCTTTAATTTCGGAACGGGATAGAAAGAAAGAAAAGGTATTTATTTGTCTCACACAGATAAAAAATTAAAGATAAAAAAAGTAAAATCAAAAGTAAACATACGAGAAACACTTAAAAATAAGACATACATTCAAGTAATTACTACATTTAGTACAGCTACATTTAGTAGGTATCCATTCAATTCTACCGGTTGCCTCTAGCCATAGTGTTCTTGTATCTGGATCTGTTGGAAACCTAAAAACAAAATTTAGTTGTGTTATGTTTCCATTATAAATGGCTAACCTCAAAACAAATTTTAGACGAAAACCTAAATTAAAAACCCACAATAAACAATAATTGACAGTAATAAACAAAGTTATTTAATCATATTCATAATAATATCATTTGAATACATTCACACATACTAAATATCGACATTGTTTACAACTTGGTACAACACTCTCGGAACGCATAGATTTTGCAGAACTCAAGCTTTGGCTCGTCGTACGCGACGTTCGCAGTGAACGAAATACATCGCGCAATCGCCCACGCGGTACAAGATGGTACCCACGTATTGCAAGCAATGTACATATTTTTTTATCTGCATGCGACAGTATCATTTTTTCTACCAACTACATAATACTATTGTAATAATTACAAATATTACTTGTATTTTAAGGTATTTGGACTTACCGATGATAAGAAATCCTTTCTCGAGGCACACTACACACCCTGGCTTCTTTTCCGACACACTATAATAGCGCAAGATGGCATAATTCTTTTTTTTCGCGGAGCTTCGTACGCTGTCACAATATGAGCGCGATTGTTGGCCGGTAAATCAAATTTTCGACATATGAGCGTTTGCGACATATGAGCGGCGCGCCTGCCCCGCCCACAAGGCCCTTCTAACCTCTTTTATCTGTTCTGTGCGCTATAACATAACATAGTCTTGTACATTTAACTTGTGTGGCATTGCGTTTTCGGCCGCGGTACTAGGTTGCGAAAATCTCCATAAGTTAGCTAGTAGGTTACTTTTTTATCTATCTGTACAATTGCAGCTGTAAGTAAGGATTTACTTAATTTGTAGACAGATGATCGTCATCATGTACGTTCCGCACGCGATGTCTATGTGCGAACAGTACCACCTGCGCAGAGCAACTATGATTTCTATGGCAGTCAGTTCAAGGTAGGATTTTCATTCAATTTTGCTCATCCCTCTGGAGCAGCGGTGGCCCAGTGGTGGCGGTGGCCCCGACTTACGAACAGTGTCGAGTCGTGGGTTCGCTTTGAACCAGAGTCAGACGCCAGACTTTGTGTAATTTATTTCATCACCACTGCTCTCAAAACGGTGAAGGAAAACATCGTGAGGAAACCGGCATGTTTTAGAACCAAACAATTCGAACACGTGTGACATCTTCCAACCCGCGCTGGGCCCGCGTGTTGGATTATAGCCCTTGCTCTCTTGTTGGACAAATAACTATTTCATAAACCCAACTCTCGATAAATAAAGGTATAATTATCTTGTTCGCTTTATCATCCATAGTATATCCTACTTATAATATAATAATGTCCCAGTCGGCGTTTCAGAATGGCAACACTATAGGTAGCTACTACAGGAGCACACGCTTCAACATAAAAATAGTTTTGTACTTTTAACTTGCGCGGCCGCGGCGGCACTTGGTTGCCAAAATCTATATGAGAAAGTTACCTTCCTACAGGACAACTAGTAGGAAGGTACTTATCTATCTGTAGGTACAATTGGAGCTGTCCCCGTGGTCGAATGGTTTAGGCGTTCGCCTTGTGACCCGGTGGTCGTGGTTTCGATTCCCACGGGAAGCATACTTTGTAAAGTTGTTTCCAGTTTGGCTAGGACATTGCAGGCTTGAAGCACCAGAATTCACCAGATTGTCTGATAAAAAGATGATTCCGTGCTTCGGAAGGCACGTATAAGCCGATGGTCCCGGCCACCCAATGGCGGAGGTCAAACCATGTCAGAGGCCCTTGAGGGGGTTCAAAAACTCTGACATTAGGGTGTGTGGTGTGGTTGCAGAAGAAGATTGCAGCTGTAAGTAATGATTTACTTCATTTGTAGGAAGAAGATCGTTATGACCCTTATACACGGCCAGCGTACGAGATAAGGCCTACGCCTGCGCCTGCACCTAAACCTGCACCTGCACCTGTGCCAACAGTACCTAGCAGTCAGTTCAAGGTATGGTTTTCATTTATTTTTTACTACAACATTGAAATTCAGTCAAAATTCTAATAATGGATGAAATGGCAACAGGTCACTGGAACAACTTGTGACCCACGGATACCCCTCAAGTTAAAGGAGCAAATTTACAAGTCCGTGATTAGACCTGTCGTACTGTATGGATCAGAATGCTGGGCTAGCAAAAAGATGGATGAAAAACGATTGCATGTAGCGGAGATGAGAATGAATAACGTAAGGAATGAGTATATTATAGAAAGTTTGAAAGAACCTGTATGCAAACTCTGTATGTAATGGGTAGTCACCCATCCACAGACCAACCTAGGCAAGCACGGCTTAACCTAAAGTTCGACCCGAGCAGCAGTTATTATTATAGTTGTGTAATGAGGAGGGATGAAACGTGTGTGACTAAAAAAGTGATGGTGGTGGTGCTGTGATGGATGGAGATGGAGAGAAAGGGCAAAGAAAAGATGGATGAATTGTGTGAGGAATGACATGACAAAGAAAGGAGTAATGCCACCGTGACGTCTAACGGGAGAATGGAAGAAGAACCCGTGTTGAACCGACCCCAAATAGAATGGGATAAGGGCAGGAAGATGGGATCATTCCCACTAGTTCTACTGCACAGTCCTACGATCGAACTAGTGGGTTTTTTTCCCCTAGTTCTACGATTCAAGGTGGTACGAAATCGTAGCAACTAGTGGGAATGATCCGGAAGATGATGAGTCAAAGTTCTAATAATTAATATTATTATCTATACTAATATTTTAAAGAAGTAAAGTTTGTGTGTTTGTATATTTGTTAAATTGTAAGAGGTAATCTCGGGATCTACTGAACCGATTTTAAAAATTCTTTCACCAATAGAAAGCCACATTATTGCTGAGTGTCATAGGTTATATAAAAAACCGAAAAATAAAAAGGCTTTTACGTGGTAGTCCGTTTTGCAAAGTGAATCGGAGAAAAAACGGTCGAATGAAAGCGTTTCTTACGAACGCTGCCTTAACTATGAAAGATATATTTTTGAGTTCTAGAGAAAAGATGTGGAGCTTGAAAATGCCTAAAGTCAACGACAGCATATGTCTAACTTTTATATTTAAGTTACAAAAAGTAGTTTTTTTAATATAAGTAGGTATAGATAATTTAATTTTTAAGATTAATAGATATTTTTTAATATTAATAAAATAATTTAAACAAAACGTTTCTTGCAAATTTGGTATTGGCAAAAGTAAGACAATCCGGGAGAAATGGACTAGCCGTTGCCTCTTCGGGGATTGCCGCTACTCTGTTAAATGATGGGAAAACAACACACTCCACCTTTAAGCTACCTCTGACAGTCTCACTAGAGCAACAGTTAGTTTGTTCCATACGTAAAAATGGGCACTCGGGAAACTTTTACAAGAAACATCTTTAATTATATGGGACGAATGTACCATGAGTCATAGAGCTCATGTTGAAGCAGTAAACCGAACGCTCAAAGACCTCAGAAACTCTGATGCTGTAATGGGTGGCGTTACTTTTGTTTTCGCGGGCGATTTTCTTCAAACACTGCCTGTAGTAACAAAAGGAACACGCGCCGATGTCATCAGAGCATGCTTAAAATCATCTCACTTATGGAGTTCGGTTGCATCTCTCAATTTACGAACAAACATGAGAGCCCATTTGAGCGACAACGACGATGACGACTTTCCGCGTCAACTACTCAATCTTGGCGAAGGAATTTTTATACGTTTTTTACAAATTTCAGCCGAGACCTGGAGCTCTATATGGGGAGTACAAGTGCGGTTGCGGATACTTCTGGGTCAGTCGTCTGTCTTGGCGCGATAAATATCAGCAATGTAGACGTTGTAGAGCACAGGTGCGCCCAAGAAATCAGGTACCTACATAAGAAATGTGTTTATTTACTGTAGAAAAAACTTTTTGCAAAAACACAACACTATTAAAAAAAAACCAGTCCGTAACAAAAACACAAAAAATCTAAAATAACTTTAATTTCGGAAGTCGGTGACTTTGTTTGTTTCATTAACTGTTTTGCCCACAGAACAGATAAAAGTAGAATAATTTGATTCGCCATGGTACGACTCTCACGATCTTGTGAGAGTCAAAATGGCGGGTGTACCACAGCGAATCAAATTATACTTCTTACCACAAAAATGTACCTAAAATGTACTATTCTGTACCTAGCTCTAAAAAATCTGTACCTCCTTCAGAACGGAGTTATTTCAAAATTAAGATACACCAGCCACCATATATTGATATCAAAATGGCGGGTGTTCTGTAATATTTCATTATTAAACAATTACTCATAAATTATAATTACACCAAAAAAATGTACCTAAAAAGTACCTCAAGTAAAAACAAAAATCCAATTGATCAGCCGGATAGTTCCTTAGAAATACTACAACCGTGTCTTGTGTTTTTTACTTGAGGTACTTTATAGGTACATTTTTTTGGTGTAGTTATACTTTGTGAGTAATTGTTTAATAATGAAATATTACAGAACACCAGCCATTTTGGTATCAATATGGCTGGTGTATCTTAATTTTGAAATAACTCCGTTCTGAAGGAGGTACAGATTTTTTAGAGCTAGGTACAAAATAGTACATTTTAGGTACATTTTTTGTGGTAAGTAGAATATTTTTTATATTTTTTTTTTTTAGTAGATTCGCCATGGTACACCCGCCATTTTGACTCTCACGATCTTAGCTAGCAGCAACTAAAGAAACCTTAGTCCGGTACAGGCCTACCGCTAAGTTTTTAAAAGCATGTATCTTACTAGTTGTTTTCGTATTTACAGAGAGAGCTGCGTCCTACGGACTTCAAGCGCGGCGATACTCAAGGTTTGCAGCATCCAGAGGAACTATGTGAAATGTGTAAGCGTGTGGGAGGCTACTGCGGCAAATATAAGTAACCGACATTTGCCCTTACCATAAGGCCCATGCGTATACCTCTGCCTACACCTTTCGGGAAAAACAGGCGTGGTATTATGTTCTGCATAACCTCATCTCTCGTATTTGTGATGATTGGTGAGCTGTATTGTTTTTAAAATAAATTATACTTACAGCACACCAATCACATTCGTTGAAATCCACATTAGTTTCATGTGCGCTTTAGTGAAAAGTAGGTCTTATGTCATCCATCATAAATACATTACGCTACCTACAGAATAAGGCCTGCGCAGATAAGCATGAGTGTTAATTTGTTGCGCTGAAGTATTTTTTTCCAGATGACTATTTCTTAACATACTCGTACATAATATCACGCCACGCCTGTACCTACTCTCCAAAGGGTTAGGCAGAGGAGTACATAGTTAATGGGTTCGGTAACATAAGACCTGTAAACCCGGGCGTAAACATGCAGAATGCCTTTCTGTTAAAATATCTACCCACCTACTCACCTACTTTGCAAAATTACAGATCCAATATTCAGAACTTCTATCAGTAAAATTACTAAAAAAAAATGGAAAAAACATAGTTGTACAAGGACCTTCTGGCGTCACGCCAAAATCGGAACGAATGTAGCCAAACAATAACCAGAAAATTTTCACCAGCATGATTTTAATGCCATCCGAGCACCAAAAGATCTAAAAAGTCAAAAGACACTAGCATAATGTGTGTGACGTAGATCTAAACAACGT
Source organism: Diarsia brunnea (assembly GCA_949774965.1). Taxonomy (NCBI): domain Eukaryota; kingdom Metazoa; phylum Arthropoda; class Insecta; order Lepidoptera; family Noctuidae; genus Diarsia; species Diarsia brunnea. The sequence continues at coordinate 11,651,911 of OX458998.1, forward strand.
GTATAGCGCTATATCTTTTCAGTCTTTTCCACAAAGGAATAAGATTAAAACAATCCTGGTTTAAGACGTCATGATAAGCCACCAGATTCTGAATTCTGGATCTGTGAATCTATTTAGAAAAGCATTCCGGATGATTACTTTCATAGGGCCCTTAAATGAACGGATCAGCATTTTTCTGACACTTAGATATTATAGCACGAAGTCCAACCGGAAATAAACGCTCTTTTAATATAATATGGATAACTGATTATGTGCGCAAATATGACTCCTGGTCTAAAGAGGCCTTAGTTCGTCGTGTTTACAGAGCTAGAAAAATATAATTTCCCCAAGTTAGGGGTTTATTTTTATTTTAATAATTAGTGATTGACGATTTTTAATTTCTATTATAAAAATATTTTGAATTTTGTTGTGTTTTTAAATACAGGGTGGAACAGATACCGACGCACAAACAGTTTAGGTAGTCAGCAACAGCTTAACATTTCCGATTTTTTATAAAAGTTATTATTAAAAAACCTTTGTTTGAGTAGTGTTAAGCTACTTATGTTGCTGATCGTACAAGTATTCAGTGCAATATTCTGAAACCAATTCAAAAAATACTTTGACCGTAATTATAATTGATCAATTATTATTGGCATTTTGTTCTTTTTCATTAGAGTCGCAACATTTTATTTTAGTAGGTTTTTTATTTTATTTTTTGCAAACTATTTTAGAATTTTAAAATGTGTTTGTTTATATTTTCGAGCGTATGGCACTCGTGGGCAGCAGCTGAAAATCAGCGTCAGGTGGTGCACATTGTGTTGCTATCTGGCATTATGCTGAGCTGAGGCCCTTTTGGCATTATTAATTTGAAATATATTGAATCTGTTTTGTTAATTTTTAAGGATTTTTTGCCAAATAAACACAATTTTCTTTCTTTCTTTCTATAAGTATTGCACTTGTGCACAGTAAAATAGACTCGTATGCCGCCGCGCTGTAATGGCCGATGGCATGATGCCGATCACGCCAGGAGGCGTGATTACCTTTTACCAATAGAATAAAGTCTTGGATAGATTTTTGATCTACATATTCCATTATGTGAAAGTTTGTGGTGTTAATTCCAAAATACCTATTAGAACTAGGGTGGAAAACAAAACCAAATTAAATTATAGTTTTCTAATAATTTATATCAAAAATACTTTTCGTTTTATCATTTATTTTTTTGAAAGTGTATTGGTAATCGTTGTTATACATGGGCATTTATTACTGCAGTTCTCGGCTCGGTTGTGAATTCCGCTTCGAATGCAATAACAAACTTATATCAAGTAATACTGTATTAAATTTCCGATGAAAAAATATCATAACCACCTCGGTTCAGAATGATGTACTGAACACATAGTATCCATATTATGTGTCGTGTCGGTGTCCCATCCATCCTATATAGTATGTAAAAGGATTAGGCCAACCTATTGTACAAGCAAGATGTCTTGCAAAACACATGTGTTACAAAACGATTATAGAGATAAATTGTATTTTTTATATTGTAGAGTACTTTATTGAGTTCATAGAAGTATTCAGATTTTAGTGTAATACTATTATTCAATTTATTTTCTGTAGTTTGTTCCTGTGATTGTCGAGTTTATGGTGTAACAGTATTTTTTATACGTTTTTATAAATAAAAAAATGTGTCTTTTTTAAGTTTTGAAAGAATAAATAAAAATATTGATTCACACAGCATGTGTTTATTTGAAAAAGCGACAAATCTGTTTACCCGTAACAATTTACACATTCAACAGATTCGTTACCCACAAAGAAAAACTGGAATGTCGACCCCACAGTCAAAGCATTGCAACGGTTTTGTGGGGTATAAAAATAAATAAAAAATAATAATGTACCGCCAGCAACAAAAGTCAATAAACACTGTTTTTAACTTGTCCTTTTTAATACTACTTCCAGTATTTTCTGTACTAGTTTGGAGGTATTTAAATTTTACATGTCTTCCAATTTTTTATTACAATAACATGTTTATACTTATAATAACAACTTGATACAACTGTAGCGTTAATCTACTTTTGATGCTAACTGTACTTACATAGAAAACGAAATATGGTCAAACTTTTGTACAGTAATTTTTATGTGTCAACATTGTCCTGACCGTCATTTCCATTAAATACTCTGGATATTATTTCATGATAATTTGTGTTTTTGAAAAAGCCGGGGACATTAGTGGTGTAGAGGTTTTTCTTTTCGACCAAATATGCAAACAACGGCATAAGCCTGGAAACGATCTCATCCACATCTTCTGCATTGGTTTCTTTCACAAATTTGGCCAAACTGAACGCGGCGCTCAGGACTTGTCGATCCGTCAACGGTCCTTGGAAGAATTTGTACTGGAAAAAGAAAGGCGGAGGTTATAAAAATAGTAGTGTTTTAGTCATTGAGCAGAAACAACGTTTTGGGAAATTGACATCAATTTGCCAAATTATGGACATAAGTAATGAGAACCTGATTATCCGAATGTGGACCTTTTGCAAATAGCCTTTTTTTTACAACGTGACATTTCGCGAATGAAAATTCTGCGTCAAGCCGTTAATCAAATGATTATTCTTAGTAATTTTGTACTTGATGGAGAACGGAAACAGAAAGAACACTATAGGCATTTATTTTCAATTATCTAGGCATTAAGTTTCTTTAGCTTTCAAGGTGATAAGAAAGTCATACCCGTATGATATAGACTAGATTCTGGACGCAGTAAAACATACAGGCTCTGGAAGCAGGAGTGCGCGTGCTCTCCACGGCCTTCGCGATCGTTCGCAAGGTTTCGTGAAAGATGACCAGCACATCAATGTCCTCTAGGTGTCGAGCTAAGTTGTCCCACACAACGCACCATTCCTCCTGCGTGCCTGAACTGAGGATCTGAAAACATATGTTACATGCACTAAAAATAATAGAGCTATTTGGGTAAGCGGAATTTTAAATTAATTTGTCGTATGGGGGGGGCGTATCTAGCGCGGCTAGCCAAGTCGGGGTCTCAGCACTAACCCTTTTTTTTTGGAGTGCGGGAAATCATCAAATGACTCCTCCCGCTCTGGGCGGAGTAGAAGGGAGTGTCAGAATTCTACTGATTAAAAACCACCCATGTTCGTTCTTAGTCCTTTGCCGAGCCAGCGGCATCTCTTTGGAACAACCCGCAGCCCCGGCAGGCATACTAGCCATATCTTAGATGTGATGTTCCATCAGTAAAAATGTTTGCAAACTTTCATCTCCTTCCTATTCAATATTTTTATAGGAATTAATAAAAAATAATTGTTTCTGACTGCTCACCGCGAACTTTGCGGAACTTTCTGTCAATGAGTATATTAATTTAAGTACAAGAAGTAGAAACATAAAGTAAACGGTAACATTTTTATTACCTGGGTAACCCATATGGATATTTCAATCCGGTTCGAGTCCTTATCAACTTGCATGCCACTGACAGCTTGAAAGAAATTTGAACTTTGACCACCTAAAAACTTTCTAAAATAAAACATATTTTGTGGCTGCATATTTTTTCGTTTCAGCCTGATTCTTAACCAGTCACCTTCATCATCTGCAAAAAAAAGAAAACATTACATGATTTACATTAATAGCTCTATAGCTCAGGATTGGTGCCCTTTTTTTTTTTTGGCGGTTGGGTAATCACCAAATAACCCCTCTCGCTCTTGGGCAGAGCGGACGGGAGTGTCAGACTTCTACTGACTAAAAACCACCCATGTTCCTTCCTAGCCCTTGCGCCGAGGCCGCGGTATCTCTTTCGAACAACCCGCAGCCCCGACGGGAAGGATTGGTGCCCTCAAACAGTGACACGGGGTCGCGGCAGGCCACGAAGGAGATGGCGGGACGTACTGGATGTCTTCCTTGTGAATTGGAAAGAAGTTGCAAACAATCGTGACCATTTGAAGGAATGGAGGGAGGCCTTTGCCCAGCAGTGGGAAAATATGTGCTAGCTATAATTATAAGATTAGTGCAGCAGTATGAGCAGTCAGTTTACTCACTTGGTATGTTTGCTCTGTCATATGTTTCTATTAAACATTTCTGGAACTTCAATGTAAGGTGCAGTGTTGTTGAAGCCTTCGGTACAAATGACTTAATGTTCCGCCAGCGGACCACTTCCAATACTTGACTCAGCATAGCCAACATAGGTGGCCTATATTCTAGCAATTCCTGGATAGTGTAGGCTTCATTTAAAAGCTGGATCTGCACATGTATCTTGCTAATATCTTTGTGCAGAAGTGCCTTGTGCATATGTGGCATAATGATCAGGAGTAGTAGTTTTGTTCCTGGTATTATCTCACACTCTTTCAATCCACTTAAAAACTTCACTATATTATCTTGCTTACTATCTGTTTCTAAAGTATTATCGAGAATCTTTTTGATGGTACCAATTAAACAAGGTTCTGTTTCAGTAACATAATAATAATTGGAATAGTCCCTGAGTAAGTTCATAACTTGCAACATTGTGTTTGTGAGCTGGGTATTTTCTTCAGCCATAATAAATATTTTATTGAAGACCTCCCTCGGATTCTGTATGAATACATCCAATACCTCTGTGAAGTCCTCACTAACATCAGCAACAAACTTGTTGAACATTTCTGTTAATGTGTTATGAAACTCTTCATCATGTCTCAGGTCATGGAACTGTTTGTCACTGAAATGTTCTTTTAATAATGTATGTTTGTGTGCCACATCGCAGTGTTGAAATAATTTAATTGATAATGACATTACTATTTCTCTATTAACAGTGTTGCTTTTATAGTAATTTGTAAACATGTGGTATAACTTCAAAATTTCCTGCTCATCAAACATTTCTATGTGAGTATCTACAGCAGTGATCAGTTCAACATGCTGGCACAGCTGCTCTTTGTTTACTAATGCATGTATCCATGCTGCCTTGTCTTCATTGTTGCTATTTATATTCTGTATGATAACACTGGTATCAGTTATGTTGATAATCTCGCTGATGACTGCTGGTTTACGAGCCATCTGTTGAATCATGCCTACAACAGGGTGCTCAGCAGCACTGCTTACATTGAGTAGTTTTTTCTGCACTTTATGACAAAGCTCGCCTAAAGCCTGTTGCATATTTTTGCCATCTTCTTCAAATTCACTCCAAGCACAAAATATGTCCACACTGACATCCATTACAATTTCTTGGAAGGTATCTAGTAACACAGTGTTGCAGTTGTTCAAGCACTCCGATACTGTGTCATTGGAACACTCACTAACTTTGTTTGTGGGAGGATTGTCTTTAAAACAACCTTCCTTATAAGTTGATCTGTAGATATCATTGGGGCAACTTGATTTTACTTCTAGAGAGAAATAATTAAAACATTCATAAATCAACAGCAGAATTGTTTTCAGACATTGTCCTTTGTATGTGTACAATTCATCTTTACTTAGCAAGTTCAGTTTATGACTATTTGGTGGGTTTGTGAAATATTTCATACATTTTTGTAAAATTTCGTAACTAGCTGTCAACAAGCTATTGAAGATCTCCTTCTTAAATTCAAAGCAGTGTAGCCTGCAAATAAGTAAATAACATGCGGCTGACAACTTGTGTAGCTTTTCGAGACTCTTCGTTGGGTTAGAATATTTGTAGGTTTCTGCAAAAGCTCCTGCTACCTCTATGGCTAGTGGAGGATAGCCATAAGAGATTATTTCATATGCAAAGTCATCCATATGTAAGTTCCACAACATCTCACACATGAGATATTTTGGTATTGTGGGTATTGAGTGTATGACTAGAAACACTCCTTCTAGTTCCACCATTTCATTTAATGCTCTTAGGTCTGAGTTTAAAACAATATACATTGCAATTTTGCGTATTTTTGACACCATTGTATCTGTAACCCCATTGTCATGTATGTAATTTTCACTTCTTAAGAACCTGGATATGGGTTCAATTACTGATTTAACTTTCTCATCATTGCCTGCAACACAACACATTTAGTCACAAAATAGAAAACACAGCAATGATTCTATGTACGAATTAAAAGCTCAATCATCAAGTTTCCTTTGCCAAAGTAGAAATTAAAATTTGAGTTATTCATGTTACCACATCTTTCTGTAGTAGTAAAGCAGCTGGCTACCAGCTTAACCTCATAAGGCTGAAGCAAAATTTCGCAAAACGAGCTGCATGCCCAATATTGCGTTAACTGCCTCTGTGGTTGGTTGTGGGTTCGATTCCCACGGCAAGCACACTTTGTAAAGTTGTTTCCAATTTGGCTAGGGCATTGCAGGCTTGATTCACCCGATTGTCTGATAAAAAGATGATTCCGTGCTTCGGAAGGCACGTATTAGCCGGTGGTCCCGGCCGCCAAATGGCAGATGTCAAACCATGTCAGAGACCTTTGAGGCGGTTTAGAAACTCTGACACTAGGGTGTGTGGGGTCGTTAGATGTTACTGCCCACATGATAAGAAGAATATCGCGTAACATGGTTCTGGTTCAAGCATAAATTATACTAGCTTATTTTAAGAAAGGAAACCAAGATTTCTGTATACTTTATATAGGAAAGGAATAAATAATATCATAGTCAGTTTTAAGTTGAAATCTCGTGTTCATTTAAATGCACATTAGGCGTTTATGTGATCTGTAGGCTGACCTGTTAGGTGTGTTAATGAGTTTATTTATTTCACAAATTAGTTTTACATTACTAACATCACACCTGTAATCCCCGAAGGGTTAGGCAGAGGTGTACCTAATAGTACACCCACATTTCGCCAGTTATGTATAAGTCCCATGTAATAGGGGGCGAGCCTATTGCCATCAACCGGGCACAAATCCAGACTCCGTAGCTGTTACTGATAAATTCCTGCATGGAAAAAGCCAATAACACTTTGCCCGACCCGGGAATCGAACCCAGGACCTCATGCTCAGCAGTCGCGCTTGCGACCACTAGACCAACGAGGCAGTCAAATTAGTTTTAATATCAGTATTTTAGTTTTAAAATAAAACAACCAACAAGAACTATCAATTATTATTTACAAAGTATAAAATACAAAATAAAAAAATTAATAGACAGTCAACAAACATAAATAAACATTTAATATCAGAAACACGATATAATATCAAAATAATCATGTGTATTCTTCATTAAATAAATACTGGCCAAGTGCAAGTCAGACTTGCACATGAATGGTCTCACTTCCTTACCATCGAAGTAGGGAAGCCCCCTTTAATTTGTATTATTTGTTGTTACAGCGGCAACAGAAATAACTACTCATTTTTGGCCGATTCACAATTTTGAGAGATTGCTTAAGAATTTCTTCCACATTTCAGCTGTGAAAATTCCTCCCAATTAAGACAACCAATCATTATGTACAGTTTACCATTTGTTGTACCATTTACGCCAAATGACCGTTGGCGCGAAAATTTCCAAGAAACCGGTTTTTTAACGCCTAATGTGCATTGTAATGTACATTGGGCGTTTAGTAGATTGTTTAATGATCTGGGCCCCGATGCTACATTATTTTGTTTAATACATTGTACATGGCCTCACGAGGTTAAAATATTATTATATTATTTTCATTGGCGTTTCAGACGTTTGATTTGGATGTCTGATTTATTTCAAGCTGGTATCCAAATTTTTAGCGGCGCTGAAATTTGGCCATTACTTACGTTTTGCGCTGTAACTGCAAAAATTTAAAAAAGATAGTAAAATATTAAACAAATGTTGTATTTACCTCCTTTTGAAGTTATTCTTGAAAATGACTGCGAGTGGTTTGCAGATATAATGAGTCCTTGAAATGCAGATAGCTCCGGAGTAAAATCCATAGTAAATTTGGCAATTCTCGTTCAAAAATATCGAAGTTTTTTTAGTGTTTTCAACCATTCATCCGGCAAATCAATAAATTTTTCATTGACATTGACACTTGACAGTAGCGATGGGCGATTGTGAATTTGTGAATGACATTATTCGAATAATTCGATTGTACAAGTCATTCAAATTATTCGAATAACCTTACAATTCATTCGAATTTGAAAACGAATGAATATTACTAGTTCTTATATTCGAATATCCGTAACTTTATCTAAAAGTAAACTCTATGGTCTGATAAAAAAACTCAATTTCGTGTGTCAAATTGAATCATTAAACAATCGAATTCAGAATGAGTGAACTAGCGGTTCGGAACCGATAGTTTGCTACGAATATCAATTCAAAGTAGACTTTATTGTATGTATAAACAGTCCAATTTTGTATAGCACGGCTAAAGCAAATGAATGAACTAGTATTCATTCGAATATGAAACGAATGAAAAGTAAATAATAATGTATTGCGTTGTCTCGTTCCTTCCGATTCAAATTTCATTATTACTAGTTCTTATATTCGAATATCCGTAACTTTATCTAAAAGTAAACTTTAAGCTTTGACAAAAAATGCTCAATTTCGTGTGGCAAATTGAATCATTAAACCATCGAATTCAGAATGAATGAACTAGCGGTTCTCAAATTAGTTACTAGTTGCTACGAATATCAACTCAAAGTAGACTTTATTGTATGTATAAACAGCCCAATTTTGTATAGCACGGATAAAGCAAATGAATGAACTAGTAGTTTCATTCGAATTTGAGATCTAGCGATCGATTGTTTTTGTATTCGATTGTTAATATTGGTACTATCAAACCATTCGATTGTTGGAATCAGTAACAATCAATGAGTAAGGAAAAATACGGAGCCGCCGCGATATTCTATAGACACATTTGCTTATACAAATATGAGTGAAATAGGATACAGAATGTGAAATATCGTTTTGTTTCGTTCTTTCTAATACAGTAATCGTATTTGATGAAAGAGACAACAATATTTCAGTTGTTGCTCATAATGGCAACATTTGGTGTTACGAGTCACACAATAGTAGGTAGGTGCCGTTTCCGCCATGTTATGCGGCGAGTTTCGTGGTAGTTCTGCTGTCAAATAGTTGTATACTTTTTGATAAATTGAGATTTGTGACAAAATTACGAAGAGTTTACCTATAAAACTGCATATACTTATTAAAAAACAGCAATTCAATATGCCTGCGTGCTGTATTGTGAAGTGTGGTGCAAGAAACCAGAAAAATCAACCTCAATTGTCGGTGCACAGGTTAGAAGCCGGTTTTAATGCAATAGTATCTAGGAGTAATACACTTTCGATGAAAAAAATGCTAAGCGATCATTAATTTATTGATTATAGTGTTAATGTTTGGGTTTATTTCCGTCCCAGAGACCTTTTTGTTATTTCTTAATTTTATTCGTTTGTTTACAAACATGAATAGTGTTGTACCGTTGCGTAATAGTTTCCGATACTAGTTCCTTCGCTGCGCTGGAACGATATCTGTTCGAGTGACCGTGCTCTGGCCCGTGGTTGCCCGTGGTTCACAGAACCGAGATACCGTCCCACAGACTTATATGATTGTTATACGTGATCTGAAAATAAGACATCAGCATGCTTGCACCGACTGGACGGGTCCACTAAAATCTGTGTGGTGCTTTCTTCAAATGACCACCTCAGACACTAATCTGCATAGTCTTCATGTGTGTATACCAAGATTATGTCTGGACTTTAAAAGAGACCATGACCTCTGAGTTTGTTTCGGAAGTTTCTTCTCAAAGTAGTCAGAAACGAAACACCGACCCCATCTAGTTTTAATAAAAAGTAACTTGTAAAAGTGTATGTAAAAACCTATTTGCAAAATAAACATCATCATCATCTGCCTAGCCTTTTCACAACTATGTTGGGGTCGGCTTCCAGTCTATCCGGATTCAGCTAAATACCAGTATTTTACATGGAGCGACTGCCTATCTGACCTCCACAACCCAGTTAACACTAGGTAATACGATACCCTTTGGTAAGACTGGATGTCAGGACTTTCAGGTTACTGACTACCTGTAACGACTGTCAAAGATCTATATATGACAGCCGGGATCAACAGCTTAACGTGCTTTCCGAGGCACGGAGGAAACTCGGCATATACTGGGCGGTCACCCATCCGCAGACCAACCTAGGCAAGCGCAGCTTAACCTAAATATCGATCCGAGTGACTGTTCCTGTTAAGCCACGAGCTCCTCTTGCAAAATAAACATCATTCATCATAATGATATTATCACAATAAATAAACAGATTTAATAAAAATCATTCTTATTTTATTTTACTCCACCAGTCAGTATGTTAATCATAATAGAAACATAATCGTCTTCCTATTAGAAGAATTTGTTTTTCACTAAGATCTGCATACCTACCAGAATCTATAGACCTACAGTCCATCGATTAGCTGTCGAATGGTTATGGTTTGGTATACTAAACTAACAATTGACACAATGATAGCCACTAACATTTAAAAAGATACGCAATAGCCCTGCAGATATAACCGAAAGCGCAAACGTTGCATTCTTTAATTTTGTTCAGAAAACCACTTTAAATTAATTTTATTCTCAGGTATCAGAAGGAAAGTAAATTTACTCATGGTTTTCTGTTACATCGAACTGTTAATTATAATTCAACCGTGATATCTACTAATACTCGTAATACTATTAAGTAGTACCAGTTTCGATACTCGTTACAGTAATACTATGTTCCATGATTGACACAACCCTAGCAATGGCAGCCATTTTGAGTACCGTTCAAGGTTGTAGGTATGCACCTTTTTTTTGTAGGTATTTCTAGTCCATACTATATATATGTCTATGACTTGACAGCACTCGCAGTTCGCACTGCTCCGCCAGCCGGTTCGGAATTGCAAGCCTTGAAATTTGCCAACTTATAAAAATGATCTAAAAGGCAGTGTTACATTAATATTTTTAAACTGTATTAAACGGGTTTTAAACTATATCGGTTTATTTACAACTATAATCTGGACCCTAAAAGAGACTTATCTCCTCTGTGTTTGTTTCGGATGTTTTTTCTTAGAGTAGTCAGGTACGAAACACCGGCCCCGTCTAGTTTTAAAAAGTGACCCGTATTTGCAAAATAAACCTCGTCTAACATTATCATTTAAACTCTCGGCTTTTCTCTACTTATTATGCATGTATTACACATATTAATTTTCTACTTATATCACTCTGCTCATGTCGCATTAAAATCCGCTGCGTATTTTGAAAAATCAGCAGGGCTATTGCGTATCTTTATATACAGGGTGTAAACGAACCCTTCACGCATCCGTCAACCAAGCATTCTGTACATCAAACTAAGTACCCCTACGCAAAAATTTTTGCTGGGAGATGACTTTTTTTTTTGGGGTCAAAAATCAAAGTAGCACTCTTAAAACATTGTGCTAGTGGATGCTTTGAATAGTAAACGGATCATGGAGGTAATTTAAGTAAAGTTAAAACCTGAAATACTAGTATTTACAAAAACAGCTGTGAAAAATTTGGAACTTTGACCCCCAATATCTCCGTAACTAGGAGGTTCCCACGTATGGTCTAGAAGAAAAAATGACCGCAGTGGTGGGGAGAACAAATGCCCTTCGTTTGCGTTAAGGGTACTTTTACACCCTATATGTCAATGACTATCGTAGTGTCCATCGATTAACTGTCAAATAATTCCATTTTGTATTAAACCATAACCATTTGACAATTAATCGATGGACACTATGATAGCCACTGATTTTTAAAAAGATACGCAATAGCTCTGCTGGAGTTTAAAGGAACTCGTAGTATAACTCGTTATTAAATCATTTTATTATTGTGGTAACCTCAAATAAAATGACAAGGGCTGGCTTGTCGAGCAAGGGTCGGGTGGGGATATTATGAGGCGTCGCGAAAAGCCTCGGTGGTGGGGCCGGAATAATAAACGCGGCCTGTGTTAGCGACGATGCCACAATATAAATATGGATATTTATACTGTGACGATACGCAACTATTATCACGATACCTGGGCCATTCCGAGAAAAATAAAATTGTACCTACGTAAGAAAAAAGTACTGTCATAACATTTTACAAAGAGTTTACAAGACCATCTCATACTCAAACGAATGCAGTTTTTTTTATGTACAGTATAGCTCATTATCTTTAAAAATAAATAATTATGCAGTCAATTGTTGTTAATTCCACTGATCTAAAATTAAAAATAAGAAGCAAAAAAGGGAATTTTTGCGTGTCACACCTCCTATCGCTAACTTTAACTACCTAACCGAAGTTCATGGTTTTTTTAGACGTACTTCAGAATTTTTTAGGATCTTTTATAGAATATTGTTTTGTTTTTAATTATACTTACCGTTAATTTTACTCATAGTCACTGTCACAATTTTTTATTCCATGTTATCGGTTGTAAAATGGAATTTAATGCTAGTAATGGTTTATTTTGGAATGAAATATAATAGAATATGATACCTACTCATTTTCATTTAAAATAGTCTGAATTCATTTTCTAGGTACGGTCAGCATCAGAAGTAGCTTAACATTTCGGAATTTAAATTATTTGATGTACAGGACTTCAGCTATTATTTTTAATGTTCAACACGATTATTCTTTAAAATATGCTTAGTCTTCAATAACTTATTAGTAACGAGTAATATCTAACAAGTTTTTATTAAAAAACCTGCATTAAAACTTTGAGTAGGTAGTGTTAATCTACTTCTGATGCTGACTGTACCTACTGAATTAACTACAAAGTTAAAAATATAAGTCGCACTGACCTAAAATGTGACGTTATATTTTAAAATGTGATTTAAAGCTAAAAACATATTTCAAATAGGGTAAAGATCGACCAATGAGCACAACGACAATCATTAAAAATAGACTTATTACGTGTAGGTACCTATATGCGTTAAATTGTACCTATCCAAATAATTGTTCTTAAGTTGATCATTATTATGCGCACGAGAAAAACGCTTCGCATCGCAATAAAACGCTATTTTATGTCAAAAAATAGTTTTCTCGTGCTCCTAGTAGTACCTATGTAATGTATGTACCTACTCTCTTTCAATAAACAGTAATAATAATAATCAACGCCTACAGACACGTAAAAGGTCTATTTTGTCTCGCCGTCCGTCCGTCTTATGACGACGACAGGCCGTGTCGACGGCGCGTTCGTGTTCCACGCGCGCCTCAAAGAGATGTCAGCAACATGGAAGGGGCCCGCAAGGGCCGACGCCTGTCGAGGCTGCGGGTTGTCCGCAAGGGATACCGCGGCCTCGACATGAAGGGCGAAGAAGGAACATGGGTGGTTTTTAGTCAGTAGAAGTCTGACACTCCCTTTCGCTCTGCCCAAGAGCGGGAGGGGTTATTTGATGATTTCCCACCCCCAAAAAAAAAAAAAAAAAGGGTTTGGCATCGGGAGACCCCAATTTTTAGGCTCACTCTTCTCAAGGGATTGGCTTGCCGAACATGGTGATCGGAAAATCCTCATAGTTAGTATGCATAGCTATAAAAGTGTTTCGTGTTACAACCTTAGTTCTCCCACCAAACTCAAGGTGGCTGCACTTTCAATACATGTAAATTCTAATAAAAAATGATAAAAACAAATGACCCTTCCCTCTCTAGGCGGAGCGGAATGTCAGACTTGTATTGACGTAAACACACCCATGTTCCTTTAGCCCTTTGTGTTCCGGGGTCGCGGTATCTCTTTCGAACGGTCCCGCAGCCCCAGCAGGCGTCGCCCCTTCTATTTTACTGACATCTCTCTGAGTTACTCTTTCCCTATGAAGTTACTGTACTCTCTGGAGCTACTAAGTGGTTGGACAGACGAGATATAGATACAATACTAGTTGCCCGCGACAATTTTTTGTCATAAAAAGTATCCTATGTTACTTCTAACACCTCCAAGAATATGTGTACAAAGTTTCATGATGATCGGTAGTTTTCGCGTGAAAACGTAACAAAGAAAAACATTCACATTTATAATATTAGTATGAACTATGATATTATGTAGTAGGTAACTATAATGACAGTTTCAAACAATATTATTATTTCGGGTAATGTTTCACAAAGTTTTATTAGACCGCGATGATAAATATTGCCTTTTATTATTAAATAAAAATGCAAAGTAGTTTATTTATAATTTACTTTATTTACTATTCAGTTCTACTTACAATAATATTAATGGTTTAGTTAGAAGAAAAGTGAGTATTGAATATGTTATTAAGTTCTAAAGAGATTCCAATAATGCAGCTTTTGCTTAATGTTACTTACTAAAAACCCGCAAAAAGTTAATTATGTGTCTATCATTAGTTTGTATGAGTCCAAAACATACACCGTTAAAATTTTATGGATAATCAAGTTTAAGAAAGCAAGCAAATAACTCAAAAGATTTTTTTGTTATTGCTTAAATTGTTATGACGTTTAAAAGGTCAAAATATCTGTTTCAGATACACATTACCATCATACAAGTAACCATATAATGCTCAATCATGATACTGAACTCATACTACATAACTTTTCCATTAACAAATAATGTAAGTCATATATATAATGTAAGTCAAATTACAAATCTAAATATGTGTTACAATAAATAAAAATCAATACTTCGGCTATTATTTGTATCTGCTTATGAAAGTTTAAGTTTTATATTCCTTATAAATAACATCTACTGATAATATGAATATTGCATTGTTGATACATTTACTATTAAGTGTGATAAATTGATAATGATAAGATAATAGGTATGCATATGTAGTATGTAAAAATGATTAACATTTCAAAGGTGTTACTGATGCAGTCCTTCTAAGAAGTCAGTTACCCAGACAGTTGTGAGCCTTGAGGGTTGCAAGATTTGATCGGGCAGTCTTGAATGTAGGATCAATTTTCAGAGCTCTTCTGTACATTTCTTCTGCTAATGTGTATTTTTTCCATCGATGATAAAGTACACCTGGAATGCAATTACATTTAAATATCGGCAAATCATACGTTACTGTGTTACCTATCAATACTGTGGTACCAGCGCCACTTTTTAGCAAGGTATGCTGGGGTCACATTGGCGGTATTCGGTGAATTACGAGGTGCATTCAATAAGTACCTAGCCTCATCGCCAGAGGGCGCTGTAGTTTTAAAAGAGTTTTACCACAGTGTAGCACATTCTTTTTTCAAATTTTCATTCCAATCCCTTCATTAGTTATAATTTGACAACTTATGGAAGCGAACGTGTCGATCGGTTTAACAAAAATGGAAAAAGAGCAATACCGTTCGGTGATTCGATTCCTATTTTTGGAAGGGAAAACGCGCATCGAAATCAAAGAGCGCTTGGATGCTGTGTACGGTGACTCTTCTCCATCGATGGCCACCGTCAAGAATTGGTTCAACGAGTTTGCACGTGGCCGTACGTCGGTTTTTGATGAACCACGTCCAGGTGCACCGAAAACAGCTGCTACGGAGGAAAACATTAAAAAAATCCATGATCTCGTATTGGCAGATCGCCGATTGAAGGTTCGGGAGCTAGCTGAGACTGTAGGCATTTCAGAAGGAACAGTGCATCATATTCTTCACGAGGAACTCGGCATGAGAAAGCTGTCGCCGCGATGGGAGCCGCGTTTACTCACACCGGAAAACAAGCGCAACCGTGAGACCACATCGGAGACGTGTTTGGCGGTGTTTAAGCGGAATCCAGCGGAGTTTTTGCGTCGTTTTGTGACCGTCGATGAAACCTGGATCCACTGGTACACACCAGAGACCAAGGAGCAATCAAAACAATGGATCCAGACCGGGGAACGTGCTCCAAAGAAGGCGAAAACTGTAAAATCGGCCGGAAAAGTTATGGCCACCGTTTTCTGGGATTCACAAGGTGTGATCTACATCGATTACATCGAGAAGGGTAAAACAATTACAGGGCTTTACTATGCCGAGTTATTGGGCCGATTCGACGCCGAATTAAAGAAAAAACGACCCCATCTGGCGAAGAAAAAAGTTCTGTTTCACCACGACAACGCACCGGTTCACACGTCTGCCGTTGCCATGGCCAAATTGGTCGAATTACGCTACGAATTGCTGCCCCATCCACCGTATTCTCCAGATTTCGCCCCTTGTGACTTCTTTCTGTTTCCTACTCTGAAAAAATCACTCGCCGGGAATAGATATGGATCAAATGAGGAGGTCATCGCCACCACGGAGGCCTATTTTGCAGATAACTATTTTTCGGACGGGTTAAAAAAGTTGGAGCATCGCTGGGCTAAGTGTATCAAACTAAAAGGAGACTATGTTGAAAAATAAATTGCCACTTTTCCAACATTTTCGTTTACTTTTTGTAGGCTAAGTATTTTTATTGAATGACCCTCGTACTTCGATGTTGGAAAGAGATGGAATTATACAGCACGCGTAGCATGGCTTTTCTATTTCTATTCTACCAAGAATAGACAAAGCTCTTCTATACAAAGCGACATGAAAATTTTGTACAATATGTAAGGGGATAGAACCGATGTGGCATATCAACCTGGCCGACATTTTTTTTTTTTTAAGAAATCGCGGCCCGCGATGAAAATGGTATGTATGGATAGAGGACATTTAGACGAAAAAAAAATGTCCAGTAACACGGTACCCCAAAGTGTCACGAAACGCTATTTTATGTTAAAGAATAGTTTTCTCGTGCTCCTAGTAGTACCTATGTAATGTACCTACTCTCTTTCAATAAACAGTAATAATAATAATCAACGCCTATAGACACGTAAAACGTCTATTTTGTATGTGGTTATTGTACTCATATGTCAATCTTTACCTTCAAATATCTCGACAACGTGACACTTTGGGGTACCAAGTTGCATGACTTTTTTGTTCGTCTGGGTGTCCTCTACCTATACATACCAATTTTATCGTGGGCCGTGATTTAAAAAAAAAACAAAATGGCGGTGGGTCGATATGGCCAGCCTCCATACAAAAAAAGTTCAAAACCCCTTTTGACGATTCTTCCCTGCAGGAGTTCTAGTTCCATCTATTCCCATACTGATACGTGTGCGGCCCTAGCAATAGAATATATTTTTCTTACCAAGGTTAGCGAAGTGTATAGCTTTGACTTCTTTATTAATCAATTTAATTGCTTTCAGGAAGTGTGTTTCAGCTTCTTCGTATCGGTTTATCTTCCCGTACATGTTGGCTATTGCAAAATTGATAGACGGAGCTTCCGGAAGTTCTTTTAGTACGCTCGGTATGAACTTTAGTGCTCTATTGATTTGTCCTGAACAATACATAAATTCATAAGAATAATAATGATAAAATCATAGAAATACAGATAAGTATTACATCAACACGCTAGGTACAACTAATATTCAAAATTTTAATTCGTAGCAATAAGAGCGATGTTTGTTGCACAACCCTTATTTTTCGATTAAAGTGTTGTTGGTGGAGATCTATCAAGACCCTATTATTTGATCTGAGATCAAGACGTTCTGGTTGGATACTGGGCTTAAGCCGGGTACACATTGGTGTAACATAACGTGAAAAGTAACACGAATGAGCCGTGCATAAGTCTAGACTTATGCAATGCAATATGAAATGTAAACCAACATCAATGGGAATTTGTTTCAGCGTGTGCTAAATTTCATGTTACGTATCACCAATGTGTACCCGGCACTAAACATGTTGCCGTCTATGTCTTACATATTGCTAGTTTGACAGTTATATGACAATGACAGAATTAACACGTGTTTTTGAGTAATGTTTATAGATTTCGGCGTTAGTAGTAACTAGTACACACAACAAAACAATTTGGTGTACAGACAAAAAGACAGAAGTATCTAATAACTTGCCAGCTTACCGGTATTATCCATTAACGCCATTGAGTTAGTCCACGCTAACACATGCTTGGGGTTTAGATTGATCGCTTCGAACCAACTTTCTAGCGCGTCTTCAGTTCTATTCAGCTCGAGGTACTAGAAGGTTAGAAAATGGTAGTTTAGTGACGTGTAAGTAGGTATATGGAAATGGTACTCGGTGTTACGACGCGTGCTACGCTGTTGCAATGCTTGGTAGATAATTGAACAAACTTTTGCCGCCGCGCCGCGTCAAGCCTGCCCCCGTCGATTGATAGGGACACCTGTAGTTTAAACCGATTTTAACACAAACATGGCGAAACTGAAATTGACGAGACCGACCGACGTTTTGTGTTCCCCTTTTTTTCTCCTCGAAAACTTAGCCGATTCAATTATATTTTTGATATTAAAATTTTAAGAAAGGGTATGTATGTCTAGGTTCCTACCAATTAGGTACTCTAATGTCAAAAACTTTTCGAATTTGTCTGGTTTATCAAGGTCATAAAAAATTGTGCATGTTTTGCCATTTTTGGAGGGTTAGTGGGAGGTTAGGAGGGTTTTAGGGTGGAAATGACAGAGATGTGTCTACAGTAGACCTACATATTACGAAAAAGAAAATAATTGCTTTAGAGGCATTATTCAGGGAGAAAAAGTGGGAATACACATGTATGGAGAATGAACCTGAACCTTAAGTTCAGCTGGCAGAGTTGCAACTCGTAAAAAATAAAGTTACGCACCAAATTGCCCAAATTGTAGTAGCAGTCAGGATACTTCTTCCGATAACGCAGAGCAGTTCTATAAGCTATTTCAGACTCTTCGAACCGACCAGTAGTTGCTAGAAGTATTCCTAAGTTCATCCATGCGGGTTGGAAATCCGCTCTGTCGAGATAAAAGGAAAGAAAATTGTGAATAACTTAATTTTACTGTTTTGGTCAAGTTGTAACCACGCATTTTACAGATGCAGACGCATACGAACATTAAACACAAGTCGAGTAATCCGACTGGCTGTTGACACTACGTCATATAGTCAGGTCAGAACAGTGGACTTGCCAATGCAAAGCCTAATTAAAGGTGGAGTAATTGCCGCATCATAGCGTCACATCAAGAGTTAGTTGCGGGCAAACACAAGCCTATGTAGTTAGTAGGAATATAAAATAACATGCACTTAAAAATTTATTCACCAAGTTTTGATTGTAGAAACCGGTTTTTAATCCAATTAGCCAAAAATCTTCATGTACTATTTGTCTACATAGTTAGAGGTGTGGTCTTACATACCTGTGTTTCACAGCTAGTCTTAAATAATGTTCAGCCTGATCATATTGTTTTAGATTTTTAAGTAAGTTGGCCAAATTGTTCATTGCTTGGTAATATT
The DNA here is from genome assembly GCA_949774965.1 of Diarsia brunnea. NCBI lineage: Eukaryota > Metazoa > Arthropoda > Insecta > Lepidoptera > Noctuidae > Diarsia > Diarsia brunnea. Next base: position 11,670,947 of record OX458998.1, read on the forward strand.
CAGGGTATAGCCTGGAAAATTACGAGTATTTTAATTTCAATAAATAAAATAAGTAACGGGTGCACGTGTAATGACGTGTACCATTAAGTCAGCTTATTGTAGTTCACAGTTGGACATAGGCCTCTGCGTTAGGGTGCGGGTTGTTGTAGGAGATACCGTGGCTTCGACATAAAGGGCTAAGAAGGAACATCGGTGGTTTTTAGTCAGTAGAAGTCTGACAGTCCTTTTCGCTCTGCCCAAGAGCGGGAGGGGTTATTTGATGATTTTCCACAAAATACAAAAAAAGCCTCTGCGTTACAAAACTCTTTCCTTCGTCTTGTGCACCCAGTCTGACCAAGCAACTCTTTTAAGGTCTTCAATCTGAGGTCTGTCTAGCTGAGGTGCGTCTTGGGTTCCTAGATCCATGAAAAATATTTCCGGAAAAAATCCGTATTCTGCTCACCGCGGTAGGTACAATTTAATTCTGCATTTTTTTGGGAAATTATAAATGAAGCCACATTATCCCCGGTACCCTTTTCTTTAACGAAAATCATCAAATGATTCCTCCCGCTCTGGGCGGAGCAGTGTCAGACTCTTACTGACTAAAACCCATCCGTGTGCCCTTTGCGTTCCAGGGCCGCGGTAACTAGGTGCGTCTTACTAATTGAAACTCACCTTCATGGATTCACTAGCAAATATATGCACGAAAAAGGTTTGCTTGTGTTTGATATTTATTACACAAACCATAACGTGACGTTTTCGCGCCGTTAAGTGCAAGTTCCCGAAGTTATGAAAGATGAAACCTTAAAACAGCAAATGTAAATTACCTTATTGCTTCTTTATATTCAGCTAACGCGTACGTGCTCTTGTGGTTCGCATCCGCAACTTTAGCAACATTGTAATGAACTTTAGCATTCAACGGACACACCACCAACCCGCTTACGAACAACCTGTGTTCGTTTTGCCAGTCTATAGACCTCTGCCAGCTCCTCAGGGCGTGTATCACGATTAGCGATAGGAACATAAACAGACCAATCTGTAAAAATAAGGAAAACTGAGTTGAGGAGAATCGTGAATTTGCTGGATGAACAAGTGTCAGGCTATGCCCATTTTTCTGTCTTAGCTGTCAATACTCCATACCCATGGTTAATTGTTACAATAGGCTAAAGCCCTATTATATGGAACTTCATTAACAAAGCATACCTGGCGAAAGGCGGGTGTACATATTAAGTACATTTCTGCATAGTGGTTAACCCTTGCAGAATTACAGGTGTGATTTTGTTTTAGGTTTACCTACTAACTCTGTACAGAGCCACGGTACTGTCAGGCCCGGTTTCCACCAAAGCGGACAGGAGGGGAGACACATCTGGTCTTTCGCCCTTCCTGTGGTTGGGTCGAATTTGGCACATCTCTCCGTCGACTCCGCTGTGCTCGTCTCCGCTTTCGTGGATACCGGGCCTCACGGCTTTTGACCGAAACTCGTTCAGAATATTATTATTATTTACAACTATTGGCTACCGGGATACAATTATTCTATGTATTAATCTAGTTTAAGTATAATAATATCGTAGAGAGATCGTGAAGACTCCAGCGGTTTGGAGGCTGAAGATATTGATGGCACCTTTACAACGAAGCTTCACGAGCATTATTCAGATATTCTTTGAAGAGTCAAAGAAAATCAACCCAAAGTTTGCCCAGACTGTGTGTAATTCGAAATAAATGATGTCTGTAATGTTTTGTTCCCATGATTGTATTATAATTGCTGATGACTGCCATTTGCTAGAAAAACTATTTCAAATTAAGATTCGAAAAAGATAAGTTTTTAAAAAGATTACCAGGTTTCAGAGTTAGTTGTTTTTTTTTTAATAATTTTTATTAATACTTTGTGATTTATGATCCCATGTGATTTTTGGCAAAAAATACTAAGTGTTTTCCAAGCTTTGAAATAATAGTTAGTTATAAATAAAATTATACAAAAACAATTTTGTTTTATTTAAATATATCCACTCAAACTAATTATAATATTAATAAATGTTTATTCAAAAAACACAGAAGGTAAAAACTATAAAAATCTAAAAGTAAAAATGTATCTCTAATAATGTTAAATGTTAAACTAGGATAATCCTGTATCACAGGCTGCTGGAGCTCTAACAATAATTATGCTGTATGTAAGGACAGTAGTTTTCTTGTTTTAATCTTTAAAATTACATAATGACACAATTATTTTAATTCACTTAAGGTGAATCATACAGGCTGCTCCCAGCCATTTTCCCGCTAGATGGCGTTGAAGTCAACATTTTTAGTTTATTTGTATTTTTGTGTAATTGGAAAACTATTAAGTCGTAGGAGTAGCAATTGCGGTTATCGGACATTACGTTTTATCGAACTGGGTCACATCATTGTCATAATATCCACCTAATTCGACACAAAGGTGTAATTTAACATCTGCGATTGAATATAGCGTCGTTTACACACACTGACGTGAGCCGGTGAACGAGTACATTTACGAAGATTGAACACTAGATGGCGTGAATGAAAAAAAATGTTTTTCATTTTTCTTTATGGGTAGATTGGGTTGGCAGAACTACAGAACGCCACCTGCTACGGTATATCATCATCAGCCTATAATGTTCCCACTGCTGGAACACGGCCACCACGCGGGCCCAGTGGGGTAGATGTCACGTCTTCAAATTTTTGGTTCTAGGACATTCACCATGATTTGCTTCATATTTATTGAGAGCATGTGGTGATGCAATACATTCCACAAAGTAATGCGCCTGTCTGGATTTGAACCCACGACTTACTGTTCGTGAGTCGGTATATTTTATTATGTACGATTGCTAAAAAATAAAAGGTATATTTGTTGGTGTAAGCTATTTAATTTTGGGAAATAAATTATGTCAACAATAATTACAATAAAACGCAGTTTTATTTTACTCAAAAAAATCTAAATCAAAACTCATTTATTCAAACTAGGCTGATAATCAGCACTTTTCGAACGTCAAAATTTACTTTACTTTACTTATTTACAAGTGACAGTCCCCCAAAACGCCCACCCTTCGACACTTCCTAGTGTTTTTGCTGGAAAGAAGAAGTGGCGGAACTCTCCAGCAACACATCTGTCTGTTTGGTTAGAAGAACCAGACTCGATACAATACTATGGTGTAAGTTAATATTACGATTGACTACAATCAATAATAAAAGGTATATAAAAATAAAACATAAAAAAGACATAACATATTATCAGTAAACTAATTTAGGAGAAAGAACATAAATTACAAACATTGTCTTGTGTTCAACTCAACGACCAGCTATTCTTATCATTTTAGTAGTTGTTAACCTCTTGAACGTCCGCTAACATTGCTTGAATGTCTTATGATCCACCGGGTGATCATAAGGACGCTCGAAGACTTAATGGAATAGTAAGCTTTTGAACAAACTACATTAGGTACACTATTGATTTGTTTATCAAACCAGAAGAATTTGAAGTAACATAATTAAATGCTGATACATGCATAATCACTCAAAACTATTAACACTTATGATTAGTAACAGTACCAATTATTACAATAATTATACATTTCATAACACGTAAGAAACTATCATTCCTAGACAAGAGCTACAAATCTAAAACGATTTATTATGAGATAATAACAAGGAAGGTGAAAAAAATATTTCCTAATTTGGAAGCACTCAACAAAAGCATATAATAAAACGAAAATATAAAGCTCTTTATATGAAGTAAGTATACCTAAGAAGTATTATTTCACCTTTTGATACAAAATAAAAAGAAATATACAATGATAATGTAGATTCTAAACAAACTACTACCATAATACAATTAGAACAAAAATCATTTGATTTGTTGATTTCGCCCTCTGCCTTGAAACTTTCTTTGAACCAACTGCTACACTGCTGCTGCAACAAAGAAAACATACTTAGCATATAATTCTTACTTTTTGACCAATATTATTTACCATTCACTTCAAAATATTATTTACCGTCAATCTCCAAAGCTGCTCTGAAATAAAACTTTACTTCTCTTATTTGCTTGAATTTCTAACTGATGTTGATGTTGCAGAAGGATTTGAAGCCTTCAAAGCAATTTTTTCATTGGCTGCATAAATGAGAGCCCACACTTCTGGAGCAGTATTTTTCAAACTTTCTACGAGATCTTCTTCCTTCTTTTCAGTTCCATCTGTCTATGTTTTATTTACATTGCAGTAATAATCTTTGGCTTCAAAATATTTCGCCCAGAAAGAAGGAGCTTAGTGTTGGCCAAGATCTAAAAAGAACAAAATATAAATACAGAATAATATGCTTCACTGATCCTGGGATGACTTACAAATTTGATTTATTCATTTACCTTGTAGAGTGCACTGGTATAGTTTTTGATTACGTCATTCTTGCATTAATTTTTTTTTATGATGTTCCCATATGACACTTTCTCTATCAATTTTGCAAACACAGAGGAGTCTCCGTCACCAATAAAACTCAAATAGCGAAGTTGATGTATTTCTTCACTCTTTTGAAAGCCTTCCACAATAATTTCCGATTCCATTGCTGTAGCTGGTCCAGTAAAATTTTTGCAGCAATTATGTGCTTTCATATCCATGTTTCTCCTCCCATAATATTGACATGTATAACAATATTTGTTTCTAACACCAAGAAGCAGGCCTGGAAATGAAAAGCAACACTTGTAAATAATGCACATAATAACATACATACATACATACATAAACTCACGCCCTTTTCCCATGGGGGTAGGCAGAAACCACAGAACGCCACTTGCTACGATCCTTACATACTCCTTTTGCCTCGTCCACATTCATACATCTGGTCATACACGCACGCCGGTTACGAGTACTACGCACCTGTCCTTTCAGAAGAACGGCACCAATATGATCAGTGTATGTCTTTCTAGGGCGTCCCCTCCCGGCATTACCACTCACATAATAAAAAAGTCATAAAGAACCAAATTTGTTTTTAGTAAAATAATATTAACTTACCATACCAGATGATGAGTCAAAGTTATGCCCGTATGACCTTTTTGAATAGCAATTGATCTTTCTTGTTCATCAGCAATTTTAATTTCCTCTGTCAAATGTTCTAACCACACACTGCCTTATTTTCTTTCAACTCGACGAAATTTATTGGCTGACATTGTTGGAATATCCATAAGACTTGTTATGTGAGCTGCTTGAGTGTAAAAGCTACCAGAAGTCACAGTTGCCCACACAAATGCAGTTTTTATTTTATTACTGCTACCAATGTTTCCACGCTCGATCACAGCACTTGAAAATTAATTCACTTCGAAATCCATCATGTCTTTCACTAACAAATTCAATTTGTGAAGATTCACACATATTTCAATGTCTTTCCAGAAGAAATGCCCACTCTATTACATGCTTCAAGTCCACTATGCGATACCCAGATAATTATCTCAGATAAGCCTTTATTTGGACCAGCTTCCACAATCAATTGAAAATGATCGCAAGTGCAGGAGAAGTGCAGACGGATTTTCCTTCAACTCTCAATATCAATTGGGTTGCGTTCAAAAGATGTACTATAGTCGGGGTGGGTCAGTTCTTAAAATAAAGCCTTGTTCACGGTTTAAACTTTAATTAAAACTCAGGAATAAACACATTACACAAATTAAAACTCTGCCATCTCAAAAGTATCTCTCTTACCCAGTGCCAACATTATAGGTTATAACATTCAAAACAACATAAGAACTTAAAACTATAACGCTACGAAAGCCAATCAGCGGCCGAGTAGCGGCGCGACGACAGATCAGTGATTGGTCGGCGCGACGCGCGGGAGCAAACATGCTAGCGCGTTGGTGAATATCTTTGAGGCGGCTGTCCTCTATTGGCCCTCTTACGGCCAGGGAAATGGGAGCGTTCGGAAACGTTTTCCGCTATAGTACGTAATAAAATTTTACTTATCTTTATATTTCAATGTTACCTTTAGATTCCTCGTAGAACTGCTCAACGAATAAGAAAAAAAAAACAGATTATAATAACTTGTTCAAAATAAAGCACGGAACAGAAAAAAAACAGATAGTAACTGAATTATATTTGTTTCTGAACGCACCATAACAAATTTCGACGTGAAAAAGCTTGGTAGGTATCTACTACAAAATAAAACAAACTATATATATTTAAATATGTGTGTCTGTTTGAAACTGTTTGCAAAATGCGTAAAAGGTGACGTAATCCGGCAAAACCATATTTTGCAAATGTTTGCAAGTTTAATTTTGTGATTACCTACTTTGGTAGTTTACCGATTTAAAATAATTTTATTTATTGTTGACCAAAAACATATTGTGCACGACAGCGACATATTATAATCTAGCGGCGCCGCCGCCACTGTTTAGAATAAGCTTTTTTGGCATTATATAAGTTAGGTTTAAGGTACTCTATGTTTAGTATAAGATTTGTTAGCATATAAGTTAGATTTAAGGTGTTATATGTTATGTAAAACGACGGAGCCGCGTGCCGGGCGACAAGTCCAAACCTGTTTACGCCGCTCCGTCGAGTCGTGAAGGTAAACAATGCTGTGATAGGCCGACAGCGACGGAGCCGCGTTCTTGCGACGACAGGTTCGCGGACACGTCAAAACCTGAAGACGCCGCTCCGTCGCTTCGCGCATTGCCATTGGTCGGTGGGCACGGGGACTAGAAAAAATGGTGGTTCGCGCATCTCGCGGATCGGTCCCTATAAAAGGAGGCCCCGGCAATGCGCGCCCGCAGTCGACCGTAACTCTCTCTCTCTGATAAATGTATCATCAAAGTTTAAAATAAATCTCCATTACAAGTATACTCAAATAGTTTCCATCCACACCATCCTAAAAATACAGCACACACGCTGCACATTCTGGTCCTTCGAAGCCGCATATTAAAGAAACAGCAGGATGGTGTTAACACGCAGCCGTAGTGGAGAGTCCAGGAGAGAAGAGACCCAGCAAGAGCCGTCAGCGACCAGCCCAGGTGCCAGCAACCCGGCACCAGAATCGAGCATGAGCCCGGTCGCTGTGACGGACACAGGCAGCGGATCTACGGCGACTCCCAACACCGACGCTACGCAGACAGGTACACAAGGTACGCTCAAGCCCGGTGACACCAGGTCACGCCGCTCTACAGCTTCGAAAAAGAAGCGCCTCGCAGAGCTGGAAGCCAGAGAGCGACTGGCAGCAATGAAAGTCGAGCTGCAAGAAATACAGCTGGAGCGCGTCAGAGCCGAAGCTGACTCGAGTGAAGACGACGACATGGAGGACGACCTCGCCTCCGTAAGGATTGGAACGTGGCTAGCGCGACCGGCGCCGCCACCCGGAGATGAGGTTCGACCACCGCCACACGACGTCAGCGACGGGAGGAACGGCAGGGACGCAGCGAAGGACACACGCGCCACGACAGGTGCTCAACCGCTGCGGGACGACGACGAAAGTGTGTGTGCGAAAGCAAACAAAGGCAATATCGCGAGTGAAGTTTTAAACGGCAATGTGAGTGATAAATTGATAGACGTGGGGACACTCGCCGCGGCCCTAGCACAAGCCGCGCGCAGCTCACGAGAGCCCCCCAGGTACATCCAGCAGCTACCAAGCTTCGACGGAAAATCCGGTGAGTGGATAGCTTATAAGGCCGCGTATTGTGACTCACACACTTATTTTTCATGTATAGAAAATGTAGCTAGGATAAGGATGAGCCTCAGAGGCACCGCAAAGGAAGCTGTAGGGTGTTTATTGTTTAGCCAATCTGACCCGCAGGTCATTCTAGACGCACTTGAAAGGCGTTTCGGTAGGCCTGAGGCCTTGATTATAGCCGAGTTAGATCAAGTAAAATCATTACCTAAATTAAACGATAACCCTAGGGATATATGTATTTTCGCTAGCCGTATAGCAAACACGGTGGGTACGGTAGAAGCACTTAAAAGAATACAATATCTACATAGCCCTGAAATGTCGCGTTGTATCGTGGAAAAATTAACGCCAATACTACGAAATAAATGGTATGATTACGCGGCAAATAAAAAGGTTCAGGACATTCCCGAGTTAAAGCGCTTATCTATGTTTATGAATGAAGAAGCCGATAAGTGTGGCGCGTACGCACAGCCAGAACGCGGCAATGACGACTCCAACGGTGTACGGCAACGGCGCAGAGTAGAGCGCACGTTCAACATAAATAAAGAGACGTCAAACGAGCAATGCCCGGCGTGCAAGCAACACGGACACAAACTACCCGACTGCAATAAATATAAACAGCTAGACATAGATTCACGATGGGAAATCGCTAAAAACTCCAACATGTGTTTTAGATGTCTTAGAAACAAGCATAGAAGGTTTATGTGTAAAGCACCTATTTGTGACATAAAAGAATGCAACATGAAACATCACAAACTGTTGCATAAAGAACGTAACGTTGAGACGACAAACAACGTAACGTCCGGGTCGCCGGCGCCGACACACGAAACCGTAACGTCAGCACGGGAAACAGTAACAACCACTTCGCCTCAGAATCGCCGCGCCTATTTAAAAATAGTACCTGTCACATTGAGCGGACCACATACCAGTGTTGACACATATGCCTTGTTAGACGATGGGAGTACAGTTACCTTGTTAGACGCGTCAGTAGCAGATGTCCTAGGTGCAGATGGGCCAGCCAGACCTATGCGGATACAAGGCATAGGCACGGAGGTCAAGCATGAGCAAAGCCGAACCGTGAGCTTCCAAATACAAGGCAAGCACCATAGCGACCCACAGAAGATAGAGGCGGCGCGCACTGTAAACAGGCTTGAAATTATGGCGCAAACTGTACAAACCGAGGACATAAATAACTGTAGGCATTTAAACGACATTCATAGCACTCTTGTTTATGAAAACGCGCGACCAATGATTTTAATAGGCCAAGATAACTGGCATTTATTAGTAGCCACAGAAACACGAACAGGTGCGCGTGATCAACCGGTAGCATCATACACAAAAGTTGGATGGGTATTGCATGGATGTCGGTACTCTGTAAATGAAGTTAAAGCTACATTTTGCGGCCACATTAAAAGTAAAGAAATTGTGGAACCAGTAGAAGAAACCATGAGAAACTTTTTCAAACTAGAATCACTAGGCATAGAACCTAGGATACCTAGAGATGACCCGCAACAGCGAGCCTTAGACATCCTAGAACAAGAGAGTCGACGATTACCCGATGGCAGCTTTGAGACCGGACTATTGTGGAAACAAGAGGTACCCAAAATACCAAACAACTACCCAGGTGCCCTAAAACGGCTAGAAAATCTAGATCGGCGCCTAGATAAGAAACTCAAGACACAGGATAGAAAGGTCATTACCCCCATAAACACAGGTGAAGAACGCGTCAAATGTCATGTGATCAACGACACAAAAGTAAACAATCATCTCCCAAATATTACACGTAGTTCCAAATGGACACGGCTGATAAGGACAACCGCAAGAGTACTTCAGTTCATTGACCTTTGTAGACCAAATAAACACACTGTCGAATATAAGTGTACTAAGAAAAATGCATCACAAGATCCAACGTGGAAAAGTATAAACAAAAACAAATCCGTTAAAACAGTAAACTACATACCTATACCTGCTGCTTATACTCTACGCGCCGAGGAACAATGGGTCAAGGGCGCACAGGCCGAAAGCTTTACAAAAGAAATCGCCGCCATAAATGATAACAAAGCGGCGCGGCGCCCGGCAATAGCCCGTTATCGGTATTAAGTACATACCTAGACAACGCAGGTGTGTTACGTTTGCGCGGGAGAATCACAGCGGTACAGGACGTAAATGAAGAAATAATAAACCCAATTATACTTGAGGGTAAGCAAGCACAGATATACGAAGCTGTATATATCATATGTGCATGAAAGTTTACATCATGGCGGGACTGAGAAAACGGTTAACGAGTTAAGACAGCGTGTTTGGATAACGAGACTACGTCCGTCCGTGAAAAATGTTGTAAAGGGCTGCTTGTATTGTCGAATAAAGAAGGCAAAGCCAGCCAATCCCTCTACGGGAAACCTACCGTACCCCCGTTTAGCTCATCATGTACGACCTTTTACTTTTACTGGTTTAGATTATTTTGGCCCCATATCTGTTACTGTAGGTAGACACAAAGAAAAAAGATACGGAGCTTTGTTTACATGTTTAACTTGTAGAGCTATACATATAGAGATAGCACATTCGCTGAGTGCAGACTCAGCTATCGCCGCTCTCAGGCGATTTATAGGTAGGAGAGGTTGTCCAAAAGAAATATGGAGTGACAACGCTACTTGTTTTAAAGCGGCTGATAGGGAACTAGGAGAAAGCGCCTTATGTGCTTTAGGTAGTGAGTCCAATGCGCGGTCCATAAGCTGGAGATACATACCTCCCGCGTCGCCGTTCATGGGCGGAGCATGGGAGAGAATGGTGAGGGCAGTCAAGGAAGCACTGTACGTCACACTGAAGGAAGTTCACCCATCAGACGAGACCCTCGCTACGTTACTCGTAGAAGTAGAAAATACGGTGAACTCCAGGCCACTCACACATGTCAGCGTGACCCCAGACGAGCCCGAAGCCCTAACGCCTAACCATATACTGATAGGTCCTAACTCACATGTACCCTCACCGGGTAATTTTACCGAAGCAGACGTCACAGCACGGCACCAATGGCGGCGCGCCCAGGCACTCGCAGACGTTTTCTGGAGGAGATGGGTACGTGAATACCTACCGCTCCTGCAAAACCGGCGGGAGCCCTACGGCAGCGGCACCCCACCTAAGGTCGGAGACGTCGTTGTGATCTGCGACCCTAACCTCCCACGCAACACTTGGCCCAAGGGAAGGGTAACGAAGGTGTTACCAGGCGCAGACGGAGAGGTACGAGTTGTAGACGTGATGACCAAAGGACATGTGCTAAGAAGACCAACGAAGCGGATTGTCGTGCTCCCCACGGAGTCGCCTGGTGGCGACGGCGGGAGAAATGTGCACGACAGCGACATATTATAATCTAGCGGCGCCGCCGCCACTGTTTAGAATAAGCTTTTTTGGCATTATATAAGTTAGGTTTAAGGTACTCTATGTTTAGTATAAGATTTGTTAGCATATAAGTTAGATTTAAGGTGTTATATGTTATGTAAAACGACGGAGCCGCGTGCCGGGCGACAAGTCCAAACCTGTTTACGCCGCTCCGTCGAGTCGTGAAGGTAAACAATGCTGTGATAGGCCGACAGCGACGGAGCCGCGTTCTTGCGACGACAGGTTCGCGGACACGTCAAAACCTGAAGACGCCGCTCCGTCGCTTCGCGCATTGCCATTGGTCGGTGGGCACGGGGACTAGAAAAAATGGTGGTTCGCGCATCTCGCGGATCGGTCCCTATAAAAGGAGGCCCCGGCAATGCGCGCCCGCAGTCGACCGTAACTCTCTCTCTCTGATAAATGTATCATCAAAGTTTAAAATAAATCTCCATTACAAGTATACTCAAATAGTTTCCATCCACACCATCCTAAAAATACAGCACACACGCTGCACACATATTATTCAAATAATACTAAGAAACACTGACTTTGTACTCATCACTGACACGTATGACGTAGTAATTAGTATTGTGACGAGATTTCATAAAAATCACGGGCCAACTTGATGTTTCTAATACCACCGAAAATAGAATTGTGTTTTTAGAATATTTAACTATTATACCTACGATAAATTAGAATTACAATAATACAGTATAATAGATAATATGAATCAAATGTATACTGGAGAAATATTGCAATTAAATCAATGAAAATGCATAGCATACAAAATAATAAGTACGCAAGAACTTCCGCGCGCAAATCATATAGCGCGGGACAACCGAGCTAGGAATGTATTTTCTAAGTTTCTAACAGTCAAACAAGTGAACGAAGTTTGGCAACGCCTTTTTTTCGTCCACATATTGCATGTAGGTCAAGGTTACGAAGAACGGCATCGTTGCATAAAACCTTCCTACGACTACTGGTATTTATGTTGCCATACAACAATAAAATTGTTTACATTAAAAAAAAGAACTTAGCATTGATGTCATCAGTTTTATGTTATTTTATATTGTTATTTTTTTGAACGGTTGGAAAGGAAATAATTAAAACTAATTATTGATTTAACAGAATTATTATAAGATCGTCTGCACCTGCACGCCATCTAGCGTGCCATAGTCTAAACAAGTTTACTTATCATTATTTGTCAAAAGTCACGCACACTACTAAAGAAGTGTCAAATTTTGCCGGGATTTCACTATTGTTTTTCTCGGTAAATAATGTAAGATAATGCCCAAAAAGGTCGATTGCGGACACTTTCCATTATTGAGAAGTGATAAAATGATAAATTTTAAAGAAAAAGTCTCTGTGTGTCGTGTAAAGGTGTATTTCAAAAATGTATAGAGGGTCGGTCGGCGCTTCAACCTTAACCGATTTATTGCCCATGACGCGCCAGGCGCGTCATGAATGCCACCCCGTCGTTTTTGCGTCGGGGGTTAAAGAGTCTTGCCTTTTTTTTTTGGGGGGTTGGGAAATCATCAAATAACCCCTTCCGCTCTTGGGCAGAGCGAAAAGGACTGTCAGACTTCTACTGACTAAAAACCACCCATGTTCCTTCTTAGCCCTTCATGTCGAGGCCGCGGTATCTCTTGCGAACAACCCGCAGCCCCGACGGGCGTCGGCCTTTGCGGGCCCCCTCCATGTTGCTGACATCTCTTTGAGGCGCGCGTGGAACACGAACGCGCCGTCGACACGCCCTGTCGTCGTCATAAGACGGACGGACGGCGAGCTAGCCCATTACTCACCGTCCACAGGCCCGCGTCTACAGTGGCCGGAAGCCGTCACGGAGATATTAAAGGTTTACGTATCTTGGAGAGCGGCGGTGGCCAAGTGGTGGCGGCCCCGACTTACGAACAGTAAGTCTTGGGTCATCACCACTGTTCTCAAAACGGTGAAGGAAAACATCGTGAGAAAACCAGCATGTCTTAAAAAAAAAAATCGAAGACATGTGACATCTCCCAACCCGCACTGGGCCCGCGTGGTGGGTTATATCCCCATCCATCTCCTAGAGAGGAGGCCTGAGTCCCTGTAGTGGGAACATTGTAGGGTGATGAACACGTAAGTTGGCTGGCACTTCAATAATAAAGTTGCAGTTACATGCATCTTTCTTCCCGCATTTGTGGCTTAATTTAACTTTGTTCAAAAAGGTCTCCAGTGACATCCCTGGAAACTTATCGGGGATGTTCTGTTCATACACAAACCTGAAGAAGTCAGCATCAGTCAAAAAATTTGGCACTCCTACAATCGTAATACGTGGTTTGCGCTTGATGGGCTCGTCGGCGGTAAGTCCTGATGTAGAAATCTGGACTGCGTGCTTGAGTTTATCAACATCCTGTTTGGTCTCGGTGCTGATAATAACATCGCCATTTTTAGTTTTGCGCACACCACGTATATGGACCTTTACTTCAACAGGGCGTATAATGTTTTGTACAAGGTTTTTCGTATCGTCACTGGACTTAAATTTGTCATTGGGATAAACTGCTCGATTGGTCGAACGAAATCACTGGATCCCTTCTTCACCATATCGGCAAACGAAGTGGTTCCCACAGCACCAGAGTTCTTAATCGTCTGCTTGAGCTCCGATATTTGTTCTGCGACGCTGCGGCATTGTTTCAGGACATCAATCATGCGGAGGGCTTGATGGGCTTTTTGCTTCAGAGCCTGATACAGAACTGCCATTTGAATGGATTCTGATTCTTCTTTACGGCATAAATTGGTCACCTTCAATTTCTGCTCCGAGTTGAGTTTGCTATCTGTGGCAATAGAGCAAGCAAACCTCATTCAACTTCAGCTGAATGGATGACATCCATTTTTGTAAGTCGGGCGTGGACACAAATTCAATCGTGAAGTTAGACTACTGGATTTTCGGAGGCGAGGCATTGGGTTGCACTCGACTACTTGAATTACCCGGTTATCCATTTTTCCAGTTCACTATTTTTACGTTTCCATTATACACTAAACTACACACTTAGCAAAATAATAAAGGAGGTCACGATTATTGCGTTAAATAAATACTGCTAACGAGCATAGTAGGTAGCATTTCAAATATCAAAATCACCGATCGAATTCGTAACACCATAATACGCTCCAAGACAGGCATCGCCGATGTTAGCGATAAGTCTGCGAGGTTAAAGTGGGACTGGGCGGGTCACATTTACAGGAGAGTTCAGGACAGATGGGACAAAATCGTCACACACTGGGTGCCTGAAGACGGTCGTCGTCACCGAGGCAGACCCAAGAAACGTTGGCGTGACGATTTGGACTCGTTCGTGACTGATGGTCCAGAGAAGGCACAGCACCAGGAGAGCTGGAAAGAAATGGGGGAGGCCTTTGCCCAGCAGTGGAACACAATACGATAATTAATAAATAAACGAGCACGTCTGTATACTGCAAACGGCCGCAACAATATGTAATTATTAAACACTTAACTATAGAAAACCTAAAGATTCTTAAATATTAGCACTTGTATGTACGGGCCTCTGCGGCCCCCACGTCAGTGTTTACATGAAATTAAATCCACCTCAGTAGCCTAAAGTTAGTAGTAAATAAAAACCTTACCTTGTATACCACCAGTGATCTTCCATGTAGCATTTTGTGGAATCCAATCCCTATCAAAAGGCAGTACCCAGCTGATGGTATGTATAGAATCCTCTCGGCAATCACAAAGCCCACTGGGTAGAATATGTTACTAGCTGGCAGAAATGGTATGATTATCAATGATATTGCCAGAAACATCACCCTGCAATGTCGTTTGTACTGAGTATTAAGAAACATTACATGTCCTAGCTACATAAGCTATTTTTTGGCAAAAAATACAAAAGTTAGCATGAGGCAAGGGAAAGAGTTTGATTTGGAAAGATAATTAAGACATACTAAAACGTTTTTTTTGTTTTAATGAGCTTCTTTTGGCTGGAATTTACTATTGAATGTAATACTTATTTACTTACCAGGTTTCAGAGTTATTGTAAACTGAAGTATTAATATCTAACAATATTAACATATTTAAACATAAATGAGCATTTATTCTATATTAATAAAGAACAATGGGAAAATTTGTATGGACCCAGTCCCCACCCTTGTACAGTACCCGGCGATAAATATTGCACATCGACCTTTGGAAAGAGACAATCGGTTAATTTCGGCTTTGTAGAGCGTTATCTCTGTCGCACACTACCTAAGTGACGTTTTGTCAGTCGTTGTTAAAGTGCGATAGAGTGGGGTCGCGTCCAGTTCAAAATATATATGTATTTAGAGTTGTTAACACCCCCAAATTTAAAAAAAATTAAGTTGTACTATGGCATCTTTACGAAAAAGAGGGAAACCTTTACGAGGTTAGTCAAGCGAAATTATCTACAATGTTTATAAATATTTTGTAACCGAAGCTGACAGATAAAAAAAATTAAGTTTAAAATGTAAGTTGTTATTTTAAGAAGGTTCAAGAGCGAGTTGCAAATGCCACTGGAATTTCAAGAAGAACTTTGAACAATATATTAAACGAAGTCAGTATTCATTCATTCTACTGAAATTAAGACCAAAAAAGCAATTTCGTTTGGATATGGACGATTTTGATTATGATGTTGTTCGAAGAATGGTGTATGATTTTCACTTACGATTTAATGAACTGCCAACAATAAAATCATTAAAAGCTAAACTATCTGAAGCTATTAATTACAATGGGTCTGAAAAGACGTTGAGAAAAATACTTCACGAGATGGGATTTCGGTTCACTAAAATGGAAGATAATCGAAAAGTTCTAATGGAAAAGCACGATGAAAGTCTCAAACGAATGGAATAACCTCGATAAAATTCGCAAATTTCGCGAATCAGGAAAAAATATCGTCTACATGGATGAGTCTTACATACATACATCCCACACTAAAGGGAAATCTTGGAGTGATTATAAGAAAAAAAGACTAAAAAGTCAATTTCAAAAGGTCAACGTTTGATAATAGTTCATGCGGGAAATGAAAAAGGCTTTGTACCCGGTGCTTTTTTAACGTATAAATCCACGAACACTACAGGTGACTATCACAATGAAATGAATAACGATAACTACGAAAAATGGCTGGTTAATCAATTAATCCCAAATATACCCAGTGATTCTGTTCTAGTTATCGATAACGCATCCTATCACAATAAATATGTTGAAAGATGCCCCAACTCAAACACCATTAAACAGGAAATGATCAACTGGTTAAACAGACACGAAATTCTAGTTGATCCAAAATTAACAAAAACCCAGATTTACGCTATTATATGTCAGCACAAGGAGAGGTATATAGAGCTTTCCGTGGACAAAGTACTTGCCGAACATGGGTACACTGTGTTGCGATTGCCACCATAGCAGCCGGATTTTAATCCAATTGAAAATATATGGTCTCAACTGAAAGGGTATGTAGCCTCTAGAAATGTGGGTATGAATTTTACTACAGTAAAAACATTATTGACTGAAAAAGTAAACATGATCGAGGCTGAAGAGTGGAAAAAGGTTTGCGATCATGCAATGAAATGTGAGAATGAACACAGTTTAGACAATTACACTGATATACTTGTGTCCATTAAGAATCGTCGATTTATAAGGCGGGGGTTGGGGGGAGGGGAAGGGGGAAGAGGGCTACCCCCCAATACCACCCCCGCCCACCGGAACCCCTTGGTTATGGAGATATCCATGGTTAAAGTTTTGAGGTTAGAATAGCGGTAAAACACGAAACGGGTTAAAATTTTGTCCCGTTTGACAGGGGAAGGGTGAGGAGGGGGGTGCCCACTGTGCCCTGGCACCACACCCATGTAAAGGCGACGCACCGTTCTTGAGAAAAACAAATTATTGGAACCTAACCCCTGTAGGGCCCAGTCGACGGAGCCTACTTCTGGGTGGTTTAAAAAAAAATAACCACGAAGGGGATGGCGGGGTCTATTCGCTCGCTTCGCTCGCTCACTCGACCCCGCCATCCCCTTCTAACCTAACCTGTCCGTGTCGGGGTGCCCCGAAGTCCCAAGCTCGCTTCGCTCGCTCTTGCACCCAAGTTTTCCTAGTAGCGGGTTCGCAGGGTATGTCGGACATACCCCACGGACATACCCCATTCGTTATTTTTAGTGTAAAAATAATACAGCAACAATTATTATTCACACTTTTAATAAATCCAAAAATATATAAAAATATATATATATTTTACTAGCTGTTGCCAGCGGCTTCGCCCGCTACAACTCGAAAATTATCCCACGGGAAGAGAAAATCGGGATAAAAAGTAGCCTATATGTTAATCCAGGGTATAACCAATCTTCATACCAAATTTCAACCAAATCGGTCCAGCCGTTTATGCGTGAAAGAGTAACAAACATCCACACATCCATTCTCACAAACTTTCACATTTATAATATTAGTAGGATTAAAAAACACAACAAAAAAATTACTAAAATTCATTTTTTGAACGTAACGTGAAATGTCAACTTTGACGTCTACAATGTCAATTTGTGCAACTTAAAAATTTACAAATGGCGTGTTATCGTCCAATTTGTATGGAAAGTTGGAAACTTTAAACTACTATATCTCGTAAACTGTGAATTTCTGTGAATTGAAAATTTGCAAAAAGCTTTCTATTTATATGTACTATCTACAAAAAAAAATGAACTTCCTAATCTTTGGTTCTTAATGGAAATTCTATCCATTAGAATTATTATTATTTTTATTACAATGTCTCATTCTAAGAATAGTCTCATTCTAAGTACACTACACCTGTAATTTACCAAAATAATTAAATACGTAGGTAAACATAATGTGAACATGTTTTTTTTATTTTATTTTACCCCAACATAAAGCCATCACTTATAGAAAAATTGGTGTATTTTATACAAAGAAAACCAAGAATTATCAAAAGAAGCAAATCATAATTGTTTTAACAGCTCGTAATAGATACCGACTGGGTATTTTTTTAGATTTTTCACTCTTTTAATTTTAAGTTAAAGACACATTTTACCACTTTGGAAGTGTTTATCTTTCAAACAATTGACTTTTAGAAAAAATGGTTTTAGAAACCTTAATGTCATTTTAAAAGACTTGATTGTATAAGATTTGATAAAAAAATATATATATATTATTTTTCATCTTTGTCGGTGAATAACTTTATTCCCTAATTATTCACACATTAACTGCCATACAATAAAATTATGTGTTTTTTACGCTCTTTCATTTGATATTATATGAGAAAGATGTACAAGGGTGGGGACGCTTTTTCCCATTGTTCTTTAGTATTTTTTAACACTTGGTCAAAGTCGACAATGCAATTCGCTTATGTTCAAACATTGTTTAACTGTTGTCAATAAACCCAAGTTAGTAATAAACTAGTTATTTTACAAGAAAAGCAAACCTTAATAATTAGCATGGTAGGTATGTTACATTAGTTACCTGTTAACGTATTTGTAGTTTTTATTGTTAAGAAAAATAGCAGAAAACAGATATAATCCATACGAATACATCATGATTATTAAACTAATTCTTTGGTCATCTACGTTTTCTATTAGCGGTACACATCCCATTGACCAATCATAGCATAGCCATTCGGGCCAAATAAATAACAGAAGATTTAAGAAATAAATATAGTTGTATGATGCAACCTGTAAAAATGTTAAAAACCTCATTAGGGCAAGGAATTATCAAGCCTTGAAAATTGAAAAGGTTTGCTGCACCTCTTGAATACTTGAAACAAAAGAAAAATTAAACAATAGGCTGTTTCTGGAGTATTATAAGATGTTGCATTGGACCTGACTTTAAATTATAACTTTTTTCTAATTTATTAATTTGTTTAATATTCAAAAAGAAAAAAGAATGAATGAATGAATTATTTTTTCTTTTTTACATACCCTAGCAAAAGGAGTAGAGGCAAAAGCAGCTGGATTATCAGTGGGCTTGAACTCGGGTTTGGTTCCGCCCATCACAAGCCACCTTCCGTACAACAGGGCAGCTGTACCACATGTGATGAAGATCATTCTGAATATGGCACCTATACTGATATTATCTTTGCTAAAGATTTTTGCGTGCCTATCTTGTGTTGTCTTAATTTTGTATGAAGTTGTTACTTCATAAACTAAACAGAAACCCTGAAATTAATAATTATTATTAAAATTGTATTTTTTTTAGCAGTTATGATAGGAAACATTACTTCAAAGATTTCATTTAACTTACCAAAACCGTAACACCATTTTCCTTACACAACATAGAGATTCCCGCTAAAATTACAGTTAAGAGTAAAAAGATAAAACTACCTCCTTGAGTAATCTGACTGACTCTGATTGACTGGTTATAGCTAAGGAACGCTAGAGAAAATGTTATAGCAGCTAAGAGATCAGCCCTGCCTACTACACCAGACACTGCCTCTACATGAATGGGGTGTACTGCAAACAATAATGCGGATAAAAATGCTGTGTCCAGCCACCATTTCCTGTCATCCTGGATACTTGATTTCTCGGTAGTTTCCTCATCCTCACTTGTCAAAATACGGCTCTCGCCATATAAAATGGTGTCAAAGACGAGCCAGACCATTAAACAGCACACCATATGGCATAACATTAGGTTTGTTGTTTTGAAATCGTATGCATTAAGTCTTTTAGACAGTGAATAATCTAGCCTGGAAAGTGAAATTTAAATGAAAGCAAGTACTTAATTATTTTAATTAAGCTTACATGCTGTAGGTAATTAAATACTTTTTGACGTAGGTACTTACTTGTAAGATAAGATCGTAAGGGGCCGGTATGATTTGTGACTTAAATCAGATGTAATATCAGCACCCCAAAAGTCATGGTAAAATGGGTCAGTCCAAGAATCCGAGGTGACATCCTTATTCTTCACTACTGCTTCAGAGTCATCGAACACAAAATCACCATTTAAAGTGAACAGAAACGGTACACATGATGCACAGATGATTGCTAATTTTTTATACGACATTTTCGTCGTAATTATTAGTTGTAATTTATTTATGACACTTTTTAATTAACGATGCAAGAATACTTCCATTGATTTAATTCACAATATTCCATGTTTCATACAGTCATGATACACTGTCTGTTCATGGATCTCTCAATGGAAGTAAGTAAATTTATTTATTGTGTTTGACGTTTTGCCAACCTAACCCTACAGCTTTCTACACGAAAGAATCTCACGAATGCATAATGGTCGATCGTGGTGAGAGTAGGTAGTTTTTCTATGATCAATAATCCGAATGGAAGACTCTAGGGTGGAAAAAGTGAGAACCAACATTGAATTTTATCGCTGTTTTTGTTTTCAGGAACAATAACACTACATACCAAAAACTCTTTTCGTGTGTAAGAAGCCTTATTTTGAGATGACAGACATGGCCGACATGGACTGTTTCGTCTAAGAATTTAACCATTTGTGAATTTGTGATCCCAAAAAAATCAAGTGATTTGTCCCGAAAACAAGTACCTAAACCAATCGAAACAGCACGAGCGCAAATATGAAAAACCAAACAGTAGTCAGAACTAGTATTCACACAGCGGTTAATCCACAGAACAGAAAGAACAGGTAGAAGTGCTAAGTAGCCATGGCACGGCTGTCATAAGTGCTCTCTGTGTCGCCTACTCTCATACCGCATTTACACTTGCGTGTTCGCCATTCGCCTCGTCACTCGACGAACATTCAACAAAACATTCGTACTCGAGTGCCGTCGCGAAATACTGTTCACACATTTTGTGCTTCATTTTGACATTCGCTCACGTACATGGAGGACGTCTAGTGAGTCTATACAATTATTTAGAAATTCTGCGTAAAAAATAAAAATGAAACGTCGACGCAGATGGTGGATGATAGCAATGTTTTATTTTTATTTTTATGATTGCAATATTTTGGGTTCCAAATAAGTTCTTCCTTTTGATAAAATCTAGGAATTCTAAAATTCGCACCCACAGTCCACTTCATTTTGCCTACACGTCCTGTTGAGTCCAGGCTACGGTAACTGAATGCAGGCGAATGTGTAAACACTAAATTCGTGTTCGCCATTCGTGCCCTTTGATCCGCGTCCGAAAAACCGCTCCTAACGCTAACGCGAGCGCGCGAATCGCGACGCGAAGCACGAGGCAAATAGCGAGTGCTCTGTCTACATATTATTATGCTTCGAAGAATAATCCTTATCGTTGTAGTCATTAAGTTCATAATTGCTTCCATTGAAAATACTGCCATCTATGGGTGAGTAGTGGAATTTACTTGGCATTTGTTTCTAGTTTGATTGCCGATTACAAAACGATGTATATTATTTCTGCCTAAAGCAAAAAGAAACCTATACTAAGAGCAGGAAGGTATATTTTAATATGTAGAATCTGTGAGTTATGCTAGTTGTGATTGGAATTGAAACGACCAATCAAACGAATTGTTTATATGTAGTGCAGTGTATGATTGATGGTTTGATTGTGTTAGTTTGGCGACACTGGTTCCGATACAGATTTCGTCGCTTAGCATTTCTACCTGTTTTTTCTGTTCTGTGGGTTAATCAGTAGACTGGAACTAGAACTTTTTAATCGTACAGACCAGGGACGTTGCGAATATTCGCCTTCGCATCCGCAACTGCGGAGCTTCCGCATCAATTTGAACATCTGCAGCCGCATCTGCATCCGCATCCGAATGCGAATGTCATACAAGTTGCAACAAAAAAGAAAAACTACCAGGAGAATAGAAGTAGGCAGGAGGTAGATATTGAAAACGTTATTTTTTTTGGAGAAGATAAAAAAAAGGATAGGTAGTAAAGTCCCACAAACTACCAGGAGAACAGAAGTAGGAAGGAGGGAGGTATTGGAATCTTTAAATCAAATCTAAATTATTCCTTTTATATAGAAATGTATATAGATTTGATTATTAACTGAGATTTCTAATAAAATGCAGTATGCAATGATGACACTAATAATTCACCATTCTGGCCTCTTGGTAGTTTGTGGGACTCTAATACTATCCTGGTTTCCTATCTCCAACAAAAAAAAAGTGCATGGTATTAGAAAGGACATGAGAGAAAGGTTGAGAGTCTCCAGCATCTCCTCGCGGGCCGTATCCTTGGCCCGCAGACGAGCCTCTAGGAGGGCGGTCTTCGCCGCTCTCCCTACATACGGCTCCGTCTCAATGGCTTCTGGATTCGGAGGACGAATGCGGAAACTGCGATGCCTGGCGTACAGGTGCAACAGCTGGCCAAGTACGAGTCGGACTCGTACACGTAGGATTCCGTACCATCGTAGTAGGGATCCGTTTAATTAGCATTATTTGTTGTTATAGCGGCAACAGAAATACACATCTTGTAATAAGTTTGTTTGTTTGTTTTTCATAGTGTTTGTATGAATGACAAAGATATATTTGCGGTTTTTTATGTGCTATATCTCAAAAACTGCTAACTATATCTCATTCAAATCAATTTTGATGGAAAGTCTTCATTGCGATCTACAGCCTGTATTTTTTTAGACTTTTCACTATCTTAGTTTAAAAGTTAGACGAGGGATGACACATTTTACCACTTTGAAACATTGAGGTATAATGTACTACGTACTAGAGGAGACGCCTCAACTCAATTTTTTGTAACACACGGTAGAGCTAGTGGACTGAGTCCACTAGCTCTACCGTGTGTTAATGAGCTGGAGTCCACTGGACTCCAGCTCATTTAGTCTATGCTATATAAAAATGTACTCTGTGGTCTATGCCGAGCGGTTGCTGCGACGTGACACATTTGAGTGAAGTTTTCTTGTCTAAAAATATGCCTTCGTGTGCATTTAGATACTGTAGAAATAATTCAAAAAATATAAGTAAAAGTCAAGGAGTGACTTTTCCCCCAGTAATTATAACTATTATCTTTAAAACACACAATTTAATTATATTTTTTGAATTGCAATGTGTCATCGCGGCGGCCATTTTTACGTGAATGTCAAAGAATAAAACATTTGCACGCACAAACCTGACACTATCGACGTAATGCTTGACCACGAATCCTCTCCATGTGAGTCAAAATTGATAGTAGGTTGTATAATATTTGCATATTTATCAAGACAATTAACAAATAAGGTACTAAGTGAAGATTGCAATGATAGTTTAACTATACTATAAACTTCCACATCACACATCTATCATACGTAATTTAATACGGCAAAGTGGTGGAAGTCTTGCCTCGAAATATGATTTTAATTAAATGTCCGTAAACACCCTAAAGCATTTAATTAGGAAAGAAGTATTTGCAAATTTGAATCAACATAATTCACTGAATCAGCCATCAACATTCAATCACAGAAGCCATAATTCATTATTATTTTGCCTCGAATTAGATAGCCCTCTATACAACAATTAGATTGCATCACGAAGCTGACACTGATCCAACTGTGTTGTATTATAACAAACTGCAGATACTAACACAATTTAAATTATTTAAGGAAATTACAATATTGTTACAGTTTAACTACATATAATTTATTTTCTGAGTAAGTACACACGTACACACGGCTACACATTTCCAGTATAAGTTGGTCTCGTATTGTATAGAATTTCCATACAGTGCGAGATCAGCGTAAATTGGAAATGTATAGCTTGATGTGTAGCCGTGTGTACAATATCAAGTAGGCAGAATAATAACATTATGTCGCATCTGCACGCATTGATAGTAATCTATGAGAACATGACACCCCCCGCCTGCCCCGCTGTCATCAAGAGCGCGCACATTATTTTGTTTGAAATAGCTTCTCTAGTACGTAATACCTCAATGCTTTGAAAGTGTATATCTTTCAAACGATTGACTTTGAGAAAAAATGGTTTTAGAAACCTCAATGTCATTTTAAAAGACCTATCATTAGACACCCCAAACAAGCAGGTTTAATGTAAAAAAAAAAAAAAATCTGTCATTATCGGTGAATAACTTTTTTCCCCAATCGTTCACACATTTACTGCCATACAATAATAGTACATTATGGTATAAGTGTGTAACGTTGGTGATTACCGCTGAGGCGCCATTGAGACCCGAGCCGTGAGGTGAGGGTCTTAAGAGAGCCGAGGACGGTGTATCATACGACGTTTTTCAACACACTTGTGAAGAAAATAACACAAAAAAATCATTTTCAACAGTTAAAATGAGTTGTGAAAAAAATTTCGCCATGGCGGAAGAGATTAATCAGTTTTCCTGCGCGCGTACCTAACAATGGCGATCGGCCATATACTAAAAGAATGAGGTTTCTTTTTTTTTCTTTTCGCGTACGACTTTTTTTTGCAGCCACGTACAAAATGAGGAATTCAAAGTTTTTTTTATTACAGAGAAAACAAAACTTTTATTTATTAAAAACGTATTTACAAGTTAAAATTAGGTAGGTATCTATTTTTTCAACACACTTGCTCATAAAGTGGCTCTAATTTCACCGCAATTAGGCACATAATGACACCTGTAATCAAAATGTGAATTTTTCATTACCATTATTCATAAGTGAGTTATAGG
Organism: Diarsia brunnea; assembly: GCA_949774965.1. Lineage (NCBI taxonomy): Eukaryota > Metazoa > Arthropoda > Insecta > Lepidoptera > Noctuidae > Diarsia > Diarsia brunnea. Next base: position 11,695,450 of record OX458998.1, read on the forward strand.
TTTTTTTTTAAATTTTATTGGTTTGAGTTGCTTTGTTCTTAAAAAAGTTTCGATACTAATACTAAAAAGATTGTGTTCAATACTACAAATAAATTAAAGTACCCATTGCTTGCTCATTTCATGCAACTTCGAATTTAAATAGATAATTTGAACTTGTATATACGTTTTAAAAAAATAAAACTTTTGTTTTCTCTATAATAAAAAAAACTTTGAATTCCTCATTTCTCAAAACCTAAAAAAAGAAACCTCATTCTTTTAGTCTATGGCCGATCACCATTGCTAAAAGCACGTGCAGGAAAACTTTTTAATTTTTCCCGCCATGACAAAATTTATTCCACAACTCGTTTTAACTGTTGAAAATTATTTTTTTGTATTATTTTCTTCACAAGTGTGTTGAAAAACGTCGTATGATACACGTGTGTATTGATGATTACCGTCCTCGGCTCTCTTAGACCCGAGCCGCTCAGCGGTAATCACCAACGTTACACACTTATACCATAATGTACTAAAATTCGAAGTTGCATGAAATGAGCAAGGAATAGGTACTTACATTAATTTATTTGTAGTATTGAACACAATATTTTTAGTATCGAAACTTTTTTAAGAACAAAGCAACTCAACCAAAAAAATTAAAAAAAAACCTATAACTCATTTGTGAATAATGGTAATGAAAAATTCACAGTTTGATTACAGGTGTCATTATTATGCCTAATTGCGGTGAAATTAGAGCCACTTTATGAGCAAGTGTGTTGAAAAATCATGTATTTTTTTACGCTCTTTCATTTGATATATTGGAGAAGGTTGTACAAGGATGGGGACGGGGTCCATACAAATTTTCCCATTGTTCTTTGTAATTGTAAGTTACAATTTTCTTACATAAAATGTAAGTTGTGTTGAAGATTCTTAAATCGAGGGTTTATTTATCCCTCTTACATCTATCATTAAAAGGTTTTTAACTAATGCGATAGTACACAATCTCAAACTTATGTTACATTCAAAGACATAAATATACACCGCCGTCGCTAGATTGGGTGAACTTGATAAACGACGTATGATCGAACATCGCTCCTTTGGCGCATGGTTACAATCGGAACTAACGCCAATACCTTGTTTTTATTATCTTCAATACACTAATTTCCACAGATAATTTCACAAACATGTACCAACAGTGTCTTCTGCTAACGTCCCAAACGTCAAAATAACCATACAGCACTGAAGTAAACAACATCACATGCTGGAGGTCTACTCTCTAAGCACGAAACCCGGCCGAAGTCACGGGCGTTTCCTAATCCGTATCATTTACAGACATAAGTTAAGTTAGGTGCCCGAACTAAAAATGAGTGAGAACACGACTGGACTGTTGGGTACTTTCTTGACTAAAAAAATATGATTCTGTTGTGTCCGTCAAGTTAGATTTTGGAAAAAAATATTGGATAGGTATGTGTTTTTTGTTTTAACAAGTTAATACAAATTGTCGAAGATAAAATGGGTCAGAGACATGTTTGTGACATCACTTTTCAATAAAAAATGTACTGAAATGTGACGTCACACGAGTTTTCGAAGCACTGTATCGTCTTTATTTGTACTTCAAAAAAGAAAAAATAAGTGTCCAATATTTTTTGGAAATCTATAATTAGATTTGTTTTGTCAAGTAGGTACCCAGTTGTCTCTCCTCGATGCGTTTTATTTTAATTCGACAATAGGCAGTAGGGTTTATTTCGAAGTTACGAGCTAATATCGTACTGGCCCGTAACTTCGTTATCGCGATTAGAGAGTAGAAGACCCCCAGACATTAGGGGCTAGTGAGTCATCGGAGTATTGTAACTAGGGCCCAGTGGTGTGAGTGTATGTTTGATATCTAAGGCCGTTCTCTGGTCTCGCAGGGCATTGGCAGCGTGCGCGAGTTGTAGCGCACATTCGGATGGCGCGTTCGGCGGCAACGCAGTGCATTCGCGTTCCAATGCGTTGCCGATCGCAGTTAGTAGCTCTGAGAAGCCGAGGGATATGGCGGCACGCCGGAGCCTGTTCAGTTCCTGAATAGAATATTTATTTATTAGCTCAGAATGTAGATATTTTTACAATAAGGTGTTTACGAATTATATTACGAGTTTTGTATATTTTACGATTTTGGCATGCCAATTTTGATGCTGTTCATCAGCCATTCATCAGCTTTCCGGTCCTGTGCGTCCCTTATCCAGATATTTCTCGCAACTTTGACGATATCGACAACCCAACGAGATTACGGACGGCCCTGGTTTCTCCCACGACCTTGGTCACCAATCGGTCATCTCTGCGTCTAGCCCAGGTCCATTTGAGGCGCACCGCCCGGTCTTTGAGATAGAACATCGCCCGTGATTCCACATCACAGTAATATGTACCGAGTTACAGCTTGAGCCAACTTAAAGACCTTAAAGAGATACAGCGGTCTCGACACAAAGGGCTAAAAATGAATATGGGTGGTTTTTAGTCAGTAGAAGTCTGACACTCCTTACTGCTCTTCCCAAATCGAGAGGAGTCATTTGAGGATTTCCCACCCTCTAAAAAAAACAGCTACCTTAAAGAGATGTTGTGTCTTGTCGGGCAGTTTCCTGGCGTGTCGCAGCACTTTCTGCACGTCGGCGAGCAGCGCGTGCGGACGTGCCCACGCGCACGCAGACCCGCCGCTACTGTATGACCGCCACGAGCGGATCGGGAACGTTTCCGCTGTTAATGATCATGGATTTTAGTATAGTGGAAATTAAGTAATTGGCCTCTTATCTGCATACATACATAACATCCTCGAAGGGTTAGGCAGAGGTGTACCTAATGGAAGGTCCACCCACATTTCGCCAGTTATATTTTACTAGCTTGTGCCAGCGACTTCGCCCGCGTGGAGTTCGATAATTGTCCCACGGTACCATACTACCGGGATAAGAAGTATCCTATGTGTTAATCCAGGTTATAAACTATGTGTTCTAAATTTCATCCACATCCGTTCAGTAGTTTTTGCGTGAAAGAGTAACAAACATCCATTCATCCCCCCATCTATACATCCTCAAAAACTTTCACATTTTTAATATTAGTAGGATTCCGTTAATAGAGGGGCGAGTTTATTGCCATCAACCGGGCGTAAGTCCAGACTCCGTGGCTCCTACTGAGAACTTCCTGATGGAAAAACGCAATAACACTCTGCCCTACTTAGGACCTCATGCATAACAGTCACATGGCACCTCTAGACCAACGAGGCTGTCTCAATACTCCGTTTTCAATACGATATTTACACATCATCTGCCTAGCGTTTTCCCAACTATGTTGATAACCGGATGCAGCTGAATACCAGTATTTTACATGGAGCGACTGCATATCTGACCTCCACAACCCAGTTAATACTAGTGTAACGTTGCACCTTGCAAGTTACTAATAAAAAGAGTTTAGGTTAAAATGCTTAATGTTAAGAAAACTATGTACACTCAACTATACTATTTAAACATAACTTTAAAACTAGTCTATTATAATACTATTAAACAAACCTACATTTAAATAAACCTTTGAAAATTAGAATAATACAGTACGGAACCTAGGAGACTATTAATCTGCAAAGGTCCTCGCATCTATGTGCCCGCGCATCTCCAAAACGATCGTTTACCGAGGACTCGCGATTCGGGTGAGTTCGGTACGGAAGATGACGAGTCGTTTTGAGAGCACTGTGGGTGACGGCTGTGTCCTTCGCTCCGAAATTACCTAAATAATTTCTTTTATACATACTTCGCGAAATCCCTCTAGGGATTTCCTAGTCTACCCATCAACCTTCGCCACGTTGTGGTCCCAAGGACGCTTGGAAGAGGAGCCCTGCTGCAGGGGGACACCTTCCTACCCTACGCTGAGCTTGACGACGGAGACAGATCCTGGAGCTGGAGCCATTGGTTGCGGACAGCCACCAGAGACAGACCATCATCCTGGGAGTCGGTTCAGGCCAGTGTACCCTACCACCTTTAACCTCTGCAATCGAGACGTGAGGCGGCCACAGAAGTTAGGCAAATAAATGATAGGTGAACTATAATTGCTTATTATTTACGAACTCCCTACCTACCTATCTGCTGACACCCTCGTAAAGGGCAAGTGTCACAGTGGCGCCTTTAACGTGTGTTTCCAGTGGCCTAATCACGTCTTGATTTTTTTTCCCCGAAATACAGCTGTTAATTCCTACCTACATTGTTGCTGTGAACGTGAAGGTGACATTCTACGCAAAGCGAACTGGTACGTACTTTTTTCTTAAACATTAACTGTCACCTTTCTTTCTCATTTCCATTTGTATGCCTATTAGTGTCGGGTAATTGTTAACTGTTACGTATTGGTTATATAAATTCTTACCCTAAATTGTGACAAAGTTATAACTGTTTAATTATATTTCACCCAGTACCTACACAAAAAAAAAAAGGGGATATTGTAAAATTTCCTTACGTTAAATAGTAATCTTGTCATACGTAACAGTTCGCACAGCTACAATCTTCTTAGTTTTCATTTCTTTCAAATTCATTATTTCTTCTATTTCTCTCATTTCCTCTTGTCACCAATCGTAAAAGGTAGCTAGTTACATTTGCATTTGTAAAGAACATCATATTAAATCATTTCATAGTCTATTCTTTCATTGTGTTCATTTTTTTCCATTCTTCTGGTAAACATGGAAACATACCCTATAAAGTTTTTTGTTCTCAACAAAAACGAACTAATGTATGAAGTGCTCATTAGGGGCGAAGAACCTGCATCAACCGTACTCGAACTACGTAAACAAATAAATAAATTAACACCTATTATACCTACCTCTGATATTTGCGAGTCGGGAATCGAACCGGATGTCGATATTTCTGGCGTTGGTGTTTCTATGATCGAACTTACGTCTCGTGTAAAATCTTTGGAGGATAAGTTTGAAACTAATCTTTTCGAACGTACTAAAGCGTTATGTAATCATTTGTACCACCGCATAAAAAGAATTGATTGCTCGGATTCTAAACACTCTGATAAAATAAAGTCTCTGTCTAAAAATTTAACGTCCCTAATGAATAAAATAAATTCAATTAATAAATCTGCTAACCCTAGCTATGAGCCTGTTGTGAGTGTTCAAACAGCTGTGCTGGATACCGTACCTAACGTATCGATGTATTGCGACCGCTCGCACATTGGTGAACTACAAAAACTAAGATATAACGGTAAATCTTGTGTACACGCTTTCGTGCAGAGGGTAAACGAGTATAGTACTGCGCGCAATATACCCTCTATTAAATTATTATTGTATGCTACGGAAATATTCACAGGCGATGCGTTACATTGGTACCGTAGTATTAAAGATTCGGTTACTACTTGGGATGAGTTGATAGTTTTGCTAATGGAGGATTTCAGTCAATTTGATTACGACTACCGCTTATTGTCTGAGATACGTAACAGAACACAGGGTGATACGGAGAACATAACTATTTATTTTGCTAAAATGTCTGAATTGTTTTCGAGATTAACTAAAAATATATCGGAACAGGAGAAACTAGATATCTTAATGCATAACATAAGACCTTGTTATTCTAGTGTATTGGCTTCAAATTCAAATTCAATTAATACTATGGGAAACTTAAGAAACTTATGTAAGAATTTTGAGAAAATACAGTCTCTGACTTCTCAATTTAGAGAACCACCAAGAGTGTCGTCTGATACTTTGGCTCCTGACCTGGCATTTTCTAAATCTACCGAACAAAGTACTAGTAAATCGAACTATTACAATCACCATAGGTACAATAATAATTCAAAACATAATTCTAATTCTTCTTATAAGCCTAAAGATAAGCCGGATGTAGCTGCAGTTACTACTTCCGACTCTAATGCTAAACCGGTTTATTGTCCTCGCTGTCGTAATTCTGAACATTCCTTGAACCAATGTAAAGCGGATAGGTTTCTAATTTGCTTTAAGTGTGGTACAAAGGACGTTAAATACCCTAATTGTCCTAAGTGTCATTCGAAGTCAAAAGGAAAAAACTAACTAGTGAAGATTGCTGTAGTGAAAAGGCTCTAAAACCTAATATTAATACTATAGACTCAAATAAAAATAAAAACTTTGATGAAAAAGATTGGAAGGACTGGCTTTTGACAATCAAAACTTTCTTTTCTAGCTATTTCATTACAACAATCTTCGATAAAAAACCAAAGGATGACTTACGACCGTACGCGACTATCCAAGTACGTGACACAAATCTCTGTGGTTTACTTGATTCCGGTTCTACAGTAACTATTTTAGGTAATAACTCACATTTACATTTTGTTTCATTGGGTCTTGAACTTCACAAGGGCACTGCTAAAACTTTTACAGCCGCTGGTGGGCAGAATTTAACATCTATAGGATTTATTAATCTACCCGTAACTTTTGAAAATCAATTCCACATATTGAAAGCTTACGTCATACCTTCTGTAAAGTCAACTTTAATACTAGGCATTGACTTTTGGACTAAGTTTAACCTGTTTCCTAAGTTTTATAATTCAATTTCAATACATAATGCCGCAAACAATAGCAGTGACGTCACTACAATGTCAGAATCTACCAGTGTAGTGCATTCCTACAATGAATTGACTGAGGCACAGCGTGTAACAGCTGATAACATTATAGAGCAATTTAACAATATTTCAACTGAGAAACGTGGATTGGGTAGAACTAGTTTAGTAAAACACCATATTGATACTGGTGATTCCTTACCTATTAGGCAAAGATACTACAGGGTTTCTCCTGTGAAACAACGTATTTTATCGGAACAATTGGACGAAATGATATCGCTGGGTGTTGTTGAAGAGTGTGAGAGTCCATGGTCTTCACCTGTTCTATTGACGCCTAAGAAGGACGGTAAACTTAGATTCTGTTTAGACAGTCGTAAATTGAATTCGGTTACTAAAAAGGACGCCTACAAGCTGCCTTATATATCTGAGATTTTGGATAATTTAAATAATGCAAAATACCTAAGTAGCATCGATTTATCCAAAGCCTTCTGGCAAATTCCTATTTCAGAAGACGATAGAAACAAGACTGCTTTCTATATTCCTCATCGCGGCACTTTCAGATTTGTTACTATGCCCTTCGGGTTGACAAATTCACCTGCTACTCAACAGAGGCTCGTCGATACATTATTCTATGGGCCTGAGTTTGAAAACTCTGTCTTCGTCTACATCGATGACATTGTCATAATAAGCTCTAATTTCGAAAATCATATTTCACTTCTTCTAAAAGTTCACAAGAAATTAAGCATGGCAAATCTAACCATAAACTACGAAAAATCGGTTTTCTTCCGTAACCAACTTAAATATCTAGGTTACGTTATTGATTCAAAAGGTCTTCATGTCGACTCAGATAAAATTGACACTATCTTAAATTACCCTACACCTACAAATAAAAAAGACGTAAAGAGATTTCTTGGAATCGCGTCATGGTATCGTAAGTTTGTTCCAAAGTTTAGTTCTATTGCTGGCCCTCTAAACAAACTTACTTCCACTAGTAAAAAATCAAATCCCTTTCTTTGGTCTACTGAAGCTGAGGAATCTTTTACAAAACTTAAAGAACTTCTTGTTTCTGCTCCGATTCTTTCATGTCCTAACTTTGAACTACCGTTTGAAGTCCACACCGACGCTAGTGACTATGGTGTTGGAGGTCTATTAACTCAGACTATAGATGGAATAGAACACCCTATAGCCTATACAAGTAGAACCTTGACTGGGTCAGAGAGGAATTACAGCATCACTGAGAGAGAAGCTCTTGCTGTACTAGTAGCCTTAGAACACTGGAGATGCTACCTTGATAATGGCAAAAAGTTTATCGTATATACAGACCATTCAGCTCTCAAGTGGTTCCTTAACCTAAATAACCCTACTGGACGTCTAGCTCGTTGGGGTGTTCGGCTCTCAGCGTTCAATTTTGAAATTAAACACCGTCGTGGCGTGGATAATGTCATCCCTGATGCACTGTCTCGTGCATGCCAGGTTTCAGCCATAGACACTAATCCTAACACGGCAGCTGCTAGTGATCAATGGTATTTAAATATATATAACGGTTGCCAAAACTCTCCTACATCGTTCCCTAATTATTTAGTAAAAAACAATCGCTTATTCCGATACATGCAAACTAAACATCCCCTTAATAAGGAGTTTGAGTGGAAGGAGGTGATCCCTGCTGATTCTAGAACAGAAATCATTTTAAAAAACCATTCAGAACCAACCGCAGGTCACTTTGGAATATTTAAAACCTACAAGCGGCTAAGTCTCCGATACTACTGGCCTGGAATGCATGCTGATGTCGTAAAAGCGGTTACGTCATGTGACATCTGTATTGCACATAAACACCAAACTCATTCCCCCCTAGGTGAAATGGGTAGGCCTAAACAATGTTCTAGACCTTTTCAAATGATAAGCGTAGATCTAGTAGGTCCACTACCGACTACTAGAAAACAAAACTCGTACATCCTAGTCGTGACTTGTTGCTTTAGTAAGTACTGCTTACTATTTCCAATAAAGCGCGCGACAGCTGAAATTGTTACCAAGATCTTAGAGGAACATGTATTTCTAATACATGGCATACCTTCTACAGTGATACTTGATAATGGTAAACAATTCGTAAGTGCTACGCTTAGACAAATGTTTGACAAATATAAAGTACCTAAACTACATTTCACTCCTAAATATTCACCACATGTTAATACAGTCGAGCGATACAACAAAACTATAATGACCGCCATTTCAACGTTTATCACTACCGACCAACGAGTTTGGGATCAGCTGATACCTAAAATACAATTCGCCGTGAATAGTTCTGTTAATGAGGTAACCGGTTTTACTCCTTCGTTTCTAGTGTTCGGGCGCGAACTAATTACTTGTGGGTCGCACTACGTTGATACGGAAAACGATGAAGATCTTGTTTTTCAGCCACGCGATTCCTATGCTGAGAACTTAGGTGTATTATCTAATATATTTAATAAGGTTCAAGCACTATTACTGCAGGCTCATAGTAGGAATTGTCAACATTATAATTTACGCAGAAAACCTGCAGAGTTTAATGTTGGTGATGTGGTTTGGAAGAGAACTTTTTATCAGAGTGATAAGGACAAATATTTTAATAAAAAATTAGCTGCAAAATTCATAAAATGTAAAGTTATTGGTAAAAAATCTCCACTTGTTTATGAACTTACTGACATGTCTGGAAAACCACTGGGTTCTTGGCATATCAAAGATATCAAACTAATCAACTATAAAGCCTAAATTCTTTACTTAACTTACCATATCCTAGCCTTAATTTATACAAAAACCTACTACTTAAACTCAAATATGTTAAATAATTAATGCTATTTTAATACATTTAAACTAACTAATTGAGTGTAATTATTAATAATTAGTTATTACTCTGTTGTTATGGTCTCAAGTCATTATTAATAGACTCGATGATTTTATGAAAGATGACTAATTGCGTGAGGTATGAAAGAGTATTCTGTATGTATTAGTAAGTTTGGTTTAGTTTAGTAGTGCTAGTCGGATTTTGCATCTAGTACGCAAAATCCTATGCTTTTTGGCGGGGTACTGTAACGTTGCACCTTGCAAGTTACTAATAAAAAGAGTTTAGGTTAAAATGCTTAATGTTAAGAAAACTATGTACACTCAACTATACTATTTAAACATAACTTTAAAACTAGTCTATTATAATACTATTAAACAAACCTACATTTAAATAAACCTTTGAAAATTAGAATAATACAGTACGGAACCTAGGAGACTATTAATCTGCAAAGGTCCTCGCATCTATGTGCCCGCGCATCTCCAAAACGATCGTTTACCGAGGACTCGCGATTCGGGTGAGTTCGGTACGGAAGATGACGAGTCGTTTTGAGAGCACTGTGGGTGACGGCTGTGTCCTTCGCTCCGAAATTACCTAAATAATTTCTTTTATACATACTTCGCGAAATCCCTCTAGGGATTTCCTAGTCTACCCATCAACCTTCGCCACGTTGTGGTCCCAAGGACGCTTGGAAGAGGAGCCCTGCTGCAGGGGGACACCTTCCTACCCTACGCTGAGCTTGACGACGGAGACAGATCCTGGAGCTGGAGCCATTGGTTGCGGACAGCCACCAGAGACAGACCATCATCCTGGGAGTCGGTTCAGGCCAGTGTACCCTACCACCTTTAACCTCTGCAATCGAGACGTGAGGCGGCCACAGAAGTTAGGCAAATAAATGATAGGTGAACTATAATTGCTTATTATTTACGAACTCCCTACCTACCTATCTGCTGACACCCTCGTAAAGGGCAAGTGTCACACTAGGTAATACGATACCTCTTTGGTAAGACTGGATGTCAGAATTTTAGTTCACCGACTACCTGTAACGACTGCCAAAGAACTATATATGGCAGCCGGGACCAACAGTTTAACGTGCTATCCGAGGCACGGAGGAAACTCGGTATGTCGGGCGGTTACCCATCCACAGACCGACCTAGGCAAGTACAGCTTTACTTAAAGATCTACCCGAGTGGCAGTTCTTATTAAGCCACGATATTTATACATATCGGCTATAAATACAGGCAAAATTTAACCACAAGATCGCACTAAGTATCGTGCAAGTGAATTAGTGAAGTGCTACTAACACAGTTTTAAGTTACTCATACTAACACAAATGTTATTAGTATGTATATTTAGGATAAGGTATTTGTCTGTGTCTTTGTTACCTGAAAATAAATATATTCTATTCTATTCTTAAATAGCTAGCAAAACTCAAGTCTTAAGTATATATGTGATTTTTACCACAGGAGATATAGAACAGTTATCATTCCTTAACACCAAGTTACCAGGAGAAGCTTCCTCCTCAGGCGGTCCCAACTGGTCCAGCAAGCCCAGCCAGGGAGCAGCGGTTGCGCCAGGTCGCATGACGCTGAGCAGCAAGCACGAGCGGCGCCCACGTGCCACCTCGCACGACGCTGTCAGCGTGCCCCACCACTCCGCGCCTAGCAGCACCACGGCTGCCATTGATTCCACCTGGACATCGTAATGGATAGGTCATATGGATGGATAGTTAGTCATAAAAAAGAGTATAATCGAATTGTAAACCTCCTCCTTTTTGTGAAGTCGGTTACAAATGCGGGACTATGAGTATGCAGTCATAAAAATATAGAAAAAAAATGTAGCACAAAACATCATGTCTGTAATCCGCGAAGGGTTAGGCAAGGTGTACTTAATAGTACACCCACATTTCCCCAGCTATGTTTAAGTACCATGTAATAGGGGGCGAGCCTATTGCCATCAATCGGGTACAAATCAGATTCCAGACTCCGTGGCTGCTATTGAAAAACTTTAGACATTAAACTTAAAATCAATTGTATAAAATACTGGAAATAATCAAGCGTAATTCATTGAAATTAATTTTAAAGAAGAACTCATACATTATTACATGATAATGTAGTCAAGCCACTTTCTAGTACTGGGATTGAGAAAAAGCTGTGTACTTTCTATTCTAACATAGGCCTTGTATCATTGAGATAAAGTTTTGTTTTCTTGGTGTGTAATTTTAATCTTCAGATAATGTTCCATTGTGTCCATGCCCCAATATTTTTGATGGTTAGCTAATTTTGATGGTTTAAAGCTAATTTTGATGGTTTAAAGCTAATTTTGATGGTGGCAATCTCTTACCTTGAGTGCACCATGGAGAAGGACACAGAAATTAGGAACTTTGCTTGGGTCCGACATATCCTCTTCTGTGGCAGAACTATCTGTACTTGAACCTTCCTGCAAAATTATCAAATTATTCATATTTACTGTTTTATTTCCATAATTTTTATTATGACGAATCAACGGTCTGGAGTGATCAATATATAATTATGTTGATGGATGGGAGGGAGAGAAACCTAACCGAAGAAAACATGGATGGATTTTGTTAGGAATAATATACAAGAAAAGGGAGTAAATGATAGCGTGTCGATTGACAGGGGAGAAAGGAAGAAAAAAACCTGATTAGTTGACCCCAAATAACATGGGACAAGGAAGACTAAGATGATGATCATTTTATATGGCCCATCCAGGCTTACAAAACTCCGTTTACGCATTATCTGCCGTATTGCGTCTGCGCTAGATAATGCAGCAACACAATTTAATCCCATGCAGTTAGCCCTTATTCACCTTTTTTTTTTGGCGGGTGGAAAATCATCAAATAACCCCTCCCGCTCTTGGGCAGAGCGAAAGGGAGTGTCAGACTTCTACTGACTAAAAACCACCCATGTTCCTTCTTAGCCCTTGTACCGAGGCCGCGGTATCTCTTGCGAACAACCCGCAGCCCCGACGGGAGCCCTTATTTACCTTAGTAGGTGTTTTGGAGCCATAATTTTCTCTAGGCCCCGTATTGGACCCTGCTTGCGCCTGCGGTATCACCAAGTGTTTACTTATGGCTATAGGAGTACCTGTTAAAGAGTAGAAGGTTTAAAATACAGCTATAGAGAGGAAGAACAACAGGGATGTCTTCTGACTAAAACAAATATGATTCTGTTTAGTCCGTCCGTTAGATTATTGAAAAACATTGGATACGTGTTTTTTGTTTTATCAAATTAATAAAAATTTACAAAAATAAAACGCGTCAAAGATCATGAGTGATGGCCTGTAACGTCACTTTAGGTAAAAAAATGTACTAAAATGTGACGTCACACGACTTTTCGAAGCACTGTATAGTCTTCATTTTTTTACGTGAAAAAAGGAAAAATAAGTATTTTTTTTTTGTTGTTGTCTACCCTATTCTTAGAATAACCGGATATTGTCATCGACATTGTGCTTTAGAATTACGAACAAATTACGACGCGGCTGCAGACATTGAAAAATAATTTACTGAAGTATCCAGTAATGTAACTTGTTGATAATCCAAAATAATAAATAAATATTGGTTATTAGATTGCTCATCTCTCTGTTCATGAATATTTAACCTAAGTCGTCTACTTACTAAGTTCCTGTTGCTGTAGGAATCCAATAACATGTATCTGATTGGACAGTGTGTAGGTAGCGGCTAATTCTTCAAGGGAGATGGTCTGTGGCGGCGGGTACAACTGTACCCGGGCTTCTAGCTGACCGCACTTCAGTGTGCACCAAAATTCTTGGTAGTGTTGTTCACATAGCCGAGTTACTGCTGTTATGACCTGCAAATAGATAATAGGTTTCAGTAGCTAGTGCATTTTTGTGTACCATTAGAAAAAAATATAGTTAGCAAAATGACATTTATTATACTTCAAGTATTTGTCACATTTAAATCTGAGCTTTTGTTATGGTTTGTTTATTAGACTATTTAAGTTGGTCATCAAGTTGCTTTACAATTGGCTATTTGACTAATTTTAAAAATTAACGAAATTTTATGTCATTTCAAAGAACTAACAGAAGTAATACGATGTGTGAAAAAAGTAATAAAATCTATCAAAAAATGGGTTAGTTTCAACTGATTTTAAATGACGTGCTAGACAAAGACAGCGCTACAAAAATGTGACGTCATATTTCATACCCCCCATAGTTACGTAGTACAAAATATGGACGATTCGCGCGACAAGGATAGAAAGTGCCCCTACCAAAAACTTAAGCATGTAGCTATTCCGTTTTTTTTTATCGATTTTAATACTGTTTTCACACATCGTGTTATTTCAGTTAGTTCTTTGAAATAACATAACATTTTTGTAATTTTTTAACAGTAGTCAAATAGCCAATTAAGTTATCTGAATTTACGTAAATAAATAACTATGTAATGCATGAAAGAATGAATAATAACAAATGAAGGTATTATGATGAATATTTTCTCTTTTTGTTCCGTTTAGTTTTTTATATTTTTTTGTTGTGTGTACTTGTGGTATGTGCCAAATAAATATGTTTTCTTTCTTTCAAAGAGGGTATGGTTAAGGTCCATATACATTGTATGTGTGTTTATACCATGGGATCTACCACTAGACCCGGACCAAAACACCAGGAAGTCAGCATGCATGGAGTCCTTTCCCCAGCAAAGACATGATGCAGGCTGTTAGTAACCAGTAACCATTCCAAAAAACTACATAGCTGCCAGGCAATTGCCTGGCAAAAAAAAAGTTCACGTAATCTGATTGATCGAACTATGCGGTCAGACCACGTGGCCATGACCGTATTTCGTTTTCCGTGTTTTTTTTTTTTCGTTTTCTGTGTTTTTTTTTTTTCGTTTTTATTTTTACTTTTTTTATTGTTTTTTGTGTGCACTTGTGGCATGTGCTAAATAAATGTTTTCTTTCTTTTTTAGGGTTCCGTACCTCAAAAGGTAAAAACGGAACCCTTATAGGATCACTTTGTTGTCCGTCTGTCTGTCTGTCTGTCTGTCAAGACCTTTTTTCTCAGGAACGCGTGGAGGTATCAAGCTGAAATTCATATCAAATACTCAAGTCTATGGTCTCTTGGAGCTGTGAAAAAATCAAACTTCTAAGTCAACGCGATCAAAAGATACTCCCGTTTATGCCGCAAATTTTCGACACTCGCAAGGGAATCAAAACCTACAGGGTACTTCCCGTGAACTCAGAATCTTGAAATTTGGTATGAAGCAACGTCTTATAGCAGAGATATAGGAAAAATTGCGAAAAGTATACATTTTTAGTTATATCATATAAAAATACCAAAATACCATAACTTTTACTTATATACCTACAGGTTTGTACGGAACCCTCGGTGCGCGAGTCTGACTCGCACTTGGCCGGTTTTTTTATTTACAGTCTATCTATACTTACGCCTGGTATAGTTAGCTGGTCAGGGCAGTAGATAGAGCCTCGCGACATATTGCCGTTAGAGTTGCTAGTCGTGTTATTGGCGAGATCCACTATTTTCTGGTAGAGGGGCATTGCTGAAACAACAACAATTATGGTGAAAAATCTTTTTACACACTATTTGGTGACAACAACAGAATTTAAGTCTGCAGATTAATCAAATGAATTCTGGATTTTTTGTGTATCCATGTAATGTTCTCAGGAGTGTACGGAGAGAATTAAAAGGTTCAAGTTCTGTTATCTATTTCATTTACACACAGTATATACAACAAGGACTAGTATTACCCAGTAGTTACTGGGTTGTGGAGGTCTGATGGGCAATCACTTCATACTGGTGGTATTCAGCTGCATATGGTTAGACTGGATGGACCCCAACATAGTTGGCAAAAGGCTAGGCAGATGATGACATACTACAAAGACAAAGATTGAAAAGCATGTGTCAGTATTGTGAGCTATAGGGCAACTGAGGCTCACTGCCTTTGCAACTCCAAACAAATACACCATAAGTCCCCATGTTGCCCATAGACATTGACCAAGTCTGGAGATCAATGCTCATAGTTTCTAGGTATAAGAAAAGGGATTTGCCCTGTAGATGTACAGTAAAATGCTGGTATTATAATTCATTGAACAGGCTATCTTGGTTGTCTCTTGCCATTATCCGAGTTTATTTAGGGTTGGTGCAATGTCTTTTTTTTTTTGGCAGGTGGAAAATCATTAAATAACCCCTCCCACTCTTGGACTCGAAACGGAGTGTCAGACTTCTACTGACTAAAAACCACCCATGTTCCTTCTTAGCCCTTGCGCCGAGCCCGCAGTAACTCTTGCAAACAACCCGCAGCCCCGACGGGGTGCAATATGTCTTCCCCTCCCATGTTTTTCTATCATTCGCCATCTCATCAGTTACCCCAGCCTTCACCCAGTCCATTCATGGTTTCTTTGGTCTTTCTCTACTCTTATACCAGTCTATATCATACTCAAAATTTTGCTCGCAACATTTTCCTTGGAGGTGAAGAAAAAGTAAAGTAATGAAAAAAAAAAATTGTCACAGACACCTGGATGTACTTACCCTGCTGTAAACAGGATTCATGAGGGGAGACTATGGGTAAAACATGTATTTTTGCAGGGTAAGAGGGAGGCAGAGGCAGTGCTTGTACCATCCGAGTTCTACCTATAGAGCCAACACCACTGCTGCCGTCAGTGATCTGTAATAATATTAAAATTTTGTTACACTGACGTAATCAAATTTTCTGTTTTCACTGTTATTTTACAAATATTTAAGGGATAAGGAAGATTGCTTGTTCTGAGGAAACCAACATGGCAAGGATAAAAAATTAGAGAAACATGTGACACAATGTTTGTTATTTGTTCTTTCTCCAAAATTAGTTTACTGATATGTTATGCATTTTTAAAATTTTTTTACATTGTTTATTATTATATTTTTTTTCTTATTGATTTGTATCTGTAGTAAATCTACACCTTACTATTATATTGAATCTGGTTATTTTACCCTAACAGACAGATGTGTTGCTGGGGCGTTTGTTCCACCACTTCTTCTTTCCAGCTAAAACACAAGGAAGTGGCAAAGGGTGGGCGTTTTGAGCGATTGCCTCTTGTAAAAAAGTAAAGTAAAACTTTGACGTTTGAAAAGTGCTGATTATCAGCCTAGTTTGAATAAATGACTTTTGATTTTGATTTTCATCTACAAAGTCATTCTGGGCCCATGTGGTGATTATAACCCATTCCCTCTCATAGAGGAGAACTGCGTCTAAGCAGTGGGAACATTATTTATGCTGATGACGATGATAATTTCCCTAGTTTGATTTGCCTTATAAATATAGAATTTATAATTTTACCAAAATAATCTGCACAGGCGTTTGGCATCCTCCCCACTCATTGAGCACTAGCTGATTCACACCAAGAAAAGCTACATCTATGCAGGTTTTGTCTCCTTCTTCTAACACCATCAACTTGTTTCGTATACTATCAAAATCCCGGGTAAACGGAACGGAAACTGAAAAAGAGTGGAAATGTTATTATCAAGTTATAATGTTATTATCAATTAAGTTAAAATAGAGTAAAATTGAACTTTATGACATCCTTACCTTCATACACCGATGAAAATGAGACCAATGCGACGTATTCCAGTTTAGCATGTACGCTAAGATAGTCTAAAAACGCGTTCACAGCAACAGTAGCTATCGTGTGCCGGGTATGTGTCTCTGTTGCGTCGGGAGTCGGCACAGGACGCGACATTGATAGAGAAACATCCATCAATATTACCGTAGGCATTTTGTACTATTAATCTTTAAATATCTATTCAGTTAAATCACGAAATAGAACATTATTTGTTTTCAAACCAACTTCAGCGTTTATGGTTTACTTCCTGAGTTAGGCAAAGTGTTTTGTCTGGAATGTTTACATTTATCACATTAATATTTAAAACAGTTCTGAAACTTAATTAAGAATTTAGTTGGTGCGACAAGAATAGCGATAATATGAATGCGAAAGACAAATTACTGAAATGTCATTCTTTCTTTCAACGTTGACGTTCGAGTTGTCATATGTCATCAATACCATAGACAAGCATATTCATAAACTCACGCCTTTTTCGCATGGAGGTAGACAGAAGTTTTCCTTTGATGATTATTTTGAATCGTAGTAGACTAGCACTAGCATTAATAATAGTAATATTATTGTGTTATAATGATGATCATAACCTCAAACGACGCAAATACGATAAGTTAATTGGTAGTTATGTGTTTGAGGCGTTTGGGGTTGAAACACTGGGGCCATGGGGTCCGAGTGCACCCACTTAACATTTCAGGAAGTTGCCAAGCGGTTGTTCGACTCTTCACGTGACTAGAAGGTTAGCCTATTTTTTGGGAAAAGAATCGGCATTGCCATCCAACGTAGAATGCTGAATTGTTTATATTTTATTATAATTTTAGTTCTGTAAATTGTAGTTTGTAAATATTGTAAATAAAGTATGATGATCATGAAAGGAACAAAATATTTCAATATTTCTTACGCAGTGATTTTTAGAACTTAGTTTTAATGTGAAAATACCCTAACACAAGCCTCGCAACTAACTCTACAAACAATAAATAGGTACATATTCTAAAAATAACCACCTAGATTTTTATATGTCGGATTCAGAAACTGAATAATCTACAATGGAAGAAACTGCGGACGACAACAAAATTATTGATAACCATAATCAACAGGAGGATTTAGAGTTTCGTTATAATTTCATTAATACACCATGGGACGATCGATCGAGCAAAAGCAAAGTTGGAGTCGTACTACTATTAACTTCTATTTTTGTTGCAACGATGGCCTTAGTCGTGAATAGTTTTATGTTGCATTATAAAGGATTCCGTACTGTCAAGTTATATGCAAAAACTAGTGAACAATCATGCTTTCGCGTGAAGATGGATGATAATCGCTTCGTTGCAAGAATTCATTCTGCAACCACACATCAGCTATTGTGTGTTGGTGCAGTGGTGAGTCCGACTTCAGTTCTTGCTAATGGTGTCTGCACTAAGTCTGGACCTATACGACTGTATCTGGGAAGCGTATCTAAGTAAGATAATCATAATAACAATTAATTAGAAATTACCAGTGGCAAGCTCTAGTGCCAAAATAGTTTCCGACACAAGACCTATCTAGTAACATCTTTGTGCTGCGAATGCTGAAAAGCTGTAACAGTGTCTCACCCCGCTCACTGGCGAATGCTCTGAGGAAATACTCAAGCTATGGTGAGATAATGTTTCCTTATCCAACCCATTTGTGCCACTTGCTTTTTGCCTGGACAGAAGTGCAGTGGTACATGACCTGGAAGTCTTCGAATAGACGCTGGACACAGGTTGGCTGAAACAAGGAAAACATGTTCAGGTGTAGATTCTTAGATGACTTAGCCCTGGGGAGTAAATGTGGTGTTTTTCCAAAAACGATGGGATACTTAAAATCGTGTCTCGTCTGTCTATTGTTACCCGTACATTGTCTGTCACGTCTTACGTGCCACCATAGCATGGGTAAAGAAAATAAAGTGGTTTACTTTCTGTTGCTGCGTAAGCTGCGTTGCATTTAGGATTTTCATAATCGGTTTTTATTTTTCAGTCCTCGATGCAAAAAGGGTTTTCCCGTTGACGGCTACGAACAAATACAGCACGACGGAGTAATTTCCAAAAGGCTAATCCTTTTATCTAGTTACGAAAGTATAGACACATGCTCAGAGGTGATAAAGATCGGAACAAAGTTGAACTGGACTCAAGAAGTTCATATACTTGGGCGGCCTTCTTCTTCAGGAAGGTCGCTATCTCGTCAGCACGTTACTCTGGCTGACAAAGACTACGAAAGCACAAATATTAATAAACATTTGAGGTCGAATAGTACGATATGTGTGAAGGCAGTTACACGCTGTCCCGTGCGCGCTGGTGATCTTATGATGCAGAACGGACTACTGTACGGGTTAGCATCCACTAGTGTCCAACGCTACAAAGTTGCATGCTTTGGCGATTTGAACATTACCAAAGAAGATTTAAAGGAGCAAGATCCAGATATCAAATTTTCTGATAATTTACTAAAAGTTTTCCAGCCATTCCAGCATTTACATGTTCAGGTTCCTAGTGCCAATAGTGAGTATTTGGACTTGACTTGATTTACGATTTGTGTTCCACTTTCTACCCTTTCACTCACAAATAAATAATAAAAATATTTGAAAGTGATAATCTTCTGCTGCATCCATTGTATTTTGATGTTGTTACGATTCATACATGGTGTAAACACTTTTTTTTTTTATGGTGGGAAATCATCAAATAAAGGTTCCTGCTCTTGGGCAGAGCGGAAGGGAGTGTCAGACTTCTACTGACTAAAAACCACCCATGTTCCTTGTTAGCCCTAGCCCCGAGGCCGCGGAATCTCTTTCGAACAACCCGCATCCCCGACAGGCATCGGCCCTTGCGGGCCCCTTCCTGTTGCTGACATCTCTTTGAGGCGCGCGTAGAACACGAACGCGCCGTCGACACGGCCTGTCGTCGTCATAAGACGGAAGGGTGGCGCGCTAGCCCATTACTCACCGTCCACAGGCCCGCGTCTACGCTGGCCGGAAGCCGTCACGTGGCCCTCCACGACACTATTCAATGCATCCATCGCATCGGTACAACGTTTTGATTGACCTGCCTCGCTGGTCGCAACTAGTCGCAAGCACGACTGCTGAGGTCCTGGCTTCGATTCCCGGGTCTGGCAAAATGTTATTGGATTTGCGCCCGGCTGGCTTGCCCCTATTACATGGTAGTTAAAACATAAATGGCGTAATATTAATTACGAAATCTTTCGTAGATGTTTAAGATCTACCGGGCGTCCCGTGACGGTCAACTTTTATACAAGCTTTTATTTGATGATTTCCCACCCCATAAAAAAAAAGAAAAAAAAGCGTGTCGTGGAGATTTTTAAAGTAAATTAATTCAATGAAAACTTGTTAAAAAACCACTATTTTGTATTCAAAATTACTCCTTATTTTACTTTCAATAAAATTCTGAAAAAAAAATTGGGTGTGGTAATGAGAGTTCTTCTTTCATTTTACAAACCCCTTTTTTTCAAAAGTCATCATCATCTTCCTGTCCTTATCCCTGTTACACCATTCGTCAGGTATGGCTTCTTCCAGCAACAGTTTATTGAAGAATAAAGCTAACCACGTCCATCCATCCATCCGCAATAACTTCCATACTTCAACTGGTATCCCGCCCGGTCCTAATGCCTTACCATTCTTCATTCCATTTACTGCATTCCTCACTTCATCCACACTAACATTTCTCACTAGTCCCTCATTCACTGGTTTATTTTCAAGCACACCACCAGTAATTCTCCTCATTCATCAGTCTTTCAAAGTAACCCTTCCACCTATCCTTAATTTTCTCATCGTCTGATATAACCATGGGATGGTTATATCAGACGATGAGACTTCGTCTTTTACGCATTTAACCTGACAAACATCCTTTGCCTGTCTCTCTTGCTATTGCAAGCCGGTAAAGATTTTTCTGGCCTGCTGGACTATCCAATGTGTCATAGAGTTTATTCTGGGCGTTTGCTCTTGCTATAGCCACAGCTCTTTTGGACTTTTTCTTAAGAGCATCATACTCACTCTTCTTTTGAGCTTTTAAACTTGCACTCTCATTTCCAACACTCTGCCATTCTTTGAACTTCTTCTTTTTTTCTTTCAGCACATTCTGTATCCCTGTCTATCGTGCTCTTTCCTTTTGTCTATCCCAAAATATCTTTTGCTGCACTCTTAATACACCGAGCCATTTCATTCCAACATTAATTTACACTTTTATCATTCATATCACCCATCTCTATCATTTTATCCGCCACTCATTCTGTTAATTTCTTCGCACAATCAGACTTCTCTAGCATATGCCATTTTAAGTTTTTGTTTAAGAAGCCTTATTTGTACGACTACTTCCATCACCAGGAGTCTATGTTGTGAGACCAAGTCTTCTCCCGGTAGCACTTTGCAGTCTTTGATGTGCTTTAAGTTGTTGCGTCTGATGAGGAAGTAGTCAATTTGCGTGTTATGCAAACCACTTTTATATGTTATAAGGTGTCCATCGGCTTTTTGGAACCAAGTGTTGGCTACTGCCAGGTCATAATGTGCAGTAGCTGATTGCAATAGAGTTTCCCCCTCATTGTTTATATTACCAAATCCCCATACCCCGGGTATCCTTTCATAACTTACTCTCATTCTTAAGGAACATGGATGGGTTTGAATCAGTACAAGTCTGACACTGGAGCTCCGCCCAGAGCGGGTCCCCTAAACGGCGACAATAGCTAACTATGTAACAAACGAAACTATAATTGCAAGTGAAGTGATTTATTTAAAATTATACGATCGTTACTTGAAACTGGCTACATTGTTAATAACGGCTGTGACTATGTGTGCGCATATGCGAATGTTTCCGGCGGCAAGTCGGTACGTGCACACGCACAGTTCCTAGGTCCACCTCCTCAGGGCTCGTGTAACCCTTCCAGTCTTTGGTAATGACGTACACAAGTAACACCACGAAGAGTGTGAATGCAGTGTATAGCAGCAAATAATTATGGTGGAACTTCGGCAGGCTTGAGGTGTCTAATGATACCTTGAAAGACTTTCCTCGAGCTATAGAAGACATGTTGATGCTGATTGATTTTAGTCTGAAAGAAATCAATAATTGAGTTGAATAAGGGTGAGAAGGACAATCTTTTAGTGTTTGAATAACATAACATCACGCCTGTAATTTCACCACCAGTTGTTAAGCCTATTGCCATAAACCGGGTACAAATCCAAACTGTGTGGCTGCTACTGAAAAATTCCTGATGGAAAACCCCACACTTTGCCCGACTCGAGAATCGAACCCAGGATCACGACGACATGACTGCCGCGTTGGTCTAGTGGTCGCAAGTGCGACTGCTGAGCTGTGTTTATATGTCTAAAGCAATTCGAAATTCCTTATAGTAATAGGTAGGGAGCTGTCACAGAAGTTAAGGAAATGTGTCAATCCACTAGGTCCGATGAGTTAATAGGACGAACCGATAGTCAATAATCCCATTGCATTAATGGCTTGATGACTTTTATGCCGTCATGCGCAAGCGATGTGCATAGTATGCTACGGAGATTCAGGGGCAGCCCTAACAATATTCTAGCTACACTGGCGGACAAAATTGATGGGCCATGTATTAGACGTCCATGTCGCCAATTAAAATTATTTTGTAATTTATTATTTACTAACAATAGGTTAAGTTTACTATTAACACTTTATGGATCTATGGTCTGAACTGAATAAATAAATAAAATAAAATTAACAATTTGACTTTGATATTTTTTCCTTTTTAATTCTGCAAAAAATGAGAAAACAACATAGCATCGGGATTAAAATTCTAAACTGTAAATTGGGTTGTCAGTCTAGCTAGGTTTAGATGATCGAGGCAGCACTGACGTGCGTCCAATTTAACCTATCTGATAGCGGGTCGACGAAAATTATAATAACCCATTAAGTGCACGTCATACGCACGATTGGATGTCACCCGCTAACAGTGATTTTCCGGAGGGTAGTTGCGACAACAACATGAGTACCCGCACATGGCGTCCACAATTAAAATGTTAATTTGTCTCTCACACACTGGCACGCGTCACGGCTATATATGTTAGGTTTGGACACGTTTCATTGAAGCCGTGCGTTCGAACCCAAGGCGCATTACTTTGTGTAATTTATATCATCACTTATCATCACCGCTGCTCTCACAACGGTGAAGGAAAACATTGTGAGGAAACCGGCAAGTCTTAGAACCAAAATCGAAGACATTTGACATCTACCAACCCGTACTGGGCCCACTTGGTGGATTATAGACCATATTTCTTCTTGAGAGGAGGCCTGAGTCCCTGCAGTGGGAACATTATACGCTGATGATGATGAAACGTGTTTAAAGTTAATTTATTAGTGGTCTTTGATTTTGAGGTGAGCACGTGACAATCATTGTTGGCAGAGTGCACAGAGCAAGGAGACTCCTTGCCGAATGCTGCTAGAAACGACATTGTTAACACTCTCCATACGAGCCAATCGTGTCACCGTATACTTGCACTGCGACGTACCTATTGAAGCTGCCTTCTTCGAAGGCCAGACTGCTGTCCCTAGACGCTCCCGGAGCGATGGTTGTGTGATAGAATGATGTCTGCTTTATTGACACAGCAAGCGCAGGCTTGTTCCGGGAATCTCAATTACATATTTTATAATCTTTGAATAGCCGACCAGCGTTTGAATGGTAAGGACGTAGATGCAGTCGCAAATACTAAATCCTTCGGAAAATAAGGCAAAATAATTCTAGCTGTTGATGAGTTTTTTTATTAATTTTACAAACCTATCCCATATGCATGGGACTGGCATACATACTGGCAAAATTTGGGTGTACTAATATGATCACCTCTGCCTAACCCCTCGGGGATAACAGGCGTGTTAATTTATGTTCCATCTATCTCTCGTATATAAAAATGAATTGCTGTTCGTTAGTCTCGCTAAAACTCGAGAACGGCTGGACCGATTTGGCTAATTTTAGTGTTGAAATATTCGTGGAAGTTCAGGGAAGGTTTAAAAGGAGGTTTGAGAAAGTGGTAGGTAGGTGGGCAGGGTAGTAGATAGAATAGTAGGTAGGGTAGTAGTAGGTAAGTAGGATAGTAGAGTAGGTATGGTTGGTAGGTAGGGTAGTCGGTAGAGTGGTAGGTAGGGTGGTAGATAGGTAGGGTAGTAGGTAGGTAGGGTAGTAGGTAGGTAGGGTGGTAGGTAGGTAGGGTAGTAGGTAGGTAGGGTACTAGGTAGGTAGGGTAGGAGGTAGGGTAGTAGGTAGGTAGGGTAGTAGGTAGGTAGGGTAGTAGGTAGGTAGGGTAGTAGGTAGGTAGGTAGTTGGTACGTAGGTAGGTAGTAGGTAGGAAAAAGGGCATTGTAACGCATGCCGGGAACAGCTAGTCTGCAATAAAATTCTCAACAATTTAAACAAAACATGTTCTGGTTAATTTAATACTAACACTAGCCACTTAACTCTGTCAAGTAGCTACCCCAAGCTACGTATAATACCAAGTAGGTACAATAAAGCGAAGCCGCCCCGTTCACTTAGGAATAATTTCATCATCATACTCATGGTAATGCAGACAATTTTCATTAACTTGAAGCATATCTGCTCTAACAATCTCCTTTGTAAAATGTGAGATTTGAGAAACTTCCATGAGTCTTTTAGCTGTACTGTAAGTAAAGCTCGGTTACTTTAGACCAAAGCGGAGATGAGCGGAGCGGGCAATCACATTTGTTATTTCCACATTGCGGTTTCGTCTTTCTTGTGGCCACCCATAACATACCCGAGTTTTCTCCGTGCTTCGGAAAGGACGTTTAGCTGTTGGTCCCGGCTGCCATTTGTAAATCTTTGACAGTTACTGTTGTTACAGGAAGACAGTGGCCCGAAAGTCTGACAACCAGTCTTTTAAATGGCCCTAATACCCGGTACTAACTGGATTGTGGAGGTCAGATAGGCAGTCGCCCCATGTAAAATACTGGTATTCAGCTGCATCTGGTTAGACTGGAAGCCGACCCCAACATAGTTGGGAAAAGGCTAGGCAAATGATGATTATTTCGTGTTTCTTGTGATTGGTCGAATCTCTCAAGTTACCGCACCGCTCCGCTCGTGACCGTTTTAGTCGAAACCTCGCCTTACCCTCGCAGTTTTTACGCGGGAAGACGGATTTCATGAATTACAAATTACTGCCACGTAATCCCCTGGTCAATCAACGTGGATTAAAAAGAAATTTCCTTAGGTTTCACAGCTTTTTATTTGCATCTGGGGTTGCAATTATTTCGGAAAGTTTAATTTATGAAATTAGATGGGGAGTTTAATTAGTATTTGTATTGAAAACGGGTAGTATGCTCTACTAACTGTAGGACGACTATTAACATGACAATCAATATCAAGTCTCTAAATTATTATTATTCTATCTTATTGGTGACGTTCTTCAGAAAGAACAGGTGCTCATAACTGGCGTGCGCGTATGACCAGATGTATGAATGTGGACGAGGCAAAAGGAGTATGTATAGATTGTAGCAGGTGGCGTACTGTGGTTTCTACTTACCCGCGTGGGAAAACGCCGTGAGTTTATGTATGTATAAATAATTTGACTACCTCGGTCATAACGTCGCCATCGATGCTATGCATGAATTCCCAAGCTGGCTTCTCCGGTCAGGTACTGTTATAGGGTTTTCCTGAGGATTTTTTCAGTAGTATCCCGGAGTGAAGTTATGATGTAGAAGGCAATAGCCTTGCCCCCTGTGACGTGAGTCTTACACATACCTGGCGATATGTGAGTGTTCCTTATATCTAGGGACACCTCTGCCAGAGCCTTCAGGTAAAAGTGGTACGATGTTGTTACGTGAAAATTATGTAATATGTACTCACAAACAGGAATGCCCAGGCGAGCTTTTCATCGAAATTTGCATGAAGGTTACGTGAATATTATATTATTTGTTTATTACTTGTTAATTTAAAGTTTATAATTATTTTCTTGATTTTACATTTTGTCAGGTTTTGATGTGACATCAAAAGTGGCTATGTGGTGTGGCTTTTTTGTGATAAAGATGTTTATTTGTCAAAGTGACTTTATTAAAACCATAGACCTAATTGTAGAAGGGAGAAACCTTATTTTAAATGCAACCAAATTCGTGAGAAACGCGGGTCCCGTCGGGGCTGCGGGTTGTTCGAAAGAGATACCGCGGCCTCGGCACAAGGGTTAAGAAGGAACATGAGTGGGTTTTAGTCAGTAGAAGTCTGTCATTCCCTTCCGCTCTGCCCAAGAGCGGGAGGGGTTATTTGATGATTTCACACCCCCCACAAAAAAAAGGGGATGCACAATAGGCCGGGAAGAAAGGCAGCAGAAAGTAGGAAGCCTATACCCGGCACAGGGTTATTCCAAGCTGAAATGATGATGGTAAGTAAACCCTTTTTGCTGACTGACCAAATAGAAAGAATTGAACGTGAGGCTAACGAAGAAACTGCAAACTAACTGCTGTCGAATCGACACAATTGTCTCATTCACAAAACCACTCAGTGACTCAGCGAAACTGATAAATCGACGAAAGTGGTGAATTGAATAAACTGAAGAGTGTGGGAAACTGCTCGGTGTTACATGGACACACATTTGTACGGTGGGTGCCTGGTTTGTTGTTTACATGGTATCTCAGTAGAAAGAAAGAAAGAAAGAAAGAAAAAGTATTTATTGGTCAGTAGCTAGTCTTACCTACATCTTACCAATATTATAAAACGCAAAAATTTCTAAATGATTTGATTGAAGTACGATCCCGTAGTAACCACGCGGGCGACGCCACGAGCATAAGCTAGTATACTATAAAGCCACGAAAACCAGGATCTTGATAATATATTTTACGTCTTATGGAAGTACGAAAACCAATGAGCAATGTTTAAATATCCAAAAATATCTTATGGGGTGTAAATAAGATGATTTTTTGGTAATATCGTAATATCCAAGAGCCTATCGTTACACGAGAAAAGTTGTTATTTTTTTATTGTTTTTCAATAATTGCCATGTTTAGTTAGCGCAATAAGTACTTAGATGATACGGAGAGGAATATTAAATATTCAAAAGATTTTCGTGAAAATTTGACCAAGTGAGAGGGACAGGGTGATTTCTTGGAGACTGTTCTGAAATAGCGAGCTATTATATGATACAATAGTTTATAGTTGTACATACATTTCTCGAAGAACGGATGGCCGATGGGACCGAAGCATTCTGGAGTGGCGATGCCTGCCACCAGTTGGACTAAGGTTCCGGGGACTCGATGGATGGGATCACACAGATCGGCCTATGGGGCGAGACTTGGTGTAAGCTTATGTCCAGCAGTGGACGCAAGTATTTTTCTGAAATGGTGATGATGATAGTTCCTAATCATTGGCTGCACAATAAAGATTAAAAAAAAAGATTTAAATAACATTTACCAATAGTTAGTCTTTAAAAAAAAACTGGCCAAGTGCAAGTCGGACTTGCGCATAAAGGGTCACTTACCATTGTAGTAGATATTGAGAGAATTTCCATGTTATTTTAGCACCATTTAGACTTCTTATAGGTTTTCCTGTAATCTATAAGTGTTGAACTAATTTCTGTATTTTTTTTGCAAAATTTTAGGCTCAGTTATTTCGGAGATCCTATAGGGTTCCGTTATTTCCCTTTGAGGTACGGAACCCTAACAACTTCTTACCTCTCAGCTAAAATTATTAATAGAAAATATCATTTTATTAATTCATTCAGCGAACTGCTACTTGAAGTAAGTATTCTTATTCGTCCGTTCTTCTGGTCTGTTTTCAAATGTTTTTCCACTTAAAATCTTGAAAATTTAACCCTAGTAACAGATTTTGCAAACATTTGAGGTAGCCGCAGGAAATAGTAAGCTCATAGAAAAGGTGGACGAGAGCAGAGGCATGGACGTGACGTACCCAATCTACATTGTACACATTCAGGATATTGCCTCAGAATTTCTGCTCCGTCGGAAAACGACTCACATTTTCTAATGTTCAAGCTTTAGAAATGTCCTTTAAGTTCCTGTAAAAGCGTTACATCGTTTTATGTGGAATTGCAGCACGAAATCACGAACAACATCTTGACATTCGGGAAGGCTACATTTGTTCTAAGTCTTGTAAAATCATTATATCTTAAAGAAGAGATTAGTTAGCATAATCCGATAAAATAGCCCCAAAAAAAGTTTGATACGCAACACGCTTTGAATAAAAACGTACAACAAGTAGGTTTTTTTTTATATGAAATGGGCCTACTCTTGATCACAATGTTGTCTTCAGGAAGAAGGAGAGAGAGAGAGTATGAAGCAGAGGGTAAGCAGAAACTACCCCAGAATGAACTTGTTTTCGCACACGTTCATACATATAAATATACATATTATATAAATATACATATTATATGTACTTGGAAACAAATCTTACACTCATTTGAATGGATAAGATGTTTCTACCGAAATCACCCATAAATTAGTTACTAAACCTTCCATCAATCGATCGAAGTACTAAAGAAATATTATTGTAGCGTACCTAAACTGTATAAAAAATGAGGAAAATTTCGGAAATCTTAATTGCTATCAGTAGATAATGAAAAAACATAAAGTAGATCAATCTGGAGAAGCGTTTAATATTGATGAGTCGATGACGCGTCACGCCACGCCAGTCTGATGGTACGACAGAGGCCATCTATAAAAATATTAATTGCTGTCCTGTTCGCCTCGTAAACAATTCAGTGCACATGAAATATTTAGTGCCAATACACGTTAAGTGTCACTTTTTTATTTTAACAAGAGATAACCGTGGTTATGCTCGTGATTTTTTGTTTTTGGCAGTCTCTCGTATTACACATCGTAGGTATGTGGTTGAATCGTGATTTGACGCAAACCGATTCATTGATTTGTCCACATTTCAATTTAGTCTGGAAGCGTCTTTATAGGTGAGGAGAGATTAAAATGACAATCTATTTCAAAAGTCATCATTTACAAATTGCAAAGTTAATAGCTTTGGGATAAGGTTCAGAATCATTTCAATAGCTGGAGGGTGGTTTAAACAGGCTTTATTTCGTATATGAATCGGCGAGTGGGCAAATCAGCTCGGTAATAACGTTGTTGGCGATGATGGACGGCTCAGTACCTACTGTTTTAAAAAATAGTCTAATTAGTGTTTAGTTTAAATTAAGAATCTTTATTTGATTTACTGTTTGTTTATGTTTATAATTGTATATGTCATATAGTGTTTCCTTGAATATGTCGCTAAATTTGATGTGGTAACACTAACTTTTGAATATTCTAATAAAAGGCGGGGTGGTTGCGTTGCGAACTTCGCGAACCGCGAGACAAATAGTACATAGATAAATACGCGAGATGGCGCGAGGGAGCAGAATGGCGGAAGTCCCGCGCGCCCCCGCCGTCGGGAGTTGCCCGTTAGACACGACGCCGTAAGGACGGAACCGTATGCGCACCGTACACGTCTGCGCAGCTACCCCGTGTTAGCATATTTTCGTAGTTTTCTTTAAACACAACCAACCAAGCAACGATCCGCTACAAAAGTGGTCCAATCGAGCCGGATCAGCAGTGTTCAGTGTAAGGAAGCACAAAACCTGTGTGGCAGGATGCCGTTATTTCAAACGCCGCCTTCCAGGAGAACGCGTGCACAATCGAGGGAAATAATGGCTAACGAAACGAAAATGAAGCTAGAAGCGGGTTCAGACGTCCAGTACAACAGGAAAAGCGCTGGAAAGATCCTGTCCGACATCGTTGCGACTCAAGATGGCGGCGCGCACAGTCGCGAACAAGCCGCCACGTGTACGAGCCACGCGTCTTCCTCATCGGCCACGCGGCAAAAGCGGCTCGAATATAAAGCAGCTCAAGCTAGAGCCATTATCGAATTGAAAGAGGCTCAAGCCGAAATGACTATGAGTATGACTAAAGCTCGCCTAGAAAAGGAGATAATAGAGAAAAAATTAGCCGCCGATTTGGCACACCTAGAAGATTCCAGATGTTCAAAGCAATCTTCGTCTATATCATGCAAAAGTAAAGTAGAAAAGTGGCTGGAACAATCCGTTACCGCACCAGGGTCGTCGCTTGAACGGAACGTGGTCGGCGAAAATTGTGAGAACAGCGCCAGCCGCGCACGGCAACCCACAGATCAGTCGGCCGGTACTCAACCTGCAATCGAAGCGCTCACTAACGCTATAAAGGACGCCATCAGTGCTTCAACCTCAAAATCAACAAACCATGAACTGTTGTCAAGGTTAGCTATCTGCAAAGATCTGCCCATATACTCCGGAGATCCGATGGAGTGGCTACATTTCAAAGGAGCCTTCACCGAGTCCACGCGCCTTTGCAATTACAGTGATTCCGAGAATTTATGGCGCCTACGTAAGTGTCTCCGCGGCGAAGCAAAGGAGTCCGCGTCATCTTTACTGATGAGCGCCACATCACCTCAAGAGATACTTGAGACATTAGAACTTCGTTTTGGTCGACCTGAAAACATAATGAGGACAGTTACGCAACAGTTAAGAAAATTACAGCCGCTACCACAAGCTTATCATACGGAGATCGTAAACTTCGCCATCAAAGTAAAGAATTATGTTACAGCTACGCGCACTGTGCAACAAAGTGATTATCTACGAAGTCCCGAACTAGTAACCATTGTTGTCTCCAAATTGCCCACCGAACTGATTAATAAATGGGCCGATTACCTATATCAGTATGTTAATAAAGACGACACACCAAAACTAGAATTATTATCCAAGTTTCTTCATCAAGAAGCCAAGAAAGTTGCAATAACAGGAGTAAGCTACGTGCACAGTCAAATCGATGCGAAACCGAGATCTAATACCGAGAAATATAAATATCACAAGCAATCAGTGTTAGTGTGTGCGGAGGTCAACAACCCCTCCACATCTGATAAATGTAAATACTGTAAAAAACCTATTCACAAACTAACAGAGTGCAGCAGATTCAAACACGCTATGCGCAAAGACCGATGGCGCTATGTTCGTATAAACAAACTGTGCTTTAAGTGTCTCGGAGATCGACATGAAAATCAGTCGGAGTGCACCGCCGAGAACTGCGACGTCGACACCTGTGGTGGGCCGCATCATCGTTTGCTTCACTGGGTGAAACCGCAGGCAGCGCGCCAGGCCGCAACCGAGCCGCTCAGCAAGTCTGAGCAGCCCGACGTGGATGCGGCGCCGCGCGCCTGCACTAGCAGCGACGAACTCGTAGCCCACACGATCGAAACGCGATGTTCCGAAGTGTCCGTCTTAAATAATAACCCTGAAAAGTGTAAAGTGCTTAACGTGTCAAAAATAGTGCTTAAAATAGTGCCGATTACCATACATGGACCCAAACAAAGTGTTCACACGCACGCGCTGTTAGACGACGGCGCGACTGTGAGCCTTATCGCAGCTGATATCGCGGATAAGGCTGGGTTACACGGTGAGTGCGTCACGATGCGTGCTACGAGTGCATGGGACTCCAGCGAGTTGGTATGTAAAACTGAAATATTAAATTTGGACATTAGTAACAGTGACGGTAATAAGTTTAAATTACGTGCTCGCAAATTAAAAGAATTGAACTTACCTGTGCAATCGACTTCTTGTATGGACTTTAGTGAATACGAAAACTTGTATAACATTAAATTTAATCCTTGCAATTGTGATATCATAAAACCTACATTGTTAATAGGTCAAGATAACTATGATTTGATTGCGCCAATTGTTTGTAAAAAGTTTGAACCCCATGGGCCGTTTATTACACAAACGTTGCTCGGGTGGTGTGTGCACGGAGCCTTATTTTATCAAAATGGTAAACAACGTGCGCGCGCGAGCGACTCGCATTTACTTACCATCCCCGCGTGCACAACTTACCCACAGCGTCAGCCGCCCACATTCAAACCGCTAGATACCTACAACAGAGATCTTCCTATCTTCAAACAAAATAACGATAATATAGATTTACACGAACTAATACCTACGTCGTTCTTTCTCGCTTGACTCTATCGGGATTTGTAATAATCCGCGTCAAAATATCGAAGAAACAAGAGCTTTAAACATACTTAACGAATCAGCTGAGTTAATCGGGGGTCAATGGACAGTGGGTCTTCCCTGGAAATCAGATGTTTGCGTTATGCCCGATTCGTATTCCGTCGCTTTGAAAAGACTAAAATCAGTCGAACGGAAAATATTATCCGACTCGGAATATGAATCGCGATATCGAGAACGGATTACACATTTGTTTGAAAATAATTACGCTAGAAGACTTAGCGAGTTTGAGTGTAGAGACACGCTCACTAATCGTACGTGGTACTTACCTCACTTTGGGGTCGATAACCCAAATAAAAAGAAGTTGAGGTTAGTATTTGACGCCGCTGCTAAATCTAATGATTTTTCACTTAATGATTTTTTACTGCAGGGACCTGATTTATTAAATTCCTTGTACGGCATAATGTTTAGATTTCGAGAAAATTATATTGGTGTAATTGGCGATATAAAAGATATGTTTTTAAGAATTAAAATTAAAAATGATGATCAAAACGCATTAAGATTTTTATGGAGAGAGAATGGGAGCGACGATGTCAATAAATACGCAATGACGTCACTCATATTCGGTGCTAATTGTTCTCCCTTTATAGCACAATTCATAAACCAAAACAAGAATGCTTCTCTTTTTCAAGAACAAATGCCTGACGCTGTTAACGCGATTAAACTTAACCAGTATATGGATGATTATATAGATAGTTTTACAGATTTAAACATAGCTTCAAAAACAATAAAAGACGTTTCCTATATTCACAAACAAGGTGGATTCGAGATGCGTAATTGGTTAAGTAACGTACCGACCGTATTAAGTGAAGTCCCCAAAGAAACCCTTAATGACAAGGCAATAAGGTTCAATATAGATAACCAACCGGAACGAGCACTTGGGCTATTATGGTTTCCAAGTACCGATATGTTAGCTTTTGATTTGTCATTTATAAGGGTACCGCAAGATGTATTGCTTCTGAAACGGATACCGACAAAACGCGAACTATTATGTATAGTTATGTCCATTTATGACATTCACGGTTACCTAAGTCCATTCACAATTAAAGGGAAAATTCTAATGCGTAAAGTTTGGGAACAGAATCTTAACTGGGATGATAAATTAAGCGATGATTTATATGATTTGTTTAGAGAATGGATTAGTCAAGCTCAGGAAATTAATAATATTCGAATTCCTCGATGGTACTTTTCGACTGACCTGACAAGCGATAGTTTAGCGAGTTTGGAAATTCATATGTTTTGCGACGCATCACCAAGTGCGTACGCCGCGGTCGCTTACTGGCGGCGCGAAAGCATCAATGGACGCGTTACCGTATCGTTCATCGCGAGCAAATGCAAAGTTACTCCCCTGAAACCAGTTTCCGTGCCGCGATTGGAGTTGCAGGGAGCCGTGTTAGCGTGTAAATTAGCTAATAGCATAAAAAAAGAACACCGTTTGCAACCGAATTCAGTGCACTATTGGACGGATTCGACAACAGTTTTGTATTGGATTAAGAATCAATGTCGAACCTATAAAGTTTTCATTGCAAATAGACTCGGGGAAATTGATGAGATAAGCAAGGTTGACGAGTGGCACTATGTGCCTACTGACTTAAACATAGCTGACTTGGGAACGAAGAATACCGACTACGTGCTTAGTAGTGATTCCACGTGGTTTTCGGGACCGTCGTTTTTGTACCAACCGCCTTCTTGCTGGCCTCAACAACCAGAAATAAAAATACTTACTAGTGATGATAAGATATTAGAAAGAATAAACATTGTGTGCGATAATAATAATAAAATAATTTGTGACTTACCTGTACCGGATCCAACTAGATTCTCCCGTTGGCTGCGATTATTACGTGCTACGGCTACAGTCTTATTATTTATCGAAAAATGTAAGAAAAAGTCAATTACCTGTATTAACGTAGATTTAATGCATAAAGCAGAGATGTTGTTACTTTATCATTCACAGTTACAGTCATTTCGCAGTGAAATTAATTTGTTAAAATCAAATAAAGAGATAACGCGTGAAAGTCGTTTACGAACACTTACCCCGATCATCGACGAAAATAATCTTTTACGTGTTGGCGGACGAATCGGAAACGTGAAAGATGTTGATCAGCTGACTAAATTTCCTATTATTTTAGATGGTAAACACCATATAGCGCGGCTCATAGTGTTGCATTATCACGTGAATGCTGCACACTCGTGTAACGAGATGATTATTAACGAATTACGACAGAGGTACTGGATCGTAAATTTAAGGCCTACTGTAAAAAACTGTTGCCAAACATTGTTTGATCTGTCGTTTTAGAAAAACTTTACCTAACCCTCCACGCCTTGGTGACTTACCTGAGTGCAGACTTGCCCATCACCAGAGGCCGTTCACAATGTGTGGTGTGGATTTGTTTGGCCCCCTGGAAGTAGTAGTTGGTCGACAAAGGGTACGCAGGTACGGTGTACTGTTTACTTGTCTTACAGTACGTGCTGTGCACTTAGAATTAGTTTCGTCCCTCACAACCGACTCTATGATAATGGCTTTGCGTCGGATGGCCGCACGCAGAGGTTGGCCACACACAGTGTTCTCTGATAATGGCACCAACTTACGAGGCGCTGATGTCGAATTAAAGAAAGCATATCAGGAGGTGATTGACCATCAGCCACAACTGGTGACAGAAGCCTTAAATAAAGGAGTCCACTGGCAATTTATTCCCCCTGCTATGGGAGGAGCATGGGAACGGCTCATTCGCAGTGTAAAAACTGCTTTAAAAGTTGTTTTAAAAGAACGCGCTCCTAGGGAAGAAGCGCTCTCCACCTTCTTATGCGAAGTGGAGAACATGATAAACAGTCGGCCATTAACTCACGTGTCCGTTGACCCTCGTGATTCAGAGTCATTGACGCCCAACCATTTCCTTATGGGTTCGTCGTCAAACCTACCGCAACCTGGCAGGTTTGATGATAAAGATCTTCTTTTACGAAAGCAGTGGCGTATAGCTCAGCGGTTGGCCGATTTATTCTGGTCTAGGTGGATGAAAGAGGTTTTACCTACCTTAGCTCCGCGTAAAAAGTGGAACCGCGAAGGCGCGCAATTGAAGGTAGGAGATCTTGTTGTAGTGGTAGACCCCGCTTCACCGCGGAACGTATGGCCAAAGGGCATCGTTCAGACAATATACCCTGGGCCTGACGGACGGGTTCGAGTCTTAGATATAAGGACAAAAACCGGTATCATGAAGCGTCCAGCATCGCGTATAGCTTTACTTCAGAGTGGTGATGAGTGTCGCAATGACGACACTAAGGGGCAGGATGTTGGCGATGATGGACGGCTCAGTACCTACTGTTTTAAAAAATAGTCTAATTAGTGTTTAGTTTAAATTAAGAATCTTTATTTGATTTACTGTTTGTTTATGTTTATAATTGTATATGTCATATAGTGTTTCCTTGAATATGTCGCTAAATTTGATGTGGTAACACTAACTTTTGAATATTCTAATAAAAGGCGGGGTGGTTGCGTTGCGAACTTCGCGAACCGCGAGACAAATAGTACATAGATAAATACGCGAGATGGCGCGAGGGAGCAGAATGGCGGAAGTCCCGCGCGCCCCCGCCGTCGGCCCGACGGCGGGGGCGCGCGGGCCCGGCTAAAGTTGCCCGGCTAAAGTTGCCCGTTAGACACGACGCCGTAAGGACGGAACCGTATGCGCACCGTACACGTCTGCGCAGCTACCCCGTGTTAGCATATTTTCGTAGTTTTCTTTAAACACAACCAACCAAGCAACGATCCGCTACAAACGTTTTGGAAAATAGGAAAGGCAATGCACTAGAGACGTATTTGCTTAGAGCAGATATGGCGGCAAATGAAACCAACAAAACTGGATAAGCGTCCGTGGGAGTTCGGAATCATAAAAAAGCAAGTCTAGGTACCAATAATAGATTAGATTTAGTGGGCAATTGCAATTGCACTCTCCGTGTTTCTCTATATGCTGAATATTTGAAGAGGCTTTTACGTTTTTCAACATATTCATTTGATACTTTGGGATGTGTTTTTTCGATTGAAAGTAATCGTACTGAAAGCTTTTGCAATTCTATTAAAACAATTAAGAATATTATTTTATTTTGTAAAATAGTTCCTAGTTCAAAACGAGAGTTTCATTTGATTAGTATCTAGGTATTTGTCAAAATTAATAGCCTCAGATAAATGTTCTCAGAGGCCTATTGGACCTCTTCAATTAGTTTCACTAAGGGTTGGAGTTGAAAGGGGAAAGCCGGGATAAGTAAAGCAGATGGGACATTTCCGCCCATCGCTCTTTGTTTCAGTTATCTAAATTAATTGAATAATAATCACTATTAGCTAATACCCAGAATTGGTGACCAGTAACGTTTACGGAATATCTAAAATGTCTGCCTGTCTAGTAGAGTGGTTTTTCTTGGAAACTTTTTGATTAGGTAGACTGCAAGTGATGTGCAATTTAGGATTATATTACAAGAATTATAAGCAGATATTTAAGTTTAGTTCGGTCTTCGTTCCCGGTCTTTTAATCGAAGAATTATTAGTATTTGACTGACTAAAAAAATATCATTCTATTTAGTCCGTCATTTAGATTTTCGAAAAATATTGGATACTTACGGCTTTTGACGTCACTTTCTGGTAAAAAATATACCAAATTATGACGTCACACGACTTTACGAAGCACTGTATCTGTCTTCATTATTTGTTTACGTGAAAAAATAAAAAAAATGTGTTCAATGTTTTTTGGAAATCTATCTGACGGACTAATTATATTTTTTTGTCAACTACCCTATTGCGGATGTACTACACTGAAGTCGATCAAAAATATAGAAAAACTGTAGTTTTATTTAAATCTTTACACCCTATCATTCAGGACATAAACAAAATACAAATGAATAAAAAAATATTGACAAGCTTTTCGTTGAAGTCTTTTTCATTGGTACTTTTCCAAGGATTCCCTAAAGATGCGTGCGTTATAAGAAAAAAAAACTTAGGCGTCACCGAAGAACAGCTAAGAATTCCAAATGTAAAGCCCTTTTACAAGTTTTCAACTTCAATACGTTCTAGTCAGATTAGACATAGTTCTACGTCTCCGAAGAGACATTTATATCTTTTGATAGATCATTCTTTCTTTGTAGTTAAACTAAACTCTTTTTTTATAAATGTCTATTTATTTATAATTTAAGATAATTGAATACTTCTAGAAGTTTTAACTAAGAAATATTTTTTTACTTAGACCCAAGAATAATGATCGTGGCATATTTTAGGGCTAAAGTGACTGAACTAGACGGCAGCCAATCATTACGTACAGATACAGAAATGAGCAAAATATGTATACACTGAGCAAAATTCTATTAGAGCTATTTTCTTGTCAAATAATGGTTTGTAGTTTGAGATAAGACCTATTTCGTAAAACTATGATTTCCAAAATACCATGTTCGTGAAAACGTAACACGTTTATCAACGCAGTAACAGAAAATCCCTTTTAAAAGTTGCTTTGTGTATACATATCGGTTGTAATGGCGGTACACTCACATTATGCAACATAGATATAGTACACAGGTAGAAGGCCTTGAAGGGTCATTGTCATTGGCACCTGATGATCGATACGTTGCCTAGCCGTATAAAAAGTACGTAAACACTATCCTACGCCATACACCACTCGTGACTAGCACACTATACTGTTTAAACTGAGAATAAAGGGTACAATGACCTCAAGTTTTCTTTCTCGGTAAAACGCTGTTTTGTATGGAAAGCACTGTTTGCCGATTTTTCACAAGCAACGAGCCAATTTTGTCGCGAGTCGGGAGTACCTAATATAATGGAGAATTTTAAATATAGTTACAATAGAACTGACGTAAGTAAAACTATGTTATTGTATGAGGTAGTTCAGCTGCTGAATATTCTGGTGCTGGCGCAGAGAATCAAGTCTACCGACGTAGCCCGAAGAATTGTCAAACTTAAGTGGCAGTGGGCAGGGCTCATTGCTTGCAGAACGGATGGCCGATCTGGTCCTGACCTGTTGAAGGTTGCGGGGAGCCTATGTCTAACAGTGGACGTCTTTCGGCTGAAATGATGATGATGATGATGGCGCTAGAGATGCTTTGCATCCTCGAGCCGAGGCGTTTAGCTATCAACACTGACGGTCAAAACTGCCTAGACCCATTTAGCGAATAATACTCTTTGTTGTTTATTTCTGAAGAGCTGGTCTTCCGCGACGTGATCCTAACGACTGCAGGAATAGTCAGCACAAAAGATGATGCTTTTGCTCAGGCTTTGCTCGTGGTGGGACAAACTGTACCGTAGTAGTAATTGTATACTTGTGTTGTCTCAATAGTGTTGGTAATAAATTGGGTGCATTTTTGAAATGGGTGATCATCATCATCCTCATCCACAGCCTGGATTCACCCACTGTTGGGTACAGGCTTCTTTTTACTTGTGCCTGTGCCAGCTTCATCAAGGTTTTTCCCCTGATGACAACTACGTCGTTTGCTACGCAGCCGCACGACCCAAATTTCTTGTTGTTATATGTACTTAATAGTTTTATTTCGAATAAAACGATAGGTCTGCGTCCACAGTCCTTTCCAAAGAAACAGATGTTCAAGTTTAAATAATGAAGAAGGGAACCTTTTTTGTTAGTAACGCAACAAGCGGAAAATTGGGTTAGGTTGAGTTTCTGTAGTATCCCGATTATTTGGATTATTTATTGGAAACGCCTTCTCTATTGTATCTTTATCCGATAATATGTGAATGGGGATACAGGTAGGTAAGTAGTAACAGACATGTGCCATATACACGAACAATCTTTGTTTACGCAGAGGAGTAAAGTGTTTGCTAAAATCAGAAACAGAAATGGGCCTGCCTAAACAGTTTTCTCCATCAACAAGAAAGCTAATAAGCAGTTTGTTAGTAACAGTATCCTAACCTTCTATAAAAAACTCCGTAGAAACGGGCTTTTTTATTTGAGTATTTATCAATAAGGAAAAATATTAAAAGAAACATGTAAATATAAATGGCAGACTCTGTAAAAATAGATTTCTTTGGAGCGTGTTTGAATAGTATCTGATATGAAACATTCAGGATCTTTTGAAATTCCGGGTATCAATATTAGCTTCTTAATACTTTGTCTAATGAGAAGTAAATAATGGTTTGGTTACTCTTCTACCGTTACTTTCAAACGATCTGCAGCTTCACCAATTTTAGATGCTTTGACCAGCTTTTATACAGTATGTTAGTTTAAGTCTTCGAGCGTCCTTATGATCACCCGGTGGATCATAAGACATTCAAGCAATGTTAGCGGACGTTCAAGAGGTTAAACGAGAGACATATTGAAACCAGCAATAGGGCATGCTTTCAAGATACTAATAAAAATATGAACAAAAAATAAACACTGATAAATAACAGACAAAACCATACGAAATATTTCGGAAAAGCCTCTCAACCCGTGCACTTATCACATAAAATGTGCATGTGTGTACATGTGTGTGTGTGATAATAATCCATTTTCCCTTCATATTTTAAAACTGGCGTAGGACAATGGCGATAAAGAAACGTCTAATAAAGTGAGAGCAGGAGAGCGTGCGGGGGACAATTACGTCGCAAATTAAGGTTATAGTTTTTGTACATATTTGGGACGAGATTCGAATACTGAACACCCTCCTTCAACATGTCCCTCGTTTAACTTAACATCCTGTTTACAAGAATGTAAGCGTAAAAGCCTAATGAAGAGGAACAGAAAGATCAAACAAACGAAGGATGAATTTTGAGACATATGATTTGGAACTGGAGTAATAGGCTGAAAAAAAAACATACAACGTCCCGAAGTAAGGTCAAGGGTAGGAAGATGAGGTGGTGATCACGATCAGCACCAAATAGACATGAACCTCGATCACACAAAGTTCTAAGTTCTCCGCGGGTATTCATGATGCATCTAAGTATATGTAAGTTTCAAGCGACGCGATAAAAGTGATTTATGGTACTTACGGACCGCTGATAAAAGTTTGTAAGCCTATACTCGTAAGGCGGGATTTACTCAGCTCCTGAATTCAAGTGTAAGAACGAAACTTGCATAAATCATAGCTCAGTTGAGTTAATACAAGTTATTATGAAACAAGTGTTAAAGGATGAAGAGGTACTTTACTTTCTAATAATAAATCTGATGGTTCTTTTAATAGCTATGTGTTGCTGGATATTGGAAATGGTTCTGGACGTTAAAATAATGGACGTTCTTGGGAGAAAATAATATGGAAGTTATTTTCAAATATAAAATAGAAAAATTAACTTTATTTCTCTAACTTTTATATAGGTACATTGGGCGTTGCAACAGTCACCTAGAATTCTGACTTTAATTTTCCAATTATAAACAGAACATTGTTCATAACTCTTCACGATTCTTCCATGTTTAAGTGGAGCTCACATAGCATCATCACGTCTTTACCGAATAGCTTAGAAATGGCGGATTAATTTACCTAACTCCAAACTTAAAGATTCCCTCGAAAAGGAATAACAACACAACAGTGGATGGGCTTTCCGCCCTGCAAAATGACTTTAAGAGCTTATTTTAACAAATAATTTCGTTTATTTGTTAATTCGTACGATAAGGAAAACTGTTGATTCCATAAGCAGTACCTACATAGCTAACAGGACCGCTTTAAGTAACTGGTAACAAGACATCAATGTGTTTTCTCTGTACCTATTCATAAAATTAAAACAGCACTCTTACGACAAATTTGCTATCCCTTTCCAACCTCCTATATTTAGAAAGAAGGAAAGTGACAGAGGGATGGTTCTCTCTCAGTGTGCCTAAGCTAATTATAAATACCGGTGTTTAAGTTTACAGCCCCGTATAGAAGACTCGCAAATGAAAACGTTCGTAAATGTAAACAGTGAAATTACACGAGTTTTATTTATCTTAAGTTAATTATTCCAGTTTATAAGTATCTCCATAATGTTTGTACAGTCAGAAACTTTGTAAAAGTTTTCGCCGTAGGTAGATACTTGACTGGCTTCTGAACTAAGAATAGACCATCGTTCCTCCATTACAAAACAGAAGGGGATTGGAAGCATTTTCCTTTTATCATCATTATCATTTCGGTCGAAAGATGTCCACTGCTGGACATAGATAGACCTAGCCCAAGTGTCGCCACATTGACCGGTCCCATGCTTCTCGCATCCAGTGGAACTTTGCAACCTGGTCAGTTCGGTCAGGTTTTTTCCTTTGCTACTTCAAATTTTATTTTAATTTTTGTTCTCCGGAGTTGTAATAGTGGAAAGTTCCAATCCCCAATTTAGGATTCAGCTCGTTCTGTAAAAGGTGCTATACAACTTTGAACTTTATTTCAAAATTTCAAGTCTTAACTTCAGTTACGGGTAGAGCCTGGAAGTCTAACTGTCGGTCTTATACATTGGTAGCTTATTAGCCAGTTACTGGGTTGTGGAGTTGGGATATGCAGTTGCTCTTTGCAAAATACTGGTATTCAACTTGTTAGGTTGGACTGGAAGTCGATTTCAGCATAGTTGGGAAAAAGCTAGGTAGATGAAGAGTAGGCAAGTACTGGATCGGATGAACTGCTTTATAAAAAGTTCTGTTAAGCACTGTTGAAGCTTCAAAGTTTTTTTAAATTTTTATGAGCTTGGGAAGTCTTCCTGAAGCCGTATCATAACTTCTCCCATAGTTTCATAGTCCGGTTCAAATATTGTATGTCCAGTACAAACTTAGCCAATGGAGGTGAAACTATTTTAGCAATAGTTCCATTTTGATGTAACCACGGTATCGAGCAGACCCTAATAAGTCTAATGGTTCTCAACTATACCGATTACCTAATCGAAAGTAGGTTTTTATAGAAAAACAACATTCTGTACTTAATTAGCAATTTAGTTATGATCGACTTTTCCCCAAAGTACCAGTATTTCATCCTGGCTTAAAGATACATCCACCTACTGCTCAGCGCGGAGGCTTTATGCTCATAAGGCCTCCGCGTGTGCACAGGCTCATTACCACCAGTCTATCGCGGTCCATTGCTGTATATGAGGATCTTCCAATTTACGATACAAGTCTCTCCCAGATTTTGAAGGTAGTCGTTTCATCTAACTAGAAGTGTTCATCCAACGCTGCGCTTGTCGTTCATTCCCTGCCCCAAAATCGCGACTACAGAGATGTTTGGTTGGAGGGAAAATCTACTCGGTAGACAGTAAAGAATCAGTGTGAAATTAATAAGTATAATAGCAGACATATATGTATGTATATGTAGAACGACATGATTGCAACAATTGAAAAGAAAGAAAGTAAGAAAAAATATAATTTACCACAGATATGTGACGTGAATATAGAATGAAAAAAAAATTAAGAACTTTAAGTGCCAATTGCGCCATCTTATTTATGCTATTGCAGGTCGAAGCCGCCTGTGGACAACTGCAATATCCGGGGACATAACTAAAATCACTAACTGCGGTACTCAGAGATATTTAATGATTACTTAAGCCGTCACTTAGTAAAGATTTGACATACTATTGTATGACAAAACTGTCAAAAACTTTACTAAGAGATGGCCTAAGCAATCATTAAAGCTCTCGGAGTGCGGCAGTAAGTACTTCGTTTGTCTTGTTCGCAAGCGCGACTGTTGAGTATGAAGTCCTGCGTTCGATTCCTTGACCGAGTAAAGTGTTATAGGGATTTTCCATCGGTAATTTCTGTGTACCAACAACGAAGTCTGGATTAGTGACCGGTTGATGGAGAATAGACTCGCCCTTTATTACATAGGACTTAAACATAAGTGGCGGAATCTGGATTTGGTCCCGGTGGATCTAAAACAAAAAAAATCCAAAAATTCGAAGACATGTGACATCTCCATCCCGCACTGGGCCCGTTAGTGGATTATAGCCCATCCGTCTCCTATACAGGAGGCCTGTGTCCCTGCAGTGGGAACATTATAGGCTGATGATGATGATGATGGAGATAGGCTCCTATTACATGGGACTAAAACATTTACTGTCCCAATGTGGGTGCTTCATTAGGTACATCTTTGCCTAACCCCTTACACGTGTGATGGTTTAGCTGAAATATGTTCTTATATGCAATTTTATTACAGGAAGTCTTGCATCATTGTATTGTCAGGAAGGTTTTAGTTGCACACATTTTTTTTTTGGAGTGTGGGAAATCATAAAATGACTCCTCGCGCTCTGGGCAGAGCGGTAGGGAGTGTCAAACTTCTACTGACTAAAAACCACCCATGTTTCTTCTTAGCCGTTTGTCTCCGAGACCGCGGAATCTCTTTCGAACAACCCGCAGCCCCGGCGATAGGCTTTAATGGCACCCTTACAATACCTATAATGTAGTTAGTTACATAATAGTCTTTGCATAATATCATAAGAGGAACAATAGGGATGTAATATTAACCCACAATCCAATCGAATTAGAACTGCTAATCTGATATTATGCTAATTTCCTTGTCTTGCCTTTGATATACGAAGCTCTTCTACGTGACACAAGCTTAGATAATGCGACCGCTGACCTCTGACCAAGAGGTAATGGGTTCGATTCCTGGGTCGGGCGAAGCGTTATTGGGTTTTACATTCAGGAGGTTCTGAGTAGCAGCTTCGGAGTCTGGATTTGTGCCCGGTTGATGGCAATAGGCTCGCCTCCTATTACATGGGACTTAAACATAACTGGCGAAATGTGGGTGTACTATTAGGTACACCTCTGCCTAACTCTTCGGGGATTACAGGCGTGATGTTATGTTATGTTTTATCATTGAGTTTACTACTGATAAACAGAGGTGATGACCATTCCGACTTGCTAATTAAACACCTACGATATCATTTATTGATTAAGTATGAATGTGTTTATTTATTCAAAAATTTAATGGCTTTTTTTACCTAACGGACATATTTTAAATTGATTTCTTTATTTCACATTGTAACTGACATATTTTAAATTGATTTCTTTATTTCACATTGTAACTGACATATTTTAAATTGATTTCTTTATTTCATATTGTAACTGACATATTTTAAATTGATTTCTTTATTTCACAATGTAACTGACATATTTTAAATTGATTTCTTTATTTCACATTGTAACTGACATATTTTAAATTGAATGTTTATTTCTTATTGTAACTGACATATTTCAAATTAAATGTTTATTTATTATTGTAACTGACCTATTTTAAATTGAATGTTTATTTCTTATTGTAACTGACATACTATTTTAAAATTTGAATTTTTATTTTCCTTATGTAATCCATTGACATGGCCACTTAAACAGTAATTGCTTGTTTATGTAAATTTTGTACACCAAATATTGATAAATCATAGTGCACTTAAGTTAAGATGCTCGTTTATTTAGTAGTCACAAACTCACTAGCGCGACTGCTGAGCGTTGTGTCTTGGGTTCGATTCTCGGGTCGGACAAATTTAATTGGGCTTTCTCAGTACTTCAGTTACATGGGACTTAAACATATTTGGAGAATTGAGGGGTACAAGTACGGTTGCGGGTTGTTCGAAAGAGATAACGCGGCCTCGGCACAAGGGCTAATAAAAAGGAACATGGGTGCTTTTTAGTCAGTAGAAGTCTGACACTCCCTACCACTCTGCCCAGAGCGGGAGGAGTCATTTGATGATTTCCCAACCTCTACATGTTAGGTTGATACACCTCTGCCCAACCCTCCGGGAATTTCTAAGCGTGATACTACGTTATTTAAGTCTCACTCTAGAAAACGCACGAGTTTAATTTGCCTGCGTTAGGTAATACATTACGTGTTTGCCTACGTGCAACATCAGAAAAAATGACTCACATTTTTAAACAAATAAAAAAAAGTTCAGTCAGTTGATGATATGGATGACATAAAAATGATAATATTTAAAGACGATGACGTGTGTAGGGCGGTCATTGAAGAGAGTGTCA
Organism: Diarsia brunnea; assembly: GCA_949774965.1. NCBI lineage: Eukaryota > Metazoa > Arthropoda > Insecta > Lepidoptera > Noctuidae > Diarsia > Diarsia brunnea. Next base: position 11,740,267 of record OX458998.1, read on the forward strand.
TGAATGGCAGTGGCGCATGCGCGCAGGCTCCGCTTTCAGGGAGATATAAGCGTGAAGCACGAACCCATCGGCACACAACTTTGGCGCGCCCAAACGTTCCCACAAGAACTTGGTGACGACGGACAACTAATAAAATCTCAATAAAACAACCACATTTAACTTGAACACATTCATTTTCCAACAACGACATTCTCCAGTGAGTTGTGACTAAGTTTTTAAAGTGAATTTTACTTTAACTGAACATTTTCCGCGAACTTTTAGTTAGTTTCGAAGTTTTCGTCGGCGCGACAACTCCGACTGTCGAAGGTGAGTGCACTATTATACTTTAAATTGTAAACTTATACACATTACCAAACTAGTTTGTCTTTATTTTAGATATTTTAATACAGAAATGTAAATATTCAGTCAATTTTTAACATAGAAAAAATCTCCTATTCCTTTAAAAATCGTAGATAACGACTGAATAAATATAAAGTTTAAGGAAGTTACGATTATAGAAAAAATAAAAATCATTAGTTTCAAAACTTCTACTTACATCCTAATTAATATTGTTAGTAATGAGGACTAGTTAGGTGAACTGTTTTTTGATGAAATATGTAACAAGGACCTTCCATTTATGCTAGTAATTTAGTTAAATTTCATTAAAAAATATTATTTTTCAAACAAGTACGGCGTTTAAAATTATCTTATGATTGGGGATAATAAAGTCCGCCTTTTACATAATGTATTTTTAATAAAACAAGCCTTGTAAACAAGAAGTAGACGTTAATACCGGCTATATAATGGCTTTATATGACCTTTTCATAATCCGCTACATAAGTCACTTCCAAATAATAATATACAAAAAATACACACTGTTGACTGTTGTAAGCTTTTAGGACATTTTTATGAATAGATTACAGTCTTTATGATGTAATGTTCGACTTGATTGAAATAATGCCATGGGAGATAAGATAAACGAGGGTTTAACAATTATATGTACGACAATATTGTGGAACCGAGCCGTGTGCTCGATGTTAGAAAATTTCAACAAGTTTCCTCGTTAAAAACTGAATTAAACCGACATGTTACACAATTTTGGGATCGTCGGATTTATTTTAACGGCAGGATCTAGTTTTCTGTGAATGGTGTGTTATACTCGTACCTACAGAATATTATTTGATGATACGTAAAAAATGGCCCCCAGTTTATTTGCTAAGATAAACATTTATTTGTCGATAGAGTTGAATATTATTTTTATTACTGTTATGTAATATACTAATACAGTTATTGTGCAATTTTAAACAAATATTAACAAATATCTTATCTATTAACATAAAAAAACAACGGATCATTAAACCGAAGTTTTATATATAGACTCCGTATAATTGAGCGAACACGTAGGTATAATGACGCCACTTTTCTCAGTCGAAAGCCATAATTGCTTTATATGTCCCGGCGCAATAAATTAAGAAATTATATTTAAATCTGAGCGTAATTTAAGTGAAACCCGAGACGAGTTAAAAATTAAACGGCTAAGTAAACCGAACGAATTGAAAAATATAGCGGCGGATGAGGAAAAATGGGAGTTGTGAGACAGTTTGCGGCGGAAACCTCCTGGGAAAGATCTTCACTGAACTGACTGTTTTTGGGCTTCCTACCACTGCAATTAAAAGACTTCACTATCCGCCGTAACCTTTACAATATGATATTTTGTATACTTACCTATTATCTCTTAAGAATCTTTCAAACGATCTGTTAATTACACTAGGTTTTTCAGTCAATCCGTTTTCCGCGCGGTATTCGGTTTTCTCAAACTGTCCATTCCGTAAATATCCCTTTTAAATATATCCCGAAAAGGTCTAAAAATCAATGTGGTTAGCACGCATAGCGTGTTAGTCACGATTACGGTAAACATCTACAGGTAAATAAATATGGTTACCTGCAGTTTAAACGACTGTTTGATCACCAATTAATTGTATAAATCAGTTTAATATTGTGTAATAAACCAATAATGAAACGCTCTATATATTTGTAAAATCATTGAAATTATTGTGCAAATTAGTATCTTTTTTATCTCGCGATTAATATTTAACGCTACATGACAAGGCAGAAAATTATGTTAGTTGTGTACTTTTATGTATATAAAAAAAAAATATAAACAAATTTAACTTAAAATAACTCTTAGACAAAATATAAACCGCACAAAAAAACTCCCGGGAGATAATGTTTCATCAAAAATAAAAATAAAACAGAATATGAAATGTCTCATGAGATTGGGACATGTAACGATAAATTACTCATAACAGGAGATTCCCCTTTTAAAATAAATCTTTACTTTGCAAAAGATAATGTTATCAGATACTAAATATAAAATAAAAACAAAATAAAACATATGATTTGTCATGTAACGTCGCAGGGAATTCCTTGTCAGCTTATGTGTTTCGACTTTGATTACATGCTGTCTTTTGGGATCCAATTTTCCAGCCCACATTGTATTATATGGCGTATATTAAGAAAAATAACGGTGAAACTCTTAATTCTACCTTGGGGGATCATAATGTGATTTGCAACGCGTTTGAGCACGTTAGCCTTTTAACAGAAATATACATTATTATTTCGTTTAGAATGGATACTGTGCCTCGGAAAGTCTTTGACAGTCGCAATAAGAAGTCAGTGGCCTGAAAGTCAGACAACCAGTCTTACCAAGTAATATGCTATCCCTTGCATATTACTGGAAGTAATGAAGTTGTGGAGGTTAGATAGGCCGACGCGCGACGCTCCATGTAAAGTACTGGTATTCAGCTGCATCCGGTTAGACTGGAAGCCGACCCCAACATAGTTGGGAGATGATGAAAAGGCTAGGCAGATAATGAGTATATAATAAATACTTTCTAATAAGGTGTACTCGAGCTTTCGAGGTTATAGATAGTGCCTATTGGGTAAACATTATCATCATAGAACACCAAAAGCACATTTGAACAGACTATCTGCTATTTTGAGTCAATCATAGTTTATCTTTGCGCAATATTTGCACGGATGATGACACATAGATAGGGGCTCCATTAGACAGGAGTAGATAACATTCTAAAAATAAAATAAAAATCTAGATATACTCGTAAGAAGTTCAAATCTTAAAAATAACTGCCAACGTTTCTTACTATAAGTTATAATTATTATTTTACATATAAAATTCATGAAAAGCACTAATTTTAATTAAATTATGAATAACATAGCGAAGTGTTACTAGTTAAAAACAACATTGAGTCCTGCATATTATATTATTTAAACTTATCTTTGCAAAGGAAAGTGCAACTTTAATGATCTCTTTTTATTATGATTGTGACTTGTGCTAACTCGTTATACTGCAACTGAAGAAATACTGTAATCTTATGTTATGTGGGACACGAGGGTTAAGATCAGAGGGGCTCCAACATTCACAATCTTAAATTACAGATCTAGAAAGTTGACAAGGCCTGCTATCTGTACTGAAAGCGGTGAATAGTACAGCACGACTATTGTGCGATCGTACACACTGTTTACGTAAACTATCTTTTTTACTTTTGTGTATATTTCTGTGGTACTTCATAGGCTGTAGTGCCTATGACAATAGACAAAGGCTAAAGTTTGCAGTGAATGCGGGACCGGACTCCAAGTAAGATCGGGAAACAATAGGTGTTCTCGTGACGAATTCTGAATAATTATTACCAGTAAACCGTCTTGTTGCGGGTAGTTTCAGTTCGTTATGAGATAATCTTTGTTCATTCGACGACAGGGTTGAATATCTAGATAGGCCATCTTATTGTTGGACAAACATTTAATTGGAAGTTTGATTGCACACGGAGGAAATGTAGTAATTTAATCATAATGGATAATTAACTTACTGTTATACCCATTTGCAATTGAATGTTGGAAAACGACATAGATAAATATGTCAAAAGGTGAGCTCCAAACTTAGGTATGTTTTAAACTCGCAATCGGTTTACGCCACTGAATTTCTGAAGAGTCTGTGCCTTTAGGCTCAAAACTTTCCTATCAGGAAAGAGATTCCGCGTTCATAATTTATCAAGGAGATTCTAAATCAAATGCCAGACATTTCTCAGAATGTCCTTTATTTAAAGGTTGCTTTAGACTTTAGACCAGACGAGCGAATGCACATTCTAGCCCCACGTTAATAAATTCTTTTTGTGTAAACGGGGATCGAGCATTCTTTTGTTGTTCTAACCATGCTAAAATTTAAAAAAAAAGTATGCTCTGCTTCTGGTTCTATATGTTCTCAGTTCAAAACCTGCCTTGTGAAGAGTGAGGAAACCAATAGTCCCTAAGGTGGTTAATGCTCAAGTAGTTTCTAATCACGTCGCGTACAAGGTGGGAATCGTGACATTTCATGTTGGGTTATAAAGCGCAACTTTTTGCAGCGGTAATCCTGCTAAGTTCGCTAACACCACTTTTCCGCGCATACGAACAGTTCCGGCTTCTCTGATACTTTGTAATACTTTGTGGTAACTTATGAAGGATATACGAAACGAAGAATTATCCAGGATTCGAGAAGATCCCGAATCTTTCTTTTGTACTTTGACAATTTTACATCTTGACCCTGTCGTGTTTTAAGATGTCAGAGACTTTAATGCAGTTTGTTCGGGATCCCTATTCTGCTTTTTTACCATAGAATGATAAGTTAGCTTGCAGGTTAGGTTATCACGTTAGGCTAGCTTGCAACTTTGTGAAATATAGTAAACACTATACATGGAAAATTTACTGCTACAGCATAGAAATAATTGCCAAATTATGTAGTTACGTACATTTGTAAGCTAAGGGATTACAAATGTTATATGTAATAACTGCGTAGGTAGGGACTTGTATAAACTTATAAAATGTCAAATTGATCTAACCATAGAAATATAAAAAAAATCAGTATTACATCTGTTGGAGCTAACAGAAAGCAACGTAAAATGCCATTGCATAAAATGTTAATAGTTTTAAAACTGTGATTTCAAATTGACGTTTCACTTTTGATTTAATTTCAATAACATTTAATATCAGTAAATAATATTCACCTCCATTCAAAACTTTGGGGCCAACCATCACCCAACGTTGGCCATCAATCGGTGTGGTAGGTTTGTTGGTATGTTGGTTCACAGTTAACACACAAGCTCTACCAACAATTGTATCCAACATTTGAAACCGTGGTCCGTGATTTCGCTGCCCTGCACACAGCATTTTGACAAGCATTCAATTATGTTAAAAGGTTTCTCGTTTATTTATGAATAGCTTCAAATGTTATGTTTATAGTTACGTTTTATGACTTTCGAGTTTTGATATTGAATGAATGAATGTCATCTAGAATAACAATTCCACCTAAAAAGATAAATTAGATGATTAAAATTGAAAACCAGTTTCAGTGGTCCGTTGCAAGTGAAAAAGAAGAAACATGTTTTACCAAAGAGGTACTTTGCATGTTCTACTTCAGAGGTTATGGTTGCAAAAGTACCTTCACACAAACAAGCAAGCAGGATCACATACCTAGGTACTTAGTAGTGCAGTTCAATTGTGCTCCAAGTGTAGTACTACTTGATATTAGCTCAGGAAACTTAATTGCACTCGTGCTAAGTTGCGGCTACCGCGGTTTCGTATCGAATAGGAAATTAATCTTTTAAAGGGACTAAGAGGAACAGTTAGCTAGTAGGAAAATTGTATTTGTAATGACATTTAAAAAGTAATTTATGGATAATTTTATTTAAGATTTTTTTGGGTAGGTTTAGCGGCTTAATGAGATTAAACTCACTTCTTATTCATAATTATTACGTGGGATTTAAACATAACTGACGAATGTATGTATGTTCTATAAGCCACACCTTTACCACCCTTCGGGATTTTATGCGTAAAATTTATAATTTTATGGAGAAGCTGTAACTTTCTAACCAATTAATAGATGGCGCAGCTACTCAAGCAGAAGTACGAAACCTAGGTGAAATCGTTAAATTTAGAAAGTTTTGGTTCAAAAATCAATGCAGATTATTTTAACTGCTAATTCAAAATCCATAGCGTCATTTGTTTTTTAAATATCCTCGGACCAATTTCGTTTATCTAGATTTCATTTTTTATAATGTTTCAATATAATTTTGCTCATTGTTAAAAAATAATTAACATTTTCTTCCAAAATAATTAATTAAATAATAATATACTTATTAATATTTTCCTTTGATTCTTCCACAGAGATTTCACTAATGATCCAATTTATATGACAGCATTCTAAATACTGAACAAATACGGGTGATATGAATATGTATCAGTAATGGCTTTGTGAAACACTCATTATTGTAATACACAAATTGCCAATTAAATTGTGATAGCTTTCGTGAATAGTCAGATTTGGTAAATTAATAATAGAACTAAGGAATAGAGACACCACTGATGAAAGATAATGTAGTAAATTAAATATGATCCTCATCTGTGACAATACTTTATGTAAAGCTATTAGTAAGAATGATTATTTTGTACTGTTTATGGAGAGCATGTTTTTTTATTTTATTTTATTTTATTTGGTTTACCAACAATTGTTACACTGGTTAAAAGCACAAAAAACAAGTAAAAACATACAAACAATAGTGCACAATCACTTATAGATAAACTCAGCATGCAAAACGAAATTTGTACGTACAATGGGAAAAGAATGAAAGAAAAGAATTTTTAAAACATACAACACCAAAGAAAAGATGGATGGCGTGTGTGAGGAGTGATATGAAGGAAAATGGAATAAATGATAGCGTGACGACTTATAGGGCAGAATGGAAGAAAAAAAGTGTTGCGCTGACCCCAAATGACATGGGATAAGGGCAGGAAGATGATGATGATGATGATGAAAAGTCATTTTCAAAGCTTTGAAAGCTAGTTGCGGCGATGCCTCAGTAAGGACTTACTCATCAGCTATGGATGCTCTTTAATATGACCATATAAAACATGTGGATGACATCCCATCCAAGCAAGGATTTCCGGAACTCTCCGAAGCTATGATTTAATTGCTTTTCACCAGAATATCAATCCGGCAAAATTGGAAGCAAATAATTTGTGATACTCCAAAACTTGTCTTATCGAACTCCGATTATAATGTTGCATATTAGTTAGCCTTAACGCTCTATCAAATACAGTAGATGGTGTCACTTACATAATTGGTTCCTGATTAAATTCTGTCATAAAGACCTCGGTGCATGAACGCAGCTGTTGCGTCTCAATATACTGGCGTTTCGCAATAAATCCTGGTTCCTCAGGACATACTGCTAACATAATGGCTATGAAAACTAGGTAGAAAAATACTCATAGTGGAAGACAGTAAATTGTTTGTCAATTTCATATGTTGTCTATGGTGTGAGTGTTAGTGTTGGTTGCAATATTAATGTTAATCAGGACAAAAAACAGTATATCATTTACCCTATTTCAAAATGAGACCCAATAGCAATAACTTTGACAATTCTACTGAAAAATATTAATTCCGTCGGGAAAAACATAACCCTTTCCTTGCAGTCGGGTAAAAATTGGTGCAAATATGCGTTTGGTTTTTCGTTGCATGTTTTAATGACTTTGTTGTTCTTTACCATGCTAAGGCAATTTTTTAAGCCTTTAGCTTCATTTTCAAATGGACTGGTAGATGCCAGACAGCTGCGATTGGCATTATTGTACCCTAATGTACTAATTTGTGTAAAAAGTTGTGCTCATTGTAAAAAGTTTGAACCGAAAATAGGGGAAATAAGCTAGAACTTTAAAACAGGTACACATTCACAAAACACTCATAGGTACACAAACTACCGCCAGCTAACACTGCGTTTCCGTCACTCGTAGACACTATCTCGGCGAAACTCACAAGGTTTGACGATGTGGACGGACATAAAATACATTGTCAATGTCATATTATCTCATATCAACTCAAATTAGTCTTTTACGAGGTCAGTATGTCAGGCGAGTTGTTCCATAACCCCATGTTTTTAGCCTCTACATGTACGGTGTTTGGTAAACTGATTCCCTCGTTTGCAATTGAAAGTAAGTCCGTGAATACTTTTAAATAAGTGACCGAAAACTTTTTGGGGACCAGGACATTTCGGATTTGTGGTATTCAGAAACCACAGATTTGTTCTCCTCATCGGGAGTCTCTTGTCTGCCTATATAGGTAGCTATAAGTACAATCATGTCATATTTTTTTGGCTTCACTACATATTATAAAACAAAGTCCTACGCTGCGTCTGTCTGTCTATCTGTTCGCGATAAACTCAAAAACTACTGCACCATTTTTCATGCTGTTTTCACCGATGGATAGAGTGGTTTTTAAAGGTTTTAGTATATAATTTCACGCGGGCGAAGCCGCGGCCATCAGCTAGTTTTAAATATTTCGTTTATATTACTACAGTTGTTGAGCTTGTAAATAAGGATATGGTATCCGTCCGAGCTAGCCACTCGAGAGGGAATAGAATTAGCTCAACGAAGTTAAGGGCTCGCCTGAAATTATGCTCGGATGCAACCTTCTTAGAGATCGCTCGATGTAACCGACGGAATATACCATCATAACGACGGACAAACAACAAATGTATCAGGGTACATGATAGTAAATCCAAGCCATAAAACCCACTGTTTCAAAACAGGTGATTTAAAAGTTTTAATTAGAATCTTTTCACGACTTATTTCAATGCAAAATCCTGTTTGGAATATCAACTAAATTAAATACCGAACTTTTTCCATTTCCTTTCAGTGAGAAAACATGATACAAGATAAAAACGGGAATGTGACCATTTTCAGTTGTTGAGATATTTTTTTAATTTTATGTAAGTCTGGATAGATACTCGTACCTATTTGGCATGTCTGTTCCCATTTTATAAAAAGCAGACTGTTATTTTTGTCTTTGCTCTTATTTCAGACACTTTTGTTTTAACGTGATTACAAAGTATTTAAATTCTTCTTTATCTTACAATTCTGGATTAAAGAGCGCGTTTTCTTAGTCAAAAGGAAAAAGAAAAACGCTTTGAGTAGGGCTAATAAGAGCTTTTTGGTTTGTAAAATTATAATAGATTCAAGCGAAGACTATGATTTTCGTCTTATGAAAGTATCTAAACTTATGAAGTTAATGTCTTGATCATAGTCTCAAAAATACATGAGATTGGACTCATAATTCAGTATAGGCCGATGCAGCGCCGAAGATTAATTTTAATTTTTTATGAAGCTCGTATCCTCAAGAGAATTCGGAAGTTCCCATTCGCACCGGGAGAAGTTAGGACGTGTGTTCTTAAATATATCTTTCTGTTGTTCAGTTTAATGAACATGATATCTGTGACGTCAAACGAGTTTTATAAAACTCATAGCTAGGTATTATGCCGCGGGTACAAGCGGCTAGTGCCGCGCCTGCCTTTGATTTATAGCTGTTTGCTCAGCTACAATAAATCAGTTCTATTGATTTATTCTAGCTTTCGATAGAGCTCTTCAAATGAGTTTATTAATAGTTCTGCTATCGGTTAATTAATACTACAGCTGCCCTTGATTACAAGTGTAATTTTACATGATGAGTCGTTTTAAAATACTTCATGTTGTTTAATTACGACGCGCGCAATCTGAGTAACTGTGCAATCGTGTTGAGTCATGTTTGACATTTAATTTGGGACGTTAGTCCATATTTAACCAATTAAGACTTCCTGCGAAAAGTGAGATAATTTGAAATGATATTACAGTGAATAATTATGCAAGTAAATATGCGATTTGCATGACATTGCCTTCACTAGAAACCTTCTATTAAATGAAGCAGTGATTGAAAAGAGGTCGCATATCTTACAGAAAGGTACCGTTTACTGGAGGACAAGTTAACCTTTGCATATAACGGCTAGATACATATTATTATATAAGCAAATCCTTGTGGTTTTATTTCTAACAATAACTGACATTGTCCTGTCAGTGGGAAGTGGGCGGTTCTGCAGAAGGCAGTATTTCATTCCGAGCCAGCACACTTTCGAAATATTGTGTCGTTTCTGTGACCTTCCGCACATTTTTTTCACTACCGGAGAGGCTTAATGTATGATAGTCATAATATTTTGTAGGCTTTGTATGCAAAGGTAAAAAGTTCCCTTGGAGAGGGCTACTTTATTTTTTTAACTTTGCCTAGGTTTCTTTCATTTACGAGGAAAAATATTACTTAGTAATATTTATAAATATCTTGCTCTTCATTGTCATTTTTACATTGTTTTCTTTTCTCATGTTTTGAAAACAGTCATAAATATAAAACGATCCCCACGTTTTTCGAAATTGCAGACCATTTGTCGCTGTGGCAAACTTATAGGATGTCGGAAACCTTAATCTTACAAATCAATTGACATCTATTGTTTTATAATTGGAATTTCTTAACAAAGGAGTGGGCGCTTTGATCGAATGTTTTTACCTGTTAAAATAAATTATCCAGGAGCAACTAGTGTACCACAAGCTTATTCATATAAATTAATCAATTTTTTTTAAGTGATAAAAAGGTGTCTTCATAAGTTTCCCAACTTATTACAAAAATATAACTTTTGAGATAATTCTGGAAATCTTAAAAAGGACAAAATATAATCTTTGTAACAGGATTTCATATATTTTTAGAAAAAGTTCGATATACTTACTTACTTTATTTCTACGCTCTTCTGCCTCTAATTTACGACTGAATACGCAGTAGTCTCGTTCACAGCCTCTATTTCGTGCAACAATGCGTTACAGGATAATTAGACGTTCATATGCTCCGAACCAAGGAATGCATACATGCAATACTTAGGTATTGCATGTAGGTATGCATTCATTGCTTGGTTCGTTCGTTTTGCTGAAATAGCTCGAGACATTTCAGATTCCTACTGAATCCCGTAGTATATAATTTGCAATGGTAGGAAGAACTTAATTCAGTTTCAACAAGGAACGAGTCGGTAGTCAACTGACTAACTAGGATGATGGTATTTTTCTTTTTTTTTTGTGTCGCACCATAGAGGTTTCAGTCCGACCAACACACAGTTGCGTGGAAGTCTAGCGGAATCTCGCAAAATTTTATTTGGTAACTGTTCTGGGTTCGTGACTAAATTAATAAAGTGAAAAAATGGAAAACCTAATTTAAAATATGGAATCCTATTTATAATATATTCTACTTTGCCGTAACATTACCTGAATAGAAGTTCTAACTCGAAAATGTTTGGCCATTTAGCGCCCGGCCAATTTGGCTGATGTTTACCAGTGCCCCGATTTGGCTCTCGCTCACGATTCGGTCTCTTTGTAACCTTATATTTTTTTTTCGGTGATTAATTCCCCAGCTTGTATTCTCGCATTTTTGACTACAGTCCAAAAACTCATTTTATTTGACTTTTTATCGTGTCCGAGAAGCGTGAAGTAAACGAATTTCTGTTTAAATTACTTATTAAGGAAGGATATTATAATTTGTTTTCCAAAAATATTTATTCCTTGTAAATATGATGGCTTAAAATTGGATTTAAAAATATGTAAGTAATTTGACTTTTTACTTTACACAAACAGCTAATTACTGTCTCTATAGTGATTGTTCGAGGTTTTTGACTGTCGTTACGTCAGTGACCCTAATGTTTGTTAACCAGTTTTACCAAGGAGTATCGCTGAGTATCGCATAACCCAGTTCTAACTGGGTTGTGGAGGTCAGATAGGCTGTCGCTCTATGCAAAATACTGGTATTCAAAATAGTATTCAGCAAGACCAGTAAGACTGGGAGCCGACCCCAACATAGGCAGATTATGAATGATTGTTCGGTTCAGCACTTGTTGATCTAGGCTAGATCATGATGACTGAAATGTAGGTCACTCATAACTGGCGGTAGCGGTGGGTTCCGCATTGTATACAATAAACACTGGAAGAGCAAATACAACCGAGAACTGTTGTCTAAGTGTTGTTTAATTACAACGTGCTTTGTTTTATGACAAAGAATTATGTGAGTAGCTACCTACGGGTATTAGATTGTTTGCGTACCTTTTGAAATACAGTTCTCCTGTGAAAACTGTACGTACATAATCAATATTTAAAAAGTTGTGAAAGATAAATAAAGTTTTCTAAATTGGACACCAAAATAGCCTTTTCAGAACATATTTGGGTAGATTTTCAGTCTAACGGATGTTGCTAAATACCAGTCTTTTACATGGTGCGCCTATCTGACCTCCACAACCCAGTTAGTACTGCGTAATACGTTACCCCGTGCTAAGACTATTTGAGTGACAGAAATAAAATACAAAGATTGCCCTACATTATCTCCGCAGGTGAAAACAATAGTAGAGTTGAGAAAATCACGAGGAAACTTAAGATGTCAGACATTCGTTGAGGCTAAGAGGCTTTCTTCCGTCTTTGTGCCATTCTTTTAGCATATCTAGTTGATTGTTGCTTTATTAAGTCACTATCTCCTTAGAGAACGGGCTCAAGGAAGATTGTTGGTCGAGATATCATTATAATACCTTTGATGCGCTCAGGAGCATTTCAGGAAAATAGAATTTTCGTACATCGTGGGCCGGAGGGTATTTCGTAAACTACGTTATCTAAGTATCACCCACAGCATTTTAGCAGTTTTAACTAGCTCGCGCGCGGAGTAACGGTTAATTTTCCGGCAAAGGTAATTTTACCCTCATTTCATTTTTTCATTTCATTTATTTATTCATCAAACAATTTTCATTTTGTTAGAATTTTACAAAACAATTAGGTACATATAAAATCATAAAAGTAGCAATAGGATCAAATATAAAGTATACAAAAAAAAAACACATATAATACTCATCTACTTATAGGTTGGCTGTAATTGTGTTAGAATTTTTCGAAAAAGTCGGGGTTGTAGACACGCTTAGGTATTTACGTTACGTTTTTATAAAAGTGTTTACTACAACGTTTTGTATTAAGATTTTACTTGTACTCCGATCAAAAAATCTGCCACTGTGTGATTGGTTTGTTATTTCCCCTATCAATCATGTAGTACCGGTTTGTTATTTCATTTCCATACCGCGAGGTTTATTTAGATTTGTAGGCACGTGGTTGGGAAAATCGGGAGAGAGAATTGTATTCTCTATACGAGTGGAGTCAGGCTGAAGAACTGTTGTGAGTTCTAGATAGTACTTCTAAAATCTTCCAAGAGTTTATAAGCTATCTCCATAGTTTTTAATCAAATTAAAACGTTCATATCCGAGTGGAAAGCTGGCTACTTTTAGAACTTGTTAACACAGCGGTTAGCGTACTACGTTTCGTCCCTTTTTATTTCGATAGTTTTTATAACTAAAAGCTTTTCTCCGTGCTTCTTAGCAACATTTAAGTAGTTGAAAAGTTCTTTTCCATTATTTTTTCATGCATTTTCTCCGGAGTATTGTTGATGTACTGATAAAATAGTTCTTACCCGTTATTCTTTGATAAATACACCAAAGTTATCGAATTATCCATTTTCATATGTTATTTTAACAAAGAGTACTTATCCATTAAAATAGGAGTTCATAACAATTCAGTTACATCATAATGTGAGGGTACTTCGTTTGTTTTATGACAAAATAATGTTATCTACAAGCGCAGGTGTTAAAATAGCGAAGTGCTCGGTCACAGTCCACACGGCACACCACAGTACCACACCGATATTATATACTGCACACACGAACATTCACTAAATGGGTACGTAATGCAGTTATCAACAATGGATAACTTTTATGTTATGTACCTACTACTTTACTGAAAAACACGATTTTACGCTCCACGATAAATTTTTTTCCTGTTCAAAACTGCTACCTCAGAAGCCAATTTAATCTTATGTATAGAGCATAAACCTCAAAATATTTTGAAGGTGTGCTATATAAAATTTCACACAAGTATTTTCTGCGGAATTTTCAATGTTGGTTGAAGCGAGCTTTGAGCTACGGAAAAGGAGAAACCGTTTCCGCCAGATCTACATTAAATTGCATTTGAAGAGCTAATAAAACTATGCAGATTTAAAGTTGAAATTGAGAAAAGCATCAACCTGGATTCAGAGAGTAAAATAATGAGAATACTAATAAGTCTACTGGAAATAATGAAAGTAGTTCGCGGGAATGAGAAGGAAATGTACAATGATATTTTTGTTTAAGAAACATTTGGAAGGATCGATTTGAATTAAGCATCGATAGATTTACGTCAGGTGCAGATGTACCGATCAGAGACACACTGACGTAAGGATATTGTCTAGCGGTGTACTGGGTCGAGTCGGTCTGCTGATGCCGCTGTCTATTTTATATTGACAAATTGGAACGTCGACACAAACAGATGGGACCCCAAAGACGACTGTTTCGAAAGAAATTCACCCCCCGGGATCACGAAATATCGAAGCAAGAACAATGTGTGACGTGATTTAGGTAATTGAATCAAACTGACAAATATTCAACGAAAACTTTGTTTACCGTCTTTTCCGAAGGAGCCTACGGAAATAGCTTTATCCCATTTTGAACTGATACAATACTGTGTAGCAAATGAATCCCATTGCAACCTTTGGATACCTTTTTCTTCTTCTTACTTCCTTAGTAATGTGAAGCCATCACGTATTTTGTAACGTGATAAAGTCAAAGGCGCTCTAATGTTTCGGATTTTGTGTTTATTTGTCAGCATTGTCTAACAAATCGTGAAAATAAGCTCCATACATTAATGTTTACTCTAAGAATAGAACAAGTACCTACTTATGAGATTTACGTGAGATAAAAATGTTTTATTGGGCCTTAAAATGATATCGAAGATGTAAAGCGTGTTACAGGTGGCACTTAATCGCAGGTTGTCGGCAATTCGTTCGTTAAATTGCCGAGTAGTAACTCTCGCCATTAATTTTTCCGACGACAGCCATTCGAAGTCATGGCATAAACATCATTCTTCTAAAAGCTTTGAATGTTCCGAGACTTTAAGGATCAAGTGCTTTGAATCGTTTGATAAATGTCTTTACGACGATGAATACTTACCACCATTTTGTGGAAATCCGGATGCCTTTGTGAATGCGTGCTTGATAATGAGTTATGAAAGGATGAGTTAAAAATCGCTCACATTGAGTACGTGTCGAGTCATGGCTGTCGTCTCGTGATTGGGTACATTACTTTCATTTAGATTTATTTAGGATCTCCAATAAAGGAGGTCCACAGATCAGTAAAAATAAATTTTGAAGAAATACATTTATTTGATGAAAATTATGAGTCTTTAAAAGATCGCTTTAAGCGATAAGACCGCCCATTGTGTCACCCCTTGCAAAATGTTTTTACTATTGTAATTTTTGTAATTTTTAAGGTGTACATAATAAAGAGTATTCTATCTATCTATCTATCTTTTATTTACTAATCAGATCCATTGCATGATTAGAAAGCTAACTTTATAATTAAAAAAATAATTTCTCAGGGTTTTCTGTAATTCTAAGATCTCAAATCAATCGTTAACATGTTAATCTACGTACTCGTATTACACGAGTTACGTAACACAACCCGCGTTATCACTTTACCGTTTTGTTAGCCTTCAATTATATACACCCTTGTAACCATTTAAAGTGTTTTATTTCAAAATGCTACTTTACAAGAAACGCTAATGACGTCAGATTTTAGGTTCGGCCATAAATCCTTTGAACATTACCGTGCAAAGGAAACGAATTTTGACATTAAGGTTGGAATTACATTACGTAGGAAAATGAACAATAAAGGTACTTGAACAAAATAGGTTTTTGCACGGAGACCCTGATTTATTATTGTTGAAAACTTTTATTAGGGTAAACGAAATTTTGTTTAACCTGAACCATTGTACTAGCGGTATACATCAATGAAGATCAGTCAAGCGAAGTTTTAGTTTGAGAACTTTTAATGCGGGCTTTAGTTAACTCACATGCGGAGATTAAACTTTAATATAAACTGAAATATGTTTGATTAATATTATAAACATTTTCAATTTGTGACAAAATTATTTTACAAAGCGTTTTATTAAAATATCATTACAGAGCTCTTAAACCACACAACACATTCCACTATGTTTTTTAATCACGATTAATAATTACAATTTAAACTAGAAAAAGTTTCAATCTTCGATAGAACTGAAATGAAATTCGAGATAAAATGAATCGTAAAATCAAAGTTAAGTAAAGTACGCACAATATTGAATGCGACTCAATAATAGAGATATTATGAGTATCAAGTCGGCATGAGCAATTCTCCGAAGTTTGTAGTCGGGGCTTCGCAACAAATTGCTCAGGCTATATAAAAACAAAAAGATCGAGTATATGTTTCCCTCTTTTGTCGCGACTTGCTTCAGGCGACCTAAGGCTGGCTGCACATTTAACGTATTGCCTTTTGTTTTGTTTAAAAAACGTTTAATAAGAAAATCTTTAAACTTTTTTACTACCAGTGTGACGATCTGTTCGTGCTGCAGGGTAAACATGGTCCCGTCGGGGCTGCGGGTTGTTCGCAAGAGATACCGCGGCCTCGACATGAAGGGCTAAGAAGGAACATGGGTGGTTTTTAGTCAGAAGTAATGTGACACTCCCTTTCGCTCTGCCCAAGAGCGGGAGAGGTTATTTGATGATTTTCCACCCTTCAAAAAAAAAAAGGGTAAACATGGTCAGATATCGCGCAAAATTCGGGGATTTGGAATAAAGAAAGAGGACGGTTTTCTCAGTAGCACCAGATCTAAGGCTAGTAATATTGAAATAACATGAATTTTGAGCCGTTGATTTTAATGGTATACCTTCATCAGAGAAATCTTATAAATATAAATACGAAGGGAATATTTAGTTCTTCTTTTCAGTAATATTCTGTTAAATATAGACACAGGGAAGGTTATTCCTCGAACGTTTCTCCATTGTTCTGTTTGTAGGTCATACGACGGATTATCTTGTCCTAAACAATTTGTTTAGGAACGTAATAAATTAACTCAAAAAAATGGTACTACTAGGTACGCGTTGCTTGTAAATTATGATGACTATAAGGTTGTTTATAGCCTATGTTTAATACCTATATATGTGTTGGTTTCTATATATGTGTTGGTTTTGACTATAACATTAGGCACTCTATTTAATTTTCAGTGCATAGGCATGCTCTAAGGTAGCACGTTAATTTTAAATGTTAAGTTCTTTGCAATTTGAAGGTCACTGTCAGTATGTATGACTTTCGCTCCCCTTTCGCGTTCCCCGTAATTTAGATGCCGTTTTGCGTGAAAACGGTAATCAGTTACCGTGCCAAAACTTTTCTACAAGACAAAAATATGCCAGTACAATAATGCATCTATGTTGACAACACGCATTTTTCCATATGACGTTAGACTTATTTGTTCTGCTTATAGGTGTTCGTTGCCTGATCTACACGAGCGTAACCGTAAGCAAAAGCCGGCACGACAAGCCATTCCATACTTTTCTTTCCCCAGTGACCACGTTCGTGTTGACACTTTTAAATCTATCAGCGGATATTGCTCCTACTGTTTCCCGTTGCTTTTATCTTGCAATGCTGCGAAGGCTTTGTGCCGACGTGAGACACGACAGCCGACAACAACTTATTATTTCTTGCTTACAATTTATAACTATTTGTATAGCGTAGTATCAAAGAATTGTTTTTTGATTCGAATGGAGGGTTATTTCATCAAAAACCGTTTATCTGCACTACGGGACTCGTTATACGAATTTATTCTTCAGGATAATATTTCTCGAATTGGTTCTGAATAAAAATGTACCCAAATATGTATATTTCCCAGAGGTCAGAATACTCGGAAAAACACAAATTACTAGAGCAAACTAACATGTAAAATAAACTGAACTGTACGTCATAAAAACAAGTGACAGTGCCCACGGGGCCCATGCAACAAGTAGTCGTTCAACCAATAGGAGCGCCATGTTTGTCGACCAGTCCGTTCTCGGTCACCGCGATCCTACTGGAATGCAAAAATTATACAAATTACTACTCTGTGGTACACATGAACATACATTGTTATCATCGTTGAGTCGCCCGCTCCGATAATTTGCACTTTTCCCCATCTTTTCGTAGGAGTTACAATTAAATTATCATATAAATGTCTCAGTGGTGACGCTAGTACTGAACTCATGCGTTAATGGTACTACTACAAGGGGTGAATGTATTTCTATCGATGTTTTTCTCAAAGTGTTTATTCCATCGCTATGTTAGAGTAACACTGATTCGTACATTTGTTTGAAGAAAACAATGGAAAGTTTCCTTTACCTCAACTTTCCCCTTTCTTGAAACAACAAACATTCATTGGAGTTATATATTGTCATTTAAGTTTAATTAGGAACTTCTAGTTATTTATTTATTTCATCATTTAGATGACAGAATAAATATCATTATCATAAAACTGTCAGTATGAAATGAAATAAAGGAATGTCAATAAAGATAATAAGTACGATAAGGCGCAAATTAATATTATTAAGCCAAAATCAAAGGTTAACTTATAAATCGTCATTGAGAGCCTTATACTGCGAATCATACTGTTTATCATTAGTCGATCGAGCTATTAATCTCTTCGGTGCAGAGTCATCAGGCTCCAATCAATCCTGGCCGCCTGGTACTCATTTATAACGCAATGGATTCACTAATTTTACCTTTCTTCTGTTCATGGCTTTAGAATATATTTTAAGACCCAAGGAATTTGATTTATTACAGGTTAACTTTTGTCTGGGTCTTTTTCCATAGCGGGGATTAAATTCAATTTCCTAACCTCTTGGTTTATATACAATTTTAACGATCTATGTGATTGCCAAATTTCGTGGAAATCCATTCAGCCGTCCGGGGTGTACAAAGGTACTTAGTAGACTAACTGACAAAATTAATTATTATAATTCCTGTATTAGTATGAATATTTTATTTTATTTGGAATGGAATTGCTCTTGACCTCAATCTTGCCCTTCCAATTAAATGATGTTATTAAGTAAGATGGCTCAGATTGAATACAGCTATAATTCTTATTAGACGTTCTCATTCATTAACTAAGTTGTAAGCAAATTAATCGCTCAACAGCAGAATATGGTTTAGAAACGGAGCAGACAGTTTATAAATGTGATTTGAACTAACCGTCTAAAGGCACTTCTGTGACCGAGTTAATACAATTAGTACCACTAGAACTAATAATTTTCCCATTAATATAAGTTAAGAAATATTACTTAAATCTCAAGAAAACTAAAATCTCAAGAAATATTCAAAATATGTCTCTGAAAGTCGAAAACATACTTTTAACGTTCGCACTGATTGATAAATTAAGCTAAATAATCTAGACATAATTATTTAGGACGCCCTTGCCAAGTTTGTTTACTTATTAACCTTGTGTAACATTGAGGGATTTTCTGATCACTTACCTAATGCATTGACATGAAATTATCACGTTTCATGAAGATAAAATGTTGACAGCTGTAAATCTATGTATGTAGTGATATCGCTTACTTGGCTTTTAGTACTAAACCACTTCACTACCGCATCGTAGCGGCGGTGTAACTTCGTAGCGCTACGAACTTTTGAGCTACGAACCTGCAGTCGTTTCATTTTGAAATCCAAATATATCTTGGTATTTTCTTTCAAGTAACCAACCACAGCTGCAATATAAAAATTTTATCTGAACTAAAATGGTAATTATTCCCCTTTTTATTATTAGATCCATTGATCCCCGCCGTTTTCAAATAGCTCCATTTCACGGTATATTATTTCATCAACAAATGGAGCGGAATAATAAAACCTCATTTGTCAATCCTGATGAATTGTATACCAAATGATGAATACAGATTCTAAATATAAATGTAAATATTTATATTGAGGATTAAAACTCGAGTCGTATGTTTTTTCTTTTTTCTATTAACGATCTTTGAGTCTTTGCCACGACTTTATGAACTAAATCCTGTTTTACCATAAGAAATAATTTACAAGGCACTAAGTAAACAAGGAAAAATGTTAAATGTATGTAAGTAAATGTTAATTAATTTCAACATTCTTATCTCTTCCTTTCTTCTGCTTTGAAATATTTTCTCCATTTCATTAATTAAAAGTAACTGTGAGAGAAGGCGTGAGTTTGTGTACTTATGTATGTCGCTATTTATTCAGAAATCTTTTTGTTTTCATTTATTCCAAATCGTATAAAATAAATGTTAATATCGTGAATGCTGGCATGAAATTAATATACAAAATGGGGTGTAATTACAATAAAAGAAGCCTTGTTTAGCATGTAAACAAAATCTGTTCACGAATTCGTATGTTTGGAACATGAGATAATAATGTTGCCATGTTCACTAACACTGAACCTTATCCATAAATCGCTTTATCTTTATGTTTCATAATTTGGATACTAAATTATGTTTTCACGATGTAGAGGTTAGAGGTAAGTAATAATTGATTGGTCTAGATAAATTGCGATTTGAGTAGCTGTTATATGAATATTAACCAATGTTTCGAATATCTGTCAATATATGCCAGAAGCTCGCTAATTCGTTGATCGATCGAAGAAAAATCGAATTGAGAATAGTACATTTTTATATAAGTGGGGATTTTACATCCGACCCTTAGGCGACGTTCTTATGGAGTATAGAACTGCAGTAAGTCCACGTCTATCAAGCGACGATTTCCATTATACTTTCGAAGAAATAAACGATTAAGATGGAAATACTGTGTCTACCTCGGTACAAAATCTAAACAAACCTCCAATGTTTACGAATACCAACGGTTTGGCCTCAACCTTTACCAATAGCCTTAAAAGTTCAGTTTACATAATCGATCCTGTTACGCAGGATTCCTGAAACCTCTCTCATTAATAAAAACCATTTTATTTTTTCCGAACAGTTTACCGCCGTGTTATCGGACCCTTATAAAGCCAATAGTTGGTGAAGACTAAACCTTTGAGGGCACTCTATTAAAGACCCCGTCCTCGTTAAGAGTTATTAAATAAATTGCTCCGGGGTGATTAATTGAGCCTTAATTACGATATCGTTTAGCATCACCTCTGTTCATAACGCAAAACAAAGGTACCTGAAAATTAACAATTAATTTGAAATTGGTTAACAATTATGTATTAGCGGAGTTAGTTTTGAATTGTTCGGTGTCGGTGTTCATTGTCAATAATATAATGTAATATGTGAGGCTGATTAATTGATGTTCATTTGTTTAGCTAGATTTGAAGGTTTATAGTTCACACTAAATGTGGATTTAAGGGTTAAATAATGTGGGCACGCCACGATAGTGGCGGTAAGTCCCCTCTTTGAGGAGTGGCTGGAGAGGCGCCACGGCGCCCTCACCTGCCGTTTGACGCAGGTACTCACCGGACACGGTTGTTTCGGGAGGTACCTGCACCGAATCAGGCGGGGGGAAACGCCCGGATGTCACCATTGTGAGGATCGGCCGGAGGACACGGTGGAGCACACCGTGGAGGTGTGTCCCGCTTGGGCAGAGCCACGCCGTGTTCTCGTAGCGATCGGCGGTGGCGACCTCTCGCGCCCGGTCCTGGTGCAAGCCATGGTCCGGGGCGAGGAGGAATGGGACGCCGTCGCCTCCTTCTGCGAAGCAGTGATGCTAGCGAAGGAGGCGGCGGAACGTGAGAGGGAGAGAACCTCTCGTCCCAACCGGAGCGGGAGGCGCTCCGGGCGTCGGGGGCCACGTGATGGCTTCCAGCCACCGTAGACGCGGGCCTGTGGACGGTGAGTGATGGGTAAGCTCGCCGTCCGTCCGTCTTATGACGACGACAGGCCGTGTCGACGGCGCGTTCGTGTTCCACGCGCGCCTCAATGAGATGTCAGCAACATGGAAGGGGCCCGCAAGGGCCAACGCCTGTCGGGGCTGCGGGTTGTTCGCAGATACCGCAGCCTCGACATGAAGGGCTAAGAAGGAACACGGGTGGTTTTTAGTCAGTAGAAGTCTGACACTCCCTTTCGCTCTGCCCAAGAGCGGGAGGGGTTATTTGATGATTTCCCACCCCCAACAAAAAAAAAAAAGGGTTCAATAATGTCCAGTCGGGGCTGCGGGTTGTTCCAAAGAGATACCACGGCCCCGGCGCAAGGGCTAAGAAGGAACATGGGTAGTTTTTAGTCAGTAGAAGTCTGACACTGCCTTCCGCTCTGCCCAAGAGTGAGAGGGGTTATTTGATGATTTCCAACCCTACAAAAAAAAGGGTTTAATAATGTATTACAAAGAGTTCGTTTTATTGAATGAGTTCGTTTTGAGGTCCTGGGTTCGATTCTCGGGATGCGGCAAAGTGCTAAGGGGTTTTTCTATCAGGAATTTCTCAGTAGCAACCACGGAGTGTGGCTTTGTGCTTTGTTAATAAGAATGTCAATAATAGGCTCGCCCCCTATTTGGTATATGGGACGACACAAAACAACCGGCGAAATGTGTGTGTATTATAAGGTACACCTCTGCCTTACCCTTCGGGGATTACAAGCGTGATATTATGTGTTGATTTTTAGGAGTAATTACAACAGTCTAGTCAGGCACACATCTATTAATTCCTAAATATAGAATTCCATCTAAATATAGGGTGTAAAAGTACCCTTAACGCAAACGAAGGGCACTTGTTCTACCCACCACTGCGATCATTTTTTTGTTTTAGACCATACCTTGGAACCTCCTAGTTACGGTTTACTATTCAAAGCACCCACTAGCACAATGTTTTAACAGTCTGTGCTACATTGAGTTTTACCGTAAAACGTGATTTTTGACCCAAAAAAAATTGTCGTTTTCCAGCAAAAAAAATTGCGTTAAGGTACTTAGCTTGATGTACAGAATGCTTGGTTGACGCCTGTGTGATGGGTTGACTTACACCCTGTATAGGAGATTACGCTAAATGTCACGTAAACATTTATTTACTGAAATATTAATACTTGACCGTCCTTATATATGATCCGTATAATTCCGGAACCAAAATATTTAGTAGCTGAAGCCGTCCACCCGTAAGCTCCACAAAGTCCGGGGCGAATAGTTTTAGAACAAATCCATGAATATTTACTCAAATAGTTTTTAAGTCCCCTTTTACCAACAAATATGGGCCGCTTTATAAACAAAATGATTATTAATAAATTTAAATTATTACAAAACTAAAAGCTTTACTGAATTTAAAGTTATAAAGTCGTGTTACAATAAGGCTCTTTATTGTCTAAATAAATTTATTTTGTTTTAAAGATGGACAATAGGAACGTTTTGTCTATTATAAATTGCAAGTCGACGCTAGTAGTCAGTGACTTGTTTGCAGTCTCAACACTCAAGCAATGCTCCAGTATTGTCTGTCTCTGCTGTGCCATCCTAGATTTTTTTGGAGTACTTTTATGGTTTGATTTTATATATAATTCTCTTTTTCTGACTTAACTTTTCATTGCTATCTACACTAATATTATAAAGAGGAAAATTTGTATTTTTGTGCGTGTGTATGTTTGTAATGAATAAACTCAAAAACTACTGCGTCGATTTAAAAAATTCTTTCAACATTAGAAAGCTACATGCACCTTGAGTAACATTAGGCTATACTATAACGGGACTACGCGGGTGAAACCGCGTGACGTCCGCTAGTTGTTTATAAAAATATAAAACCATAGCTTAATTTACACTGAGGTCGACTAAGCTACAGGCAGCAATCATCTAAAGACAAACTTGTTATTACGTGCCTACTTGAAGTTTATCGCCGCAAATTAACTCAACTCAGCTTGTCAAATACATATTCGCATTTAAAATAAATACGGAGCGTGCTAAGAACAAATTGATTCCACAGCGTCTACTAAGCTTCCTAAAGTTTACACCGAACTATAATTATGTGGTACTCCACCGAGGGGTCTGCAGAAGCCTCGCCTGTTCCTATTACGAAGTTCAATCAGTTATTCGAAACTACCGAATGGAGTTGAGCTTGTATGAAAAAGGCGTTAGGTAACCCAAAACTGCGCAGAATTGCCTTCAACACGTTATACTCCAAAACGTTTGAATATTTTAAAAGGATAAAAGGGTTAGCGGCGATTAAAAAAGTATTATTGAGTTTTTTTGTGTAAGCTGAAAGATTTTGAGCCACAAAGGGGTCGTTCATCAAAAGGGGTAGATTTCAGTGAAAATAATGTAACTATATAGGGTCAACTTATTGTTCGTTTTTAATAATTCGTAATACCTTCGACGGACGGATATGAAGAAATTCAGAAATTAAGCGCAGTTTAAAACTAACACTGGAATTTTAGAAACAATGTAGCCTTTTTTATTTTTTGGGGGGTGGGAAATCATCAAATAACCCCTCCCGCTCTTGGACAGAGCGAAAGGGAGTGTCAGACTTCTACTGACTAAAAACCACCCATGTTCCTTCTTAGCCCTTTATGTCGGTATCTTTTGCGAACAACCCGCAGCCCCGACGGGAATGTAGGTAGCCTTAAGCCTAAGAAGGCCAAGTAGCCATGTAGTAAAAAAAAAACCATATCAACACTTCATACCTGTAATCCTGGAAGGGTAAGGCAGAGTTAAGCCTTATTACCCACATTTGACACACACTGTTTAAGTCTCATGTAATAGTGGGTTAAGTCGATTGGCATCAATGAGCCAGACTGCCACTGAGGCATCCCTAATGGAAAACCCCAAAAACACAAAAAATAAAAGAAGAAATAACTTAAACTCAACAACTTACTGCTAATATGCGTACTTAAATGTAAATAAAATAACAGCATGATAGATTAATTCTCTGCCTTCACAAACATCTATCATTTGCGTTGTTCTTTGTAAAGTAAATCCGGTTTCTGAGTAAGCGGTATTGTTGATACTATGTAGTTATTATAGCAGTATTGTTGAGTCTAAATATAGACTCGACTAACTTACTGTTAACGTTGTTACGACTAATTAACTGTTTGTTTGTTTAGTTACTGTCCACAGTAAACGCTGCTGATTTGGTTTTATCAAATTTGTAATCATAAATCTTTATTTAACTCGACATCAGAATATTCAGGCGATGTATAATATTTGGACAAAATAGATTTTGGTACATACATAAACTCACGCTTTTTTCCATGGTGGTAGATAAAAGCCACTGAACGCCACCTGCTACGATCCTTACTCCTTTTGCCTCGTCCGCATTCATACATCTGGTCATACACACACGCCGGTTGCGAGTACCAAGCACTTGACCTTTCTGAAGAACATCACCAATAAGGTTGGTGTATGTCCTTCTAGGCCGTCCCCTTGGCGTTGCCACTCAAATCTGCCTTCTAAATATCTTTTGTACGATTTTGGGATTTACAAACAAACTGTTGTGTACTGCATGAAAAGCAGTATACAAATTAATTCGAAATTTAGTTTTTTCGGAACTGTAGCTATGCCACAAAAATTGTCATGCAAAGATGGCAAATAACCAATTCTTCAGCCAGTGTATTACTTGGTAAAGTGAGTATTACGCACTTTCTTAACGCAAGGAAATAAAGAGTTTTAATTATAATTTTATCACTTTCAACATAGACAATTCTAAAGAGAAGTGTCGATTGTTTAATTGCAAACATAAAACAAGACAAGTACCTACTTGAACTCCCAGTTTAATGAACAAGCGCTCACACTCTAGATCCTTTAATTAACTGAACTACGCATTACCCATATCGCTTCATTTACTTCATATAATACTTGTATTGTCGAGTATATACAACAATAAGCGTGGGCTACCAATGATATTTCACTTAGATATCAATTCATTTATCAAGCAAGCAAGTACATCATTTTCTATTGAATCTAATGATACTTATGATATATTGAGCAGAATACAACAGATAATAATCATGTATGAGTATTTTCGCCGAATTTCAATCAGTGCTACGAGATTTGTTATTGCTACGAATGCGTAGCGGCTTCGTTGAATGCTACGGATTTTGCTACGAAGCTTCGAATGTTTACTGCGGTCTGCGATGAACGTTTTCAAAAGTTTACAGTTTTAATTAAATGTATGTTTTGAATGCTTATATTTCATAATGAAATCCGCTTAGTTCTAGCTTTCTCAACACAAAAATAATCTGTTAATTCCGTTTCTAATTAAAAATAAAACAGATTATTCTCGAAGCACGTGTCTCATTTCTGTTTAGGTGTGCAGAAATATACATTCTTGTAAACAAAACGTGTTTTGTAACCGAATTACACATTATTGCAATTAAGGCACCGTTTCCAAATGAACGCTTTTACATGCAAGTGAAATATTGCGTTTGAAAAACACTCTTTGGAAGTAATTATGCGTGTGCGGTTTGACACAATTACACAGTTCATAACTGGTTTGAATAAAGGATAACTTTGTTACATTAGTCCCTTGTTCCATATGTGATGATGTTTTCTAAGAAACAATTTGATAACAATGTATTATTTAATGAATTGCCGTCGTGCGTCGGTTTTCCTCGAAAGGGCAGGCAAAGGTGTTTAATGTGTGTTAAGGTAGTCGTGTAGGGTTAGCCTGTACAGTTGACTTGTACAGGTTAACCGGTCCATATTTATATGTTGCAGAACTGTGACAGTTTGTACTCTACGCAGCTATAATAAGGTCCACTCCACAACCCAGTTAGTACTGATAGTTTGGACTGGTTGGCCACTGACTACGTGTAACGACTGCCAAAGATGTACAAATGACAGGCTGTAACTTAAACTTTTCATGGAAAACCCCAATACCACATTGCTCACAGAACCTTACAAAGCAGTCAAATTAATTGAAGTTTAGTTATAATTTGGAAGTTCGTAATTAAAGTGCTTGTGACCCTTATCAGACTTATGAAGTGATGTTGTCTTGTGTACCGACGTCGGTTAGTTTGTCTGAGTTATATTTATTAGAGAGGCTGTCTCGTTGGTCGAGTGGTTGCAATTGCGACTGCTGAGCAAGAGGTTCCGGGTTCGGATTCCCGGGTCGGGTAAATTGGGTTTTTTCATCAGGAATTTCTTAGTTGCCGTCACAGTTTTGTGCTCGGTTAAAGGCAATAGGCTTGCTCTCTAATAATAATAATCAATTTATTTTCAGGCATCAAGGCCCATAGACCTTACAGACTAACACAAATTTGATAAAATACAATTTGTGTTAGTTAATAGAGCCTTAAAACTATGTTAGTAACACTTCACTAGCGCTTAATAACAGAACTGGCGAAATGAGGGTTTACTATTAGTTACACCTCTGCCCAACCCTTCGGGGATTACAGGCGTATTGTTTTATGTTTCTTAGTAATCCAGTATCTTTAGTAATCCATTTCGTTTATCATTTTGTAGGTCATCCGTCAAATCTAGTGATCTGTGATTAAGTCGATGGTTTGTTTAACTACTATAAGCCAATTACAATTTTAGTGCATAAACCATGCAGATTAGTTTCAGGATTTAGTGTAAATATTTTAACGCTCAATATAGAATTTAATAGTGATATAATTAAACAAGCATCGAGTTTACAAATAAAATGTATTTTGTGTGTCGTATCCCAATAAATAAATCAATCATTCCTACGCAATTGTACCGTAATCCTACGCGTTTTAATAAAATAACGTTCATTTCAAACAAAATATACCTACTGATTTGTGTTTACTATAAATAACTTTTATAAAGCCTAAGCATATTAATATATCATACGGCTGTAAAAATAAAATAATGTTTAGTTACAGATTTACCATGTTTTGATATTTAGCTAAGGTATAAAAAATATGGCTGCGGGCTGTCCGCAAGGGAAACCGCGGCCTCGACATGAAGGGCGAAGAAGGAACATGGGTGGTTTTTAGTCAGTAGAAGTCTGACACTCCCTTTCGCTCTGCCCAAGAGCGGGAGGGGTTATTTGATGATTTCCCACCCCCCAAAAAAAAAAAAAAAAAAAATGTATAAAAAATAATTAAAGCAACACAATAAAAACATAATATTATAATACAGCCATTCCATAATAATATTAAAAGTAAAAAAAAACAATGTTCAATGAACAAACTAAAACTTTATTACAACGATTATTGATTTATGTCCTACACAAAAAAATACTTATTCATTTTATACGATACGTAAAAATGATGCGCCCGTCCGCAGTGCTGTCTAGAACAAAAACCGTTCTGTTTGATCTGACAGTTCGGCTGTCTTCACATCATGGAGGTTTCCTTACAAAATCTTTATAGATAAAAATAACTAGAGAGTCCTTAAATCATCAGAACAAGTGACATACTCAACAAGAAATTCTTAGCGTATCTACCTGAATACTTCACTACAAAACCACCACATTCGGCCTGTAATCAAGGTACAACACGTCAGCTAATTATTGTGCTGACTCATTAAATTAAAACTCGAGTTAATTAATCAAACACAAGTAAAAAGGTAGCCTCTCAGCCTTCTCACCTCTCAAGCTTCTACCTAAATTCTTTTAGTATACGTCCCACGGTAATGTGCGCAAAGTCAAAAGCAATAGTAATTTATAACGTAACATTATTACCTTATTACCGTCACGTAGATAAGGCACAACCATAAGCTAGCATTGTGCGTAAAACGAGCGTGTAAATACGTAATTCGGTAGACAAAAGAGGTTACGTTTCGTTTCGTACGAGTTTAGAGATTAGTCACTAACATTAATAATCATGAGGTTTACCGCATAAGGGTGAAGCACCCGGTAAAGCGAAGGGATCAGACGCGACAAGCAAATATTAGGCACAAATGTTGACTCTCCTAACTTTTTCTTCACAATCCCGGAATTAAGTTTAAAAGTAACGATACAATTTCGTCAACACTAATTTCTAACGCGAACGAAAAACGAAATTCCAAAAGAAATAAACATTTTAATGCCAGCAAATGAAACATTTTTCAGTCGTATAAAATATGAGTAGGTAGTTCACAACAGAAGTGTATTCATACGATGCGGTTGATGCACGTAACAGAACGCTTGAATGGTCGTGAATGTGATGAGCAACAAAACGAGGAAAAGTACAGGTTGAACTGATACGAGAAAAAAATATACGGCTGAATAGAGTTACGTGAATCGCAAGTGCCTCGGCGGAGTGTAGGCGTACCAATAGGGCCTATTCTTTTACTGAAAATACTGAAAAATGCAAGATAATTGTACGGGTTCCTACATAATTGAGTTTCCAGTCCAGTTTTTTTTAGTATCTGTTCTAAGCTGTTAAAGTTTCAATTTTATTGCGGTCATGACAAATACGGCTTTGTTCACGAAAGGTCTCAAGTCCCAAGTGATTACATTATTGGATAATGTTCAATACGTAATCGACTTTTAAGTATCTTCCATCTGGTCACATTATCGAATGGTGACTTTCACGTTTCATTAAGCAGTTTTATCCCGACAAAGTTTATATTAGGTAAATATTCTTCCATTTCTTGTTAACACACGTTTTATGTATTTGAGTTTGTCTCTCAGAAGAAATTGAACAAAACTTGGCATATTTTTCTCGTTATATTATTCTGTTTGTTGTCTTTTCGGGCATCTATTATTAAGCCAAGTTAAAAATGTAGCAAAACATTACCGCATGACAAATTGCTGTTCAAGACGAGACCAAAATTGCTGTACCTACTATAAAATGAAGTAGCGGCGGGCGTGTCGTTTAAAATTAATTTTAAATTGAGTAGGTATACCTTGTATAGGTATACACCTATCAGTTTAATTTGAGCCTAAAATCGGATCATGGAAATTATATTTTAGGATTTTGAATGAAAAGTATTACAATTACTTATTGATTTTATTCCATTTACCAATTATGGAACAACTTACTTATTGAAGGACAACTTATTAGATAGATCGCTGTAAGAATAAAATATCTTTTGAAAGTATTGCTATTACATAAAAAGGCGAAAACTAAACCTTGAAATCACAAGAATACCCTTTTATCTTTGAATGTTCACGAAAAGGAGCAAAAGCGTCATAAATTCCGTTGTTTATCACATATCATTATGAATTCCGTTCAGCGATGTACGGGAAACGTTACATGAAAAGTGACATCTTACTTTATTTTATCAGCGAATAGGAAACGAAACATACGACATTAAACACGTAGGCAGACGATAACACGGAAATAAAGTACCTTCACCTTCACAGCTCCTCTGGGAAAGTGTGAAACTAGAACAATTTATCAAATCCAATAGCATATAATATATATTCATAATACAGGGGATATTATCAAAGTCATGTTTATGTAATAGATCAAAACCCAAGGTAGACATTGATTTCATGGAACTTGCGTGTTTGTTAGTGTTACTAAGTAAACTTTGAACTAGGATTTAGTCCTAGGACTGGCTTTAAACCGCCTTAACACCGAACGTTAGGGTCTTTAGCGTGATCTGCCAACACTGCAAAATTATACAAGCTTGTAAACAGAAATGGCAATATTCTTAGAAACGATATACAAGTATTGACAAGTAACAGACCAAAAGCTTGAAATGTCATAGATATAGGATAGACAGCCTTTGGCGTTGTCAAGTCTGCTTACCAAGCTACGGCAGAACATTGCCTAAAAGAATACGGTCTTAGGAGACGTATGTTTTTGAGAAGCTTTGATCCGCCTTTCAAAATTCTACCCTGAATGTGGTGTTAATTACGTATTAATGTTAATTTAGTATATTCTTATGTAATTCATCATAGATGCGGTTCATATTAAAGACGCATGATCAGAACTGAAAGGGTTTGATATAATATGACGACGGTATTATTGATATGGCATGACAGCCTAGATATTTGATTTAGATTAAAACGAAGATATAGTTTGGTAAATATTTAAAGGTAAGAGGTCACGTTAACATCAACTTACATAATTCTAAAGTTCCTTACAGTCAACAAGTGTATAATAGTTATATATTCATTTATATTTAACTGACTTCCCTTTCGTGTAATAATAATGAGGGTTTTGTAAACGGCCTGTTAGTCGGGTCGAGCGGTAACCTCAGCCGTTACCGCTTGCTATGCGTTATTATACCCTTAACAAACTGCAATACAAATTGCGGTGCAAATAAAACCGGCGACCCGTTAATATTTTGACCTAGCACTAGATTTCCCAAACGAGTTATTACTTTAAAGTGTGGTGATGAAGCAGTACTTCAAAAACTTTAAGTAGTGTCGTAGTCTAGCTAAGTCAACCAAGGACGTCCTCATCACAAAGTCGACCTTTCTACGAATAGGTGGAAAGCTTGTGTCATGATCTATCCTCTCAGACATATAAATCCTGTAAAGTTAATAGCCAAAAACCCCTTAACACCTATCACTGAACACCTTAAATTCCATGAACACTCCTACGTACAATCTGAAAGCTATTCCGACATTGTACCGCCAACAAAGCCCAGATTTTGTCAATAAACACAAATCCGATATAATTGTCGGTAATTAGTGTTGTAATAGCACGATAGCAGGATTATCTTGTGTCCATTAAACTCAACGATCACGTACAGCCTCAATAGCGGCTTGCGTCTCATACTTTACGCGGAACACGTACTTTCGTCCAATAATTCCAGTAATTATTAAATTAATATAGTATTATCTACCCCGTAAATGTATTATTATAGTCTACAGTTTATATTGCGTGGCTAACCACCGAATATTGTACAGTAATTGACTATTGATTAATTGGAACAATAGTTGTCGCTGACGACGGTGGAGGGGCTGCATGTACCACTTACCTTCTTTAGGGACTTGTAGAGTTGGGTCACGAATCTAATCAATGGGTCGGGGTTAAAATGTCGTTTTGAGGATAATCGATTTACATATCCAGGCTTTCCTACCTTAACGCTTATGCAATAACCACCACTATTGCTTACAGTTCCATTTCGCTATTCTAGTCTGACATTATCGATAATTTTTTTCTGCCCTAATTTGAGCTGACAGGCGCAAATCACGAAAAAAAACCTCTTTAAACAAACGGATGTTGTTTTTTTTATTTCGTCTTATTTGTTTTCTTTATCTAAATCAGGGGCAACAGCAACTTTTAACCTTCATCCTCCCCCTTGAAAGTTTTTCTAGTATAATATTCGGTTAGACTCGATAAGTTTTATCGAGAAAATCAACTTCAGTGTTTAAAAGTTTTACGTGTATCTCGGCACTGAGGTAGATCACTTCGCAAACTGTTTTGTGAATATTTACATACACAATCTAACTTTTTTATCATCATCGATGCTGCATCGGTAAATGTTTAACATATTTAGGTATTGTACACATGCTGGAAAATGTTTCTTTAAGAAACACGATAGCTTGCCCGTTTCGTTGAAATCCGTAGTGAACGCGACTGCTTGCAGAACAAAAATAAAGAGATATATTCACATTCGTAAAATAAAGGTCTCGAAATACGACGATACGTGCCTTTTTGATGCATGTGGTTTCGCATTACATCATTTTTACATTTAAATTGCACAGTAGGTCATACATAACCAGTGACAGAAACTTTATTATGTGGCAACCGAAATAAAATGACCTTTATTAACTCGTTCAAATAATATTAATAAGCAAACAAATTATCGGTGGGCGGAATAATTCGATCAACTAAATAGCGCTAGGTGTAATTCGGCTCGTCAATTACAACTGAAGTGTTGACCGGCTGGGATCGATCACCCCGCGTGGGACAAAGCATTGTTCCCTTAATCAGGGCCCGTCGGTACTTGCGCGTCGATCGGCTTCCCATGGTAATGCCTCGACGTCGCGTCGATACCCTCTTAATTTATAGAGCACGTGTGAAAGCGAAAAATCCTGCAAAAGGTGCCGCATTCCTGGTATGATTTGCAGTTTTGGATTACTGTCAATTACGTTTGCAGGGGTTTTGTGTAGAACTGAGAGAGGAAGAGAGGTTTTACGTCGTTCGAGAGCAAGTTGTTTGACCTAGATAAAAGTCAATTTTGGTCCCAACATGATTTTTATTAAAAATTTAACTAGTATCTCGAGGCACGAAGAAAATTTCAAAGCTAAAAGCTTCATTTTAGTTTCCATTCGAGTGCCGAAAATTGTCGATAATCTTTAGAAATGTAGCATAACAATTTCGCTGAATTTCAAAAGATTTATCCGTAGTTTTCCTTTATATTTCCTTGTATAATAACTTACTTACTAGAAGTAACGCGTACCAAAGAAAATATTTCGATCTCTCCATGTTTACCGTTCTGTATATTTAAAGAAGTGGCGTCGGTTATTTCTTATGCTTTAAGGTACGTGACGTAAACCGCTTGAGGTAACATATGTAAGTGTTGTGCACACCTGTTCCCATTTTTAATGTAAAAATACAAAAGATCTTTGATTTCTTTATCATGATACTGGCAAGCTACGGCTTTGGCTACAAAAAGGTTAAACCTATATCCAACAAAATGGAATACCGATTGATCTACATGGAACTTGGTATACAGCGTGTAACAAACAGAAAGGTTGTATAAGTACATATTTAAGGTCCCAAAGAGATAGTTGGCCAGTTTGATGGATTCATATCTTCACACCTGTAATCCCCGAACGGTTAGGCAGATGCCTCGTACACCCACATTTCGCAAGTAAAGTTTGAGTCCCATGTAATTGAGGGCGAGCCTATTGCAATTGACCGGTCACAAATCCAGACTCCGTGACTGCTACTGAGAAATTCCTGAAGGGCAAAACTGAATAACACTTTGCCCAACCTGGGATTCTAACCCAAGACCTCATGCACAGCAGTCACGCTTGCGACCACTACACTACCCATAAATTACCAAAATATTCATGTTTAAAATACACAATATGATCTTTACTCACTATGTCACCCTGGTACCTGGTACATAAAGCACTGAAATATTCGTGCAATTTAGTTTTTGGTTATGTTTTTCGGTACCCAAATCACAAAATATGATGTACCTGCATAATACACCATTTTCTATTTCTATTCCCAAAAGATTGCGTGACTTACATAGTAAATACTCGTATCCTCAGAAATAATTTCAGAAATAATACAGCGCAAACAATGTGACTGATCCGAAGAAACAAGTTTACCCAACTATTCCTCTCTGCACAAAGGTGCTATTTGCAGAGATATGCTTTTACGAATACCTACTGATAATAGTGATAATAATATCAACCTACTTCGGCTTAAATAGGCTTCATAATCGTTCAGATACCGTTACGTTTAAACGTGTTTGCGACTTTCCTAAGGCTACGTTCGAAATATAAGTTGATTGACATTATGGAGAATTTAACCTTTTCATTACAAAACATAGCATCACGTCTGTAATCCCCGAAGGGTTAGGCAAAGGTGTACCTAATAGTACACCCACATTGCGCCAGTAATTTTTAAGTCCCATGTAATATGGACCTATTCATAAATACAATTTACTTATACCTCATCTAATTGCATACCCTACACCTACACAGAGAAACCTGACAACACAGAGTGACTAGTTAAAAAAACTAGAACAAAAATTTAAACCTTAATTGCTAAAAGAGATCCCCCACACAAACGTGGAATAGGACACAAGAAACAAAAAAAAAACATTAATGCACAGGGTACCTGCATACAAATACAACAGACACTGTACCTCGAAATGAAAAATTCTACCAAGCCGGCTAGCAAAACGTAAACTTGAAATAGAACATCAGATCTGCGGGCTAATCTAATAATCTTCATCTGGTGCCATTGATGCAGTTTCTCATGCGCCTGACATTTCAATTTTTCCGAAATTATACTTCCTCATTCGAATGCTTCCCTGGTAGTCCGAATTTGGGTCATGTGGATCATTTCCATTCACGTTGAATGCCACTTGATATCGAATTTTACATTACTAGTGGCCGAATTTTACCTGAAAATGTACCGGAAAATTAATTAGGATTTGTTATAGTAGATAGGTTTCATTGAAATTAATCTACACTAGCAATTCAATGAGTAGGGTTAGTTTTCACCTGTTAAGTTTTGTATTATTATTTCACGCACGTTCCGTTTTTGGCATTAATTGGGTTTTTCTTTTGGTTACAGATTCATTCCGTATTCCGTTCGCATACCTCTAAAGCAAACATGGTGGTAAGTTTTTACGCTCTACCATTTTCATACCCGTTTGGTCCCGAAGAAGTGCCATTGGAAGACAGATATTCTGAAATGACTTACATTTGTCTTAAATATTAAAAAAAATGTTTTGGTGAGGACGAAAGGATTTTTCGTATTCATTCTGTCTCTAACCCTTTAAAACTAAAATAACTTTTAATAACGTTAGTTTTTTCTTAAATATTCTTATTTTTCTAACTTTATAATAGCAAGATATTATTTTGAGAAACATATTTTGATAACACATAAATATGATGGATTGGTTCTTTGATCACGTTATGTAAGTATGTAATCACGAACATATAATCATTATTTTCCATTGTTTACGAACATATTCTTTTGTTAATCTTTTGTAAGGAGACTGTTACAATAGATTGTATGGATCTATTCTTTCATCTTCCTTTCATTGAGTATCATGCTATTAGTATGTGGATCAGAATCATTCAATTTATTAGAGTTACGTTGCTTGACCAATAT
The DNA here is from genome assembly GCA_949774965.1 of Diarsia brunnea. Taxonomy (NCBI): domain Eukaryota; kingdom Metazoa; phylum Arthropoda; class Insecta; order Lepidoptera; family Noctuidae; genus Diarsia; species Diarsia brunnea. The sequence goes on from OX458998.1 coordinate 11,775,611, forward strand.
AAATATTACCCAGCTGTTTAGTCCAAACCACAGAGGGTAAAGCTTAGTTACAAAATAAGTTTCTCAACTTCTGTCCCTTTTTGCGAGCCACGATGGTTTAAACCACATCAAAGTACGTTCCTCGGAATATATTCTCGATGCATATTTATGCAAATATGCATGAGCCGATAATATAATCATTAATTTTAAACAGAGGCTGCTGAAACCGATTGATAGTCAATTGCGCGCTGATGATCCAATCAAATTATGAGCAGATACCTCTGCGGGATTGTTTCACTGTGCAAATAGGCCTGTGAATATAAAATAGGACGCTTATTCGAACCTTTTCGAAATTACGGATCAAATAGTATTGGTATCGAGAAGTCGGGAGGAAACGCTATTCGCTGTGGACTTCCGGTTCGGAGGAACAGTGTCAATATTTGTCGTTACGAAGCTGTCTGAGGCACTTGTTGCATTCTGTTTTATAATATAACGTGCTTCGGTTAGCAGAAAGCCGGGAATACGATTCCGTCGGGGAGGTGTTTAATGTGAGACATGTGCTAAACGAGAATAAATACATTGTTATGATTAAGTATAAGAAGTTTGTCCGTTGTAAGCGACCAATCAATCCTGTTCATATTTTATGTCGGATGCCATCTTGATAAAAGTTGAAAACAATAAATCATACCAACATTTGTAACAGTATAAAATTCTTCTTTTATATTTTAACATTCTACTTAGTCAACGACTATTTCCTCCAAGTTTTAGTTGAAAAATGACACACCAGACAAGTCAACAGATATAATCAGAAAGGGCCTCTGTTTGTGTAAGAAAGTGGTCTCAAAGATGGGACACTGGCTTATCTTTGACAATATATAGAGGCCCACAGGCCATTCAGACGTTGTGACTTAGCGAAACATTTTACTATATACTTCATTGACCAGGATTAGTCTTTTGAGTACAAGTTAAGTGCTTCTATTTTTAGATCAAAACGTGGTATTTATGGAATATTAAAAGCACTTAGTAGCTCCTATTTATAAGCAACAAGGTAATGCCCTCGAATTTGTCCATGTTCAGGTTGAATATAATCTACTACTTACAAATATGATATCCAATATTCTAACCTAGGTCATGGTCTACCCGTGAGCCAAACACTGATATCTACTCAACCGTGGAGACGTGAAGAGGTACCATAATACCAGGCACACAGAGTAACTTTTAAAAGCTAGGCACACAGAGAAACAAAAGTGAATACATACCAACAAGTCACAAAGCAGTGGTGAGGATTATGTCTGATTAGATAATTACTTAGACAACATTGTTTTATACGTTACTACAGTTCCATAACCTTTTGTTAGTTAATCTCGGTTTTCTTATCACGGCTTGAGTTAACATTATGTTATTCGAATATATTTGCATGTTAATTATCTGTCAATATTCGTTTACTTAGACAAGCAATACAAGTATTTTAAATCGATAAATTGTAATACAGTTCACGAAGGTAGCTTGAAAGATGTCTCGTAGAACATCCCAAAACTCAAAAGTTCAGTACCTAAGTCCGTTCTACCTAAGTCACAGAATATATATAAAAAAAGCTGTACCTATATGGATTTAACAAGATTTTTATGAGGCTCCCGTACAATGAGAGATCAGGTTAGTCGTGCGTACCATTACTGCCGATGGAAAATACCATCGAGCGCACGGCATGTTTTTCTTATAAAAGACAATGATAAACAAATACATGAATAAGAACAAATCGGTTTTATGTAAACATAAAGCCAAAAGCCCTAATTACGACACGAAATAACCAATTAAGTACAATATTACAGATGTTGTAATAGTTACAATCTTCGCTAACACAGATTAATATAATGAAACACCAAACTAACAACGGATATTGGGAAAATCACTGAACAATATAACGTTGTTATTAATTGTCAATATCTGCGTAGAAATTAAACAGAGGGATAGGTTACAAATAGATCTTCTCGTTCCATTAATTGTCTTTGAAGCTCAGGAAGTCCGTAGCAGGGACGTTTTAAAATTATAGTGCACAGTTTCAGTTTTATCGGAAATTGGCTGAAGCCCCGGGCTACAACATCCGTGCCAAACTTGTGGCGGTCATTTTACAGAAGAACGGATAGCAATCTTCACAGGGGCGTCCAGTTCAACCGCCACACAATAGATCTCGGCTATGCCCTGATGGCGTGAAACAAACCTTCATTGTTCGCAAACTTTCACTAGTCTATCTATACACAGTCCAGTTATAATATCAATCTAACCTACAACTCGCATTCACTGCCAATATTGTTTATCCTGTTTAGACCTTCATTTTCTTTGTACAATGTTGATCTTTTCTGTTTACTGTAGACACGCAATATCTTGCAGATGTCTGTAACAAGATTTTGCTCTAAGCCTACTAGCTACTAAAGGCGAATTAACGTTGAGGAACAGGTAAACTTACTTACTTGTATGTACTTTGGACGAGTCAGATAAAGGAGAATTATGTCGAAATTCATCCATGGCGTTGCTTTATGAATACTTCAACAGAGCTGTTACGTTTTCAGTTTAAAAATATTAAGTACAGCGCACAGCTTGCAGAAATTTGCCAGTTATCATATGCAGCGCATATGTATATTTAATGTGATTTCATTGCTACATTACCATCTGCACCTGCTACAACGAGCACCTCTCGTGTTACTCAAATTATCTTTTATTTTCAACTGTAACATTTTGTTCATTTAAACAAGCTCGTCTGTTTCGTGCAGAAATATTATACTGAGAGGTTAACGTTTTTATTTTCATTGTAATCTGCATATTTATATATAACTGCTTCTTTGAGAGACTAATTAAATTATCAGTACGTATTCAATGTTAGGAGTAAATAGACATTAATTAAATTGTGCAGTTGTCTGTCTAACGAGTGTTTATCGCTGAGGGACAGGTGGGTCAACCATAAACAGAGCAAGTTTGTCGAGTTGTGGAAACAGATCCTACGTAAATAGAGTTATCCCGTTTAGTTGGACACTTGGCCAAATCTCGACGCGACAGCGCGATGACAAATTACAGGCACTTGGAACTAGGGCACTCTGTTTGATTCGCATCACGATTAACCCAAACTACCTCCTGATTTCCCTAAGTGGCATTGCTCGCCACTGCGGTTACCTGGTATAAATGATTAAATGTCTTATTTAATTGACAAAAAATGTGAATGAAAGTATTTTAGTAAAGAATTTCCGTTTATCATTCCTTTCTCGTCCTGTTTGTTTTATTTAAAAGCTCCTGTCATTTGCACAAAAACAAGGGAACTGACGTGGAGATTTTTTCTACTTTTCTGGATTTACGTCATCCAAAAGCGAACCGAGTGAGTTACTATCGAAAATATTTTTTCAGTAAATAAATAGTTTGTACTTTTAAAGGGTGAAAATATAAGCTCAATTTGGATTCAAGATTTGTTTAGCTTGGGTCGATGAAAAAGTTCTGTCAAAATATTTACACGACGATAAACGATTGCAGGTGACGATTTGTAAGCAATTGGTAGTTATTTTCTATGAAACCGACTTGTATTTTCAAAAACAATTTCTTGTTACTTTCTTATCGCCAGTTTATCGAAAAAGCTTTTAACTAAAATCGCTCCGAACACCCACTATTGCACGAAACTTAGATATTTGAAAAATATGTGCTGTATATTTTTAGTAACAAATTTCCAAGAAAATGGACGTTTTTAATAAGAACTGTGCAAGATGGGCTAATCTCATGGCGGACAAATATCCGACGTCAGACAAAGCCGATAAGTCGCACGGCCTCCGCCCGCGCCATCGTCCGCGCTTGCAATCGCTTCGAATAAAACTCGTAAAGCTAAAGCTCTTCTACTTTCTGATTTACAATATCTTTTACTTACTTTAACACGTTTCGCAGCTTTTACTGACATGTGTACTTTTACTGACATGTGTACTTTCGATAAGATTTTGATGTACTCGTATCTCTTTATTTTATTCTTAAAGTATTTAAGTACGCATTTGCTGAGTTATTTAAGTAATGTTTGACTTAGAAATCCAACAAAAATCCTAGAGATTCGCAAACTTTATAAAATCTTCAATAAAGTGTGAGAGAGTTTTGTTAACATAACGTGTAGAAACGAACTTAATTTTAACTTAGTAAGGAATATCAATTTTCATTTTAAAACTGAAAGGTTGTTCTGGATCGTAAATAAGATTGTCTACTTAATTTTTAAGTGGATTGCGTAATTTAATAAAATGAACATTAAACAGACACCTCTTTTTATAATCAGGAAATATTTCCTTAAAATTGTTCGATATAAAATTATTTACAAAGTACCAATTTTTCACATATCTGTCGGCGTACTTACGTGGTATTTACCCTTTACGATGAAAAATTTCATGGAAAAATATCTGGCCAAGCCCAACTTTGTTTGGGCATTTTTATTTTGACACCTTCATTTCTCTTTTGCAAATAAATAACTGAAATTCCATCAGTGTTGTTTAAAAGAGCCGTCAAAAGTTTGTTAGCCGGGCACAGATACCAATTCTTGAACAAAGTTGTTTTTCATTAAATCCTTTGCGACCTGACGAAATGTTTTTGATTATGCGGTGACCAGTAACTAAGATGATTTAACTGAATTGTATGGACACAATAAAAGAGCCTTGTCCCAGATACTTAGCTTTTGAATTTATTCCAAGACAACAATTTTAATTACGAAAATAGTTTTAGGCACTGAATTTCCTAATCATCATCTGATACGCTTGGTATGTCGGCTTATAAACGCTCACCTAGTTATTTCGGTAAGAAAAGACACTTTGTTCTAGTTTATCTTCTATTTCATTGTACCTTGTACACGCTCCTGATTGAAGAATTAACAACAATGTCACTCTACGTAATTACGAATTTGGATTAAAGATTACTGTTACAGCAGCTGAGGTCGGGTTAATGGGAGCTCTGGTTTTAAAACTTTGCGGTTACGGCGAGAAGCGTGATGGGAATAAATGTGAACTTGTGAATATTTATGAGAACACCTTCCAAAAATGCACACGGGGCTGTGAAGCGAGCGATATGACGGCGATTGTCAAAGTCAAAGGCAACGATCGCTCATGCAGTGTTGTTAGATCGCTTAGTTTCGAATTTTAATATTCATTCACCCATGTTTAAAGGAGGGTAGATAAAGTTTTCTGTTTCTTTTGATGTTTGACCTCTTTATTTGGTAGCGAAGCAGCACTTAGTTATTGTTATTTTTAGAAACTTCTACCAAACATTATAATTTTAATAATTGTTTGACTTAGTTGTTACCACTGTCTCTATCACCCATACGCTTATAATTTTCTCAGAATTTAGTGTTGAAAAGTTAGGAAATACCCCTTCTAAGTAATTGTATGTTTGAATTAGTAATTTGACGCTCCCGAAATAGGTTTCCCTTGTGTTCGATCGCGGTTACTTATACATACGACATCATTATTTTAAATAGGTGCTTTCAGGGGTACATAATAATAACGTCAGCCAAATAGCGTTAGACGTGATACGTCATGACGTGACGTGACGTGATGATGCTATCAGACGTCAGATGTGTCACTGGCGAGTTGCTTCCGCTGCTTCTTCTTCTCAACTTAAACACGAGGAAAAAGCAAAAGTTTTGTCTAATTCACGTTGAAAAAGTGGTTACAGCCTAATTTGAATAAATGACTTATATGATAAATATAATTTTGATTTTAGATGATTCCTTGCGAAATTTTGGTTTCCGTTTTCTTAATCCTGTCTTTGTCCTAGATGTGGTGGGCTCTCTGGTGCGCTGTGGTGGTGGCTACCGGCTCCTGCGTGGTGGCAGCACCCGCACCCGACTCGCTCTCACCCCTCGAAATGGTACAGATGGACTCCTCCGCACCCGACGATGTAAGTTCTTACCAAATCTAAGGTATATCAAGGTACTGTTACAAGCACTGTATAGGTTCAACATCTCCTCGATTTGGGACCGTTTGGGTTTCTTTCTGTGAAACTCTACTCACTCCCTGCTAGCTCTCTCTCCCTTTGACAGCATCGCCTCAGTTCGCGATTATCTAATAAAGAGTGGTGTCAATCCGTTGCAGTGGTTGTACTCAAACCTATGCTATGATAAGCTTTAAGCGACGAACCTCCAACTGTATTGGTCGGTCGTAGAAGAAGATCATGATGGAAACTCACGATGGGAATTGCAATGAGGTTTGAACGTGGCTGAAGAAGTAATTACTGACCATCTCGGATATCCAATCCTCATACAATAACATCGAGCTCCTATAAATAATATACCGGAATTATCCAGGTGTTGGTTTACTCACGTGTGGTCCAATTACATTATTTGTATACCCAAAAATAAGAGCTTACAGACACCCACGGTTATACGAAATGTTTGCACAAATATGAGCAAATGTACACAAGGTTTGTAGTAATCACAGGTCGATCAAACCACCTATCTTATGGCTCAACAGATAAAAATATGACGAAATGAATGTCAACATTGATGAATTGGATAATAAGTATTATTGCGTCATTACTCGTGGTAATATCAGATATTGACCTTTTGAAAAGTTTTTGCTTTACTTTGTACTAGTTGAAAACATAAAAATGTAGTTTTTACTACGGCTATTTAGAATTGGTTTACTTTTAGTTGGAGCTCCAGTACTAACTGGGCTATTGAGGTCATCTGACCTCAATAGCCCAAAATATCTGAATGCCAGTATTTTACATTGAACGACTGCCTATCTAGGCTAACCAATTCTAAATAGCCGTAGTAATAGGCAGTCGTTCAATGTAAAATACTGGCATTCAGCTGTAACCGGTTAGACTGGAAGTCGACCCCAACATAGTTGCGAAAATGCTAGACAGATGATGATGATTACTTTTAGAACACTCACTGCGGTACTCAGAGATATTTAATGATTACTTAAGCCGTCAGTTAGTAAAGATTTGACATACTTTTATATGACAGAACTGTCAAAACCTTTACTAAGTTATGGCCTAAGTAATCATTAAAGCTCTCTGAGTGCGGCAGTTATAGATTTTGGTACATACGTAACGGTAGTTTTCAGAAATAGATAAAAGCTTTTACTGGGTCTTATTTCTGTCTTGTGTACCTACCGACATAACAGTTTCATCGGGGCCAAGCGTCAGACGGTTGTGGTGCCAATGTTTACATGCAAAACCAATTAGTAGCCCAGTTAGTTTGAGTTAGACCACATATTTGTAACAAGTTTACAACGTTGTCCGACACGTTACTCTTTATGTTATAACCAAATATACAAAGAAGCATCACGAACAAAATTTAGGAATCCCTAACTTTGTTTGAGAAGATATTTCAGTAGACATTTTTACAAGCCGCAGGCAAACAGAAAAAGTCGAGAGACTTTTTCTCTTGTATGCCGTGCTCGCGTCGTGGAAAATTGACGAATCCGTCGGGAACGAATGGGGAACACAAAGAAAATATTCATATTGCGGATTTGTATGATATTCGATTGTGTCAACAAGTTGTTCGGGAGATGCTTCGTTAGCCATGGATTAAAATAGAATGTTGCCAAGTTGTAAATACCATGTTACACTGAGTTTAAAAAAAAATTGAGTCGAGAATTTATCTTGCTTATTACAGAAGTATAAATAACTAAGAGAGAGACATAATAATACGATGATAGAACTATAACAGTCGACAGTTGAACATCGATAAAAACAAAAAGGAAAAATGGTGGAACAGCACTGTCAAGATCTGTCTAATAATAACCAATCGTTCGAGTTTCTTCGTAACTGCATGAATCATTGCACAGTTGCACCAAAACTACACTTCCTGGGAAAGCAAAATATTGAACACGACCCCTCAAATTGTATACCTGTACAAAGTATATAATGCAGCAATATGTTCTCAGGAAACCCTCTACGCGATGTCACCTATGGCCGCCCGCTACTCTGCCGGCGCGCCCTGGGTTTACCTGCTCGCTGATATGCCCCGGGACTCACAGGTAAATAACCGTCCTTGTTATTTTTATAATATATGCCTACGGAAAATGGTTGAGGGTGGTTTATATCACCACGCGAAAACCTTATCCCACGGGATGCAAAATATACGTACAAAGTATTAAGACTGCGATATTTGGCTTAAGCTTAATTTGCCTTCAACGGTCAAAATTCCTACTTCATTAGATTTCCAGATTTATTACTGTATTTTCAATGTTTAAAAATAAAATTCGTTTTATAAAACTACGCGTTCATTACCTTAAAATCTCGAATTTTTGTCACTCTACACGCACAATTTTCCGTCATCTAAAGGCAAAGTTCACTTTGTCAAGGTAAAATTGTCACCCTGTAATTAGTAAAACAAATTAAGTCAATTAAGCCGTCTCCTGTCGTCCACTCGCGATCGATAATAATTATTCGTTAAAGGTGTCAAGTCCACCCCAGGATTCATAGTCAGAAATCGAAGCACGTTTATACTTATTTTCTTCAGAAAACGACGCAATAACACAATGAACGGAGCAATTAAGACGTTAATTATATTAAGTTACACAGAAAATGTATGATATTAATACAGAATAAACCTAAAGTACAGAAGTTACTTCAAAAGCTCTTATGAAAGCAAATATTCACATTCATTTGAAGCTTCTTTTAGGGATTGATGTAGTAAATTGTTGTCACGGTACCTATGCAAATAGTGACAAGGTAATAATAACTATTTGCGGTAAAACTTCAACGGGGAGAGTAACGTTTAACCACAGACTATATAATAGTTGCGCTCGGACAGTGCTCCGCTTGAAACGAGACTTTATTCGAACCGTATACTCGGTGGTCGTTATGCCCAACGATGCATACTATTTAATTACGTAAACGTTAACTTTTATTTGTGCGTTGGGGGTAACTATATTTGCAGTAACAATTAAACTATCACACGTACATAGTTTCTTAAAACATTACTCGTTCAAGTTTCTACATTAACGAGCATTGACCGCAACTTTCATTCAACTTCGTCTGTAATTATCTTTGTCGAGTAAACTTTTAAAGGTCACAAACATGTAACGTCTTTTATTTACTTAACACATCTTAGAAAAACATCAATAACATTCCATATAGTAAAAAGAATCTCCCAACGAAGTGTTCAGACGATATAATATTACAAATACACGCTTGCGCCCTATCAATGCAAACAATAATAAAAACAAAAGTGCTTCGCAAACAACCACGAGTTTTCTCTGTGACATGAAACAAACAGAATCTTGGCTTTACGCTTTCTGTATCAATATCAACGAGTTATTTCCGAACTTCACTGTGTGACTATAAGCTTGCTTTTCCTATATACCAATCGCATATCGGGCTAGAGATTTGTACAGTGAATATAAACATGAGTGTATACGAAGGTGGCAAGTGACGCGGAGATGCGCACGCGCCGCTCGTTCTCCGTCAACCCAGCAGTGGAAGTGTTGCAGCGAGGTGCCTACAACAACTATATGGAGCGAGTGGCACACAACAACAGAAACTTCCTTGACCGAGTCGGAAAGCGAGGTTAGAATGAACAGTTGGTTTTTAAATGAAAAACATAACGAAATATGAGTTTTTTGTGGAATGAATTGAATGCGTAGATTGAGAAATTGAATGTAGATTTTCCCAGTATTTGAGAAAGTATTAGCATGATGCATGTCTTGTTTGATGAACGCGCATGAACCCCTGTTTAAACCATCAACAGAGTACAGAATGTAATATAGTTATTTTCTATTTTGTAGGATCCTGGAGGAGTCAGAACTGAAGTGGTAGAATCCAGCTGTTGTTAGACCTCGAGTGATCGACCTGTAACCGCTATTCAAGTTACGATCTTCCAATATAGAGTTGTACAAAGTTTACCCTTGTTATATGCATCTATGCACATGTATGTAGAGAATCTGTTGTGAGCAAAATAAAGATAAATCTTTTATAGAAATTACTGTTTATTTCTTTTCATATTCCTTATTAACTTTCTTTAAATATAAAACGTTCAAGTGTACTCAAGTATACTGATCGAATAGTGTAGTAAGAAAAGGTCCATATTGAGGGCCATAAAGTACCTATAAGGGTAAATAAGGTCCAGTCACTGATTCATTAGTCTAATGGAAAACGTTCAAGGAATGCTAAGACCCTAACTGATTCCTGAAAACCAATAACTTAAGAGTGAACATATTTTATCCAACTCATTTATTATGATTGAATACATAAGCCCAAATTCAATTGACATAATCACAAATACGAGTATGACCAACAAAGTCATTATTGTTTGGTAAAACATCAGTCAAATAAATGTGGGTCACTGGAATAATATTCGGATTACAAAGCAGGCTGTTTTCATGATGATATGAGGATGAACCTATATATGCTTTCAATGGCCTGGAATAAATGATATTGGTTGATTATAAATTACGTTAATAATATATCGGTCAACTGTATACCAAAAGGACACGTTATGAATTTAATGGCACTTACATAACTGTCTCTCAAAATTACCCACCCCATTATCATCATAATCATTGACCTCTTTAATTCATCCACTACTGAGTCTCTTATCTTTTGCGCCATGTGTCCCTGGTCTGAACCGCGTGTTATCAGTGATCTTCTGAACGTCATCCACCCATCTGACTGTTGGTCTACCAACACTTCTTCTACCTTCTTAAATAACCCCAATTATCCCAAAATCGGGCTAGTTCTTATATCACATTGACCTACTTCTAAAATGACCCCACATACCCTAAGTTTCGGCTAGTCCTTGAGTGAGATATAGTATAGCTAATTTGACCTGGTGGTACGTGAAGACTGGCAGTGGTCGGGTGAAGCGGCGCATGCCTTCGCTGTCCATCGACCTGCCGATGTCGGTGCTGCGGCAGAAGCTGAGCGAGGAGAAGGAGCGAAAGCAGCAAGCTCTCCGCGCAGCCGTCAACCGGAACTTCCTCAACGATATCGGCAAACGAGGTGGGTTTACTAACAAGTACTACAGGTAATGTTTCGTCCACGATAAGAAATTTCAGAGTCCAATTATATTTAACGTTAACTAACCAGTCATCGTGAGGAAACCGGCATGTCTTAGAGAACCAAAAAAAACGAAGACATGTGACATCTACCAACCCGCACTGGGCCCGCGTGGTGGATTATAGCCATTATATTTCTATGATTATAGCCCATCCCTCTCCTAGAGAGGAGGCCTGAGTCCCTTGCAGTGGGAACATTATAGGCTGATGATGATGATGAACCAGTCTAGACTTAGCTGGAATCAATTATTGAGTATTGAGACTGGTCTTTAAAGTTTTATCGTGCACGATGCGACATAGATTGTAGTTGTCGTATATTGTAGAACTCACATTAAACCTTTGCTAAATCTTGAGGTTACCTTTCCATCAGGTGAGTCTAGCGTTGCGGGTAAAATAGGTACCTGCATATATGTTAAAATAATCGAACTAAGCCGAGTTTAGTTTTATAACTCAAAGTATCATAGACATTTATCAGTACAAAGCTTAGCACACCTACGGTGGGACGGGCAGCCTTAGAAAAAACCTACATAATCCAGGCAATCATCCCATTTATATTTGTAGTTTTTTGTGTTTTATATTGAAAGAAAGAAAATATATTTATTTATTTGGCACACGCCACAAGTACACACAACAAAAAAATAAATATATATTATGAACATTTTTGACGATGAAGCTGGATGTTTCATTAAATATTCACTTTGCTTCAAATAAATTAACTAAAACTGGAGGTCATTATGTGGGGACGTTGCATGCGGTCTTCTAAATATGGATTCAACCTTCTCCTGTGTTTTGGTACGACATACGTCAGGTCAAGAAATATACAGGTTGTAAACGCACCCTCCACGATGCCATCACATTTTGTAAATCAAACTAAGTAACTTACGCAAAACAAAATTGCTGGGAAACGACTTTTTTGTTGGGGTGAAAGTTCACGTTTTAAAAATACGGGAAAATGTAATGTCACAATCAAAACATTGAGCTGATGGATGGTTTAAACAGTAAACGGGTCATAAAGGTAGTTAAAGTAAAAGTATAATCTTAAAACTAATATTGAAAAAAAATTGTGACAAATTAGGAACTTGGACCTACAATATCTCAGTACCTAACTAAAACGTTCCCAGGTATGGCCCGGGCCAAAACAATATCGCAATGACGGGAACAACAAGTACCTTTCGGCTTCACTAAGGGTATTGTTATACCTTTTAGAGCCAAATAAATACAACAACTAAAAAACATCAAATATGTTGTATTTGATGTTTTTTTTACAGTTACACAAAATATCTCACATCTAGTTCATCATCAAGTAGTTAGTATCATTCAATATTTATTTATTTTCTAAGATATTGTCCAAATTATGTAACGTATATTTTGAAATAACGTTATATTTTGTTGCAGGCTTCCAGTGGGCTCCTTCCGTGCAAGCTGTGAGATACTACTAAAATCTAGATATCGCCAACCAAGAAATGCCTGCCTACGTAGACGTTATCCGAGACCCACGTTACGGTTCTAAAGTATCTGTCAAAATAGCCACGTTTAAATATACTACTATACATAGCATAAATTCCATATAACTTGTTGATCAGTAGAGTAGGAAAAGCATCAGATATTAGAAAATGTTAAACAGTAGTCTCTTTGAAATATATAGTATTATATCAATATTTAAAATGCGCATGATACCTATTTATTATCATTTTATTTTAAGCAAAGTTAGGCAAAGTACAAATTATTAATTGGTTTGTAGATTAAATTGAATTTTATTTAAGTAGTAACTTAGATATAAAATGATTCTGCCATTTGTTGTAGTTACACTAATTTATTTTAATGTTAAAGTGCTATAGTTAGTTGTATTGGCATTCTTTTACGCAAACCTAAACATTGTAATAGTATAAAATTATTGGCATAAAAGATGCAATAAACGTCTTTTAGATTACTTGTTGTTTCATTCATTTATTTATCTCTACCACTACCTAACTCAGTAATTTGTACAGTAGAATTGATTAACCTATTTTTTGTAACAAAATTAGTGATAACTAAATTTTAATCTGATTTGTAAACGACATCACAGAAAAAAAGGAATATTTATTTCTATTATACATCAAAATACCTGACTCACCCTACAGATTCTCACTTTTTATAGCAATCAAGTCAACATTAAATCCTTAGGTAATTGCCACCGTATCTTTACAACCGTTAAATTCATTTATAGAGAATTTATTCAAATTGATCGAAATCATGCCTCCAAAAGTAGCAATCGAATATTTAAATACAAAAAATTGGGGTCAGCAACGTAATTTTCTAATATTCAAGGGTGCTTTTAAATGAGAGAATTTTAAAATAGCTTATTATGGCAGTATCCAAGATAAAAAAGCAATAATTGATGTGTTATTGACGACTTACTTAGGCTTCTGTACCTATATGTTAAAGCAATCACGCAAAAGATGATTGAATTCGTAAAACAAATCAATGGTTAGAAATTATTTACGAAAACTTTTCTAAGTAAATGGAAAACTGCCGAACAATAATTACTTCGTACAGAGCTTGCCAATAAAGCCTTTCAATATGTAGGTGGTAAGGTTACGATATGTCGCAAGAAATAACAAGGCTCTGAAACGAGCTGGCAAAGTAACTGTCGGCAACACAAATGTGGTGAGTGGTACGGAACCCAACACCTTGGAGTATGTACACAAGTCACAAGCATTTCACCCCTTTATTGGGAAATGAATCGCTCTCGTCCCATCGACTCGCGAGATGGGAAGAGTAATTCAATATAATAGGCCGGCAGTAAAATGCCAACATCTTTTATTTCGAGAATCTCCTTGGACCATCTGTTGGGCCTATATTTAGCTATATCCCTAGATATTTTTATATCTGAAATTAGTTACACTTAGACGCGTTTGCAGTCATTAGATTATTCGCCTCGCTACCCACACATTTTTTTCTTAATTAGCCATATCAATATCAAGATGACGCAATAATTAGCTTTGTCACTGGAGAAAATTACCTTGTAACTTTGATCTTTAGGAAAGTTTATTAAAATATATAACTAGCCAATGTACGCAATAGGTGTTTTAATTCAGTTACCGCAAAGATCTTACCTTAACGGGTTATATTAATAACATTTCTGCCTAGTGATCACATTCTGGGTTAAAGTTATATTTAAACAGTCTTTACCATTGACTCACTGATCCACTTTTTTCAGAAATAAATGACGAATCTATTTAGGTTCTTCATTTAATTTTGAAAAAAAGTTGATAGGTATAATTAGCTACTGCGAAAATAAACAGGCGGACGTTGTTAGGGACTTTGTTGTTCCGTTTTCTTCTTCTTCCCTTCGGACGCTGTGGGAACAGGAAAATAAGGAAGGAAGTCGTGGAGAATTAGCGATTTGGGAGAGTTTTATAAGCGGTGATATTGACAGAATGAGCGACAAATTCCCAAAATTCGACCTTAAATAATTCTTCGTAAAAGATACTTTACTTCTACAGAAATAAAAATTCGAATGCGTTTCAACTCAACTGATTGCACCTTTTGCCAGAGGTGTATCAGAACGCTTTAGATGTCATGTCATTTATATCATAATGTACTACAAACTACAACAATATGAGTGGTTGGGGTTGCTGCAGAGGCTGGTGGACCCCGCGGACGTGCCCGAAGGTCGCGCGCGGCCGAAGCGCAAGATGCCGTCGCTGTCCATCAACAACCCCATGGAGGTGCTGCGGCAGCGGCTGATCCTCGAGGTGGCTCGCAAGCAGATGCGTGAGGCCAACCAGCGGCAGGCCGTCGCCAACCGACTGTTCCTGCAAAATGTTGGCAAACGAGGTATGTTGCTTTTGATTGTAATGTACCAGAGTGGCCTAACCTTTTCTTTTGATGTAAGGGAAAGCATCAAATGTCTCCTCCCGCTATGGGTGGAGTGGAAGGGAGTGTCAGACTTCTACTGACTAAAAACCACCCATGTTCCTGTTTAGCCCTTTTTTTGTGTTTCGGGACCACGTTATCTCTTTCAAACAGTCCCGCAGGCCCAGCAGGAAAGTGGCCCAACCTGGGCTTTAAGTGGTGACATAAACGTTATTTATTTATTTATAATAAGCACACCAACAGCACAATCACTTACAATTCAAATTACATAACAACAAAAAATTACGTTTTAGTAACCATGCAAATAACAGGTGTGCATGACATTGATACATTAACTTAAGAGACAAAAGAAAACAATAAAAAGTGTGCCTAGTAGGCCTTAATCTAGATCACTACAAAACAAACCAGTTTGAACTACTTAGACATGTACTCTTCACATTGTTTAAACACGGAGCGTCTGTATGAAGTGAAACTCATGGAGAAAATATCAATAGGGTAATCTATTCGTTATATCAACTAACAAAAATCATTACAGAGACATATTTTCTATTACTGGATATCTTCAATAGCAAAACAGAAATAACACATTTTCGTTACCATCCTAGAAACAAACAGGAAATGTCGCATTTGTGTCAGTTTTTTTCTGCCGTGGCCTTATTCCAAATAGGGGACTTTGATAGAAATGATTTCATGATAATATAGAATTATGAAAACGATTCTGTATTTTTTTTATAATTCCCTTTTTCCCACATTAATAGAGGGGGAATAGAAGATAAGAGTCTTCAATATAACCTCCGTGGGAACAAATGTACATTACGATATTTTTTTTATATGAAACAATGAATTCTCACGTATTCAGCACAAGTTGCCTATTTACCTCGTTGACTTTTTGAACTCATCCTGAATTGTAAGCAGGTAGCCAATATTTGTTGTTTGGGGGTCTATGTTTCAACACCCTTTATGAAAACCCCGTATTTTTTTAGAAATTTCTTCTCCGTAGCACATTTGTTCAAGCATTTATGTAACTTGCCTTGTAAGTTATTTGGTACCTCTACAGAAATGGTTTATCTGATTTTATGGTTGCTACAAATGCAAAATCTTCTATTAAACTGACTGATTTTGACGGGACGGTTGGCGCAGTGGTTAAGCGCTGCGTATCGCGGGTTCGATCCCCGCACGGAACAAATATTTGTATGGCCTACAGATAGTTGTTACGGGTCTGAGTGTTTGTGTATGTGAGTTGAGTTTAAATGTTTGTAAACGCACCCACTATATAGGAGAAATTCCTAGTGTGGCGCAACGTTATAAAAAAAACTCCCGAAATAAAACAGCCCATTATTTATTTTTTTGTATAATGTGAAATTGATTATGTTTTTTCTGTTCAGGATTCTGGGCCAACTCTGCTCCAAACCGCTACGACAACTAGAGCCTTCTGCGACTGACTCCTTTCAGTTTCCGCGAGATGTCACCACTGCCTGGCTGGAAATAAGATATTGCGTCAACACTACATAATACAACCTCTTTAGATGTACATTTTTCATTAAATATAAATATTTACCTAAAAAAAAAGTTTGTGCAAATGTATTTATTTTATTCAAAACTCGTAGGCATTATTTTTCCTTTTCGATAATGTCGGTAAAAATTGCGGTAGGTTTAGAAAATAATGTAAAACTTTAATGTATGCTGTACCTTCCATCCGATATACGATACGAAGTAAATGTCCACCTACGTCGTGTCGTCCTTTGTCAATTTCGTTCATTAGCTTGTGCTAAAATCATGTATTATGTGTACATTCATTACCAAAATATACGATGTGTCATTTAGATTTGTTAGTGGCAGACGGCTTGTGAAATTCAACTTATTGTAGACTATTACTGTACTTTTAGATTTGTTTGTATGTCGGATGGTCATCCATAAAATGGTGTATGTTATCCAGCTCAACATACCTCAGTAAGTTGTCGTAATATCTTGTTTGTGGTGAACATAGCTGTCCCTACTCTCTATTGTATTTCCATAATAGTATTTTTCTACGCTTGTTAATTGTTGTTACTTAGAGTGTTACATAACTTCAAAGTTACCACGACATTCGTACGTGTCTCCTTCATAGATATTTTTTTTAGTATTTATTTGTGCCAAATGTTGCCGTAAATAGAGTAACGAATAGCATCATAGATAATACAAATTTTATTCAATAATACCATTACCTAATCATTATTTTCATTTATATCTAAATGTAAACGTATTAGACGTTTGCTGTTAGTCTCTACGTAATTTATATGTACAGAGTAGTTTAATGTACTTACATAATATGTATTTTTACGTTACAACATTGATCTCTTATAGCATTTAAATGGTAGGAAAAAATGTAATAGTTCATACATTATAAATTGCGTTCAATAAAAACGTTAAATTATTAATTGGTGTTTCATTAAATATATTCTGTCATATTATCAAACTATGTGTTCCTTAACGTGTTAAACTAAAGGGGTAAATTCGATTGAAATTCCTGTAAAATTACTATTTTGGGAATAACGTAGCGGGTCTCAAAGAGACACTTTGACATGGTATCTGTGCGATAAAGGAATCCATAATTAAATACAGGCACAAAGAGGAAGAGATTCTGCAGGTAACATGGAATTTCAGGAACCTTAGTTATTATTAGGTAGTTGTGTTGGAAGGTGCACGCAATTATGGAACTGTAGAAAAGCATCCTAACTCCTAAATAAAAAGCTCAATCAACTTTCGCGCCGCTGCGCGCTGCCGCGATGACACCGGGCGCGACCCTTTGACCGACATTAATTAGTTTTGCTTTTTTTTGGGTTGTCGAGAGATAATTCCACCAAATATTTACTTTATTGAACGGCAACAATGTGCGACAAACGTCTATATTATTAGTAACGAATCCATTTGTTTAGAAGAATAACACTTTGTTAAAAAATATTACGTAACATAAAGGATTAGGCAGAGGTTTATCTAATAGTACACCCACATGATTGTATAAAGTTTAATATTGACATTAAATGTATATATTATGAATTGTTTAGGTTTGTAATCCTTTTCGGTAGTCAAAGTAAGTTAGGCATAAGGGTATCTAACGTTTCATCATCATTGTCATTTCAACCGAAAGACGTCCACTGCTGGACATAGGTCTCCCCCAAGTGTCACACATTGGCCGGTCAAGTGCGTCGAGCATCCAGCGGATCCCCGCAACATCGGTTGGAAACTTTCCAGCTCAACGTCTTCCGTTTCGCGGTCGCCACTCCAGAACACTTCAACCCCACATCCGTTCTGCGAGCAATGGGCCCTGCCAATCATCGACGATGGGTTATTGCTGTGTTTGGGTTATTTCTAAAAAAAAATCAAAATGGCGGTGGGTCGATATGCCAGCTTCCATACAAAAAAGTTCAAACCCCTTTAAAATGTAATTTTACACATATTTTAATGAACTGTTTTCTTTTTTAACCGACTTCAAAAAAGGAGGAGGTTATATGTTCGTGTGTATGTATTTTTTTTTTTTTTTTTTTTATGTATGTTACCTGATTTCTCCTCCATTTGTGAACCGATTCTCAAAATTCTTTTTTTATTTGAAAGAATATACTCCTGAGGTGGTCCCATTTAAATTTGGTGAAGATCTGATCCTGATCATCGGAGATATACAATAGAACTCTTCAAAAATAGACGGCAATAAATCTGTCGTGATTGCTGCAATCGCTTGGATGTTTATTGTTTACGCAACATCTTAACTTACCATCACGCCTGTATGCTCTGACGGGGTACGCAGATGTGTACAGGACGCCCAGATTTCGAGAGTTAGGTATGTTAAGTTCCATTTTATTGCGGATAAGCCTATTACCGTGACATGTATTGTTAACAACGTAAAATTAATGAATATCAAATATTTGTAAAGGATATTACAACTAAAAATGGAAAAATAAAAAAACTTTTTTGCAAAAAATAAAACCGACTTCAAAAACACAAAAAAGTGAAAAATAACTTTAGCTTCTGAAGTCGGTGACAAAAAAACTGAATAAAACAAACAAAAGTCACCGACTTCAGAAGCTAAAGTTATTTTTCACTTTTTTGTGTTTTTTTATTAATCAATTTTAATAGATTTCATTTCATATTTAAAATATCTTCTGGATTCCCTGGTGTCCTGAAATACAAGACACGGCTTAGTTTAGGCACCAGTCTCCCAGAAATACACATTGTAACATTTATTATTCCATTTTATCCATTTCTGAGTTTTTAGTTTTAAGTAGTGTTTGTGGAAGAAAATAAACATTTTTATTATAGACTTGAAAGTCTAAAATGGTTGCTTTAGCAAATCATGGTAGAATAATAATATAAAACACGGGCACTACTTTAATTGGTGACAGACGCAGTAAATATTATGAATTGTAACTTTCTGACCATTTTAAGAATTGTAACATATTATAATTCATATTATTATTCTATTATAGCCGTAAATAGCCGCTTTAACAGAATCATTTCTCCTAAAGCGGCCGTTTTAGGCCCCCAGTGGTGTATTGTTATTGCCTTTATAAATATAATATTGATAGTTAAGTTAAGATAGTTAAGGCAATATCATGATATTTGCTTATGTACCTATGTAAACAATGATGGGGAACATAAAACGCAAAGTCATGGTTAGTGGAGGTAAATGCTAAAGTGAGTTTATAGATAAAGATACTTCCCATAAATAATGTAAAAATAATGAAACAAAATATAGGTGATTATTTATTTGATGTGCAATTAACATACCATAGCAATAACATTCCTTAATGTTTCTTGGCTATTATACTTTGTTGCATTGTCCTCGATGATTAGGATTATTAATGTAGTCACGGCTTTAGTCTGTGGCGCCAACACATAAGTTTAAAGAAAAAAGTTTATCTGTGCTAGCTTCCTGTCACCGGCTTCTGTAAATATCTTCATTCGGATTTTATGTCTTAATGGCGTCACTCTTTTCGATTATTTTTAGATTTCTTTTAGGTTTTTAAACTTCATTTTAAAGTTATAATGGAAAAATAAGGTTAATATTGACAAAGTCGAGGCCAATGAAGAAATCAAAGAGATTACGAAAAGCGCATTAAACATAATTAGCTCTGATTCGAGTGTTAAGTGTTTTTATTAGTGTGTTGTTCTATGTAAGAAAACAAAATGGCTTACCTTGTGTGTGCCTTGATTCGTTTTTTGCCTACTGCTGAAGAATTGGAATCAAAAGCCTAAAGCTCTGTTGTGTGGCAATAATCGCTACATCGAAAACATGGTATGTTTTATATGCCTTGCGCTTTGCACGTGTTTGCAACTAACTGCATGCCTGCCACGTGGGCACTACATCGAAGTTCAGAGAGTACCTATTAAAATGTTTGCCTTTATTGGCTGCTAGCATGACCTGAGACCGCTCTGTTGGAGCTTGCAACGGAACTATGAAGCCCAAAATGGATACATTATGTACGACTTGCCTGGCCTGGGGACATCCTGCGGGGGTGTACATGGCCTGAAACGGCAGTGTCGTGAACTCAGCAACCCTAAAGGGGTGTCCTGGGGGGGCACACACGGTTGACTGCTATTATAACCTTCATGGATCCATTATGAACGACTTGCCTGGCCTGAGGTCATCCTGCGGGGGTGTACATGGCCTGAAACGGCAGTGTCGTGAACTCAGCAACCCTAAAGGGGTGTCCTGTGGGGGCACACACGGTTGACTGTTCTATTATAACCTTCATGGGAAGTTCTGCGGGAGCTTACTTGGTTATATAAGTGTAATGTTGTTCTACAACATGCATTGTGTTTTATCCTCGAGAAGTTGATACCTATAACATTTTTAAGGAGGTTACCTTATAGAAGACAATAAAATTGTCCCTTCACAGTCATTAGAAAATATCCTCCCGTTATCGGTTGAGAAGTTGAAAATGCAGATCAAGATAAATGAAAGTGAATTAAGGTGGTAAGTACCATTTAAAGAATTATTATATAATCAAGTTTCTTGAAATACTTGGTGTGGATCTATACCCAGAGAAAGAAAGAGAAGATTCATATAAAAAATATTAAATAAGCAAGAAAAACACAAAATGAAAACCCGCCATTCTCTATTTATAAACAAATGTTTTATTAATTCTGAAGATCATACAGTGGTGAATGAGGTATCCAAAAGGCATAAATAGACATAGTTAAGAAGTTGTATCTACCAATCCACACTGGGCTGGCGTGGTGGATTCCTCGCCTAGAGAGGAGGCTTGAGTCCTTACAGTAGGAACATTACAGGCCGATGATGATGATGAAGAAGCTGAATGATGCTTCTGTTTTGTGTGTATACATATATATACAAGCAGGGGAACGTAGATCTCTTATTGTTGGAAACCAACAAAGACAAAAGAGTTTGTTACAATCAAAGACGGAAACATAAGATCAGCAAAATCTATAAATAAATCTGGTTAAGGATTAAATATGAGTGTACCATAAAAGTTCACTCATAGAGTGAGCTCATGGGAGCCGTATGTGCTTCAACAATAAATTTTTAAACTGGCGGGGCCCTCCTCCATAAGTGCAAAGAAAGGGGGGGCTGTCATCAAAAGTACCTACAAGTGCAGCAGACAGAATGCGGATGGCCAGGAGAAATCATTCCCTTCAGAAATAAATTCACAGGTTGGTGGACTTAAATATAATTTATGTGATTGGAAACCAATCACTCAAACAACCCAGTTATTCTTAATTGGATGGTGGTGATGGAGTTATAGGTACTCCTCTAGATGATAAATTCTATACTTGAATTTATTCAGATAGTATCTGAAATGAAGAAGTGAATTGCTTTCATAGCAATTAAAGTTTGTTACCTACCCTTTACAATAACAACTTTGTTTACCATTTTTTCCTTGTCAAAGAGACAGAAATAAATTAAACTTACTGTCTTTTATATAAAAGACATTACATTATGTTTAGTTTGGTTGGAGATAATCTTGTATACAACAGTATACCAATTTTTTACAGAATAATGGTTTTTTCTTAGCACATTGGATTGGATGCTTATTACATGATAGACATAGGCAAGGATATAGGAAGCTTTATTTTTTCAAGGCAAATGTTATGTTTTCAATATGTCTTACCTTCTGGTTTATTTTCAGCCCCATAAACATAAATTACAAAAACATTGAAACCCATTACAGGTTTCAAAGCTTCCTTAGAGACAGAGAGGCTGTATAATGTTTAGAAAACATGAAATCATCAGTACCAAAGAGAAATGTGATTTCATACCTAAACAACACAGTAAACTTCTAGGTTTACTTTTTTAATACTATTCACTAAGCTTTAACATCACTGAAGAGAAATGAAATATAAGAATTTATTGATAAAAGGCTATTAGAACTTTAATATGCTTGCCCAGTTATTAACTAAAGGACTCTATTCACTAAGAAACTCAAGTGGCACAAAAACCTTGTTCTAAGTGATAACAATGATAAAATAACATCATGCCTGTAATCCCGAAGGATTAGACAGAGAGGTACCTACCTAATAGTACACCCACACTTTTGCCAGTTCGTTTTTTTATGATAATTATGATATAAACACTATGTTGTATATATTGTATCATTTGCTGTGGTCCATAGACATAGCCAGTTATTTTGAGTTAATAATTAAAATACACACATATAAATATGCTTCATCTGCATGGTACGGAATATTGTGTGGCTCATAGATTGCTAACAGACTATGGACTGTAGATTCAGCTCAGTTTTTTAATAACAAAATTGAGTGCTGCCCCTTTTTTCTGGGCTAAAGTGTTCTGTCAGTCATTTATGAGATAGTGAAATTTTTTGCCAAGAATTGAAAATATAACATCAGAATCAGAATTTTTATTTGTTAAACATAGGTATGGTACATAATGGATACAGTATCATACTCATTTAAATAAGGAGCAGTTAAATAAATTTCTAAAATCCTTGGCAATAGTGTGAATCTAGGTATATATGGTTACTCGATATTACTTACATTAATACCAAAGGTAATAATATGATATCAGCATATTTTGAATGTGAAAGGGAATCTTAGGTGTTTTAAATTATTAAAATATTATATCCGTATTGGTGAACTTACAATTGATTAATTGTATCATGGAATAACACTAAGTATCACAGTTATGTATCGTGGCCCCGGTATCTCCAGGGGTTGTAGCGGTGATAAGTGGTGGATGCTCCTTGCCAATACAAGGTGACATTGGAAGGAATGGTATTTAGACCAATATCATTTATTCTATACTTTTTCCACTATTCTCTACTGGGATTGATGGCAGGAGTATTATCAGGAACATTTTTTAAGATTTTGGAATTAGTATTGAAGCTGTTGATATTATTAGGAATTCAATAACTAAAAGTACACAATACCAATGCTTGCCTCATTGCCTGCAATTGTAAAGACAAGATACTGTAATTAAAATATTATAAGCATTAGCAAACCATCACTGAAGTTATTCAGTTTTTTCGCTTTAAGGATTAATGAAGGTTTCTTCCTCTATTTTCATATTCTGTTAGTTCAGTGCTATCTCTAATTATAAGACCACATATAGGTACAGATGATAGTATCAAAATACGGTTCAGAGACTTGTCCTCCAAGATCCGGATAATTCTTGGGAATTGGGATGTTTTTTCAGTTTTTTATTTTCTCTCTACTGGATCACATTCAACAAAGTGATTTACAAATAATTACCAAAAAAGCGATAACTATATTACTGCTAGCCACAGAAAGAGTGCAAACAATACCTATCTCTATTTTATACTTATGATATAGTGATTAAACAAAATCGTATTACTTTAAGGGTTGATACGCTAATTAAATTTGTGGGCCAAACGAATACCAACCTTTTATAACTGTTTCTTTCTTTAGCAATATAATAGGAGTATGTAAACCCAGCTATAGGGGTGGTTAAATATTTAAAATTAACACATGGCCTGTGGGACTGTACTAATTCATGAATAATATCCACAAGAGGCCTTAAAGATGTGTGAACTCAATTACAATAACGTGTTGGAAGATATGGAATTGACATTAGTACATGCTCAATAAACAGTACACCCGCCATGCAACAACATTGGCAGCCTCCAGCAGTTCAATATAGACGATATTAGACGAGCAAATGTTTAAATTAATCCTACTTATATAATATTATAAATGTGAAAGTTTGTGAGAATGGATGTGTGGATGTTTGTTACTCTTTCACGCATAAACGGCTGGACCGATTTGGTTGAAATTTGGTATGTAGATAGGTTATATCCTGGATTAACACATAGAATAGTTTTTATCCCGATTTTATCTTCCCGTGGGATAATTTTCGAGTTGTAGCGGGCGAAGCCGCTGGCACAAGCTAGTGATTTATAACTAAAACTTTAAAATGAAACCTTTAGTGAACAATAGAAGGTTCCCTGAAGCAATTTTTTAATAACACTGGTAACGATTAAACCTGAATTGTAAAAATACTACCTTTAGGTAACTAAAGTGGCCTTAACAAAATTCTAAAAAATGACATATGACTTATAAGTTATATAATATTCATCTGAATGATTTTAGATGGATGTTAATGGATTTTATATAAATTTTTATTGATTTTGTATAAATGTTTATCGATTTTATATGAATGCTTATTGATTTTGTATAAATGTTTATTGATTTTATATAAATGTTTATTGATTTTACAACTAGTCTTTAAACATCTACATTAATAATCCTAATCATCGAGGACAATGCAACAAAGTATAATTGAATAGTCAAACGAACTTACCTGTAAGTGAAGTTCGACGGTAATTATACTTTGTTGCATTGTCCGAAGATGATTGGTCCCACCCGACCCAAAATCTCCATGCTATTTATTCAAATGAGCATGAACCCTATGTTGTAAAACCAATAAATTGCTATGAACTTAATGAAGATATTTACAGAAGCCGGTGACAGGAAGCTAGCACAGATAAACTTTTTTCTTTAAACTTATGTGTTGGCGCCACAGACTAAAGCCGTGACTACATTAATAATCCTAATCATCTTCGGACAATGCAACAAAGTATAATTACCGTCGAACTTCACTTACAGGTAAGTTCGTTTGACTATTCAATTCTCGTCTATAAAGATCTACGCTTTAGAATGGGCAAGACATTCAAATATTACTCTTTGGGGCAACTAAAGTAGGTACCTACTTTCAGAAGATATTATGCCTTGTGACTGTGAGTGCAAAATTGCCTGTAATACCTAGTCTAATTGAAATAAGTGCTTTGAGTTTGAATTATGCGTAGGTTTCTTACCATCACTTTAGGTCTTGATGGATAACGAAAGTCAACATTTCTCGTTAGCACACCGCAAGCGATTGTCCATACCGTCCATCGTGACGTCACAGCACGCTGTCCGTAGAGTCTGACGTTCTAAAGAGACCCCAACCTAAGAGAGCCCCCGGGCTCCGTCTACGTGCGATAATTAACGTGATTTAATTTAAACCGACGCCTCCAGAGCCACGTGATTTCATTACTCTTCAACACATTTTCGGTATCGTGAGGGGGGGATTGACTGGTGCTCGTCTACATCAGTGCCGGCAATATCATGTATTATTTAAACGAAATTCCTAGATGTTTAAGTTTGGAACGCTTATGTATTTTAGTGCTTTTATGGTTTCCTGGTATTTAAGATCACGTGGATTGGCTTTGGGCAAGATTGAGGTCAAGAGCAAGCCCATTCCAAATAAAAAAATAAAAAATACAATAGCTTTCATCAAGATTAACTAGCCTTTTTTCCTTCAAAGTTGTTCCCAGTTAAGTAATTCGTTAGTTTACCTACGTCAATTGAATACAAGTTTATTATTTTCTTCACCGCTATGGCTGCTGTGATAGAAAGCCACCTTCCTGAGCACCGCAGCTTTTCTGAAGTAAACGAACTAAGTATACCTAGTTACTTCGTTTACTTCAGAAAAACTTATGACGATTTATTTACTTACGTCTCGGTAGATTTGAAAATAACAATATTTAAACTGAAATAAAAGAAATACCTACTCTGATTCATTTATTGTAGTTTTTAGTATTCCAGGGTCATTTGATACTGAGGCTGCATCTTTTTAGACTACAAATTGATTGCATTGATGCAAGATACTAGTGAATAAAACCGATATTTTTCTCACCGAAGAACTTTTGTACATATTGTTATTTTTAGTTCAATTCTTGTTTAATAAAGTATGCTTTACTGTTGGTTGGCTAATGCTAATGATAACGTTAGGAGGTATGGCCGCCGAATAGGGTAAGTTTTCAACATAGAGATATACTTATTATATTTTCAATGATTTTTAGATTTAAGTATAAATCTCTTTAACGAACCGGAATTGAGTGTTAAATATTTTAATCAAAACCAAATAGAGTGCAATAAAAACACTTAATTAAAAATCACATACAACATCTGTACCCTTCTGCCAGTGGAAGAATTTTTAGAATAGAATCAATAGTTCCGAAAATTATTGTTTATATGTTATAACTTATACCTCTTTATAAAATTAGTTTAGTTACAATAGTAACTCAAGTGCCTGGTCGTTCAAAACGAATCCTATGTGATGATGATCCAGGGGGCCTATCACCATCTCATGCAGCAATTGTTTTAATCTGACTTCTGGAGGACGTAACTATTAGGTTACTTCTCTTTGTCATACTAAAGTAATACAGCTATAAATATAATACAAGTTTAATATAACTGACATCCGTTGATATAAAAACTAAAGATACGGTCGTCCGAACATTCGCTCGACGCGATCGCCATACAGAAAATCGGTGTAGTCTGCTCGTTAACGTATTTTCGAGGTATAAAGAACATAAATAAAGCTTTTAATAAAATTTACGACCGCACCCGAAGAGAGCCGATCGTGGACTAGTTCACTTCGGCTTAGGAAAGACCGTTTTAGGACCAAGTTCGAGGCGTCATTGTAACATGCGGTCCGCCCAGTCCTTACGCAGTAATATATAAGTCAATACTGTGCTGAAAGAATTTATTCGCCAGATTTAAAGAACTTTGAGCTGGGGAACAAGCCATTAGTATCAAATTGCCGCTTTCGAATTTTAATTAATAGGTGTTTCATTAATGCAAGATATTATTTAGACGGGGAAGACATTTAGGACACTTCAAACGGTGACAATGTTCAGATCTTCAGAAGGGTTGACTACACCAAAAATAATTACAACAATCCGCAAATATTTCCCAAAGTTAAAAACTGCTAAATCCTTTGATAAGGAAAGGATCAGTCGAGGTCTCTTGTAATTATACAGTTTACTTAGAAAAGGGTTATAATAAAGAATCCGTAACTTTTAACAATCTTTATTAACTTTTTGAAGAATTGCGTAACAAGTTAACATATGAATGTAAAAGAGTTGTATGCTTTTGCCAAGTTGACTTATTTCTATATCAAGAACGTGTGGTAAATAGTCCAGTCATTTAAGCTTAAATTAGGTAAGAATCTCGGAATTCGAGATACCCAGCTGTAAGTCTGTAAATAGTTGTATATTAACACCCTAAAAGTTGTCTCAAAACCTACATATGGTAGGGTGTAAGCAACTATTAAATTTCAAGGTCAAAGGTCACAAAAATCGGTTTTTTACGCTTTTTTTGGAAATATCTCATTTCCTATGGGTTTTTTGCTATTTGTATTTATTATCAATATTGTAGAATACAAAATTCTCTACAAATTTTGTTTCAAAAAATTTTTTATACGGTGAACCGTTTTCGAGATAGAGGGCGGAGAGCGCGCGGTCACCGCATCACTTCAGGTCAACCGGTGCCTCCGGTCGAAAACGCGCCATATATAGTTGATGAACTATCAATAAATCAATGATTATAAATATTTGTCAATTTTTATTAACTATTATATTATATTTTATCATTTTTTTCCTAACTTATCCACTTTTTATTCAGTATTAATTTATTTAACAACACTTACCTGTCCATGTAATTGCAGAATTGTTAATGAAAATATAAGAATTATATTTGAATTTTAACCTAATTAATATTAATAACTTCTTACATGATGAAAAAAAAAACAAATAAATTATGAATTAATCTTTTTATTAAAAAATATCATTGAATAAATTATTTTTTATTGAAAGTAAAAAAATGGAATAAAGGGTACAAAAACTACAATTTATAATTTTAAACATCTTCTTCCTCTTCATCTTCGTCTTCTGGCTGCTGGTAAATTTCAAACTGGTCTTCATTATCGTCTTCAACGACATTTGTCTCAAGTTCTTCCATGATTTCGGGATCAAAGGTTCCATCTTCGTTAATGTCGCTCTGATATGGTTGAGCATTGAGACAAGCTTGCCCATTACATTGGCCACAAGCTAAAGAGCATTGCAAGCCCGCTTTCCTGCATCCGCATCGCGAACCACAACCACTTTTGCAGTTGCAGAAAATTGTATTTAGCAAATCTTCTGGAGCAGGTGGTAAAATTGTCATGATGGGCTCCAGAAAATCATTCAAAAATCGGAGGCACCGGTTGACCTGAAGTGATGCGGTGACCGCGCGCTCTCCGCCCTCTATCTCGAAAACGGTTCACCGTATAAAAAATTTTTTGAAACAAAATTTGTAGAGAATTTTGTATTCTACAATATTGATAATAAATACAAATAGCAAAAAACCCATAGGAAATGAGATATTTACAAAAAAAGCGTAAAAAACCGATTTTTGTGACCTTTGACCTTGAAATTTATTAGTTGCTTACACCCTACCATATGTAGGTTTTGAGACAACTTTTAGGGTGTCAATATACAACTATTTACAGACTTACAGCTGGGTATCTCGAATTCCGAGGTGAACTTACTATAATGACTGGACTAAAAAACGAAAGATAATAAGGAGTCGGCTTTACACTAGCTGATGTCGGTCATCGCGACCAAAAGTAATCATTTCACCCCCCTTCAACCCCTTTTTCACATTAAAAAGTAAATTTTAATGTGAAAAAGGTAAGTAGTAAGTTTAAATCGGTTCAGTAGTTTTCGCGTGACAGACAGACAGAGTTACTTTCGCATTTATAATATAAGTAAGGAAGTAAGGATGCCACCGTATGATTCGTGACAAATGGGAAAAACGTCTCCACCCTGCAAGAAACATGTCATTCGGAGCGTCTGGTAAGTAAGATATGTTTTACCAGTGCATGTTTCTTCAAAAAAATTGGGTTTACCTGGAATACCTGAATATATCCACATAACCTAACCTATCCAATGGCGACACTTGTTTCAAATCTGAATATTGCAACGGTTAGGAAAATTACGGGGGACTATAATCTTACGAGATAGTTTACAAATTAAAGGTGCTCCCAATGTTACGGTGATACGGGAAAAGCTGGGCACGTTTAGTGTCATTATTGAAAAAAAGAGAGTGTGCGAGTGAGTGTGTGAGTGTGTGAATGAACATATGGATTTGAATGTGAACAGTGGGGTTGTGTGGTGTGTTTGTTTTAATAAGCAATGATTAGTTAACTTCAAGTGAAAGTGAAGAAGTGAAGAAAATACATACATAATTAAAAAAAAATAACATGTGTAGAAGAGTTCCTGATTATACCTACTAATTTCCGTGAACAGTGCTCTGATACAAACTCTGCGATGCGTACTATCCACTGCTACGAGTATATTAAAACTAAAACAAACATCAGCTAAAAGGCTTGCTTCTCTTGAATTTTAATATAAAACTTCATTCTCTGGTTCGGCAAATTGCCGGTTTCAAAGACTGGTGCTATTTATGTGTTTTCTTTGACAAGAAATTCGGGCCTAAAATAGTCGTTGTTTGTAGTAGCATCATAATAGGATAATAATATGAACTAGCTGTTGCCAGCGGCTTATTATCCCACGGGAAGATAAAATCGGGATAAAAACCTATCCTCCTGTCCTATGTGTTAATCCAGGTTATAAACTATCTGTGTCGTGTGTGTCCAAAACCGTTCAGTAGTTTTTGCGTGAAAGAGTAACAAACATACCTACATACTCACAAACATTCGCCTTTATAATATTAGTGTGACTATCTACATTATAATACAAAATTTTCGAAGATGTGACACCTACCAACCCGCACTGGGCCCGCGTAGTGGATTATAACCCATTCCTCTCCTAGAGAGGAGGCCTGAGTCCCTGCAATGGGAACATAATAGGGTGATGATAATGGTGATGAAGTGACAATACATAATATTAACTGCGTCTGTGACCATTTTAAGAATTTTAACGTTATTCATGTTATTACATAACAAAATATCACGCCCAAAATCCCCGAAGTGTTATGCAGAAGTATACACCCACATTTCGCCAACTAGGTATGTTGAAGTCCCATATAATAGGGGGCGATCCTAAGGCCATCAACCGGTTACACATCTAGACTTCGTAACTGCTACTGAGAAATTCTTCACGTAAAACCCAATAACACAGCCAAGGAGTGGAACTCCCTGCCTGCGTCGGTTTTCCCGAGTTCAAATAACCCCAATCTATTTAAGTCGCGAGTAAATAGGCTTCTTCTAGGTAAGCTCGTTCCATCGTCGACCTCATCTTTGCCCTTAGGGTAAGATTGAGGTCAAGAGCAAGCCCATTGCAAATAAAAAAAAAAACACTAAGAATTGAACCCAAGATCTCATGTACTGCTTATGCCTCATGCAGCATTATCCTATTACGATTCTGCTAAATCGGCCATTTAGAACCCCCTTTTTTTTGGGGATTGAGAAATCATCAAATAACCCCTTCCGCTCTTGGGCAGAGCGAAAGGGAGTGTCAGACTTCTACTGACTAAAAACCACCCATGTTCCTTCTTAGCCCTTTATGTCGAGGCCGCGGTATCCCTAATTAATGCACATCATTTATCCAGTTCAGTTAGACTGGAAATCTAACTGGTTAAGAAAAGGCTAGGCACTAAGGCAAATGTTAATGTATTATTGCTACCTGCTATTAGATAGTATACTGTCTTCTTTTAGTAAAACTTCACATTTCAGAGCACCTTGAAACAATTCCGGGAAATAAAGGCCACGGTTGGGTATCGCAGTGATATGAATAATGGTAATTGGTCCTTGTTCTTAATTTGCTTATCTAATGCTCGGTTCCAAAAATCCGATACGTTTACCCTACAGTTCAGTCAACGTAAACATTTGAAATAACAATAATTCGCGTACAGCTGAAAATTGAACTTAACCATTATATAGAAAGAATCGAATGAAATGTCAAAAGTTCTCAACAATCCCATGGGTGCGAGAAAAGTTATTCAAGCTCAAAGGTAAAACATAACTGTTTCTCTCATTTTTCTCGTTAACTGTGAGTGTTATTGCAAAATTGTGTTTTGAAATTAAAATTGTAGATCAAAAAATTGTTTACAATGATGTCTTAACACTTGTTTCCCTACAAGTCACCAATTTCAAAATATCGCTTGAACTACTATAAGGCCTCATTTACGGACACGCGGGGCGTCGCGCGGCGCGTTATGCGCTTTTAATTCAAACACATGGCGATGTATGAAAACGTTAACGATTTCAAACGTCGATTTTACGAGAAGCGATTTTTCGCTCGTTAGTTTATAATGCAGCGTTCGTTACGGTGGACGCGCCTCTCAGTAAATGAATAAAAAAGCTCGAGACGAGCCTTTTGCACGCGCCGCGCGACGCCCCGCGTCTCCGTAAACGAGCCCTAACCAAACTTTTTGGAGTAGTAAATAATGATACATTGATACCCACTAGATGGAGTGTGTTATTATATACCTATAACCGTCTAAAATATGTACATTTAAATCAGCAATACAGCTCTATATTACCACCAGAAACTGACACATTTATTCAAAATATTGCAGACAATGGCTTGGCATGAGTTTAACCATCATCAGCGAATTATGTTGATAGTTTGACAATCTGTCTGTAATTTGTGTTGAGAGTTTGACAATCTATCACCAATTTGTGCTGATAGTTTGACAATCAGTCAGCAAACTTATTAACTGTTTTTTAGATTTTAGGAAACAGCATATTAAGATAAGTTCTAAACATATTAGAGCATCCCAGAAGCAACTTATTATTCAAATACACTTCCTAGAGTTCCTTCAATTCATGCTACACCAATAAGCTGGAAAACGTTCCAGTCATGGCCGTTTACTTCCGAGGATATTGCACTCAATACGAGATGCGCAGCTACATACACAAAATTTAACATCGCGCCTGTAATCCGAAAGGTTAGGCAGAGATACCTACAGGGTGTAAATGGGCCCTTCACGAGGCAGTCAATTATTGCTGGGAAATGACTTGTTTTTGTTTTATCATAAAACTCAACGTAACACATTGAAAACATTGTGCTGATGGAGAGTAAACGGGTCATGGAAGATATTCAACGTCAATGAAATAACCTTAAAATCAGTAGGTATAGAGAAAAATTGTGCATAATTTGTAATTTTGACCTTATCTCCAGAAATTATGGTCTAGATCAGAAAAAGTATCGTATGGATGGGAAAAACAAGTGCCTTTCGGCTTACACTTACACATGTAATAGAGGGAGAGGACGAGCCTATTGCCATGAACCGGGTATAAATCCAGAATCCAGCCTGCTATTAAGAAATTCCTGATCAAAGAACCCTATAAATCTGATCTGGAAATCGAAATCAGGACCTCATGCATAGCAGTAGAATTTGGGACTACTAGACCAGCCAGCCAGTCATTAGATACAGCTAATACCTACGCATTTGTTTTTTTGTATTGTGTTCTGAGATCAGCGTGAGAATGAATATCGATGTATGGAAGCTAATAAGTTTCCAGCGTAGAGGTTCGTCGCGGTGGCAGTTAGCACGAACTTGAAGAGGTGTGCAAAAAACCGTATCCACTGTTCTATATTCATAAGACCGTGCGAACGTATTTTTATTATTTTGAATTTCTCAGACCAAACACTTGCATTGCATCGTCCTGGTTTTAAATATCCTAATAAACAAATGCGATTTCACAAACAAATCACGACCGTTCAAATACTTATTGAGATTTTTTTTATGCGTATTGAAATTTCGTACACATTGGTATTCATTCAGTGTTTTAAATTCAAGTCTGATACAAATTAGTTCTCGAAATACTTGTACAAAATAAATGCTAACTAGTATAAGGAAAAAGTGTTTGCGTATTGTTGAAAGATTTGATTTGAGAGAGAACTAATCTTATCGATCATACAATAGAAGACATATTAGGTTGCTAGGAGACGGAAGCATCCATTAATCAGAGCTTTTTGGTAGCGAGAATTCACAAAAAGTAATATTAATTTGTTAAGCTTTTTATTCTTAACATAACGGTATATTTTTCAATATTGTCTGTTCACATATACGGCTAGAGACATGGAAGAAAATGAAAGGTATGTACTTACACTTTTATAAAACTATACTGTGCCAGCCCATTAATTAGTTGAGTAAAAGTAGTTGAGTAGGTTTATTCAACTTTATCTAGAGTCTAAAGTTAGTTTGTCTGGTTTCAAGAACACGTGGAGGAAAATGAGAAGCGTATATTGTTGACAAATAATAACATAAAACATAACATCACGCCTGTAATCCCCGAAAGGTTAGGCAGAGGTGTACCTAATAGTACACCCACGTTTCGCCAGTTATGTTTAAGTCCCATGTAATAGGGGGCGAGCCTATTGCCATCAACCGGGCACAAATCCAGACTCCGTAATTGTTACTGATAAACAAACAAATACACAAATAATAGTGTCCAGGAATATTACTAGGTACCTACCTAGTAATATTCCTGCCCGGTTGATTGCAATAGGCTCGCCCGAAAGGTTCTAAGTGAGTATCTTCATAAGTATGAAGATACTCACTTAGAACCTTTACAATTCCCCAGTACCTACCTAGGTTACTTAGGTAGGTACCCCCACCTTTGGAACTGGGAAACTTCTATGCTTAGAAAAAATTACCAATTATTATTTAGTGTCTAGTCTACCTAATTTAAATAAGTTAACAACAAAACTATTCAGACACTTTACATTTGCAAAAAAAAGCAATAAATCTTTTTTGTCTTCTTAAAATTGTAGGTACAATTTTCATTCTGAGCTTACATAATTGGTAATTACAATCACTTTTTTCTTCCAATAAACCAAAGTAAGTATTTCGTATTTTTATCCAATTTGACGGAATTAGACGTGGGAAAAAAACCAAGGTAGGTCGTCGACGTAGGACGTCGCCGTCTTCAATATCCACTATAATAGTGACGATCCATTCTACTCGGCCGCGACAGTAGTTCAACGAGCCTCATTAGACGTTCCTGGCAGGTTCTTACTCCTCCATTGTTAACAACGATCGACCACAGACAATATTGTGGCGGATATTACTCTTCCCTCTTCATTAAAACTCTCCCGACGATGGATTCGACGATGGGTATTCTATTTCATTCAAATTATTAAAAGAAATGAATAATTTGGTTTCTAATAAGCCCGATTTCTTACTTATCGATAGGTAAAATAATTCTACGTACCTAAGGCATACCTTAGGTACGTAGAATTATTTTACCTATAATTAAGTAAGTTTTTAATTAAGTATTTTCAATATGACATAAGTATTTTCAATATGATATTATCATATTGAAAATACTTAATTAGGTGCTTGTGTACCTAATTTAAAGCAGGTACTCAGGTAGATACCCGAAGACGCAACCTTATTAGAATTTTCAGATGACAACTGGCATTTAATAATAGCACTAAAATGTAAGGTTATCGTTTGATTTGCTATGTAATCTACTTGGTCCTAAATATACAAACCTCTGCCGCAGCCACACATCCCTTGCGACTAGGGAACGTTATGTCACATTGTACTTAGATAAATAGGTAAGGAGATTTGGACACGTGAGTTTACGGGCTGAAAAAACTACTTTACTGGTATAATGGAATTCCACTTACCTATAATGACTTCACCTTGACTTGGTCAACGTAATCTCTGCATCACCGTAACTGTGTTTTTAGGGCTCCGTAGTCAAATGGCAAAATTGTATCTTATTTTTAGCCTCCGCCGCAGTCGGGTTAAAATTGAATTCTTATGATTTCAGTTTGTAAAATAAATCTAGGTTGATGATGACATAATAAGTCTGTAAACGAAAGATGACAAAAAGTAAATCTCGCATACGCATATGTAGTCTCGCATAGAACTTGTATTTAAAGCTTCTTCTTCTTTAAATATCCATATAACCTGATTGTTCTTAGGACGATTCTCACAGAAAATCTAAATAAAGAAAAGTTCATTCGTAAAAAAAGACAATTTTATTTTAAAACTAGATACAATCATCACTAACATTTTATGTTGATTGTGTCTATTCCATTAACATAAATAGGTACATACTAACATACGTAATAACATAACATAACCTACCACAGGTCAGACTAAGTTAGGTAAAAGAAATGTGATACTTATCTGAAATAAAAATATGAAAATAATATAATATCGTGTTTTGTAGGATTAGTGAAATGGACGCGCTGCTCTTTGCGTTGTCATTCGAGGTGGTTTTACTGCAAATGAAGATTATAGGTGAGTACCTTTATATCTAACTATTTTAGGGTACCGCAGGTTTTTTTTTTTTTTTATTCAGCTGTGTGATCACTGAATCACTCGTCCTTCTGTTAGTCACATCACAGCGAGAAACTATTACTAGCGGACGTCACGCGGTTTCACCCGCGTAGTTCCTGTGCCCGTGGGATCACAGGGATAAAAGGTAGCCTATGTCACCCGGGGATAGTGTAGTTTCTCAACGGCGGTGAAAGATTTTTTTTTAAATCGATCCAGTAGATTATAATTTTATTCGTTACATGCAGAAATACAAATCATTCCTCTTTATAATATTAAGTATAGATTGTATGGATGTTGACCCGGGGTTGAGCGTGGGGTCCGGAGTTCGATTCCCGGGTCGGGAAAAGTCGGGCGTTATTGGGTTATGCGCACATACTTGTACACTGTACTAGTATCTCCCGCGCCGATGGCTCGCGAAATTCGAATTTTCTTAGGTTTTTTGCAATTTGCAATTTTTCTCTTGAGTGACTATTTGATGAAAAATGCATTCAAGAGACCTATATGAACTGAGACGGTTGTATTGGTGATTTTAATCATTATTAATCAGTAAAGTTACATTTGGTCTACGGTCGCGAATCCTATTTTATTTAACACTAGCGACCCGCCCCGGCTTCACACGGGTGCAATGCTGATACTAAATTAAATACACTACAGAAAAACTATGAACGTTGTATATAAAAACATAGCGGCCCGCTCCGACTTTGCACGGGCATAAAATATAATATATGCCTATGTCACTCAATGAAAACATGATTAAAATCGATCCAGTATTTTTGATTCATTCATTACTGCCCTTGGCCTGCACGCATTAAATTTGGAGTAAAACAATTCCTCTTTCCCTATACTTACTATGAAGATTTCCTGCTATCTTTGGAATATCTAAATTCATACAATTTTTATTACATTACACATTTTTACTTATTTACTTTTTACATTTTTACCTAGGTATTTATTTTATTTTTACAACAATTAATATATTACAGGATGTCTTTATACACAACGTTCACAGCTTTCTTGTCATTAGACAATACAAACATGTTTTCTCTTGAGGTTACTCTTGAAAGAGCGACATACAGTTGGCCATGTGAAAAACAGTCAACGCTCAAATCTAAGCCTGCAACGTTGAAGGTTTGACCTTGCGATTTATTAATGGTCATTGCAAAATATGTCTTTACCGGAAACTGTAAACGTTTAAATTGGAAGGGTAAATCCGATGGTAACAGAGGGATTCGGGGAATCAATACACCGACCGGTACCGCCCGCCGCAAACGCAAATTTTAAATTTGTAATATCTCCGAAAATATTTGTTTAATTTACATGCTGTAAGGAACCATATTGATCTATATTAATTGCACACTGTATTTAAGGTACTTAATTCGATAAGGATTAATGTCGTATTGCTTAAAATAGCTTCGTAAATAAGCCATTTTTTCACGTAAAAAGTAAACAATAAAAATGGTTAATGTGGGTTATCCCTAAAATATAAACATATACCATCGCGGACTTTTTTGTAGACCTTTTTATGGTGTACAATACTGTAGTACATTAATTTGATCTAACTCGTAGGGTTTAGGCAGCGTTTTTGCTAAATTGCTAAATAAGCCCAAAAAATAGGTTAATTTACGACATCACGTTAGAAACCTCTAAAATTAGCAATGTTGCCTTAGTATATGATGCATGTATTATACATATAAACCTTCCTCTTGAATCACTCTATCTATTGGAAAAAACCGCATCAAAATCCGTTGCGTAGTTTTAAAGATTTAAGCGCACATAGGGATATAGGGACAGAAAAGGCGACTTTGTTTTATACTATGTAGTGATGATACTACGCTGACACCGCTAGGGTTAACATACAACCTGACACTGCGATCAGTGTCAAATCGAATTTTTGAGTCGAAATTCGAATTTCGCGGGCTATTTTGTCGCATTCACCAAGACTAGCCACTGTGACCGAAAACGGTCAGGAGGACTTGAAGATAAGATAAGTCTTTATTTGCGTTAAACACAGTTTAAAGTTGTTACAGTCAGATATTAATGTAAAGTCCACATGTTTAGTTATACAGGATATGTATCAAATGCATGCAAAATAATAATAATGAAACATGGTAAATCTCTCAATCTCTCGTAAATGTTAAGTTTGTTATAATAGGTAAAAAATATAATAGGTATAAATATATAATAGGTTAGTTATTTATCCCGACTACGCACGTAATCCTTCTTCTGTGCGTATTACGTCACTTATTTGGCCGGTTTTTAGGGTTCCGTAGTCAACTAGGAACCCTTATAGTTTCGCCATGTCTGTCTGTCTGTCTGTCTGTCCGTCCTCGCTTAATCTCTGTGACCGTTAGCACTAGAAAGCTGAAATTTGGGACCAATATGTGTATCAATCACGCCGACAAAGTGCTAAAATAAAAATTGGAAAAAAATGTTTTATTAGGGTAGCCCCCCTATATGTAAAGTGGGAAGTGTTTTTTTTTTTAATTTTAACCCTAATGTGTGATATATTGTTGGAAAGGTATTTAAAAATGAATAGGGGTTTACTAAAATCATTTTTTGATAATGTCAATAATTTCGGAAATAATCGCTCCAAAAGTAAAAAACAAAGCGTCCCCCCCCCTCTAACTTTTGAACCATAAGTTTAGAAAATACGAAAAAAATCTGAAAAGTAGAACTTTATAAGGACTTTCTAGGAAAATTATTTTGAACTTGGATGGAAACAACAGATGGAAACTGCAGTTAACCAATATAATTTGGTCCCTGAATCGTATGAGCGCCTATACAATCCAGAGGTCAAGTTTCATTTGCCCGTATTTTTTTTTTAACTTCGTTTACATAATATTTTATTATCTACGGAACCCTACACTGAGCGTGGCCCGACACGCTCTTGGCCGGTTTTTTCATTTAAACCATGCCCGTGAATAGAGGTAAACACGTAATATTAAATGTGATTACGCCCACAGGCTAGTGTTTTTCTATTTTTAAATTACCCACCCTATTATCTAACTGGCGCACTCAGAGACGTTTAATGATTAATTAAGCCTACACTTAGTAAAGGTTTTGTATGTCAAATCTTTACTAAGTAACGGCTTAAGTGACCATTAGGTACCGAGTGTGAGTGAGAGTGCACGCGTATCGGAGCTGCTGGTCGAAACGTGTTTTCTTGATGTCGCGATATTTAATTTCAAGACTAGACGTTAAATTGTAAGTAATAGTGTGTTTATTAGTATTTTGTTTGCACATTTAAGATTATATTGAGCATCAAGTGATTGGCTTGGTAGATACTTAAATGTTGTTTTTTTTTGCAAATTTGTTGGTAGGGGCAAGATGGGGTACTGCCCCATCTTGCCCCATAAAACTTTGTAAAGATTTATTCGGTAATTGCATTTTTACACCTACAGAAACATAATGGTACGTACTTAAGAAAGAAAGACAAGTAGAGGGGAGTGGTCTAAAAAAGCGATGAAACAGGTGGTAGATGACGTTTTAGCGAAAAAATATGGATTTAGGAAAGCTGCTGTGAATTTCGGTGTGCCACAGTCTACTTTGGAGCGATACGTGTACCAAGTATAAAAAGGAGCCGAAATAACATTTGGAGTGCCGTTTGGGCCGATTAAGAAGGTATTTAATACGAAACAAGAGCTGGAGATTGTTTCATACTTATACATGGAAGAAAGGCTTTTTGGCACAACAACAATCGACCTCCGACGCATGGCATACAAATTGGCAGTGAGAAATAATAAACGACACAATTTTAATGTTGAAAAAAAGATGACTGGTGTGACCTGGCTCAAAAATTTCCTTAATCGTCATCCAGATTTATCTATCCGTAAACCAGACGCTACTTCCGCAGCGCGTGCAATGGGATTCAATAGAGTCGCCGTTGGAAAGTTTTATCAGTTACTTGGCGAGATATAATATGATAAACATAAACTAAGCCCGGACCAAATATTCAACTGCGGTGAAACAGGCATATCAGTTGTTTCGGAAACCAGGAGCAAAATATTAACTATGATGGGAAGAGAACAAGTTGACTCCTTGTCATCCTCGGAAAGAGCCCAGACCGTCACAGTTGAAATATGTTTTAATGCAGCTGGTACATATGTACCTCCATTCATGATTTTCCCGAGACAGAGAATGGAGCCTGAATTATTGGATCATGCATCAGCAGGAACGCCAGCAGCATGCAATCCACGAGGCTGGATAAATACTGAGTTATTTACGATATGGTTCAAGAAATTTATTGAATTTTCAGGAGCTACTCCTGATAATAACGTGTTGCTGCTTCTGAATGGTCATGTTAGTCATACACAAAATATAGAAGTGATTGACCTAGCTCGTCAAAATGGAGTTGTTATACTCTGTTTTCCTTCGCACTGTACTCACAGGCCTCCAGAATCCAGATCCTTGCTTGTTTATTATGATCATGCTGCTAAAAACTGGTTACAATCTCACCCAGAACGCGTGCTGACCATGTTTCAAATTAGTCAAATATTTGGTAAAGCATATACACAAGCAGCTACAGTAACTATAGCATTGAATGGCTTTAAAAAATGTGGAATTTGGCCCTATAATCAAGACAATTTTACAGATGCAGATTTTCTTCCTGCTGAGACGACCAACATGCCATTAATTGAAAATATTCCAGTAACACCAAATGATGCTAACCAACCTTTAGTTAAATCAAACTTTGTTTTAATTTCAATTGAATTCAATCAAGCCTCAATACGCTTCTGAAAATAATGCTACTTCCGCTACTTTACAAACAACTTCTGTAACTAATATGATAAATTCATCACAATACTGTAGGGATCCCATTTGTTTCTATTGCCATGACGTAAACAATACATATTTAAAGTCTTCGCAAAATTGTGTGGGGTGCGAGCGTTGTGGTCGTTGGGCACACACTGCATGTGCTGGTGTGAATGATGACGTCCCAGAAGAAGTTTTAATTTGCTTTGCCTGTAAGGAGGATTAAACAGGAAAAGCAAACTAAAACTTCTGGAGTCCAGAAGCAAGACGGTATTCGTTCCACTTCACACCATCTTGCCCCCATTTAACGTCCTTGTCTTGCGTCATATGTGGGGTAAGATGGTGTACCTTTTCACATTGTCTTTTTTTTTACTTTATTCCCAAACTTACCAAACTTGTGCCAAATATAACTTAATGTATGTGACACTATGTAATAAATATGAAACTTTAATTACTCCGTTTTTTCACTGTTTGACCTTAGTATCCCTATCTTCCCGTCGGGGCTGCGGGTTGTTCGCAAGAGATACCGCGACCTCGGCACAAAGGGCTCAGAAGGAACATGGGTGGTTTTTAGTCAGTAGAAGTCTGACACTGACTACCGCTCTGCCCTGCCCAGAGCGGGAGGAGTCATTTGATGATTTCCCCCCCCCCCCCCCCAAAAAAAAGAAAAAAAAGCATGCCTTTCTTGTACCTACATAGGTAGACTCTTCCTCTATGTAGGTACCTATATTCTAAAAACAAGAAGCACAAAAAGCCAATGTCTATCAGTGGACTTGTTTCATATAAAATGATATTTTATCAAAGAACCCGATTTTTTTAAAACCGCCTTGCTAGCTAAACTACTACGAAAACTTTTATACACCAGACTCACAGCGCCATCTATCGCTTTCATGAATTTCGTTTACAGAGGGCAGTGTAACATTGAGGCTGGCAGACTGGCGCCCTACGAACAAAATCGAGAAGCTACAGCAAGATAAGCTAGCCAACGACCGGTGAGTTGCACCACACTGTAGGGAGATGGCGTTACGGTGATGTCACCAAACATACTGTGGAAAGTGGAGAAACTCGTGCAACGTGCTTTATAAGAATTGCAAGCAACGGCTATTGTCATTTGTTTTCGATTATTGTCACTTAGGCATTGACATCTGAATTGCTATTAAAACTGTCTCTTCTATCACTTATTTAGATATATCGGGGCTGCGGGTTGTTCGCAAGAGATACCGCGGCCTCGACATGAAGGGCTAAGAAGGAACATGGGTGGTTTTTAGTCAGTAGAAGTCTGACACTCCCTTTCGCTCCGCCCAAGAGCGGGAGGGGTTATTTGATGATTTTCCACCCCCCATGAAAAAAGGTACCTACCTTATACAGGGTGGCGCCGACAATAAATGAAACTACTGGTAGTTCTAGTTCATAAGGACATCATTAAACTATCAAATAAATCTTAACAACAAAATAAAAAAAAATCAATAAAACTAAGTAGCATAAAACTGTAAACGAAATACATTACAATTTACAAACAAATACGGTGTTAGGATTTATTTTATAGTTTAAAAATGTTCCTATCAACTAGAACTACCAGTGGTTTCATTTATTTGTCGTATTGTCGGCATCACCCTGTATATACAGGGAGGAAGGACATCACCACCATTGACTTATATACCTATTACTGCGTAAGGACTGGGCGGACCGCATGTTAAAATGACGCCTCGAACTTGGTCCCAAAACGGTCTTTCCTAAGCCGAAGTGAACTAGTCCACGATCGGCTCTCTTCGGGTGCGGTCGTAAATTTTATTAAAAGCTTTATTTATGTTATACCTTGAAAATACCACGCCGCTTATACAAGGTTACGTTAACGAGCAGACTACACCGATTCTCTGTATGGCGAATGTTCGGACGACCGTAGTTTTTATATCAATGATCACCACACAAACTTTTACCACGTACGTATAGGTACATACACATAATTCTAAACTCTACTTTGGTATTTTTTTTCCTACAAAAGTGCAATATCTACACAGTCAAA
Source organism: Diarsia brunnea (assembly GCA_949774965.1). NCBI lineage: Eukaryota > Metazoa > Arthropoda > Insecta > Lepidoptera > Noctuidae > Diarsia > Diarsia brunnea. The sequence goes on from OX458998.1 coordinate 11,817,779, forward strand.
ATCTAAGGAACCGCTATTTTTTTTTTAATTATTGATGAAAATTGTCTGGAGGTTTCAAAAATCATAATCAAAGTATTTTTCAATACACTTTCTCGAAAACTAGCTCTTATTGCACTACGATTAGGTTCGAAATGCAACATATTTCGCACGCGTGCGGTAATCTTATTTTTCCGCAACCAAGGGCGGGAAAGAAAATCACCACAGATAGATGGGTCATTTCACGCAGGTACAATTTTTTGCTAATTTCGGTGGTATTTTTTATTTGTAGGTTTTTGGATAAAAAAATAAACTTGTTTTATTCTAGAACACATTAGTATTCTAGGTATTTTTGTAGGAAATAAATAACCGTAGTTGTTTTGAAAATATGACGGCCACCGAAATTACCAACCCACCGAAATTGAAAATTTAACACCGAAATTGCCAATCTTACACCGAAATTGCAAAATCACATAAAAATTGATGTTTTATAATGCATCATGTTTCGTATGGTGTCGGACGTAAAGAATAGCACCATCCCATATCTTCCCGTGGGTGTCGTAAGAGGCGACTAATGGACTTACCAGAGAATGGGCAGCAGCGTTCTCTGTGCCTTGGTAACAACCATACTGAAATCGCCAACCCGCCTGCCAAGCGTGGCGATTAAGTCAAACCCCTCCCTTAAAAATGAGCGCAATACAAAACAGACCCCAAGTACCCGGCAGCCCGTCTACCGTCGACTACGGTAGCGGTGTGGCAAGGGGTGCGAAGAATCTCCGGAAGGGATCCGGCTACCCAAACCGAAGACTTGACCTGGCAACTTACAACACGCGCACACTCCGGACTGATGAGAAGATTACGGAACTTGATCCATACAGTTTAGTCCCACGGGATCGTACTACCGGGATAAGAAGTAACCTATGTGTTAATCTGGGTTATAAACTATCTGTGTTCTAAATTTCATCCACATCCGTTCAGTAGTTTTTGCGTGAAACAGTCACAAAGATCCATCCATCCATACATCCTCAGAAACTTTCGCATTTATAATATAAGTAAGATGGGGGACAATGTAGGCCGTAATTTTAAATGATGTCTATTGAATTCGTGGTATAATCGATTGTGCGTCGATGTCTCTTCCACCCTGTGTTGTCCCTTACACTACCTGTAACAATTTAGCATGCACATTTTAGGATGTCATTGAAATATTTACGTAACTCAGCAACAACATTAAACTATTCGATGAAAAAGCCAATAACAAAGAAATACTTCAAATGTTTCAGAGCCTTCGTGAATGACGTGATAAGACGAACCCTCATAGAGGTCGCGGAGAACGGTACCTGGCAGTCGGTGAAGAATGCTGTGGAGCTGCTCGAGCAGTCAGAATGTGATGTTGAGTCGCTGCGACTCAGAAATGAGCAACTAAAAACGTTCGTCTCTGCCTATTTGTCAGATATTCGATTGCAATCTGATTATACCTTATTGATTTCTTATTATAGTAGTAGTACTCATAACCGGCGTGCGTGTATGAGCAGCAGGGCTATTGCGTATCTTTTTAAATGTCAGTGGCTGTCATAGTGTCCATCGATTAACTGTCAAATGGTTATGGTTTGGTACAAAATGGAACCATTTGACAGTTAATCGATGGACACTATGATAGCCACTGACATTTATAAAGATTCGCAATAGCCCTGCAGATGTATGAATGTGGACGAGGCATAAGAAGGATTATGTAAGGATAGTAGCAGGTGGCGTTCTACGGTTTCTGCCTACCCCTGTGGGAAAAGGGCATAAGTTTATGTATGTTTGTACCTATGTATTTTATTTTACTGCCTCATTGGTGTAGTAGTCGCTAGCATGGCTGCTATGCATCCGATCCTGGATTCGATTCCCAGGTCAGGGAAAGTGTTATTGGGTTTTTCCATCAGGAATTTCTCAGTAGCACACTATTACATGGGGCTTAAACATAACTGGTGAAATGTGGTTCTACTAATGGGTACGCCTCTGACTAATTTTTCGGGGATTACAGATTTACAGGCGATGTTATGTTACGTTTACTACTATTACTCGTAGAATTAACATATTATTGTGATTTGGCAACATAGAGGTAGTTTAATCTTTTTTCATGAATAACAGACGGACTCAAATCTTTTTCAGGTCTCGCAAAACACTAGAAGCAGAAATGAACGCGAAAAGAAATCAATGGGCGACGGAGCTAAACAACTCAGATCAGAAAGTAGCTGTTCTCCGAGACAAAATGAGTGTGCGTACGGCGTACATGTTTATTTCTATGAAAGTGATAATTACTGGCAAGTCATAAACATGCTGATGCTGCTACTTCTCAGTAAAGTGGTGTTTCCGATGCAACAATTATGAGATCACCGAGGCGTTACTGAGAGCGTGGAATAGGCGGTTCTAGGAACATTTGTGAGAAAGAGTTACAATAGCTAGGCAAAGTCCGTGCAACTTGACTTGGTTGGACTATGCAGTTTGCAACCGTATTAATATATACTTACGGTATACTTAATAAATATCGCAGATGCCTCAGTTATCTGTGATACTTGTAAAACTCTATCTTTATGGATCTAGAAGTATTCTATTATGAACGCCCGGAAGTTGCATTTAATAAAGCGTCATGGTGTAAATTCTAATTTAGTTTCCAAGTACAATAAGTATTTCATCAACCATAGGTTTATTTTGAAATAGTCAGCACTGGCAAAAAATCTTTTCAATTGATTCACCGGAAGTCTAATAGTTTAGTAACCTTTAACTATTTACTCTGGTTAGTCGCTTTTTAGTATTTTTGAGATTGATCAATGTTCGTCAAAGGTAAGAGTCAACTCCCGTCGGGGCTGCGGGTCCCGTCAGGGCTGCGGGTTGTTCGCAAGAGATACCGCGGCCTCGACATAAAGGGCTAAGAAGGAATATGGGTGGTTTTTAGTCAGTAGAAGTCTGACACTCCCTTTCGCTCTGCCCAAGAGCGGGAGGGGTTATTAGATGATTTCCCACACCCAAAAAAAAAAAGGGTAAGAGTCATCTCCCAATTCCAGGACGACCTACACAACGCGAAAACACGGCTGTGTTATGCAGAAAAATGTCTGTTCGCGCGCTTCGAGTCTCTGGAGCTAAAGCTGAATGCGCCTCGGGCGCTTCTACCACGTGCCGACCATGAACAGCGAGTGCACGATGAGTTACTCAAAGCTTTTGAGTTGCAGATCAAGGTACAATTCTGCTGTTGAGCTGCATCTGGTTAGACTGGACACCGACCCCAACGTAGTTAGGAAAAGGCTAGGCATATGATGATTAAGATAGACTAAAAAGTATAAACTTAATTTTATGATTGCGCTCTTGCTGCCTTCAAGCACAGTCACAAATCGAACATGACGGCTGAGGCTTTTCCCAACTGAGGTGCGCTTCCCACAGAACAGATATTTATCTGTTCTGTGGCGCTTCCAGTAGGTAGGTACCTACTTTACATGTGGAACGACTGTATAACTGCCCGCTACTACCCAATGACTTAGTAACACAATACCGGATAGACCTTGAAAACCCATATCACTATCACATCGATACCTACCGAAAATAAGTAGGTACCTACCTACCTAGCGGTCCCACTTCGAGATTTATTTCAAAGTATTTCTCTACCACACAGAATATAAAATAATTCGTCAAGTAACTAGGCAAATCAATTCATGAAAATAGGTCAATAAACAAAAACCTTTAATGTCACCGTAGGTTATTGTACCTATACAGTTACTTAGGTTCCGAGAATTTTGTTGAAGGAACTCGAGAAAACATTGGAATATTGGCGCCAGCGTTACGACACCGACATTGCCGAAATAAGTGCGAGGAGTCAGAGGAAACTGGAACAACTGCTTGTTGCTAGCAGTAAGCGACAGGAATTACAAGCTTTGGTAATTTTCTTAGTAAGGTCTATGTTAATCGGAATTTTCAGTCTTGTACCTAAGGTAGCTGTTATGAAATTAAAATAAAAAGGTCAAGTAATTTGACTAAAACTTATGGCTCAAGGTATTGATGTTTTCTTTGTTCTCAGAATAACTTATAATTGGAAATTCAGTTAACTTACAGATAGCGCCAGCGGTCACAAATTTAAGCTTTAGATTTGTTTCAGTACAACCTACATGAAGGTGAAATGCGTGGTTGGTTAACATTCAAAAGGGAACGCGCTGCCCGTCTAGCAAGAGAAGAGAAATTACGCCTCTCCGCCATGCGCATACAAGCATGGTGGCGCGGCGTCATGGTTCGCCGGGCTTTAGGACAGTTTAAATTTTTGAGACATACTAAGGGAAAGGGAAAGAAGAAATAAATGAAGTTACATACGTTATTACTGTAGAATTTTTTTCGGAAATAAAAAAATTGCTAGTATAAAAACCAATTTTTATCTCCAAGAACAGAAAAAATATGTTATTCCACGTGATTAGAATCATACAAAATTATCATTATTCGTAGTTCCTCTTTACTTGTTGTTCCGTTTTTGATAAAATAAAAATGTATTAAGGTCGAATGCTTTAAAAGGAACGCACGCCTGCCGTTGAATTAGACAGACGTCAAAGTCAAACCGGTTGTCAGTAGAGCAGCGCTGTCACAGCTGTCAGCCGCCAGTCGCATGCGTTTGCTCGTGGAGATCGGTGAGATTTGTGATTTCTCCAATGAATGGAAAGTAAAGTTACCGATGTAAATATTAGTATAAAACGAATTAATTTATTAAATAGACATACGAACAGTTAAAAGAGTGTGGTGTGATATTTAGAACTGTGATAAATATTGTCAACGGAGAGTCTGCGGTATTTTCAATTCTTGGAAAGTTGGACTGTCATCCCGCAGATTCGGTGAGTAATGCCGCATATTTTTTTTATTTGTAAAAGCTTTAGATTACAAGCCTTATATGAAATGTTAATGGCACGTAACCGTAATGGCAAATATCTTTCATAATTTGAATTAGCCAGTGATCACAAGAACATGGCATTTTTCGCCGATGCGATTTCGGTACTTCATTTCGCATAGATTTGTGCTATATTTTACTTTCACTTGCGATGATTGAGCATGGTTAGTGCCGACTACATCACGGTACTTTTAGTATATTCCGTAGTGGTACACTTGCCTGTTATTCAATGAGAGATTTTTAAATAATTGTGGTTTTCTTCTAACAAAACATAACTGTTTAAATTTAAACTGTTCTTTGTTTAGTACCTACTCCTCTATATGACCAATGTTTTATTTAAATGAAAACCACAACTAAATGAAATTACCTGGATCCCCTTGTTTTTATAATCAACCTTTTATACTGTACTGAGGATTTCCCCTTGTGCATGTTTCCCAGAACCTCATACTGCAAAGTGCTGTTTTGATTGGTTTTCTTTATGTGCATGTGTTTCTCTTTACTATACTATCACAAAACAATCATGTTCTTGAATTGATTCATTTCTACATGTTTGTACTTGTTTCATTGCATCATTGATATGAATTTAGGACTTATTATTTAGGACAATACACTTTCAAGAATGTTTAGACTCAAGAAATCTTAACATCTTCTAAATAATTGTAGATACTATAGTAAAAGGTGGCTTCATAAATTTTAAAATAAAACATCTTCATTTATGGCAAAACTCAGAAATGAACAAACAATGGAATATAAATACAATCTATTGTTGTATGTAAGCACAGTGGTTATATCTCAAAGCCTCACATAAAGTGAATTAATTTTAGTTAAATAACAAAAGATCCACAGAGTGATTAGTAACTTAATTTTAATAACTTAATATCTAATGTAACAAAAATAAAATCCCTGCCAATTGGCATTAAGAAAAAAATGTGTCATCTTAGAAAACAGACTAATCATTCAAATAAATGCAATTACAAAGAGTAATGTAGTACAGGATAGACAAAATACCAAGCAATGTGAATACAAATGTTGAGGTAAACTTATGAATGGCTGGTCAAGATTTAAGCACATTTAGATTCTATGCATACTGCAGCCTTGGCCAGAGACATACTGTGACATTAATAGAGACTCCATCAGTTACCTGACAATTACAATAATTGCTTCAACCAATAAAAAAGGTGTAACCCAAGAAAGGACAATAATACAGTACAATTTAATAAACAGTTAAACCTGACTTGCAGTAATTACCGAAAAAGAAAACGACAGCAATTAAAAAAGCAAGTGGCCAGTGTTTTTGCGCGCTTATACAAATGTCATCGACAGACTACAGAGGTGGTATATGTGGCCGCGGCACGGCAGCGCACTGAGGCGGTTCCGCGCGGTAATTAGTACGTTAATCGCACAGTCGCACTAACCGGGTACACAGTTGATGCAAGTGCGTTTCCGAGAAGCCGATCAGCGGAGCTCGCGAGAGGAGCGGCAAATTGCCGACAGATATGTGTGCCGCCTGTCGGTAATTGCAAAAATCACTCGCCTCGCCGCAGAACGAGCTTGTGGTCCTTGTATTACAAGAACAACTCGTGTGTGCGACTACTGCATCACACGTAGTAGGTAGGTACCTGTTGTAGTTATCTACTTAGGTACCTATATCTTACCGGGTTCTCGGATGCTGCCGACTGCCGATATTGGGTTGAATTGAGCACGTAAGCTAAGCGACATGTTTCGTTTATCGCGGCATTATCGTTTCCATGTTATTGCCGATCCCATTCTCAGTAAACCTGATAGCTTTGAAGTCGCAGAAACGAGCGATATAGCGGCATTCTACCTTATACGTATGTATAAATTATGTTTAGAATAGTTGTATAAGCGATTTATTCACTCATTTCATTAAAACTGTACGTGTGTGAATAACCTGGGTACTTACCTACTTTAGGGAAAGATTTCGCAATAAAAACTTAGTGCAGAACGGAATAGGTCCCTTAGGCTGCGGTTCCACTGAGGCGGAGCAGAGCGGAGACGAGCTGTGTCGCGATTCACCAATCACATGGCTTGAAATAAAAGAGATGTGGATTTCAAGCCATGTGATTGGTGAATCGCGGCACAGCTCGACTCCGCTCTGCTCCGCTCCGCCTCAGTGAACCGCAGGCTAAGTCGGTTATCTACTTCGCGAGTTCTGTAGTAATCTGTTGTCTCTATTCAATCTCGCTCGACCCAATTACAGCTGCATAACTAACGAATTCATTGTTTTCTAGAAATAATCCGGCCATTTGAATGTGTATAGGTACAAACTTTGTGAAGCAAACAATATACCGTCTGCTTACTGCGAAAAGATGATAAAAGCACTTTTTTACTAAATTGAGTTAAAAATGCGGTTAAATGTATTTTTTACGCGCTATCTACTGGTAAAACCCTATTAATGCTAGGTACTATGTCCTATGGCTGCAGAGATACTGAATTTGTAAAAGTGATATCTTACACATTTTCAAAAAAATGTACGGTCTACCAGTCTAACATAATAAATAATCTTATGCCTTAAATCCGTTTCAGTTTAAACAGTTAAATAACAATAAATACGGTTAATGCTTTTAAAATTAATAATTTGAATAGTAAAATGGTAAAAATTATTCTGAGAAAAGGTCATTTAAATGCATTCTACTCGGTTTGGTTATGTCTCTTCAGAAAAAACGAAATAAATGTCGTATTTATTCTTTTTTACCTGCAACAAAGAGAGCGATCGATCGCAGTTATCACATTGCGTAGGTACGCGCGTGCTCCACACGTAGGTACGAGTATACAGCGAAATGAATTCAAATTGAAACTGAAACTTTAAAAAGTCATTTACTCGAATTGACACTAACTGCATTTATCATCTTTTCGCAGTAACAGACTTACATACTACCTACACTTAAGTAGGTAAGTAAATACGGTCTATATCGCTAGTGACTCAGGTCAGGATACAAACATAAATAGAAAACAGCTTGTGCAAAACGCGGTTATCAAAATATCAACCATAACGTACGTAACGTGACTTTTTGTAAAAATAACGTAAAGAAGTGCAATCCTTACACTAAAAGGGCCTACGTATAGGTACGGTCAGCAGCAGAAGTAACATTTCGGAATTTTAATTATTGGATATACAGGACTCCAGCTATTGTTTTTAATATTTCAGAAGATTATTCTTCAAAATGATCCTAATTCTTCAATAACTTGTTAGTAACGAGTATTATCTAACAAGTTTTTATTAATAAACCTGCTTTGAAACGTTGAGTAGTGTTAATCTACTTCTGATGCTGACTGTACCTAGCTCAACAAGCTCATTAAACATCTATTGCAATGATTGATTCCATTTTCACACCCCACGACACAACCTTTTTTTTTTTTTTGGCGGGTGGAAAATCATCAAATAACCCCTCCCGCTTTTGGGCAGAGCGAAAGGGAGTGTCACACTTCTACTGACTAAAAACCACCCATGTTCCTTCTTAGCCCTTCATGTCGAGGCCGCGGTATCTCTTGCGAACAACCCACAGCCCCGACGGGCCACGCACGACACACCCTCAAAGCACTACCTACTAGTATACCTACATAATATTCTATAACACGCCAAGGCTAAGCATGATTGAAATCTCTCTCGAACATCCCAGCTAGTCAAAACGGATAAACCACAGAACAGATAAAACCTCTTTTATCTGTTCTGTGGGATAAACCGACGGAATATTCCTAATTAAACCTCATTGTGATCATCGTGTAATTGCTACACTTTAATTTTACATAACCAAATAGGTATTTCAACGTAGTCATGTACCAAAAAACTAGTGACTGCATTGCCTTTAGTATAGCTTTTATAAGAACGACTGTATTAGGGCCCCGTCACTCGCGCAGTTGCCAATTCGTAGAATTCCCTCTTATATTTCTACCTAGGACATTTTATTAAGTAATTCATTCCTTTCAATGATTTTATTTAAAATATAGCTGCGCCCCGAGATCTTACTTCGCGTGTAATTATTACTTCTTTATTTGAATCGAAATTTGTTAAGATTGTTTTTTTTTTTTTTTTGTTAAAAAAACATTGCCCCACACTAGGAATTTCTCCTGTATCGTGGGTGCGTTTACAAACATTTAAACTCACATACACAAACCCACCCAGACCCGAAACAACCATCTGTAGGCCATACAAATTTTTGTTCCGTGCGGGGATCGAACCCGCGACACGCAGCGCAGCAGTCCAATCGCTCAGCCACTGCGCTAACCGTGCCGTCACGTTACCCTAATAGTTTGCACGGTTACCCTAATCGTTTTCCTAAAAGTTATCCCGTCAAAATAACTCCAGCCGTTTCGGATATTAGCCGGAACTAACAGAACTACAAAGCTCAGACAGTTCGATTTTATTAATTTGTACACTATACATTGATGTAAATAGTTTTTGCATTCTAAGTTACGTTTCCGAGTGTTACAAAAAAGCGTAGTGATTTCCATGAATTTAAATTATGTTGATTTCAGTGTTTTAGATAATTGAAAATCACCATAATGAAAGCATTACAAAAATAAATTTGAATACACAATACAATTTCAAATAAAGTCGTCGAGCAACAAAAACAAAAGGCTTAAGTCGTATTTAGCACTCAGTTGTATTTAAAACAGCTCCCGGATTATATCACTCCATTCATTAAGTCGGCGTCTCGTTCCTATTGTCTAATGAGTAATGAAATAGCTTTCGCATTATCACTTTCAAAAAATACCAGGGCTTACGGTATTTTAAGTCACAAACAATTTTAAATAAAGGGTAATGACAATAACGGCTGACTATTATACAAATGAATCCTTGTACTTTCCGCCGAGGTCGACCCGATGTCCCTTTTGAGCCCTTGTTCGAAACCCGTTCATTTTTCCATGAAACAGAATTACGTACGTTTAATTTCTATTGTATTTCGGAAAACAGCAGAACACCGCCGCTACTTTATGCCACCGAGTTATGAATTACATAAGTGCCTAAGTGACTGTGTGTTTGAATGTTCCAAGAATCCACACTTAACTTTTTACGTGACATTCAACTTGCCTGTACGATAGGTATGTTATGTTTTGCTATTTCTGCGATTACCTTAACCAGAACAAAAATAATACTCAATTGAGTCATGTGCTTTGGTTAGTTGACGTATTTAAAATACTGAATGAATGAATGACTACTTTTAAGGACAATAGTCGGCATGACGATATCCACAGAGTAAAATTATTTGAGGTAAACTGCAAGTAGTGTGCAAAGGTAGTATGATCTTCAGAAACGCGAAAAGGACCATGAAAATACTTCTTTGTAGAATCTATTCTATCCAGTCTTCATCTTTATACCATGATGAATATAGAGTAGGCATAAATATCAATTTGTATTACGGCAATAAACTCTTTACCGGTTTATAATTGTACAATCATGCTTAGTTGGGTAGCAATTATTTCTTTTCCATACCAACTGTTTACCTAGTTATTACAAGTTTCTGTTATGTATTTCTAGAGAAACCGTTTTCAATTCAATGCGCAGTACGATCCTTGGAATATGACTCACTTGAACTTACTTAGCTTAGTGTTTAAGAATTAATAGGTTACAAGTTTAACTCAGAAATATGACCAGAAAGGAAAATAAAAACCACAACTGAAATATTCCGTAGCCGCAAGTATTCCAACTTAGATGTGACTAAAATGGTCTTACCTTGAGGATACATTCAATATATTACTTAGTTGTACTGAGACAGGCCCACGAAATGATGACGTGACGATCTGGACTAATTCTTACCGGATTGGTCGGAGAAGGCAAATTGTAAACAGACTTGAAAGGCCATGGGGGAGGCCTTTGCCCAGCTGAGCGACAGAGAAGACTGAATTAAAAAGAAAGATCTACTGACAACTACCAGTTTAAAAACTCACAAAAAAGTAATTATTCAGATCATCGTCATTCTCCTGCAGTCGTACAGATGAGCCAATTTAATAAAAATAAAACCATTTACTAATTAATTGGTGAATATTCATTAATCGTTTGATTACCATCTTATCGGCCATTATTTAAATATAACCTACTGACGTACAAGTATAAAAAAAATAAGATTGCGTCATTGGTTGAAACAAAAAATCGTATTACAACGTTACACAGGTATTTCCCTCAATGATTCATAGTTTATTAATAACGTGAATGCTTTGTAACAACTAACAACAGAAAATGTTGATTACAACTTGATTAGATAATATCTTATTGGCATTATCCTCTATGTGATTTTATGAAATTACTCGCGGTTATACATGGACTTTGGTCTTCAGCCTGTAACTATTGCACTTGAATGCAATGATGAGGAGATCAATTAATTCTGATCCGACTAATCTGTTCCGTTTGGATCGGTTCGATGTGTGCACTGTGCACCTTCCACCTGAGGGCCTAGAGAAAATAACATTCGTAAAACGAGAAAAATTAAAAATATATTGGATTGAAATTAAGCAACCCGAAATCACTTGAATGAAAGGCAATTATTGTCCCTGTCTGCATATGAAGCGAAAAGATGAAATTGTTCAGTTGTAACCAAGGCTTCATCGGTCGTTCTCTATGTTATGTATGAAGCATAGATAAAATGCGTTATCATAATAAATAAATAAATCACAAACTTTTAGGATAACTTCGAAATAGATCCTTTTACCTATGATAGTCATCTAGGCTCGGCTGAATACAATATTGTTTTTTTTTTTCAGGATGCTTCAATAGATCAAAATGTGTGTACGGATTGTGTGGTGCGGCCTCCTGGGGATGCTCGTTGTCTCGGGCATGGCTTCCTCTCAGGGTGCCAGCTACTGCTCCCACAACACATTCTCCACAAACTCCTCATGGATGCAGTTTACGAAGGAGCCGGTGCCGTACGAATACGGCTTTGAAGACAAGTTCAAGAGCATCCACTGTTGTGTGAAGGGATACAGGAGTATTGAATGGTAAGTCTTCTTTATTATATCATCGGCCTGCTGACAAGACTGAGAGATATTCCTACGGGTTGTCTTGAGACACACGGGCGGCATAAAATCTCTGACACCAGGTTCGGCAGTTCGTGCCGAGACATGATAAAGAAAGAAACTAACGAAATGTGGATGTAGATAGATAGATAGATGCATCGGGCTAGTGTCCGCAACTCCACGCCTTGAGCGCGTTTTTTGCGTGCGGGTGGGAATCTTATTCGATCCACCTCAGCTCCCCGAGAAAAGCCAGCAACCCCTTGGTGTTACCGGCAATCTCGCGGAGAGTACCTGGGTTACCGAAGTACTTGGCCCTGTATGGGGCAACCCCCGTACAGTGCAGGAGCACGTGGGCTGCTGTTTCTTCTTCCTCCATGCAGGCTCGACACAGAGGACTATCTGTGACTCCTATAACAAAGAGGTGCTTGTTAAAAGTACCGTGTCCAGTGATGGCGGCCGTCACTGTGCGTAGCTGCAGCTTAGTTAGCCGGAGCGCTTGTTTGGTGAGGCGGGCGTCGATGGCGGGAAGCGCCTCCTTGGCCTGCCTGCACTCGCCGTGGTCTAGCCACAGCTTCGCGTGAAGTTCCCTGGTACGTTTCCTTACCAGCGTGCGAAGATAACCGAAAGGGAGCGGCACGATGGGTTCTGGTCCCACCGCTGCCATGCTTGAGCCCCTTCGAGCGAGCTCGTCCGCTGCATCGTTGCCTCGGGAGTCGCTATGTCCTTTAATCCATTGAATGGTTATATTGTTTAGATTACCTACCTGGTTCAGGCGTTGGTGGCACTCGTGTATCAGCCCGGAATTGACCGTGTGGCTCCTTAATGCCAGCAGCACCGCCATGCTGTCAGAAAGTATACGGATAGAGTAATCCTTTACCTCCCGAGCCAAGATGGCTGATGCCGCCAGGGTGATACCCATACATTCTGCCTGAAAGACAGTGTTGTGGGCCCCCAGAGGTACGGCTAAGTGGATATTGAGATCCTCCGAGAAGACTCCGGCTCCAGTGCCAGTACCTGTTTTGGATCCATCCGTGAAGATCCGCACTTCTGCAGGGTTAAGTCCCTCGCAGCAATGTGGATGTATTATTAGGTACATCTTTGCCCAACCATTCGATGATGACCGGCGTGATGATTTGTTTAAATTATAATCAACGTATAGCTGTATTCTGCTACAAGGGTTCTATGACTACTCGTTATTAACAGAGCACGTTTCCTATGTCTCAATTGTTTCGGAGAGCCTGAGGCAACACAGCAAAGTTATAACTATAAGATGTGGTTTCATTTCAAAGAATAATTAACCCATTTCCAGTTCCCACTAGCACCGACATGGCTATGATATCCTAGAATACATTCTAATGAAAAAAGGCACTTACAGTTTTCAGAAGCCACAGCTAGTTACAATTGCTGTTTAGTAAACTACATTAAGGGTCCTCTCTCGAAAAAGCTTAAAAACAGCGTGCAGATGAAGCGGTTTTTCACCGGCACTTACAGAGAAATTACATCTGAGAATTTTTTTTAGTAATCTACATGATATGACACGTAATTTGGTTTAGCCACAATTTTTGTATCGGTATCACATAATAAGAAAAAAAATCCACAAAATCACCTCCAAATCGTTGAATGGAACCATTTTACTCCTTCATTTTTTAACAAAATAATATAAAAAAAATATCTACTGCTTTGAAATACAAAGGAAAATAATTTGGTTTTGTTACTTTTTAAAAACATGTATTATTTTAATTATAATAAATGAAAAACGCGTCCGTTTAGAGTCCGTATCTACGACCGAGAGAGGTAGTTTGTATGCACAAGGTCATTGGCGTGAATACAAGCCTTAAGTCAGCCAAGCGTATATAATAGAAAGAACTGAGTTTGATTGATCAACCGTGAGAACCATGTACTCGAAATATTACATCTCAAAAAGCCCGGTTGTAGTAAGTATTTTTATTCATTCGATGTATGTAACAAAACGCCACCTTCCGAGTTATGTTACTGATTCTCAAAGTGGTTTCGTAAAGGGTCATTTAATGACGGCACTTAAAATTATAAAACTTCGGTACAAAACAGTGGTAGAAATAAGCCGGCTTGTCAATGAATTTATGCAGGCATGACTGGAGTCAGTGGACCCATCACCCTTCGTAATAAACGCCTAAAACAGAGGAGAGCGACATTCATATGTAAAAATATCAAGTTTCCGACAAGAAACCTAACCTGAACGAGCGTAGCGTATATACTATTTTAGTTTGCTAGAATAGAACCCTTTTTTCTTAGTGTCGGAAACCTGCCAATTGAATACCGCCTGTGGCGATGTTTCATTTATATTATGTATCGTGATATTAGTATTCCATCTACTTCATCATCATCTTCCTGCCCTTATCCCATTCTATTTGGGGTCGGCGCAACACGTTTTCTTCTTCCATTCTTCCCTGTTACACGTCAAGGTGGCATTTATTCCTTTCTCATTCATATCATTCCTCACACAATCCATCCATCTTTTCTTTGGCCTTCCTCTCCCTCTCCATCCATCAATATTTTATATTATATATATAAAATATATATAATATTCCATCTACTTCAATTGAAACATTAATTGGGTAACTTTATAATGGAGACGGAACTCCAACACAGCTGGAAGTTCATATATCAACTACGTCATTATAAAGCACAATAATAATGTAAGCATGTGAAGCACCAAATAATGATTCGGTTCGATGTTTCGAGGTCGAGAGAGGCAGGTGTGCTCGCTCTACCGCTCGTGGCGATAAGCACAGAGCTTCTACGAAATTAAGGCCATTGTGTGCGCAAAAATAATTTATAATCGCCTGGTGTGACAATGGACATTGCCCCCTTCATCCGTGTCTATGCTGCGATGTGCCGGGCGGCGCCGACTCGACAGCACCGTCCACAAAATATTAATGACATCGCCGTGAGAAAAAAATATCGACGAATATGGCACAGCCATAAGGATCTAGTTATAACGTAAACGTGACGTCATTACATCCACTGTTAATCATACACAATTTGGGGTGATAGGTACCGTGTTAACTTTATAGATTGAGTGGCTTGTAAATAGGTGTGTGATTCGTTTCTAATAATAAATGACCTCGTCACACTTTCGATATATGCTGTAAGTGGGCGACAAGAAAGGATCAAGAAATATTAGATTGGGGAAAAAGTCTTTTCGCATTATAGTATGTATGAACTTGTAATAAAATCTCTTTGTATCTGGCTGGTTTTGGTATCATTGAAAGTTTAAATTTTAAAGAACTTATTTCCAAATTCAAATTAGGAAAATGTGTGATTTTCATTTGTTTTTCGTACCGTCAAGATGAGTGAATCTAATGAAGAAATTCGATACATTTTAAAATTTTACTACAAAAAAGGTAAAAATGCAACGCAAGCCGCGAAAAAAATTTGCGATGTTTATGCACCGAGTACAATGTCTGTGAGAGTAGCACAAATTCGGTATAAGCGTTTTCAATCCGGAAATGTTGATGTCAAAGATGCACGTCGCTCTGGTCGCCCTGTTACGGATAAAATGGATGCCATTTTTGAAAAAGTGGAGCAAGATCGGCATATCAGTAGTTACGACGTAGCTGAAGAACTGGGAATTGACCACAAAACAGTTTTGGCGCATTTGAAAAAAAACTGGGTACACAAAAAAGCTCGACATTTGGGTACCTCACGAGCTCACTGAAAGAAACCTAATGAACCGTGTACTCATTTGTGATTCTTTATTACGACGTAATGAAACCGAACCATTTTTGAAGAAGCTGATAACTGGTGATGAAAAGTGGATCACGTATGACAAGAACGTGCGAAAAAGGTCGTGGTCAAAGGCCGGTCAGGCTTCACAGACTGTTTCGAAACCCGGGTTAACTCGCAACAAGATGATGCTGTGTGTGTGGTGCGATTGGAAGGGCATTATTCATTATGAGCTGTTACCACCAGGCAGAACCATCGATTCTGAACTCAACTGCGAACAACTGATGAGATTAAAGCAAGAAGTTGAGAGAAAGCAGCCGAAATTAATCAACAGAAGGGGTGTGGTTTTTCATCATGATAACGCTAGACCTCACACATCTTTAGCCACTCAGCAAAAATTAAGAGAGTTTGGTTGGGAGGTGTTAATGCATCCGCCGTATAGTTCTGACCTTGCACCTTCAGATTTCCACCTGTTTCGGTCTCTTCAGAATTCTTTAGGCAGTGTCAGGTTAACATCACGAGAGGACTGCCAAAACCACTTGTCGCGGTATTTTGACCAGAAGTCCCAAAATTTCTATAGCAATGGGATCATGTCCCTACCTAAAGATGGCAAAAAGTTATCGAACAAAATAGTACCTACATACTTTAGTTAAATGTAAATAAACTATATTAAAAAATGTTTTGAATTTAACTAAAAAATGCGAAGAAACTTTTTTCCCAACCTATTATAATTATGTATTTTTAGAAGGCAACCCTTGTACGCTGATAAAGCGTTAACATCTCGGGTAAATCTACTGGAATTCCCGGATCAGGGACGGCTTTCATAAAAGAATTACGATGTCGTGGACGAAACTCTTTGTCTACCCACCAACCCCCACTTATCCGTGGAGAGTGGTTCTAAGGCAGTAACAGAAACTACTTTTAATATGGCCCCAAGGCAACAGAGAGAGTGTTGGAACCAAAGAGAATAGAGTACTTTATAGATTTAATTGATCGTGTTTACATTACCAGGCTACTTTTATCAGTTAGTAGAATCCACAAAGAAATAAATTGCAGTTTTAATCTTTCAATTCAATAAAGGCTTCACTATGAATACCTTTTTTTTTTTTTTGGGGGGTGGGAAATCATCAAATAACCCCTCCCGCTCTTGGCCAGAGCGAAAGGGAGTGTCAGACTTCTACTGACTAAAAACCACCCATGTTCCTTCTTAGCCCTTCATGTCGAGGCCGCGGTATCTGCGAACAACCCGCAACCCCGACCACCTTACCTTACTACTAAAGATGGATGTACAGTCGAACAAGCTAATAAGGTATACAGGTTAGAGATCTTTATAAGTCTAGAACACTGAAAATATTGATTGCAATTTTATTTTACAAATTGTTTCGCATTAAGCGAGTGATGTCAGACGCTGTATCGTAAGACTGGATGTCAGAATGTCAGGTCACTGACTACCTGTAACGACTGCCAAAGATCTATATATGGCAGCCGGGACCAACAGCTTAACGTGCTTTCCGAGGCACGGAGGAAACTCGGTATGTCGAGCGGTCACCCATCCACAGACCAACCTAGGCAAGCACAGCTTTACCTAAAGATCGACCCGAGTGGCAGTTCTTATTAAGCCACGAGCTCCTCGTACGCTGTATCGTTTGACATCAGTCTCTAAATGTATCTGTATAATCTTATAAGCTTGTTCGACTGTACCAAGGCTACTATATCAAGCATGTCGGCGCTGCGGGTTGTTCGAAAGAGATACCGCGACCCCGGACGCAAAGGGCTGGAAAGGAACATGGGTGGTTTTTAGTCAGTATAAGTCTGACACTCCCTTCCGCTCCGCCCAGAGCGGGAAGTCATATGATAATTTTACATCCTCCAAAAAAAGGGTACTATATTATCATGGTTAAATGAAATAACATGAAACATCCCAAGTTGTTCAATGATAACGAAAATATTGATGATGTAGCGAAAGCCAATTAATTTCATGCACGCCGATTTTGTGGTTCTCGGTAAATCTTTTATCAATTTTCCCCTTGAATGATGAACATTTCGTTGTTCCAGTAACTATAATTTCCTGTAGGCAAAGTAAAAAATCAATTGGTGGTGCGATTTCATCGAATTGCGATATGACCTACTTTATAATAATCATAATCATCAGCCTATAATGTTCCCACTGCAGGGACTCAGGCCTCCTCTCTAGGATAGGAGATGGGCTATAATCCACCACGCGGGCCCAGTGCGGGTTGGTATGTCAATGTCTTCGAATTTTTGGTTCTAAGTTTCCTCACGTTTTCCTTCACCGGTTTGAGAGCAGCGGTGACGAAGTAAATTACACAAAGTAATGCACCTGCCTGGGTTCGAACCCACGACCTACTGCTCGTAAGTCGGAGCCGACACCGCTGGGTCACCGCTGCTCTCCTTTATAATAATATGGATTCCAAAACATTAGTTTCGTTACGTAAAATGAAAATGAAATCTATGTAGTAGGCGCAAATTGTTTCTAAACGTTGCTAATAATTGATGCTGTTGACTCGAGTATCACGAAGCACACATATCTCACATTACTAGGTTCACCAAAATCAATTAGCTTTATTGCCCATTAATGATCATATTTGATTCGGATCATTACGGTATCTATAGGATTATCAGCTATAAATTCACAAAATAATTTTACTGCTCTACCCGGATGCTACTAAACGACCACATATAATAAAATCTCGCTACACTAATAACGATATTTTACGATTTTAAGTAAACTATTGGCAAATACTGTCAGTTCACACTTATCTAAATTGTTTAGGAAAGAATTATTTGACTGAGCATAAATCGACGGAGGTGTTATTTATGAATATGTACGGCGTGAGTGCACCTGGTGCGAAAACAAGTACGATTCTGAGAAGTAGTGATTGCTATTCGTAACTCCGCCCCCGCCAACCCCCACTACCCCCTATTACGGCCGCCTGTTGGTCGTCACCAGCATCCATCTTTGGTGTGTACCTGAACACTAATATTATAACCATGAACAGCCATATTGAAGGTTTTACTAACGGCGAAGATATTTCGAATAGCAAAACAGTTAGGTTCGAACGGAAAGCATTTCGTCGATAAGCCGGTATAATTTGCCACTTCTAGATCCATAAATATTTCCGAGATTGTGTCATAGTAAATATATATTGATATAACAATCTCAACAAAGCCCCACTGGACTACATATATTTGCGTGACTCACAACGCTTGTGATATGAAGCTCTAGGCCGTCGGACCAATGGATTATGTCATTATCCACTTGTAACAACTTGTTAAATAGCAAACTATCCATAACATCATCACGCACTGCATGAAAGTTCTCAGAAGTCTATTTAAATGTGCAATTATATTTTTAATGCATTCGCTAGGTATCTATTTAAGTCGAAATAACCTGTCATTGGTTCGCAGGAACCATAAATACCACCTTCTGGGCTGCCTATACACTAATGCAGTTCTATTTCTTTTGCGTTGTGTCGCAATCTTGCAATAGATTTCAAATTGCTATCAATCACGATTGTACTCCTGTTGTTATCGCGTTTGATGAATCACGTCTTAATCAAATTAGCGATTACAAATGTGCAACTCTCAAATAGTTTGTCATCACACTAGTCAGAAATACTGCAAATAGTACCCACTACTTACCCGTTCCCTGATCAGTGATCATTCTAATGGAATATTTCTTTTTTTGTAAAGTTTATCCCGACGACGTAGTAGCGCCGGGAAACGCATTGAATCTCCTTGAACTGTACATAGCTTTAAAGCCTTACCTCATTCAAATCGTAAAGTCGGCTGAAATGTTGGATTAGCTTTGATCTTGTTACGAGTAGGTCGTGCTTACGACTTTACTTGGATACTTTTTATTTTAAAATGTTTTGATGGGTGGCAGACATACATTATGTCCACCTGACATTATCTACCACCAGTCGACCTTAAGGTTAACCTGTGTGTTTCAGATCGTTTAAACGTTAAAGAAATTAGTCACTTTTACTTATTTAACCCAAAACTGAATTACACCAATGGCTATTTCGGGTGACGGCGAAAAAGAAGTATTTCTCGTCCTTATAAGCTGCAATATGGTCAACTTTAAACCTGATTGCTTCTAAATAAGATACCGGCGGCATAAATTGATTACCTAGTTCAGGATTAAAACAAGATTATGTATGTGCGGGTGTGTGTAAAATGGGCATGTTCAACATGTACTACGTGGGCACTCATCCGTATGCGTGCTTGAATGTATATTCGCGGATTGGCGTAGTTGTGCCAACGTCACCGCGATTTCGCCATAAAATAGCGACACGACTACGCACGTGGTAGGTACTTGCCTACCGGAGACAATTCCGAGAAATCAGTAAGTAAGTAGTTTCATAACAATATAATATTAATATGCATGTTGCTAACATAAACTTCGTATAAATCTACCAGTAATTGTACTATACATTTTAATTGCAAAGGTTAATAGTCCTCAGACTGCAGCCTTTCCATATCTCGCTGCAGCAGTGTAAGGAGATACTTCAAATCTTTCTAGACACCATGGCGTGTCATCTTCACGTTAATTCAAGATAACAAATTGCTCTCGTAGACGTTTGTGCACAGATTAGCTGAGCCGTCGCCTCCAACGGCGCTGACACTGAATGAGTAAGCAGCCAGCTACTAGTTAGCACAAATTAATGCGTGAAATTAGTTCGCTTGACATTAGCGATTACTGTAATTATGTCGTTAGATGGCTTAGCTTCGTCTTGATGGGAATTGACTTTTATTCCTTGTGGCACCTGTAAACTGTTTTTCTTTTTTTTGTCTTAAACGTTTGTGTCATTAGTATCGTTAACTAGATCGTTTTTCTGCTTCGGTAGCTTTCGGTTTACCCTTTTCTTGTTCCATACTTCGCATAGCGGGCTAATTCGAACTTATCAGCGCGTGGTTTTAAGCTTGAAGTGTGTCATACAGTCAAGAGTCCCAAATCTTACTTTAAGTACTAGCCAATTCGATAGACACGTCTCAATAGCTATCAAGACGACTGTTCGTGTTCATTCACGCAATGAACATTGTAGGTATATCTGTCAAAGTGTAAGCTCATTGCAATTGCAAGTCTGTTCCGTATTATCGAGCTCCGCTCCAGATGGTTGATTTCAACATTGATCGTTTCAATGTATTAAAGTCTATCAGTAGCAGAGGCGATAAATCACGAAGAGTGGATGGACAGGCTCTCGCTGGTGTCTCACGAGGGCATAGCGAGAGTGACATGCGCATGTCAGTGTCTTGTAATAAATCCACTGCCGACGGCGCTCACGCCGGAACGGGTTCGAGCCTTCAGCCTGGCAATCTTATTTTATTACCCCACTTTTACTTTTATGCTAAACCGCTTCCCGCTGATTCAACCCTTTATTTTATTCAATTCAACGCCTGTACATTAAAGAATTAGACGTTGTATTCGTTCATGTGGTTTTATTATATTCGCCCTGCTGTTTTGGAATGAAAAATTACCGCTGCTTCATGAGTGTAATCCGTTTTGAATCACACCAGTCTGCTGTTCTAAATTTTTTCGAATCGGTTCAGCCGTCTCTGGGTTGATTGAGTGCCCAAACTTTGGCATGTATTAAAATGTTCTTTCTTTCTTGCACTTTGATTTATCTACATGTTTCGACTGGCCAACATCGAACCTTATCAATATTCGTGTTATTCGAAAATTCTCGTTAAAGTCGTGCGAAGTCAAAGTTGGTAATTTTTTTTCATGACTGATTGCTATCAGACCGATAATGATTAGCGAAAATATTAGTTGTGGTGGATGTTTAATACAAGTAATGTTTGTGAAGTTGTCTGTTGTGTCGCCTCGGGTTCTGAAGTGTACCGTTGGGTTCCCATTCTTATTTAGTTGACAAAAGCCTGTGTCGTTGTGAATAGTGTGCGGGTTAAGTTGGTCGCCGGTCGCGGCCGGTATCTGCGAAGGTATCGCACGTCGCCGCAAACCTGTATTGTGGCGGTTCCCGGAAGGCTCTTTGTTGCGCGCCGCCTCGCCCCGCGCCCCCCGCCATGCATCGTCCCCCCGCTGCTGCCTGCTGCTGTGCTGTGGGAACGATGAACGATCTCTCCTGCTTCTTTACCCCGCTCGCAGCTTGTTTATCACCGTTAAAATTAAAATGTCACGCATGGAGTCTTAGTCACATTGTTATAATACCTACCGCAAATTAATTTCATGTCCTCACTCGAAAAAGTCATTGTTGTACCTAATAAAAATACTTCTCAACTCGATATTTTTTGTGCTAAACTCGTTATCTGCCAAAGTCAACAAACCATTCAGAGCGAGCTCTCTTAGCTGTTTATCTTGCTGTGAAAAAAAGAAACGATATTGCACATTTGCACACTGTACCGTAAGCAATCGTCAAAACGGTTTTTACACTTTCTGCTTTCATAAATATGTAATACAAAGCCTGATATGGGTCCATTAATTATTGCGCATTAGTCCGTTCTTCAAATGAATTGCGGCCGCTTCAGTAATAAATAATTAAGTAATATCGAATAGCATTGAAAAACAGAGCATATTTTGTGATAAGTTAATCCTTAGTTAACACCTTGCACTCAATTGACGTGTCAATAGAGAGAGCTCCTCAAAATAAGTATCGGATACTGTTAATGAAGTGGCCATAAAATACACAAAACGACCATGGACAACCCACTGGGCCCAAATAAAAACCGACAGCATGTCCTGACACGTTCCAATGACTCGATTTGTTGAACCGATTATTTTTAAAGCGCGGTTTTATAACCGTCCTCAGGTAGTAGGCTTCACTTTGTTTTACAAATTCGGAGATTGTGTTATCTCTAAATCTACTAAACATCTTGTAAAATATTATTTGAAATTGATATTGTCTGTGCTTGCACTTCAGCTACCTTGCGGACTAAAATATCGAATTTTCAATTGAACGGGACGGAAACTCAATTAAGATGAAAGCCAACAATTTCCTGAGAGTTCCGAGATCCGGTTAATTGATTATATTAGATTTCCTATACTTAGTTTCCGAAGAGGAGGTACGTCTATTTATTACATTTCCTTTTGCTTGAGAAAAAATGCAAGGTTGTATTTGGATTGGATTGGATCATCATTAAAATTCTTCTAACGGATACTGGTCATTATGTAGAGCTGCGTGAATTCCCAATTCGAAATTCCCAGACAAACCGTTCGCGATTGGTGTGTGTTGATGAATCAGCTATGAGCCAGGTCATTTCGTTTTGTTCGTGTATGCTCTAGTGCAGAGCACGGGATGCGAGGTCGAGCGATCGAGGGTGTGCGCACGCCAGCGCGAGCGTAGCCTTCACAATGGACCGTTTTATTTATCTACAATATTGATCTTCACGTCATTCTTTTATTTCTCCCTTCTAAAGTAGGTAACAATTCCTTTGTGAATATTTTTTGTTCACATATTTCACCGTAGTTGCTGAGGCAGACAAGGAGGTGTTCCGTGTGAATAGAACCCTCAATTATATTGTATTGTCGTACAAGATTGCTCCCACCATAGCCTTCTGTGAAGGGTGTTTGCGTAACATTCGTGACGCCACATTATTCGCCACTTGATACTCAAAGCGTTTAATCTTCGTTTGATCCATGGACTTCATGAATAACTTGATAGGTGTTTAATAGAGCGGTAGGGTTATCGCCTTATTAAGGTTTCTTTTGAAAGTGAAGTCGTTGATTTGCGTTTACCCAGATATCAGACGATTTCGAAACGGCTAGTCTAAATACCTTATGAATTTGTTTGGCTGTATAATTTTAATAACTTTCTAACAAGGTCCTTCAATAGAAACCTGCTCTAGCGTTTATCCTTATCAAATCAAATATATATCTCAAAGATTGAAATACTACAGAGATCTTTCAAACTTCTCTGGTTTCCATGAAAGCCTAGGGGCAAGTCGGTTCAGTTCGGAGACGGTCGTCGAATGCCTTACAAATTAGTTTTGATGAGTGGCTACCTGTGAGGCTGGGCGACGTATCTCACGATCATTAAATGTCTCTCAACGTCTGTTGTGACACTCGTGTCACGTTGATGTGCCACACTTTTTACCACAACCACAGGCAGTTTTTATACGACTAAGTCACTTTTTAGACATAATGAAATTCGATAAATTACAATTTGTAATATGATCGATGCGACCACGTCCAAGTTTAAAACACTATTGCGTTTATTTTTTCGGAACAAATAGTCAAAGACCTCGCGTGAAACGCGTGACTTTACCGGTACGCGTAATATAAGCGACTTCATTCTTTGGAAAGCTAGTGAACGGTAATGATTTCAAACGGAAATGTCAGTTTGCTGAGATCCGACGGTCGGGCTCCGGACCGCGGCCACCACCGGTCCGGTCCGTTCACACGCCGGTGTTTTTACTTCACAAATACATTCTATTCCAATAGCCAATATTGACATGACATGGATCGCCGAGTGCGTCCCCCATTCTCTATTTTTTGTTCTCCATTGAGCATTTAATAAGCGTGTAATGTTCTGTAATCTACTCGACGACGTTTGGATTACCAATAGAAATCATACCTATTGATAGTGGTTTTTTAAATGACTTGGTTCAAGTCCTTTTTTAAGTAGCCATGCAGTGTTAACGTCAAAAAAGTTCATTGTAAGACCACCGTGTCGAACATTAGCGAGGAATGTCGCTCGCATGGGAAACCCGATATTGAGTCTCGGGAGCACGGGACGGGGAGATACATATTAAACGCTTCATTGTGAACGTAGTGTCATGATAAAAATGAATGTCACATATTAGCTTCTGGAGTGAGAATATTAAACGTAAGGAATGCGATTTTTTGCTGCGTCGATACGCACACTGAATCTGTGAATCGATGGGCGGTCAAAGCTCGCGCTTGCGTCTGCTTCTCGGCCGCATAATTCATGCAACAATAGACATTGCACAGTCGTCGAATCGTATGGGTTTCGAGAAATGTGGCTCGGGCTCGTTATGACGCCGCTGCACGTCCGACAAATGGCTTCATCGTGAAAATTAACATTCGGTCAGCATCTCGCGGGCGCGGCCTCCCCTCGCGCCTTCCCCGCGAGCAAATATTGAATCGTGGCCGTCCTGGGACCTCCGCCGACGTGACGCCTTCTCGGTAAACACGACAACACTTTTTTACTCATTGTTAAAGAGAATTCGAGTTCATTCATGCTAGATGCATTGTCACTACGCTAGGTAAATGTAATTGACCACACTGTCTCCTTTTACGTGGCAGAATCATGTTCAACTAAGTAGTACGGTATGTAATGACACCGGGTATGGTGTCATAGCTACTCATTATATTTCATATTAATTCGTAATAGTAGAAGCAAGGGTTCACAACCTTTTTGTTGTTAACCCTTGCTTCTTTGTGAAATTGCACAACGGAACTATGTATTTACAATTATTTTTCAATTACTGAAATCTATGAATGTTCGAATATTTTGACGACTTGATGGCCAACTGCATTTAGCATTAAACAATATTCGTAAACTTTATATGTATTTGCTCAAAATTCTCGGTAACTACGTGATAAAAGAACTACAAACAAAAATAAATTTTATTCGTTTGAAGTTTTGCGAATGCCCTGTGATACACAATAACGCTGCAGATTGCGAAACGCAAACAATACAGTTTCGCTGATTGCATAGTTGTTTGCTAGCAGCGTTTTCCAACGCTGCGTTTCAAAAGCAGATCCAAAACGACCGGTCAAAGGGCATTCAATTGCTCTGGAAGCTTTAAACTTAACTACTTGGATCTAAGGGTGGTTTTGCGTTGGCTTGTCACGATCGTTTTGTTATTGTCATGAACAATCCCGGGAATGTTTGCGCAATATAAATTAAAGTATAAAATAATCGATCAGTACCTTTGTGCTCTTCTGTTTTTTTATGTATTTTTTTCCTTTTTTTGTATTTTGTGTGTACATAAATAAATAAATCATGGGAGTCAATTGAAAACAAAACATCAAAATATAATTGGTGGTAAAGCAATTAAACCAATGAAAACGATTGTACCAAAACTATAATGTCCTATGTGCGGCGTAGACGTGGCTCCGTAGCCATTGCTACGCAGCCTACGCAGCTTCTACGCACTTGCGTAGCGTTCAGGCCTACGCAAAGTTTAGCACCCTCTACGCAGGCCTACGCGTCCACGCTTACGTCGAAGAAAACACACGCTTATTATTTGCACTATCAGAAATTCAAAATCATATTTTTTTAATAAGCATTGTTTCGTATGTTTGTTTAAGATAGATAGGAGTAGGTCTAATTTAAACAATAATTGTTGTAATAATTCAGCATGTGTGATCTGATGTGATGAACGTACGTTTTGTAGTTTGTTAACGAAATCTGTCAACTTTTCCTTAATAAGCTAATTACTAAATCTTTTTGAACTGACATTTTCACTCAGTTCCGCGCCATTATCATCTCTCTTCAATACATCTCGGTTTTAGTGAATGTTGGTATTTGAGGTTACAGTTACCTAGTTCTATAGCTAGTGTCTAATTCTGAATATTTGACACACCATGAGTCACTCACACGTGCGTCGACGGTTGAGTCTAGTTTTTGTGCTAACCGTTTTAATTGCATCATTTTCAGTCCCGTAGAGCGTATTATTAAATTAAAAATTCGTTCGCAAAAAATACTAATGAAGTAGCTAGGCGGATATTATACAAAAAAATATCTGTTTACATAAAGATTTATTATTTCGCATCTCCGTTTAGAAGTCTCGATTTCAGGAATGACCAGAAATGCCAACTTTTTGTTATGAAAACCAACAACTGCTTGATTTATATTACAACTTTTTTTCGATGTTATTTTTCTTGTATAATATGAATAATATTATTATATGTCGAATAACTAAGAGACTTGAAAGTCGTGTTTTCAAGCAATATGAGATAATTAGTAACAGACAGGTATACAAGGCTTTTCTTATTGAATTCCTTGCATACATATTAATTAAAATAATTGTCGTTCTGTGTGGTCAGTTTGGTCTTGACCGAACCTGGTTGGGATTCTGCTGAAATGGCAAGGAAACTTATTCCTTTGTACTTAGGTAAGCTTAGAGTTTATTATATGGGTGCCAGACATGGGCGTTAACAGAACTACAAGAAAGCAAATTAAAAGTTTGCCAGAATGGAATATATAGAAAGAAGTATATTAGGTATAAAAAGAAGAGACAGGGTGAAACTACAAGAAATTAAAAATAAAACAAAATTTAAAAATGCACACACAGCTTACAGAAAGCTAAAATGGCGATGGACGGGACATATGATGAGGGAAAGCAAGGAGAAATGGACTAAGTTAATAACGGAATGGTACCCAAGAGGAAGTAAAAGAAATAGAGGAAGACAGATTAAAAGATGGGAAGACGATCTCAAGAGAATAGCTGGTCCGGTGTGGACCCGTTTAGCAAGAGACAAATGCGTGGAAATATTTAGAGGAGGCCTTTGTCGACAGACAAGCTGTTCCGTTCAAACATCCAGCTGCCGATGCTTTAAGTACAAGTTAGAATTAGGATTAAATCAATTTAGTTTTAGAAAGATGACAGCAATAAAGGCTATTTTTTTTAATTTATTTATAAGCTTAGATACTTGTTTACCGTTTCAATATTACTATTCATTAAAAACAATAAAAGGGTTTTCATATGTCGCCTTTTATAGTGCTTCTAATATTATACTTTAATTAACTCTTCAACGCCGCTCGTGACTATTCAAATAAGTACAACTCAATTCAATTTAAATCATCATGTCAATTTTATTACCTGTAACTCACATAAAGACAGATGATTTTACATACTACTTTATGATGTACAATCACGAGCACAAATATACACTAAAATACAAAAACTATTTTCTTGAGAAATAACGGTTTTTACTTTGAAATAAGACCTATTGGTGCTCTTGACTGTACGCACATGAAACCATTAGACATGTCTGTTATATCCATACTTACATAACATAACACGTATCACGTCTGTAATCCCCGAAGGATTAGGATTTCTATATTTCGCCACTTATGATTAAGCCCCAATAGAGACCGAGGCTATTGCCATCAGCCGGGCACAAATCTAGACTCCGTGGCTGCTACTGGGAAATCCATACCTATTAAATATTAAACTATTCGGAAATAGGTCATTCATTAGTCATAACCTGGTCATAACGGTATTTTATGTGGATAATTAGGACCGACCTCGGGAGCTAGGAGTTGATTAAGCTTTGGTAAATATTATCCATGTCCGAGTTTATTTTTGAGCAACTTTTGACACTTTATGAAATAGTAGTTACCTAGTCAGCATCCTCTTGCTGTTATCTTGATTCATTTGGGTTCCGCGCAGCATGTGTTAAGATATGCTTCTCTTGTTCTTAATTACTCGTTGTCTTCTCAGATACCTCCTTTCTTACCATATCATCCTTTACACAGTCCATCCATCGTTTCTTTGGTCTTTCTCTAATTTTAAACCCATCCACATTCATACTCTAAAGTTTTCTCATGACATTTTCCTGATTTCTCCGCATCACATGTTCATACCACGATAACCGATTACCATAAACTTTTCAGTCACCGGCGCCACTTTCAGACTGCCTCTTATGTACTCATTTCTTATTTTATCCATTCGCATCCCCCTTAGCATTTTCACCTCAGTCTAATGGAAATGTCTTTCATTCATCCCTTTTGTGTCCAAACATTCTGATCCAGACCAGACAGTAGTTAGTTAGTGTTGCTACTTAATCCTTATTCTCGTTGGCATAAGGTTTATATCAGAGGTATAACTGTGCAAATACTGTTCTCGTTATCCAGCAATGAAAAATTGAATCGAAATCAATATGAGCCTTTTATATCCTCACATAATACAAGCAAACAATACCTCTTTCAGTGAATTATTGAGATGAAAGGGTCGATGGCATGAAAGCTTTCGGAAATATGAATTTAGGACGATTCATGAATATTTACTGAACTAATGGCAGCTTTTTCATGAACAGCTTTACACTGTAAAACGTGGTCTATACTTAGTATTGTAAAGAGGTAAAGTTTTGTTTGTAAGTTTGAATATAGGGGGTAATCTCCGTAACTAAAGATCAAAGCAATTTTGAAAATTCTTTCACTGGCATAAAGCTATATTCATCGAAGGTGCTATAGGCTATAAATTATATTATTAGCCGACCTATCAAAATTTTTGCAAATTAAGTCACTAGTGAAGTACTAGTATTTTAATAAAATGTTCACAAAGAATGTCACTAAAGACAGAGAGTCGTAAATGAGTCGCAAAGGTGACTACTTCTTGGTATCTCACTTAATTGCCACTCAAGTATTTAATAACACTCACAATGTCATGTTCGCAATTTACATAAGCTTTTTGCCGGAGCTATAATTGTTCATCGTCTATGCAGCTCGAGCCTGTTCGCTAGTGCTAGGGAATTATCCTAATTCAAGGTTACACGCTGCATGCAAACCTTTTGCTTATTACAATGACACTCCGTATCGTTTCACCCGATAGTGCATACCAACGGCCTGGTCCTGCATTGTACGAGTTGTCTTATAAATATTCTACGCCGCATGTCGATGTAACTATGTAACGAACGATATTGAACATCCTGATGTAAATCGGTGCATGTAACTAACATGGCGATGTTCTCAATCATATAATGCGCCGCATGCTAGTTGCTGGGATTATTAGGTATCGCTGACTACCAGGAAGGCTAATTGCACGAGTATGTTTGCCGATATATGAACCGATTAGCGAGAAGATGCTTGCGTGCGTGTAAGATCCGCCGTCGGCCGGCCCTGCGCCCGCCTGCTGTTGTCCACCGCACGCAATCACGCACATGAGCTTCCTAGCCGCTTATATTACATTTTCCACGTAGCTACAGTCTCCATGTCAATTTCCTATACTTAATGCAGGAATATTGTGGCATCTCTGCATCGATGAAATTATATCGTAAATCGAAATACGTTATCGCACGTGCATCTTGGCAGCGCAGCGGTGCTCGCTGGAACTTATTATGCTGTCACCGTGTGGCGTGCGTCCGTCGGTCGCGACTATCTACAGAGGTGGTCAACGTATATTACGACCAGCACGCACATTATGTCGGAATAATTTTATAATAACTACTATTTGCCAGTATTTTCGCACTATACAACTCACGTTTACTCCATTTAATAAACCGTTTTCATGCAAAAAGCTCTACGACTGCATATCTGCACTTACAAACGATATTGTTGCATGTTTACGACTTAATTTAAACTTCTAAAAGACTTGATTATGCTAACGAAAAATTGGCAACAAAATAAATGGAATAAAGAGGGTGATTCAGTCATTACTTAGAAGTGTTCGGCCGACTAACCTTTGTTAAATGCGTTTGAATCGTT
Source organism: Diarsia brunnea (assembly GCA_949774965.1). Taxonomy (NCBI): domain Eukaryota; kingdom Metazoa; phylum Arthropoda; class Insecta; order Lepidoptera; family Noctuidae; genus Diarsia; species Diarsia brunnea. The sequence goes on from OX458998.1 coordinate 11,847,710, forward strand.
AGGAACGTCCGCTGCTCTAAGAACGATCTTTATCAGGAATTGTGCGAATCTGAGAAGAGCAGTCGACGGGCGGCGGGCAGCGGGCAGGGGCCAGCGCCCGGTGCCATCCAAATCGATCATTTTACGCACTCGACGCGCATAATGAAACAGTCATTTCCGGCCGTTTCGCGGAATTGAATATTTAATATTTCGCACAATCGAGTGGTCGCCGTCGGGGCACGCACGGACGACACTGCTGGCTGCCACTACCCTTGTTAGTATTCGTCGCGTGACTCCCAGCAATAATAAATTCTTGTGCACTTGCAGTTTCACGTAGTGCCAAGAAACCGCGATCGGCTACCGAATGCTAAAATGGGTATTGTTTGAATAAATACCATCTACTGTTTCGAGGAAAAATGATAAATGGCGTGTTTTTTTAAAGACTTTACTAATAAAATTGCGGTTAACCATGACGGTAAATGCAGACATTAAACGAAAGCTGCTGTTCTTGCTGTGAGACACGAATCTCGTAGCTGATAGTCATTGCATGGCGACAGTGCCGTTGTATTCAATAGAACCATTGATAATGTGATTGATTCCCATAATTGGTGGATGGTTCCTGTTTCCGATTACGCGATACACTCACTTCATTTAAATACAAAGCGTATCTGTACAATGTACATTGAATACCGGTAGCTCGGTGTGCGTCCGCCCGAAATTAACTACTATTCAGGCGCCCGCGAGTGTGCACCGGCCTTATTACGTAGTCTATGCACGCGGCTGTATCACATCGCCATTGAAATTCGTAGTAGTATGCTTTTTATGAACATTCGCGGCTTATTAATTCATTAGCCACATCATAAATAACTCTTTGCGAATGTGTACTAATAACCGAATGTTTAGGGGAGGCTTTTTATTCGGTTCGCCGGTTTTGCAAACAGTTTTACACATTAATCATCACTGTAATGGCTGGTACTCGTAATGGACTGATTAATTTTGAAAGCTTATTGAAACATTTGTTGGAAGTGTAATTCAGTTTGTTCGTGGGCGCGTGTTCATTGTGTCATTTAAAGCCTAGAACTGATGGTGGAAATAAATAGTTTGTTTTTTTTTCTTTAATATTGAATTCGATGAATGCTTGCTGTGTTAGAAGCTTTTTCTTCTACAAGCAAGCAAAACCTTAAATTCTGAAACTCAGCATCCCAAACTGAAAATGAATGCAATAAATTAACCAAATCATAACCCTCGCATAACAGCTAAATTTAACAATAAATAATAGCTTAGTTGGTAGTCAGCAGCTGAACTAGCAAAGAAAACCGCTTACCAAGTTCAAACGACATGCAACACGATTTGATAAGCCAGACTGGCAGAGAAAGCAAAAACATCCGCTCACAGCGAGTTTTATATAATTTCACGGTAACAAGTGCATGTTAGGAGTCGCAGCTACCGTGGCTGAATCGGGCGAGTATAGGGGGTCTAAAATGACCACGTCATCAGATCATAATATTATTATGAATTGCATTAAAAAGCGGAAAAATGGATTTCATAATAGTAACTGCGTCTGTGACCATTTTACGAATTTTAACGCAATTCATATCATTTTCCTATTATCACCTGTTTTCCTAAATGGTCACAGACACGGTTAGTATTATGAAAGGTCAATCTTGTGCTTTTTAACGCCATTCATATTATGATCTGCTAAAGTGGCCATTTTAGACGCCCAGATGTGTTGTGGACGTGGGGCAGTCGATGTTCCCAGGCGTTGCGAAGCTGCGGCGGCATTCTTTGCCCATACGCAGCCGGCCCAGCCACCTGGCGGTTCCGGGACGCGTCATTACCTGCCCACTGACAACATTCCCTGGACACCAGGAACGCAAATACAAACTACCGCCTTCCTTTTCAAACTTTTTCTCGAACATGATAGGTATGACAAACGTTCTTCCGATGTAATTATTAAGTACGGTACGTTTTTCATACGGATTATTCTATTGATGTAGTTGGAAGTCGTTTTGCTTTAATTTGTCTTCTTGTTTGTGGTGTAGGGTATCGACTTTAAGCTAAGCGATTCTAAGGCTAAATTAAGTTCCCCGTCGGGGCTACAGGTTGTTCGAAAGAGATACCGCGGCCTCGGCACAAAGGGCTAAAAAGGAACATGGGTGGTTTTTAGTCAGTAGAAGTCTGACACTCCCTACCGCTCTGCCCGGAGCGGGAGGAGTCATTTGATGATTTCCCACCCCTCAAGAAAAAAAAGGCTAAATTAAATACATAGTGAATAATTATATTAAATACATGGTGAATTACACATTGCGAACCTAAATTAGATGAAACTGTCTAATCGTGACTCGTGGCCGTGATGTAGCAGCATTCAAGAGTTATGATTCGTTTGTCTTATTTTGTTATTGTTTTGAAGTATTAATATAAAACTCGTAATATTATTAGGAAAATAATAACGATAACAAAGGAATCAAACATCCTGAATGATTCCTTTATGTCTTTCTTATAGGTTCAGACATCTAACTCGCCCAAATTCTAAGAATTCTCCCTTCCTAGAACCATAACTGCCGCGATCGATCATTATCGTTTCTGTATGATTACGGTTATCATCGAAATTATTTGAAAGACAGCTGTGACGTAAACAATTTCGAGGAAACTGTTAAAATACAGCAAATGTAACTATTTGGGTTATGGTCAGCCAGTGACGCATCCGCTGTATGAAGTCTGAATCATTTTCTAATAAACTGCATCATGTAGGACAAGGTGGTCGTGAATACAGTTTATTGCGTTTTTTGTAGCTGCCACGCCCCTTTATCGTTCGAGCAGTCAATAGTAAAATCGTAATGTGCGGTTTGAGCGGTCGCATAACTTCATTCTGTCACTTTATGGCGATCGTTAGATCACCATCTATCGTATCGTGTCGGTGAGTGGTGCTCAGGTAGTGAGGTACTACTGCAATACTGGTACTGTGGTATATGTACAGTTGTCGCGCTCAGCGGTACGAGGAACGAGCAGTGTCGTCGCCGGGAGATACCGCCGGTTTCTCGCTCACCTGTTATGCGATCAACTTTTTTCTCCACACCCGGTACTTTGCGGTTTTTCTAATCGCAACATTCAAGTATTCCCGACGCGCATCCCTAAACCGCACTAACTGTATGAAATTGCTACACTTGCAGCCTGCAACGTTAGTTTCCGATGTTCCATGTTATTGCCGCAACACCATCATTAATATTATAGGAGCTCAAACGCTAACGTGTACTTACACTTGTACATATAATTACGTATACCGCAAAAACGAGCCGGTGTGTCTTATTCTCATTACTCCTCTACAGCTGTTGCCTGACAGAATAAATGGCTGTATTTAGATTTATCACTAAGCGAAATGTATCCGTTGACATTCGAAAATTGCATCGCATGAAATTCATTGGAAATCGTTACGTAAGTGTAGGATTTATAACGAGTTGGGAGGCAGGAGGGCGGCAGACGGGCGCGCCGGCCGTAGCGTGGTGGTGGCGTGAGTCGAGCGTGGCCGGCGCGCGGCGTGCGTGGATCACCGCTTTGTAGCCCCCAAAAAAAAAAAAATTCTACTCGTTTGCTTTACATCGTACAGCGAGCAATAACACCGTTATTGAAAATGGGATCGTATTTTATGCTCTAAAGCATGCATGTGTAGGTACTTATTCACTTTATCAATAAAAAGTATCGCGCTTCCATTGCTCCACTACATCCATTTCCATATTTCCAATATCTGGGCACTCTATTAATAGACTAGTTTCGGAAATAGCAGCAGTTCTATCGAATTCCAGATATTCTACCTTTATGAAAAGTATTTCGCGGAAAATTGTTTGCGTAATAAAAGCGATTACTGTGAATCGTGATTTCGTGAAGGGCTGATTGGCCTTATTATTTGTTATAATAATAATATATATCAATCGTTGCATGTTAGGTTTACCATTTCCCACAACATATAACGATTATTATTATTGTCATCGGTGCGTGACGGGCAGGCCTGCGATTACACTGTAATGCAAGGGAGCGACGTCATTATGCGGCGTGTGTGTGTGTGTCAACTGTTCGCCAGAGAAGTATAATTGCGGTTGTTTCACAGAAACGATCAGCATGCGAATGGCTCCGCCAACAAAGGGTTTAACCACGTAGAGAGTACACCGCGCCGGTTCCTTCGGGCGGTGTCAATTTGGCGTCCGCGCCCGCGCTGCCGTCTGCGGCCGCTGCTAGCCCTAATTACTTCGAGGAACTGATGCAACGTGCACTTCTCATTAGCTGCTCTCTTTGTCCTCTTTACAAAATTCAGTAATCGTATCGTCTTCCAAATGATGTCATCAAAGTCATAACACGAAATGAGTTCGCCCTTTACTCACACGATGTCTGCATTATTATGTTAACAAACTACGTCAGCCATGTTGTAGAACCATTCATGAATTAACATTCCTTTACATGATCCATTCTCTACGATGTCGGCGTTTTATTAATTGACATTTGTTACAAATTCTTAACAAGCCATTGATCGAAGGAATAAACATTAAACATTTATAGACGTGAGGTGGACGATTGAGGTCATTATCGAACAATTTGGAACGACCGCATTACCCACATAAATATTTCAACCATATGTAACGATTTTTTGTTCCAACTCTGAAACTAATTCGGGTATTGTTTACAACTCAAAATTACTATGTTCTCATTCAAGCTAATTAAGATGATATTCCTTAGGATTTGTTTAATTTGATGCGGACGGTGGAATCCGCTTGTTATACTTGGTTGTAAAGATAACAAACAGTTCGTTCACCTTCGAATCATTAGTTGTATCTTTGACTAATTCCCCGTTTTTTATTGCACTGCTTCAAGTTGAGATGACGTGATCGTTCTTCCACAAAAAGCCGGATACATTGCATAGATTATAAATAACAATGAGCATTCGCTTATCAGCTCTTTGAGAGGTATCATTAAATCTAGTCCGACGTCACAACTTACGCTAATAACTTCATTAAGCGTTAAGGAAATTCCAAAAGGACAATTCACATTTATATTTGGTTTTATTGGTGACAACAAATTATAAGGTGGCTCAAAATGAGCGCATACTTTCTCAATAGTTAGTCTATAATTTGCGAATACTAGTTGTTTGGGTTTAACCGATGTATTTTATTACTGTAATTTGAGACCTGACATCAATACCACATTATCGGACAAGATGGACAAAAATGGAAGTCACCTCTGTGCCTCTGGGCTTTTTGCATTTTGTGGTTACATTTCGGTGTAAAGTTTAATATTCCCAGTAAAAAATAGAAATTTTTGTAGTTATTTTGGTCTGTTATGCATCTTGGCCATCTTGGTGGTCAATATTTACTACCCACGAAAGGCTAGGCAGAAATTGAATCCACACTTCACCAGTTATTAAGTTCCATGAAATAGGGCGCGAGTCTATTGCCATCAATCGGGCACATATTCGGACTCCGTCCGGCTGCTAGTTAGAAGTTCCTGATAGAAGCTGACCCGGGAATCGAACCCAGGACCTCATGAATATTCACTGAAATGTGTAATATTAAAGTTCAGTGAAATAACTTAAGTTATGCTCAACTAAAAAGATAGATGCTGAAGAATTTTCAATTAAAACCTCCTGGTATGAAAGCTAACTTAAATCAAGAAACTGAAACTTTACCGGTTCATCTAAGTTCTAAAACTGTAGTTGTTAATATGTAGTAGGTTCTGAATAATTACTTTCTACCACACCTGTAGTACCAGGTAAGGTAACTAGCGTCAGTATTAGTACTGGAATTCGTTTCATTCCGTAACAATTAATATAAATATGGGATTCCCGATAACTGCTAAACACGTACTTCATAAAGTAATTTCGAAAGAAATTTGCTGTTATTTTCCGGTTCCGTTTTGCGCTTACTGAATGTGCTGATATTTTAATTAAAAGTAGGTTTAAGTCAAACTATTAAATGTTAATTGAATGGAGCTTAACTGAAATCTCTGGCACGTGGTTTCTGCTGGTTACTGTTAGTCTGTTTAATGTTATAATACAGACTATTTGTATTAATTTATATATTCGTCGATTGGTGTATCTGTGCTGAAAGGAAGTCTGAGAACTGATTGTTATTTGAGCGCGGTTCCTCCAATATATTACATCGCTCACCCATATATCATGGGTAGGTATGGGTATGTATCTCCGTTCGCAAGAAGGCTGCATGCGAATGATTTGTGGTGAGCGGCGAGGGAGTGCAACCCGACACACGGTCAAAGACCGGTTCGCATTATTTCGGAAATATTCGGAGCTTTTTACAGGAGAGGCCGACGCGCCCGTCGGAGGATGACCTCATCGGAGATTTCTTTTTGTTTCAACCTTTTAAAATACGACGTTTTCCTGCTACGAGACAGACTACGTTAATTATACTTAACGGATCACTTACATACTTTCTGATATCGTTGAAGATACATCGGAATATCAAGTGAACTATAAGTCAAGGCGTACATTCCAATAAGTAGATTGCAAAGAAACGTTGTTGCAGGGCCCGCATGGCCACGCGTATTATACGCTACATTTGTCCACGCTCCGCTACAAATATGTAAGAAAAAAAATCTACTGTTTTTATCGAACACTTGTTGCTAATTAAATTAAACGATCTCTGCCAGAATCGTTAACGATGTCGTAATGAGTATCATTACATTTGCGTTTTGCTCTTTTACATGGAATAGTTGTAATAATTGATGGTGATACTAATATAGTTCGGTGTGCAGACGTAGTCAGGCTCTATTTGCCGCAGGCGGCTCAGTTGCGCGGGCGCAAGAAACATGCAGTTTCTGCCGGTACAGCTACAGCCACAGAGCATTGCACGCACTCAACTATATGGGATGGGAATAGCTAATACTATTGCAGTTATTTACTTGATACCTATATACTAAGTATGAATCATAAACATAAATTACAATCTACGACCTACGTAAAAGATTACGCAAATTCTAAAGAGATACGTAGGTAGAACGTTTGTAAACGCGCCTCCAACTGCGGTTTATTTTAAAAACCCGGCTCTTCAATAGTTTCCTTACATCGCCACAATTTTGCGCTCCATATTAATATTGTTAATGCGTGCGTTGCGTGAGTCATTACTTTGAAAAAAGTTAAAAATATTCGCATCGCTCTCCCAGGGACACTGGAAAGTGGAATGAAGATTGTAAACATACGCTCTTGATATATTTTCTCGGAAATTGTCACGACTCTAGTGCAAATAATAGCTATGAACAACACCAACGGCAACGTGCACACCGTGCATTAGCTTCATAATATTTGCTCAGCGTGTGTACTCACAGAAAATACGTAAATTATGGGATTAAGATATGGCGATATTCAGTTGTTCTTGTGTGAATAGTACGAATTTGTGTATTCCCTTATACGTGTTCTAACAGAGGATATTCACCAGATAACAACTCACCGTCTCTTCTGAGAAACAATTCCAACGCGGCCTTGCGATGAAACATCGCTCAAATGTTTGTTTTCCTTTCAAACGATTCAAAAACGGCTCTCGCAAAATTTTACTGTTCACGGGAATCGGTAGCTCCGCGACGTTTTGTTTGCATAAGCTGGATTCGCTGAACAAATTACAGCTGTTCAATTTCGCCTAAAGCGAATGTGCGTTTTTAAATATTTCACCATTACCTATGAAATGGAGGTGGATTTCAATTTGTCAATGCTGAGAATTTATCAATTTGCGGAATGATAGAGAGTCATGATTTCTCCGTTGACGAGTGACTGCAATGCAGTATTTCGCAGAATCACTTAGCTGTCATCGACGGCGGCTACATTACGCCACCAGCCCGCCACCCCGCTCCGGCGGAATGGCGCTCCATTAGTCGCGTACTGGGAATTATTTCCTGCTTGTAGGTACACCAGTACTCATGCCGGTTGATCTCGTCGCGCAATCACAATGGCGCGCCATTACAACCGTGTATCTCACAAAACGATCAATTCACAAACGCCATAATTTCCTTGTTAGGTTCGCGTTACGCTAATAATTATTTGAGGTGCGGTATTTCCAGTACGCTTGAGTACACAATTACAAAAACTTAAGACTTCGTTTCGAGCAAATCCGAGACCTTCCGAACTTCAGTCGAGTTGAAAATGTTTACGTAGCAATTACATGATGGAAATGTTCGAAAACTTTGCGTGCACGAGTCAACATGATTTTTTGCTTTTCTTTTTTCCGTAGCCCAGCTTATCGACCAGAATACTAAAGATAAAGATAAGCATAACTAGCGTCTTCCTTTCTGCTAATACGCACCGTGTAAACAGATTATTCTCATGTAAATACGTTCTTAGCGTAAAATAACTGCACGGTATTTACCACGTAAGATTGGGTTTTACCAATAAACATTGCAAAATGCTGTAACGGGAACTGAATAACCGCGGCATCCTTATTTGTTATGCATTGAATATTAGTCAGTATTACTAAGAAAGTAACCTGATGCACTTTAGGTAATGCCATAGGGTCATCGTCCCTGAAGACACCAGCCATGCTTGCTCAAATAGTCCTCGCGTCAAGGCCACCTAAATAAACTCCTCGTTTTCTTCCAGGTTCAAGGATGGCGTGGCTTACCCGTGGTCAGCAGGGGTGTCCAATCTGATCCTGTACCCAGAGGCTGCCAACCAGACGCTGTACGCGCGACGGGCAGCGCGAGCTGACTCCGGCAACTATACCTGTCGCCTGTCCAATGAGACGCACATGGAGACGCACACTGTCAAACTCAACATTTTAGGTGAATATTAAAATTACATTTTATTTGTACTGGTTCATGACTAATGCCCTACCTCTCAAACTGAACTGTGGTCAATCCACAACTCATAGGCGCCATATCCTTAACAACTTGGATTTGGTACAACCGCTAATAAGCAGTTAGTAAGCTAAGCTGGCACAAGAGCGTGGACCTTGGCACAAGTAAAGAGAGGCTTATACCGGGCAGTGGGTGGGGTCGGGCTGTGGATGATAAAGCATGGATCAACGATGACATTGTCCCCAATTCAATTTCTAGGTCTCTATTACAAGCCAAGCACTGTACAAGCAGTGTATGTAGTACTGTTACAAGCATTTGACCAATGGGGGTTTCCAATCGGCAAAAATTACGAACTTCTAAACAGTTTATCTCTTATTAAACAATCCTTTCTTAGAGCTCGCTCACCTTTGATTCAAAATCTGGAATATTATAGCTATTTTGCATTTCAGAAATTGAATCAAATTTCTCGTGCAAAATAACATGTCTATGGACCCAGCGGTATAAACTGAGCGATGCCAAACAGTGAATTCAAGATTAAGTAGAAATATCCAGCCCTATTTTTAACGTTTTCCTGTAATTATAAAAAAGGATAACTACTTTAACTGGCCGCCAAAAACTTCACCCATTTCTATTCTCTATAGTCAGTATTTGAGGCGCCTGTTTCACTCCAGACATGCTGATATCACCATGGTAACTCCTTAGATTGGGAAATAAAACGCAGAATACCACTTATGCTTAACCATTAGCTCTGCGGGAGGTCCAGACTTAATATAAAATGGAGTCATAAATGTACACACACATTTATATTAGACTTTATGATACGTTGCCTGTAAACAGCCATTCCATTACACTTCAGCTGAGCTGGAATAGATCGTCGTGATGCAAATGACCACGGTTATTAAAATTACGACTTACACGTAACCTATAACAGTTATTTAGCTAGTTTCACAACTACGTGTGACCTAACGTCTTTAGTTTAAATGTTTTATTGTCAGTACTGCCTCGTAGCTCTAGTAATAGCAGCGCGACTGTTGTGCATGAGGTTCTGGGTTCAATACCCGGGTTGGGCAAAGTGTTATTAGATTTTTCCTTCAATTTCTCAGTAGCAGCCACGGTCTGAATTTGTGCCCGGTTTACAGCAATAGACACGCCCTCGTGGAACGTGGGACTTAAACATAACTAGCGAAATGTGTGTGTGTACTATTAGTTACACCTCTGCCCGTCCCTTCGGGGATTATAGACGTGATGTTATGTTATGTATTAAGTAATATTAAATAAAATAACAGTTCTTTATTTAGAGAGCGAAACAGTTCCGTACAAGGAAAATATTGTATCAGCTAACATTCCGATTCACAGAAAAACCGACGGACGCTCCGAGAACAATGTTCATTTCGAAAGATCAGTGGGTGGAGGTGGGGGGCGAGTTGAGACTCTACTGCGAAGCTCTCATCGGTAAGCAATACGCCTACGTTACTTTGAACTAGGGATGTTACGGAGCTTCGACTCCGATTCCGATAGGTCGGCCATCGGAACTTCCGATTGATTCCGACTCCTCCGGTTCCGACACTTTTAAATCGAAAGTTTTAATCTGAGGTCGAAGCGTGGCGGATGCGGTCAACGTGTAGGAACAGGTTTATGCATGCATTTTATTTTACTAGGCCCGCCCTACACTCATTCTTTTCTGCCATCATCTCGGACTCCGATTCCGACTCTGATTCAGACTCCGATTCCGGTTTCAACTCCGACAAACCAAACTTAAAAACTTCGATTCCGGTAAAACCACCTCCGTAACATCCCTACTTTGAACATGGAGGACAAAGAAATGGAGCGGCTATGGACAGGTGAAAGTAGCACTCGAGACTTGCAGTTCATAGTTCACGACGGTGACCTGCGTAGTCGTTATGCCGCGCTCGACGAATACGTATCTTTGAATTTGAAGAAGATTTATACAATTTTGCTAAATATCGCCATCGTCTATCTGCCTTTGTTCCATTCTATTTGGGGTCGGCGCAACACGATTTCGTCTTCCAATCTCCCTGTCACGGCATCATTTACTTCTTTCTCTTTCATATCATTCCTCACACAATCCATCCATCTTTTCTTTTGCCTTCTCCATCCATCAACTTTAATATCAATCACTTTTTTAGTCACATGTGTTTCATCCCTCCTCATTTCATGTCAATACCAAGATAAACGACTTCCTTTCAATTTGTCTGTATTAGACTGAATACCATTTATTAATACTAATCTCATATTATTATAATCAAATCTCATTTCAGCGTAATGAACACTTGTTGTGGTTCTCATAAACCAATCCGCTATCTTATCCTTTTTTTTTCGGAAAAAATATACGAGTAATATTTCGCCCTCCATTTCTTTCTCCATTTCTGTGAAAAGATACAATTTATCTAATCAGAATCTGATAACCTTAATCATGTGTATTGTGCAGGTCGGTCGTTATTGGCCGACGCCCGTAGCGACCTCCGGTGGAGGAAAGTGTGGCCGAACAGCACTGAAGGAGACCTCCTCCCCACTCAAACAGAAATCAAAACCATTCGGTGAGTACCTCGCAATGTTCAATACGTCAATATTTATTTTGTATAATATGAATAAGTTTGATTAGAGTTCGTGGGTGGAAACTGGTTTTGCCTGCCTCGTTGGTCTAGTGGTGGCAAGCGCGAATGCTGAGCATGAGGACCTGGGTTCGATTCCCATGTCGAGCACTGTTTTTGGGTTTTTTCATCAAGAATTTCTCAGTAGCAGTCACAGAGGCTGGACTTGTGCCCGGTTGATGGGAATAGGCTCGCCCCCTATTACATGAGACTTAAATATAACTGGCGAAATGTGGGTGTACTTTTTAGTACACCTCTGCCTAACCCTTCGGCGATTACAGGCGTGATGTTATCTTTATAATATATGATAAATAAGTTTGACCAGAGTTCGTGGGTGAAACTGTTTTTGACTGAGTGGTTACCTAAAGGTAATTAAAGGGCAAGTAGAAGTACCTGTTCTTCTATTTTAATTGGTCGGATTTAATTGTATTCTGGCTAGAAAACTCTTGTAAACAATTCACGTTATTCGAAGAAACTTTCTTCAGATTTCAGCAGAAAAAGGAGTTTTAATTTATTATTTCCTACAATAATATAAGTGAAAGTACTGGCACGTGCAATAATATGTTTCCAGTTGACAAAATTCAAACGCGAATTTCTCGTGAAATAACGATTGCAACTTTGAGATATGACATACTTTGTGATAATGTGGGTTCCAAGATATATCTAGATTCCTAGATGCTTGTTAACTTTTTATTTGTGTCATATGAAACGACCAACCCGAACCATGCACTTTTTCTCGATGTTTTATAACTATAAGTGCCCATGTAAGCCTATGTGAAATAATACATTTTGATTTTAATAAGTTTCGTTACGTAACATGAATTAGAAAATATATGGAAAACGTAATTAATAAGTGCCTGTAAAATTTGAGGATTGCTCTCGATTTCCCTGAGATCACACCATCAGATCCTGACTTGGTGACAATGGGACCACCTCGGGAGTGTACTCTTCCGAACACAAAAACAATTTTGAAAATCGGTCTACAATTGACGGAGATATCGGTGAAAATACATAAAAAAAAACATACACACGAATAGAGAACCTCCTCCTTCTTGGAAGTCGGTTACAAAAATCAATACAGTAAACGAAATTTGCTTCGGAACCTTGCTAAGTGGATAGATATTTATGCTGCTCACTGTATCCAATTACGAATTAGTACTCAAAAGTTCGATAGATTCTCAAAACCAAGCGTAGGTACAGACTACAGACATCTGCAAGCCAGAGGTCAACTGGTAACCTTTCAATGCTTTTACTGAGAGGAGAAAACGCGTACATATTTACGTTAGGTAACAGTTACCGGTAACTGTTAATTTTACTAACGTAACTGTAATAGTGTTTTCCCGGAAAGGCGACAGGGTCCCTGCTTCCTGTAAAAGTTATGCAGCTGTTTATAATTTGATTGACCCTTGTTAGCGAAATAAGTACATTTATCTAGAGGTGACTGCCTTGTTGGTCGAGTTAACGCGAAAGTTAGTAGCGTTAGTCTGAAATTGTGCCCGGGAGATGGCAATACGCCCCTATTTCATGGGATTTCAAAAAACAACAGGCGAGATTTGGATTATTTTGGATGTACTATTATTTAGCTCTCTGCCTAAACTTACTAAGATTACAGGCGTGATGTTATATCATGACATGTGATCGAGCAGAATCCCAATTTTCCAATGTTCTCTTACGGTACGCTCTAACCGGCGATAAACAAAATCAAAGACATCAGCTTCGTCGCGGTCTTCCTTCGGCGATTTCCGAAATCTACAAACAGATCCTACTATCACACTTCACACTAATATTATAAAGGCGAAAGTTTGTGTGTGAGTAAGTATGTTTGTTACTCTTTCACGCAAAAACGACTGAACGGATTTGGATAAAATTTGGTACACAGATAGATTATAACCTGGATTGTCACATAAGATAGCTTTTATCCCGATTTTATCTCCCCGTGGGATAATTTTCTAGTGTTGCGGGCTAAGCCGCTGGCAACAGCTAGTTTAAAAAAATCCGCTAAACCACATAAGGATAACAGATTAGAAGCGATATAATCTTTATTACGGCAAATAATTTCAATGACTATCTTAAAACTTGAATCAACTTAAATTTATTCAAAAAGGCTTTAGTCAATTTTGAAAGGTAAGGTTTGAAGGGAAAACAGTCGCTGTTTAAACACTGGTTTTAATAATAAATATAAATCTCTATTACGCATAAATTAACCTTTTCTACTCTACCGAGGGTTAAGTTTACAGTAAGCTATTTTGAACCTAGAATAAATGCTTGTAAAAAAATACATAATCATTTGACGGCACGGTTGGCGCAGTGGCTGAGCGATTGGGACTGCTGCCCTGCGTGTCACGGGTTCGATCCCCGCACGGAACAAATATTTGTATGCCCTACAGATAGTTGTTTCAGGTCTGGGTGTGTTTGTGTATGTGAGTCTAAATGTTTGTAAACGCACCCACGATACAGAATAATTCCTAGTGTCCCGGGGCAACGCTTCTTAAAAACCAAAAAGAAAAAAAAATCTTACATTAATTTTAAACAGACTCCAGTATTTTTCTTTACGTCCTAGATAGGGCCTCAATTGAAGTTCATCTTTTGTCAGAAAAAAACGGGATTATGATTTGTAAAGGAATTTAGGAATTACTTTTAAAACATAAGGTAACATCACGCTTGCACACAGCTCTGCCTATCCCTTCGTGAATTACAGGCTTCTCTGAGTACACTCAGTCCCATGAAATAGGAAGCGAGCCTATTGCCATCAATAATCGTGCACAAATACTTTTATTTTATAAAAATTGTCCCACAAATGATAAGGTCGAAAAACATTCAGACGAGACTTCAAAAAATCGTAAATCTCCGGTCTGTGCGTCTGTGTCCGAATGTCTTAGAATAATAGAATTACGCAATTACGTTTTCAAAGCTCATCGCCGCCAGCTCACATTAGGCCTTTACCATACTTAGTCAACGCTTCCTGTCAGCCAATAAGGAAGTAGTATAACTATTGAATTATTGATCGCTGGGACTGCTTCTATTGTCTCGTGGGCACATGCGCTACTTCAGCAATAGGAGCAGAGACACGAGGTCCTGGTTTCAATTCCCAGGTGGTGAAAAGTGTGACTGGGTTTGCACCAGGAATTTCAGACAGCCTTCAATTTATGGCTGTTTGATGACAATAGTCTTGCCCTCCATTACGTGGAGCTGGTGAAATGAGAACGTACTAAAAGTTCGGTCAAACCAACTGGAACTTAAAAATACAACGCTGCCTAAGTTCGCTATTTCAGGCGTGATGTTATAATGATGATGTATCGATTACAGGGAGGATGTAGAAGACATCATCGGGTCATACCTGACAGTGGACAGCGTGTCTGCGCAGGACTACGGCGCGTATGTGTGCGTCGTCCACAGCAATGACGTCGTATCAAAGAACTACGTCACGGTGCACTACAGATGTGAGTATATCCTTGTTTGTCTGTTTTTGTGTCTTGTGCCGATTATGGGATTTAGACGCCATAAGGTAAATATACACATTAGTCATAGACATACGTTCTACATATATGTTTATATACAATTAGTAAGTGATTAATGCTTCAGTTAAAAGCAGTTCAGTCAACCTAATTAGCATACGATACTCGGATACGGATCTGTGAGAGTCCGGTTTCGGCTTTTCGTCCGGTTACGGACAATAATAAGAAAAATGTTTTCCGTCGTCAGCCTAGATTGTGCCTCATTAACAGTAAAAGGTTGCCGCAGTACTTAACTTGACGGAAGCCAAAGCACAAAGGCAGTATAAACTAGCTCCTTTGTCTATTGAAACTCCTTATTACGCTAAGCCAGCTCAATATCAAAGTGTTACTAATTATAATACATGCTGATTTCTCCATTCTGTGACATAGATAATGCATGATATAATGATTATAATTAATTAAAAAATTAATAAATTATTTCACACGAAATGCTGAATTTTCTTTACTATTTCACTATGTGAAATTCATCCAAAAACAAAATATTATAATTCTACGCATAGCTTAAAGTCTCCAAATGTCATTTTTGACAAAAATACAATATCGTAAAAATAACGATTACTGCATTTGCTACGAGGGCAAAGTTGTAGTCCGCGGGTTTCAAAATGATGTACTGACTGAATACCTGTTATCCCTTTGTGCCTCGGTGTCCTTGCCACCCTGTATGTATGTAACTTAACCCTAAGTGTGCGCAAACATTGCGTAGGCAGATACAATGGAGAATAGAGGTAGATAGTACAGCGTCTAGTCAAAACATTGCGCGAAGTAACAATATCGCATCGCTGTCACTCGATATCGAATTAAGAGCAGTCTAAAATAGATTTCAATGTTGTTTCATTTGGTACAATTTTGTATAAATTATCGAAAATCTTATTGCGTTCAGAATCTCATCGTCATCAACTGCTAATCAATGTTATTATAAAAGCCATTTGGATTATTCAGGTATCCACCGGTTACTAATAGCCGATACACGATTATATTATTGTCATACTTCTAGATATTAATTTGACATACACGCCCGTATACTGTGTTTAATGCTAGTATAGGCAGAGTTATTATTTTTAACATCCACATTTCCACAATAGAAAATTTCCTATTGCTATTAATGTGTCATGTATTGTCATTGATAGTAATTGCGGGTACTTATAATATATTGACTGCCTCGATGATCGAGTGGTCGCAAGCGCGATTTATGAGCATGAGGTCCTGTGTTCGATTCCCGGGTCGGGCATTGTGTTATTGGGTTTTTCCGTCAGGAATTTCTTAGTAGCAGCTGCGGACTCTGGCATTTTTACACGACTGCCTTAAAAAAAAGAGTGGTTTTGCTAAATAGGCTCGCCCCGTAATACTTAATATAATAATACCTACGTTTAATTATAGATACGCTTTTTTTTTTGAGGGTTGAGAAATCTTCAAATAGCCCCCCCGCTCTGGGCAGAGCGAAAGGGAGTGTCAGACTTCTACTGACTAAAAACCACCCATGTTCCTTCTTAGCCCTTGCACCTAGGCCGCGGTATCTCTTGCGAACAACCCGCAGCCCCGACGGGCAGTATAGATACACTTCTGTTCACTTCTTCAAGGAATACAGGCGTGATTATGTATATTTATATTTCTGGACTATGGCTACTAAGAACTTAAGTTAACTTCATATTGTGGTTCATAAGCGGACTCAACCACAAAGCGTTCTCTATCCTAGTAGAGAATGCTTTGTGGCTTTGTAAACTTTTTTAATAATTTAACCCAAAGGTTGACAAAACCACAATGCAGGTTTTGTCAACTTTTGAATAAAGACATTGGGATATGGATTCTAATCCTATTATTTTAATTCCGTATTAATCTGCTAATTGTTACATACGAGTACGTTTGATATAACTGGTCTAAATCTAAAAATATTGTTGACATTTTTTTTACAATAAAAAAAAATGTTTTTAGATTTTTTATTAAGATTCATCGCCGCTTCATCGGTGGCAACGGAAAGATCACTTCTGCTACATGTTTTTGAACTAATTAAATAATAATAAATAATTAATGAAACCTAATAGGCCAGGATACGAAGTGAAAATATGTAATTAATAAACTCTATTCTTTTTCGACCAGCAGATGGTGGACCAGACGACGGACCAAACTCATCTTGGTGCGGCACTGGTACAGTCCCGTGGCGAGCACTCGCACTAGGTGCGGCCGCTGGAGCCCTAGCGCTCGTCTCAGCCGCAGCCCTACATCGACGGTGCACTCCGAGGCTACTGCTCGCCGCGAGACACGCGAGGGCGAGGGCCCAGCCCACCGCTACGAGAGCACGAGGTCAGTTACTACGTCATTTGAACAGGATACAGACATTTATTGCACGATACTGTTTTTGTTCGATAATTTTAGTACTTGTGTTACAAAACAAACAAACACGCATCTTCCTAAAAAACGACTGTTTTTAAATCAACGTCAATTTAAGTCATGCCAAAGTAACATACACTATTATGCTCCTATAAAAGTAACAGAAAATCTTGTATGACGCCATGTACTGAAATCTAGTACCTACAAACTTTGAATGTGCAGACAGGTTTAACCTCTGATCAATAGGTAATGTAATACATATTATAAGATCCCTGAAAAGCCCTGGATTATTGACCTTATCCCCACCTGATTCTGCCTTCCTCTTTCGATCGGGATGGTCGTCCGGAGTTTTTGCAACTTAAACCATGCCTTGCCTAGCATTAAAATAAAATATTACATTCTAACTCATCATCTGCCTAGCCTTTTCCCAACTATGTTGTGGTCGGCTTCCAGTCTAACCGGATTCAGCTGAATACCAGTATTTTACATGGAGCGACTGCCTATCTGACCTCCACAAGCCAGTTAACACTAGGTAATACGTTACCCTTTGGTAAGACTGGATGTCAGAGTTTCAGGTCACTGACTACCTGTAACGACTGCCAAAGATCTATATATGACAGCCGGGACCAACAGCTTAACGTGCTTTCCGAGGCACGGAGGAAACTCGGTATGTAATGGGCGGTCACCCACCCACAGACCAACCTAGGCAAGCGCAGCTTAACCTAAAGATCGATCCGAGAAATATTACATTCTGAGTGTCAAAATGAAATGCCACGATTATCTAAGTACAATAATATATGTGCGTCAGTAAGACAAATATTAATGATGATGATGATGATTATTGATGATGATATCATTTCCATTGCGTTGCAAAAACAGTCTCACTCGACTTCAAATTCTGAGTATTTTTCTTTAGTACGGACCGTTTAATTCCATATAGACAGACGTAGGCACATGTTACTTTAGTTGACAGGCGAACAATTCCAAAACGTTAAAAAAAAGAAAAAAAAAAAAAAAGCATTCGTTGGTTTTGTGGTCGCAAGCACGACTGCTTTGCCTGGCGTTCGAGCAGTGTTGTTCGGTTTTTCCACAAGAAATTTGCTTAGTAGCAGCCACGCAGCCGGATTCGTGACCAATTGATGGCCATAGGCTCGCACCCTCACCCGCACTAGGTACACGTATGCCCATGTTTGCACCAAAGATAAGCGATATCTAAAAACTGCCTAAGTATTGTTTCACTTGTGCAATTTCAACTGTAAGTGTTGAACCGACAGTTGTTAATCCTACAGACCGCTAAGGGATTAATTTAGGCGATGCTTTCTGTTGACGTAAATGGGCATTAGTACCTAAGTCAGTTGTGCATTTGAACGTTAGTTGAGCGTCGTGAAATATGCGTGAAGTTCTAAGTATTTGTGACATGTGCAAATAAATACTAATGAAACAGTTTACAAAGACAGATTAAGATAATTATGCTAAAATATTCGCTACTAGCAGTAGCGAATATTTTAGCAGTTAAAAATGTAGGGTCGTATCGACCGATACGACCCTACATTGGCTGCCAAATAGAACTGCCTGAACAAATTGCCTTTGCATGTTGAACTGAAACACTAAAACATTTGCCAGTACATACACACACACACACAGTACAGTACAGTACAGTTTGCCATTTGTCAGTATGTCATAAAAAAATTTTTGTTCTGGATAATCTCCGAAATGCCTGGACTCATTTTAACGGGTCTTTTACTTGCTTATACCTGATGTCATAAGGAGTAACTTTGATTTAAGAAAAAGAATTAGGGTTCCATGCATTAAATTTTATGGGAACCGACTCTTAATTTTATCAAAAAAGCTAACGTCGAAGTTTTGTCCACAGTTTTAGAGAAGGAGTTCGACGTGCTAGTGTGTTGGACGGCCGTGGACGGGGAGCTCGTCCGCGGGGCCTTGCTGCCAACACTCGCGCTCAAGTACAAGTACAGGGTGCACGCTGTCCCGCTCTCCACCCAGCCTGATACCTGTGAGTATACTCTTATTTATTACTAACGAGCTGATGCCCGCGGCTTTGCCCGCGACATTTTATATACTAAAACTTTCCTCGAGAACCACTCTATCCAATGGTGAAAACAGTATGAAAATCGTTGCAGTAGTCTTTGAGTTTATCGCGAACAGACATACAGACAGCCGAGTATTTCATGTGTTGTATTCCATGAGGTCTTGAGTTCCCGGGTCGGGTTAGTGTTATTGGGTTTTTCATCAGGAATTTATCAGTAGCAGCCACGGAGTTTGTATTTGTGCCCGGTTGAATGCAATAAGCTCGTCCCCTATTACACGGAAATAAAACATAACCGGACTGGCAAAATGTGGGTGTACTGTTTTTTTTTACACCTGTACCTAACCCTTCAATAATTATAGGCGTGATGTTGTAACGCTTTCCCAGTAGAGTGGCAATATAATTGATAGTTAGACAAGATAGTCCTAAAACGTCATACTTGCAACACTTGTTACGAGTCTATGTTCAGAATAAAACCACGTGCCTGTTTGTTTAGTTATAAAAACTCGTGTTTGTAGTAGTCTAATCCTTTTTATCATGAAAAAACAAAAGAAGTTACAACTATCAAAAAGAGTATAAAAAAATCTTATTTGCTTGAACTAATTAGCGAAACGTTGCTAACTGTATAAACAACATTCCAATTAAACGTAGTTCTAGAAAAATATTTCGAAAACCGTCTGTAAAATTATTAGCAAACAGTCAAGTTCAACAAACATGGAAAATAAAATGCTCGCCAGAACTACGCAATTATTCGATATCGATGAAAACAAAGTTCTAATGAAACAATATTTCTAACGATTGCTACTTGGCGGAAAATTCAGGGAATCAGTAATTCAGGTGAACGTGGGTGAATTACTAGAAATCTGTAATTATTATGAACTTGTGCGTCAAGATATTCCTTTGACTTCCACGGACGGAAAAATGTGACTTACTAGGAAAGTTTCTTTAAACATTATTGATTTTCTTTTTCCTTTTAACTGTACGTTTTCCATGAAATATCGATGGGAACAGAGTTACCTAAGAGAAAAAGCCTTGGGGAAATTACTTCAACTTTAATTAAACAAGGACGACGAGGTGAATTCATTAAATAAACAAGGATAAATTAAAGAATGGATAAGGTAAATAATGAACATAATTATAAAAAGTTGCGCCGGTTACAGAAAAGTTGAAAGGAAATCGACTGTCTGATCTTGGTATGGACATGTGAAAATGTGACTAAAATAATGACAAATATAAATGTTGGTGGCTGGCGTGGGAGAGGAAGACCAAGGAAACAATAGATTGTGTGATACATGGTATAAATTAAAAGGGCAGGAAGATGATGAAAGATAAATTTAAAAAACCTTACCTTAATAAGCTAAT
The DNA here is from genome assembly GCA_949774965.1 of Diarsia brunnea. Classification (NCBI taxonomy): domain Eukaryota; kingdom Metazoa; phylum Arthropoda; class Insecta; order Lepidoptera; family Noctuidae; genus Diarsia; species Diarsia brunnea. The sequence goes on from OX458998.1 coordinate 11,868,331, forward strand.
GAAACTCCACAGACGTGATAGGTTCTTTAGTAAAATTTTGTCATTATTAATTCTTATCGAAATTTGCGTCTGCGGAATCTAGCTAATTAATTTTGACCTTGTAGTTACGCTCAAAAATTACTTCAATTCGAAAACTTTTTTCTCTTTAAGAAGCTAAACTTTTGAATGAGCGATTCTTGAAGTTTTAAGGGCCCATTAAATAAATGCCACTATTTGGGTGTTATAAGTCACGAAGATACTAAGGAAGTATAGGGCTTTTTTATTATCCTAGTAAATAGTTGCTAGAGCCCAGAGCCCTGTGCTGTGCCTTTTGAATAGGTTTGTCCATAATGAGCTCATCCAACTCATCACAATGAGTGACAGAGTGATGTTTAATTTATGTTTCACAATTGCTACGTTCTTATATCCTCAATGTATGATCATCTTCAGGGTACAGCGAGCTAGTGGGCGAGGCGTCGCGGTGTCGCTCGCTGGTGGCCGTGCTGTCGCCCGCGCAACACTCACCGCAGCAGCTCCTCACCGCGCTCCGGCAGCTAAGGGCGCTCCCGCTGCCACCCGTCGTTGTCTTACTACAGGTTTGTGAACTAAACTTTATTCTAATACTAGCTGATGCCCGCGGCTTCACCCGCGTGAATGTCGGTCAAATTATATCCTAAAACCTTCCTCGAGAACCACTTTATCCATTGGTGAAAACAACATGAAAATCGGTGCAGTAGTTTTTGGGGCAATCGCGAAAACACACACAGAATTGGCGGATGACTTCGTTTTATAATATGTAGTGATGTCAAGGTGAAGATAGTAGGACGAACTTGGTACCAGTGGAAAAAACTGGCACTAGTAAAAGACAAAATTGTGTGATCGAGTAATAACGTCGTGAATTATACTAGTGTTAGGTCGAGGTTCGGCGCGTCCGTCTGATGAAGATAGCCCGTGTCGACAGCACGTTCGGAACTGTTCGAAAGAGATACCGCGGCCCTGGAACACAAAGGGTTAAGGAAAATGGGTGGGTTTTAGTCAGTACAAGTCTGACACTCCCCTTCAATACACGTGTAGGGTATACGTCTTAAATTGAAGCGTGTTAGGAACGAATTCATGAGAAATCTCAAGCGAATCATAATATGGGTGAGAGTAACGCATTCTTCCTAGAACTTTATACCCATTGACATCATCATTTACGTCACAAGGTAAATTATGGTAATAGACAAAAAAAAATGTTTTCCCCGACATTAATCTTGGCCATCTATAAATATAAAGATGGTAATCCTGACATAGATATTATATTACAACAAAGGAGGCGTTAAGCGTAAGAAGTATTTATTCGCATGACACATTTCTTGAGGCAGATGTTACTGCATTCTTGACTTGTCTGGGTTTCTTAGTATACGTTTTTTCCTAGTAATGGTTTTATCGATTCTTAATTGTCTTGAAACTATTTTGTGCCTTTTATTGATATGTCGGTTGAAACCTTACACATCAACAGTTTCTGTTTTTATTACGTGATATGAATTAGTTATCAATTACCTTCCAGGTAGTTGTCCAATACTTATTAAAATGGTCCTTTTTAGCCAAATTAGTCTGTCTAAAATTTATTACACAATTGCCCGTTTTTACGACCACTGGCGACATTGAACAGGTACCTTAAAAATAAACGATTGGTTTTTATAACGGTCTACTCAGCACCGAGAGTTAAAGTTCCACCTATTCAATATCAAGGGTTTACGCGTAGCCTACTCTTATTATAATCATCAGTCTCCTACCCTTATTCCGATACATAATTACAAGAACATTATTATGCTGCCGCTCTTCACTATTACTCGTCAACTCAACGGTCTCCTCCGTTTAAGCCATATTTTAGGTCCGGTTTCCAGCAAAGCGGAAAGGAGATGTGCCAAATTCGACCAATCACAGGAAGGGCGAAAGAACAGATGTAAATTATAACTAATGTGATTGGACGATTTCCGCACATCTCCTCTCGTCTCCGCTCCTCTCCGCTTTGGTGGATACCGGTCCTAATGGCGCAATTTCATTAGTCGATAGAGCCCGCATTCGGCAAACCGTTTATAATTATGTATGATATTTACTCCCCGTATGCTGTATACCGAACGAGTTAACGACCAATGAAATTGCGCCATAAGAGTTACTACCTACTCTTCCTTCCATGCGAAAAAAACTGATGATATATTTTTGCATCATTTTCATCTACTTACCTCATATCTTTCTGCAGGACCTCCCGAAGTTAAAGCGCGAGGCTAAGGAAGGCGGCGAGAGCCTGGTGACGACCCTGCGCGGCACGCGGCTGGTGGCGTGGCGGCACGTGCACGAGCGCGCCTTCTGGACATCGCTGCGTTTGGCGCTCCCGCTGCCGCCCGCGCTCAACGATGTATGTACACGTTACTGAGGTAACACGACCTTCTTACTAATCACACTGGATTACAATGGTTTTGCACTACTTTTTAATATACTTACAGACTATTAAAAATATCTATACAATTTTTCTTTTTTCGGGGTTCTTTTTTGCACTTATTTTTATGCACCACTGTTAACATAACATATCGGACGTAGTAATAATAATGGTGTAACAGAATAGGCGCAATACGTTTTAGGTTACTGACCACCTCCCATTTATAACAGACTAGCGGACGTCACGCGGTTTCACCCGCGTAGTTCCCGTTCCCGTGGGAATACAGGCATAAAAAGTAGCCTATGTCACCCGCGGATAGTGTAGCTTCCCAACGGTGAAAGAATTTATGAAATCGGTCCAGTAGTTTCGGAGCCTATTCGTTACAAACAAACAAACAAATCTTTCCTCTATAAATATTAGTGTAGTGTAGATGGTAGTAGGGGACTCCCTGCTGCAGGTCGATCTGAATGAGCGTGAACCGTAAAAAAATGGGGTTCTTCATACTAAATGCGTCAGCTGATGCGAAATTTATTATGACCTAAGATGTTATTTTACCTATATTTCTAGGGGGAAGTTGTCTACTTTGATGCCCTGAATCATCACCTAAAAGGTGTTGCGATTTTTCTGTTACACCTTGTATCCAATGTTTCTTTTTCCGAGAACCTTTATTGTACTCTTTTTTATATGTAACACCTTACACGCCAACATGACTTAACAGACGCTTAAATATATATTTTTTTAATTTTACATGGAACGGAATGTAGTGAAATTGTACAATGCACTGTAAATATTATGTAGGTTATATTGTGTAGGTTATGTTCAAACTAGATTTCTCAAGGCTTCATACTCGTATCTAGTTTGCACGTTTCACAATTACCTGAAAGTTAATTACGTTATGTAGGTACCATTTCATTAAAAAAAAATCGCTTTTTCTTCCATTTAGCGGTAATGAAAATCCGGGTTTACTCTCAACTAATGAATGATGGTATGGTATCTAAAAAGTGGTGCAAAACTCTCTTAATTCAGTGTATTATGCACCATACGATCCAGATTGAGGCAAATCACTAACTCACAACTGCATTACTTACAGACAAAGCCAATGCCAACTGAAACAGAAGACAACAAATACTCTCGCTCGGGGAGCCTCACCGCGCTCGTGTAGACCCCGCGCCGACAGTGGCCGGCAGCTACTCAGTGTGACAGTGCGTGACACTACGTGACAGTAGACAGTAAGACAGTAGGACACTCGACAGTGAACGTGAACTGCCCGTACGGTCCCACACCCCCCGCGCTGCCAATCTAATATTCGTACGAAGACTGTGAGTAGTTATTAGCTATTTGTAATATCCAATATCACACTATGCTAGTTAGATCGTAAGCCCATTTGATGAAACCTGTATACAGTTTTCTAAGATCTCAGTATCTTTCTTTCGTCTGATAACATCGTTTCTGTTTTCCATTTCTATTGTGCCAATGGAAAGCTATCATGACAATTTATTTTAAGTTTGCGGTTGTATTCCACTATTTATTTTATTTATCTTTCTGTCTTAATCTTTGTTTGTGTATTTTTCTCTTTCAAGTATTATGAACGGATGGATTCCGTGTTGTCGACCGTCAGCTCGCTCATGATTGTGTCGACCACCTTTAGTTTAGTCAAATTGAAATTCTTAATTTATCTTCTTTATTGATGTAATAATTTATGTTGTTTGGAAACAGCGGAGTGTAGAATGTGTTGCGACGATTCAGGGTTCTGTGATAATCGAAGTGTGTATGTTGATGTAAAGGGACGGTAGTTTACAAAAACCATGTCAAACCAAAACAACGATAAGGCTCTAGAACACGATATAAGTTTGGTGTTTTGTACACTGCTGGCTCTTTCTGATCTTGTTTTTTTTTTACTTTTTTTTATAAATAGTGTGTTTGTTGTAAGTAATACTGATGTAAATATTATTATAAACAAGAGTATTTCTAAATGTGTTTAGTTTTACGAAGAAGCTTAGCAGGTTACTGATTATTGTAAACATTTAGTATTATAGTTTAAACGATACATTCCGTAAAAAATATTCTTACTTAGTTTGTTTTTTAGTTTACTGAAACCGACGCTGGTGGTTCAAAACGAATAGGGGTTCTTCAATAAGAATCTATTTTCTTATCTGAAATGTTGTATGTAAATAAAACAAATGCTATTGATACGTAAAAACTGTTTTATTTTTGTTGCAATAAACCAACATTTTACGAGTTCTTACTTACATAACATTTTATTGGCGTACATTACGTTTTCACTAATTCATTGCATCACATTCAAAATTAAGAATAACAATAACATTTAAAATCATAATTGGATTACTACGTGATATTCATAAAAATATAAGTTCTCAAAATTAAGCACTTCTGTATCGATACTTAAAGTATCTAAGTATATAATTCACAAGATTGATTTCGAATAGTAAGTACATAGTTTAGAGCTCGTCACGCGTGACGTCATCAGTCACCGATCACTTACAAAGAGATACAAATATAGCACCTCGTATCTAATTGTTAAAGCTCAAAAGTTATTGGACCGTTAATTTATTAAATTATCTATCTATTTTAATGGTATTCGAGATTACATTTGGCATTGAATGCAAACATGTTTATAAATTATTCACTTTTCCACGAACACACCTGAATGCAATTTGTTATAATCTAAAATAAACTTGTAAATCTCACTTGTCGTTTATAAAAACATAATTATTAGCTAAGTCACATAATAATAAAATATATTCTTAAAAAATATTTCAATTTATAAAAAGTACCTAATACATTTTGTGACATTTAGCCAACACTTCCAGTTCTAACGTACTAGGAACAGGATAGTTATAGTTTACTACCTGACGTACTGACGAGTTCATGTTACCATTAACACAGCAATTTCAAATAGCCCCCACACTAATTGCTGCAATTATGTCATAATTCATTAGGGGTCTCGTAAGTGCATATTGGAAAAAAAAACGTTTCACGTTACTAATTACAGCAAATGGTTTCTTACTCGGAACCATTTTCAATAATAACTCATTTTTGGGGAATAAATAGAGTAGTGAGTGCAAATACCGTGAAATATTTTTATATGTTCGCGCAATCCGATGCAGTTGTTTCTGCAACGTCGGAACAAGTTCCTCATTCATGGCCCTTTAGTCATGGAAGTGTTGAATATAAATATTTTATAAATTAAAAATAATCATTTCACTTAAGTGGAAATAACCGTGATGTATCGCATGCTCCATCCTCTCATGCACTTCATCACCAGATCCTTTGTACAATATCTCGATTGTAGGAACAATTAATTCATAGCCTAACATTAATATTAATTTATATCAATCTGAGGTGCCCGCCGGTGGCTGTCCCATTTTGACTTCATAGGCCTGAAACAAGAAGAAAGAATATATTTTAAAACATCCCATAAAAATTGAAAAAGATGGTACTGAAAGTGTGAGCACTGTAACACCAAGAAACCCCAGTCTAAACTAGAATGAAGTAGGTCACCTCACCTGTTTGGCAACTTTGCACAGCGTCTCGGCCATGGCTCGGCCGGTCTGGTCGACCATGCCGCGTAGTATGCCCTCCGAGTTCTGTAGCAAGTTGTGAGGATGGTCGTACTCTACCATGCGGCCCGCGTCCATTACTAGCACCTGTAAGTAACGAGTAAGTATTATTGCTGGTGTTAAGTAAAGGTCTTGGGTTAGATTCTCGTGACGAACAGTGTGATTGCGTTTATTAACCGGTAATTTCTCAATAGCAGCTACGGAGTCTGGATCTATGTCTCGTTCTACGACATGGGACTTCACTACATAGTTTAAAACAAAGTCGCTTTCTCTGTCCCTATATCCCTATGTATGCTTAAATCTTTAAAACTACGCAACGGATTTTGAAGCGGTTTTTTTTAATAGATAGAGTGATTCAAGAGGAAGGTTTAAGTATATAACTTGACCGACATCCACGCGGGTGAAGCCGCGGGCATCAGCTAGTAAAATATAAGTAGCGAAATGTAGATGTACTCGTACCATTAGGTACACTTCTGGCTACCTTTTAGGGGATTACAGGCGTGATGTTATGTTATTAACTTTGCAATACTTCACTATTTACCTTATCTGAATCCATGACAGTGTTAAGACGATGTGCGATCGTGAGTACGGTGCACTCCGCGAATTTGCTCCTAATTGTAGTTTGTATAAGCGCATCAGTCCTGAAATAAAATGGAAATAGTTTTAACATTGATTTCACGTTACCTATAAAGAGTTCAAATTGTTCGATTCTAAAAGATAATCTTTGGAAGTCCTCTGCTCCAATTTCAAAAATTATTTCACTGATATAGAGCGAAAACATTCCCATATGACATAGAATACTTTTTATGCTTAAAACCTCATGGACCCCGTGGAGGTACCATGACGTCTTGAAGCAAGATTCTTTTAATTTTATTCCAGTGTGAGAAAGCGACAGAGCTATACAAAGTACCTAGCGCCAGCTCTTTTCCACATTAAAATAAGATTAAAACAATCCTGCTTTAAAAAACGCACAAAAAAACACAGAAATTGTATTTATCATATTTATGTCAGTTTATAAGGGAATGTATCTACGGGCTAAAGTTGCCTGAGAATAAATAGATGGTGTTGTTTAAGATGCCATTGAAAGCCACATGTGTTGTTAGAAACTCCATGGAGGTGAAAATAAAAAAAAAAACAAATTATGAACTTACTGTGGGTCGACGTTAGCGGTGGCCTCGTCGAGCACAAGCAGCCGATTCCTGCGGACGATAGCTCTGGCCAGACACACGAGCTGCCTCTGTCCCACCGAGAAGTTCCCGCCGCCCTCCGACATACGTGATGACAGGCCTGCAGGGAGCTCATTCACTGCCTCTTTTAGTTCCACCTAGGTGAACAAAGCTTAAGTTCAAATATAGGAAGCGCTTGATTTGACGACAAAGTTTCACGAAAAACATGAAAAAACTAAATAATTTTAGATAATCAATGGTAAAATCCTTCATGTACGAAATAAATAAATAATAATGGGCTTTGTGTCATTAATTACTTTATTTTATGAGACATTAGCGAAGATTCGAAAGAAAAAAGACTACAAAATACATAAACTATAAATACAACCGTTCATTTTAATTTAGGAACAAAATATATATCACTGAAACTAACCTAAACCGCTACAAATCATGTTAGGTAAAATGTAAAAAACAATGAAATATGGTTATATGAGGACATAGTTTTATGGCACATCTTTTTTTTTGGAGGGTGGGAAATCATCAAATGACTCCTCCCGCTCCATTGTACCGAGGCCGCGGTATCTCTTTCGAACAACCCGTAGCCCCGACGGGCGTCGGCCCTTGCAGGGCAATTTTCAATGTTGCTAACATCTCTTTGAGGCGCGCGTGGAACACGAAGGCGCTGTCGACACGGCTTTATGGTACATCTAAGTTCTACATTGACTTCGGCTTTATCCTCAATGTACAAAATATAGTAGTGACATTACCTCTTCCAAGGCCCTCCACAGCACTTGATCCGGGTACTCGTCGAAGGGGTCGAGGTTGTGTCTCATGGTGCCTGAGAACAGCACCGGCTCCTGCGGGATGATGGACAGCTGACTGCGGAGCTCGTGCAGACCTAGCTTCGATGTCTCGCGACCGTCGATTATGATCTCGCCGTCTAGTGTTGCTAGCCTGGCGAGGGGAAATAGGGTTTTGTTTTTAAAAGGTTTAATCTTTTTGCTCATAGGAATTGGATTGAGCCATTAGGATGATCAAACTATATTTACCATCAATATATTACCAATAACGAAACTAAATTACTGCAAGTTGGCGATTTTTGTACCTTATAAATTACTTCTCTTACGGTTATTTCTAAATAAATAACCACGAAAACTGCAACACACTGATGACTTGTGTAGGTTCTGTCCGTAAGATCCTATATAGTTTCTATCTTGGTCTTCTTTTAAGTTTCTAGGCACGCACTTTGGAGAAAAATGGGTGTCGATTCGTCGTAAAATTCAATAATACATATTATTTTCAGTTTCTAGTTTGCGATAATTTCAACAAACATACACTACTGCCATAGTTTGAACAACTCTAAACTGAATGGTTTTTAAAGAAAAGCCTCTCACCTAAACAGAGCATTGATAAGCGAAGACTTCCCAGCGCCAGTTCTGCCGACGATGCCGACCTTCTCCTTGGGTTCCACGACGAAGCACAGGTCGTTGAGCACGGGCGGGTCGGCGGGAGAGTAGTACAGTGACACGTGACGGAACTCGATGCGACCTGACTCCGGCCAGGATGGAGGGGGCTTCTTGTCCGGGGTTGATTGGAGGGGCGGCTCGGATTCTATCGTGGAGTATTCTTGTATTCTGAGAAGAAATTATTGTAGTATAAGTTACGGAGTAAAGTAACGGAGAATTGATAGGCTGATGAGAGCGAGGCGCTTGGTTCGATTCCGGAATCGGGCGGTGATTTAGTCTGGATCTTTTTTACTATATTTACATGTACATGTGAAACCCGAATTCGCATAGTAAAGGTACTTTGAACTTTGGGTCTGCTTAGGCTGCAACTTCTTTATGCCACTATTATTTAAAATAAATCTACCATGTTTTGTAAGACTAAAAAACTCAACGCAAATAATACATGTAAAAAAACATTCTTATTTACCTTTCCACACTGGTCATTTGATTTTCGAGCTCGGTGGACTGTCGCATGCCCCACTGGAACATTCCCGTTAGACCCATCGCTTGTGTGATCGCTAGACCCACGTTACCTCCGTACTCGCCTGCAACACAGGTTAGTTAGACTTAGACCCATTGTATCAGTCGAAACACAGCAAATGCATTAATTGTTATTTGTTAGACAGAAACATCACTTATGTTATGGAAATATTTTACAAGAAATGGCTATTGTATTCATCAAATTTGAAGAATGTCATTCGATTTCTGAATTCATATAATAAAACTTTTTTTTAACTTCGCCCCACACTAGGATTTCTCCTGTATCTGTAACATACCCACAGATTTGAGTAAGTAGACCACAAACTTATGTTGGAAAAGTAAGAAATGACTTACTTTGCCCGAAAACGAGGAAACTGAGCGTAACCACGGCGATGTATACAACGCACACGAGGTCCAGCCAGAAGCCGAATGCTCTCGAGCTGGCGATGAATAAGTACCTGCAAACAAAACACAGTAATTCAGAACGTATTCGATAAAGTCAGGAACATCATTGGAAAAATTTCGTAATCTTGAATGACTGCGTCTACATGACGAAAATTTGGGAACTCTGAATTTTTTAACTACGGTACCATTTTTTTTTTGGCGGGTGGAAAATCATCAAATACCCCTCCCGCTCTTGGGCAGAGCGAAAGGGAGTGTCTGACTTCTACTGACTAAAAACCACCCATGTTCCTTCTTAGCCCTTCATGTCGAGGCCGCGGTATCTCTTGCGAGGTTCGCCCGTCGGGCCCGCAGCCCCGACGGGCGAACTACGGTACCTTACCTTACGGTACGGTACCTTTGTTATGTCTCATTTGTATCATGAGATGTTTAATACACTCACATACAGTGTGTGTATTTTACACGTGAATATAATTCTTACAAGTAACCGAGGCGGATCCAAGAAACGCTAGCTTACCAATCTGTACTCATTTTTTAAGAATTGGTCGGAGAAGGAAAATTGTAAACAAAATTGGAAAGTCATGAGAGAGGCCTTTTCCCAGCAGTGGGACAGAGTAGCTTGACATAAAAAAGGATCTCAACTTACCACGAAGAGCTATGCAGATCCTGATGGTTGTCGAATTCTCGTATAAGCGCTTCTTGCGCTCCGAACGCGCGGATAGTAGTGATTCCTTGCAGTGTCGCGTTCAGGTGAGAGAATACCGGACTGCGAGCTGTGGAGGTAACGATACCACTGTATTATAGTACGTTTTGAATGATAGAATTGTTAGGAACAGCCCCGTGAGAGTGGAGGAAGACCACGAGTTATTTAATTATACTCCCCGCCACGAGCAGCTATAATTGTATAAACAGAGAACTTGCCATACCTATTATTGGAATCAAATATAACAGCTCACAACTTAGGACCCATTATTATTAAAAATAATATTATCCGTTGTGCTAGGGAACTGAGCTTATCCCAGTTGTATACATCACTTAACGCCCATTGACCTTGTTGTATTCTGTCTCCTGCTGATATGGGGGAAGTAGAAATCATGTTTTGTCCTACTCCTCCGCTATTCTTTTCTGATTAATTTCGTTGCGGGATGCAATACAGTTAAATTGTTTCTCTGGGACTCCGTCGAGCTTCATTGTCTCGGCGCTTGTCTGGCGGTTGCCACTGTTGATTCTGACTTTCAGGACTTAGGTAAGAGATAGTGAGGCGGGCTCGTCCCATTTACAAACAGAGAAATTTCTACTAAGTTATGTAGCAATAAATCAGTCACCAACAAATAATTCCACATTCGATTCGATTGCGATGTAACACGCTGTCGTCTATTATTTTGTGGTACTGGAACGCGTCAGACTCATGGAACGTTCCAGAAAACATTAGGCGACAGCGCTTTATATGGTTAAAATATAATCCGAACAAGTAAAATTACAGCAATTTGGGATTATTTGTTGTTGAATCAGTTGTCGCTACGTAACCGAGTCCAAACGTAACAAGTCCTTTGTTTACAATAATTATTAATTAATGACTTCTCGTGGCGCAGAGTCTAGTGAAATGATGCTAGTACAGTTAAGCTTGACTCTGTATTAAGTCTACCGTCCATGCAATGTATGGTAATGCTTTCCGAGTAACGACGAAGCATCCCGAAGTTATCCGAAGGTTAGTCTTAAAAGAAATGGTCGCGCAATGCGTCAGAGATGACTCACTCACACCCTCGAGGCGCTTGATGCTGCGCGAGGAGGACAGGTAGAAGATGCGCAGACCGTAGAACACGAAGCCGATAGCGAAGGTGGGAACTAGCAGCCAGTAGTTCACCACCGCTACCACTACCACGATACCGATTAGGGAGAGGCCGATCTGGAATTAATTAAAATGTTATTGAATCATCGCATTCTCATCACATGGCAGAAAGAAAAAAGATATTATTTTTGAGGAAGGCATCATCATCATCATCTATCTGCCTTGCCTTTTCCCAATCATGTTGGGGTCGGCTTCCAGTCTTAGATGAAGCGACTGCCTATTAGACCTCCACGACTCAGCCAGTACTGGGTAATACGATACCCCTTGGTGAGACTGGCATTCCGAATTTCTGGTCACAAGTAATATTCAAAGATGTATACAAATGACTGTTTTGAGACAGAGTCGTTGTCTCCCGTTTATTGTCGCCAAACAAGAAAACTGAGATTTCTGAGAATATAGAAAAGTGTCTCCTGACTGATGATGGCACAGGAACGTGGACCTAAACACAAGGCAAAGAGATGCCTCTACCCAATAGTGGATGAAGTTGGGCTATGAGTGATGACAATAAACGTATTTGGGACAAAACTGCGACACTATTCCCAAACCAAAACCACTGTAACTCCTGAAAGCCAGAAAAAGCCTGAAAGACAGTGGCGCTCACCAGAAAAGCGCCGAGAGAATGAACCTCGACGAAGTCCCAGAGAAACAATTAAACTGTCTTCGTTAAACGTATCTTACCTGTAAAACATCCAACAGCGCAGAAGGCAGGACCTCATCCACAGCTCCCATATCCTTGGAGAACCTGTTCAAGATCCGTCCCGAGGGGTTTGTGTGGAAGAACCGCATCGGCGCCCGCGTTATGGACGAGAACATGTTGTTGTGTAACCGGGTGGACGCTCGCATTGCCATTGTGAAGAACATGAAGGATCGCAGCAGGGAGACCACGACTAGGGCTATCACCATGGCTGGAAAGGAAATATAGTATGTTAGAAGTTGTCGGACACAAAATGGAACAAATTTAGGTTCGATATTACAGGAGGAGCTAAGCCATTTCACTTAGTCCTAGCTGCTAAGCCGTGAAAGCTTTGAATATTAGACGTTATTGTCATAAAATAAGTGTCGAAAATGACAGCAGACATACTCAGATCCAGTCTGTCTCTTTGATGCCCTCCACATTAAAGCCCTAAGCAGAGTCTTGTTACCCGCAGGGTACTCAGAGATATTTAATGATTACTTAAGCTTCACTTAGTAAAGATTTGACATACTTGTATGACAAAACTATCAAAACCGCTCTCTATGTGGATAGTCGTCATTTTGTGGTCGTTACATGACAATACCGTTTTAATAAAAAAAAAACCATAGCTGACAATGTAAAATTGCATGAAACAATTGTAAAATAAATGTCCCTATCTCACCGGAATAAATATAGATGCAGTCGTATCGGCTGATGCCCGCTTCCTCGAAGTAAGTGTTTTCCATAAGCATGCCGGTGTAGTTGTTCACCGTCTGCAGCGCAAACGTGCCGTTTCTATCACTCAGCGGTAGTTTCGACGTATGCTGGATCGGGTGGGCTTCTTCAAGAATTACCCTGAAATGATGTTTGAAATTAGTGGAGAAGGTAGGGCGAGTCGTTGGTAAGAATGGAAGTTGATTATGTTATTCGTTTTTAACCGACGAAAAAAAGGAGGAGGTTCTCAATTCGACAAGTTCATGTGCTTTTTTAAAACTGTTGTAGCGATTTCTGAAACCGGTTTTTGTTTAGGGGTTCTTTATCTATAAGTGTCGATGAAAGTCAAATTGTGTTAGACCAGTATGTAGGCATCTGCATATCTCTAACATTTCTCAAAATATGAAGCATTCGTTTGGATATACAAATACGGAGAGTTTCGAACATCCGACATCATGCTTCTGATGTCGAGATTTGCTTCGACTAAATCTTGAAAAGTGCAAGTGGTTGTACAGGATGGGCAGGACACGAGGTGGAGCATATCCTGCAGAGGGGCTCCACACTGTCATTGTCCGGCCAGGCGGGTGTTGCGTCAAGTGGGCTACTGCCCGATAGTAGCTGTCGGTTTTTTTATAGGTTCTTAACTCGCGGAGAACTCTCGATAAGGATTTTTGTTTTAATTTTTTATATGCAACATAGATATCGCTAGCATTATTTTATCATTTGATTACATCTGCTACAACTAAAGCCCTAAAGTAGTTATATAAGATACCAGTAGTCACAGAACAGATAAAAGAGGTTAGAAAGGAAATAGTTCCTGATTTGTATCAGAACGCGTGTCGCCGCTTGTCTCCCACTCTCTATATCCACTTCAAGCAAGCGGCTAATACATACGCGCATTACGCACACAAATAAACCGCACTTACATAAATCGCGAGTTTGCTACTGGTTGTCACACTAGCGCAAACACTGCCTATGACGTACATTCACACACGCGTTTATTTCTCATACATGTTACGGCGACCAAAAGGTCGATAATTTATGTCGATGAAATTACTTTAGTTTTGTAACTTTAACTTTTGCAATGTTTTGCTTGAATTTCGGAACGGGATAGAAAGAAAGAAAAGGTATTTATTTGTCTCACACAGATAAAAAATTAAAGATTAAAAAAGTAAAATCAAAAGTAAACATACGAGAAACACCTAAAAATAAGACATACATTCAATTAATTACTACATTTAGTACAGCTACATTTAGTAGGTATCCATTCAATTCTACCGGTTGCCTCTAGCCATAGTGTTCTTGTGTCTGTATCTGTTGGAAACCTAAAAACAAAATTTAGTTGTGTTATGTTTCCATTCTAAATGGCTAACCTCAAAACAAATTTTAGACAAAAACCTAAATTAATAAGCCACAATAAACAATAATTGACAGTAATAAACAAAGTTATTTTATCATATTCATAATAATATCATTTGAATACATTCACACATACTAAATTTCGACATTGTTTACAACTTGGTACAACACTATCGAAACGCATAGATTTCGCAGAACTCAAGCTCTGGCTCGTCGTACGCGACGTTCGCAGTGAACGAAATACATCGCGCAATCGCCCACGCAGTACAAGATGGTACCCACGTATTGCAAGCAATGTACATAATTTTTTATCTGCTTGCGACAGTATCATTTTTTCTACCAACTACATAATACTATTGTAATAATTACAAATATTACTTGTATTTTAAGGTATTTGGACTTACCGATGATAAGAAATCCTTTCTCGAGGCACACTACACACCCTGGCTTCTTTTCCGACACACTATAATAGCGCAAGATGGCATAATTTTTTTTTCGCGGAGCTTCGTACGCTGTCACAATATGAGCGCGATTGTTGGCCGGTAAATCAAATTTCGTCGACATATGAGCGTTTGCATATATGAGCGGCGCGCCTGCCCCGCCCACAAGGCCCTTCTAACCTCTTTTATCTGTTCTGTGCTAGTAGTGCCACGCAACTTCGTCTGCATCACAAAATATGGTTTATAACCTTCCTCGATAGCTCGACTATCCAACATAAAAATATTTTTTCAATTTCAACCAGTAGTTCCTCAGATCAGGGCGTTCAATCAAACAAACTCTTAGATAATTATTTTTTTTATATAGAAAAGTTTTTTATTTATTTATTTTGTGTAAAGTATATTTCAAAATGTATTAAGTTTGTGAAGCAATAAAGAAAGGTAATAACAGTAAACACTCACCAGTAACTCGTCCACCAATCAGACGCCGATCCAAGTAGTTGCGCGAGGATGGCGACCAGTAACATCAGTAACACAAGACACGCATTGCCGGCCGCTCCTAGGTACGCTCCATACACCTTGCATCCTACTGCACCATGGGTTCTGGTCTCTGCTTCACCGGCAGGAGGGGCCGTGGCGGTTAAGTTGTCCACAGAACTCACCTGGAATGAAGACAATATTTTATACATCTTAAAATGCCGAAACTGGGTATGTCGGACTAAAGCAGCCTGGATTGGATCGTCGTTTGCGGCATGTGAACATCGATAATACTGAAAATCTATGATGATTACACATAGAGTATTAAACCACTAGAGAGCGTGTAAGCCGATTTCTTCTAAGTACACAACTCACTACCGCGGGTCGGGGGATGAGGAAGAATACGCGGCTGCAATTGGTCAGTTCAAGGTCAAGTTGCGTAGGTATGCCTAGGTAGGGATTGCCCTACTTGATTATGGGAAAATAGTCGATATCGATAAAATGCATTTTAATATTATAAAAAAAATACTCAATAAAAATAATATTTAATGAAAATCTCTTTCGAACAACCCGCAGCCACGACGGGCATCGGGCCTTCCATGTTGCTGACATCTTTTTGAGGCGCGCGTGGAACACGAACGCGCCGTCGACACGGCCTGTCGTCGTCATAAGACGGACGGACGGCGAGCTAGCCCATCACTCACCGCCCACAGGCCCGCGTCTACGGTGGCCGGAAGCCATCACGTGGCCCCCGACGCCTGGAGCGCCTCCCGCGGCGGCTGGGACGAGAGGTTCTTTCCCTCTCACGTTCCGCCACCTCCTTCGCTAGCATCACTGCTTCGCAGAAGGAGGCGACGGCGTCCCATTCCTCCTCGCTCCGGACCATGGCTTGCACCAGGGCCGCACGCGAGAGGTCGCCGCCGCCGATCGTCGCTACGAGAACACGGCGGGGTTCCGCCCAAGCGGGGCAGACCTCCACGGTGTGCTCCACCGTGTCCTCCGGCCGATCCTCACAATGGTGACATCCGGGCGTGTCCTCCCGCCTGATTCGGTGCAGGTACCTCCCAAAACAACCGTGTCCGGTGAGTACCTGCGTCAGACGGAAGGTGAGGGCGCCGTGGCGCCTCTCCAGCCACTCCTCAAAGAGGGGACATACCGCCGGTATTATCTTGAAGCCTCAAGAAGCTTCAAAGAAGAAAGGCGTCAAGACGTCTTTCTTGTTTTTACTAAGAGAATATAATTATTAGAAGATGATCTATGTGTCGTTTCATTTTGCGTTTACGTGGAGTTAGGTAGGTACTACTTCTATCTTCCTTATTGTTGAACTCGGAAAAATATAAGTATTTTAAGTATTATAAAGAAGAAAATAAAAATGATGCGAGGTTATAAGAAACATTAACATTTAATTTAACAGAAATATTTAGTTGAGAACAATGTAAAAACAGAGAACTACCACTACTGACAGTATCTGAATTAAATAAAAATTATATTAAGTTTAATTTTATTTTTATCGAAATAGAATTCTGCCATAAAAGGTAACAGCACAGATTTTTACGATAAAAATACAAAGGGAAAGAAAGGGACAAACTTATTAGAATTGCCTAATAAAAGAAAGGGACTTTTCCAAAAGACATCAACGCGAGACTCATCTTTGTGCTCGTTCACCCAAATCACCATTTTAAATAGACCCCTGCGGTGGCTCATAATTTGATTAAAACAAAAATAATTTTCGTAATATTTACTTATCGATGAAAAGTTGTGTCATCCTTTTTGTAACTCGATATCTTGGAATGTTTCCCACACCACTTAACCGCGCATGAAGGCATTTTTACACGTTATAAATTGCATAAAAAATTATAACAATTGGTAATTATTTTGCGTGCACACAGGTCTAACACTTGGTTACAACTAAAACGGTTACTCATACCGTAGCCTATGCATGGGCGACAAAATACTAATAGTTTTCGAGCATCGGGGCACTGTATGCGCAGTCAAGTGGCTATATAGTCTTTGTGATTACATCTAACCTATTCTGTGTACCCACTTGGGACAAAGGCGTGAGTATTATGGTATATTATTGGATCCGCTTGGGTCGCCAACACCAGTACAACTTGTTCTCACAAGTTATTCTGTCGAGGAGCGATAGTAAATTGTTTCCGCGCGATAATCGTTTCGTTGCCATACGTTCCCGTGTGTTATAAATAAGTCAATCTGTGTAAAGGAAATCACGTTTTATTATTCTACCTAAACATCGATTTATTTATTTTCGACTATCAACTTGCCATCATTGCAGGTCTGAACCTTATTATGTTACGCCTCTACACCGTTTTATTATTCTACCTAAACATGTATTTATTTATTTATTTTCGTCTAACAACAGTATCATTGCAGGTCTGAACCTTATTTATTTGAAAGCGTTCGATTTTTTTCAGTTAGGACGAAACCAATTATTTAGACCCAATAATCATCGCTTTCCCATATGCTTACCGAGTGTATGCTCATCTGTCGTTTCCGGAAGCTGCCCTGCAGCATGGACTCCGTGTCTGCCTCGGATGCGTTGGGGTCCGGAACCGTCTTCTCTTCCTCGGGGTCCCGTGCTAACAGTGTGGCGAAGTCCAGACCAGACGCGCTCAGAGTGTCGAAGTTACCCGCCGCGGCTATCGCGCCGTTCTTTAGAATTATGATCTGGAGAAGAATGTTTGAGTTTTAATTCTGATCTTGCAGAGTTTGCAAATTTGTGAGCTTGAGTAGATGATTCTAAGAATGGAGACCATATTTACCGAATTGGTAGGTGTTAAGTGAATTGCTTTTTACCCGACTGCAAGGAAAGCGTTATGTTTTTTCTTTTTTTTTAACTTTGTCGAAGGGTTGGCAGAGGTGTACCTAAATAGTACACCCACATTCACCAGCTATAAGACCCATGGAAAAGGATCCGAGTTTCGCCAATAAAAAGCAATCAACCGTGAACCCAATGTCGAATTGACGGCACGGTTAGTGCAGTGGCTGAGCGATTGGACTGCTGCGGCGCGTGTCGCGGGTTCGATCTCCGCACGTAACAAATATTTGTATGGCCTTCAAATAGTTATTTCGGGTCTGGGTATTTGTGTATGTGAGTTTAAATGTTTGTGAACGCACCCACGATACAGGAGAAATTCCTAGTGTGGGGCTACGTTTAAAAAAAAAAGAAAAACAAAAAAAAGAATGAGTTGTCCCTAACAAAGTTTAAAATCTATTATAGAAATTCGACAGATTGCAGAAGCTTGTTATGATGGCGTCTGTACCTCAGTTCTCTTTGGACATATAGACCGTGATAAACCCATTCTTACCCGGTCGAACAGGTGACGGTACTAGTACTAGGATGTACCTCAGTTATCTTGACACCAGTGTACCAAAACAACCTTACCTGGTCGACGTCTCTAAGGAACTGCAGCTGATGAGTGACGAGGATGCGCGTGGTGTTGCGCAGGTACCCGATGAGGCACGACTCGAACAGGTGACGGCCCACGTGTGCGTCCACTGCTGACAGCGGGTCGTCTAGCAGGTAGATGTCGGCGCGTTTGTACACTGAGCGGGCGAGCGATATACGGGCGCGTTGACCTAGGGATGAGAAAAAATAATTTTAGTGTTTAGGGTGAATGCTTCACCCGTCGGGGCTGCGGGTTGTTCGGAAGAGATACCTCGGCCTCGATATAAAGGGCTAAGAAGGAACATAGGAGGTTTTTAGTCGTCTGACACTCCTTTCCGTTCTGCCCAAGAGCGGGAGGGGTTATTTGACGATTTTCCACCCGCCAAAAAAAATATGTGAATGCTTCAGGGTAGCCCGCGAAATTAGATTTTATTTACGTTTTTTGCAATTTCAAAGTGACTTCACAAGCCCCCACTCATGATCTTTGACACGTTTTATCTTCGTCAAATTTATGAATTCGATAAAACAAAAAAACACGTATTCAATATTTCTCGATAATCTATTTGACGGACTAAAAAGAATCATATTTTTTTTAGTCAGGAAAGTATCTAATTATCTACAAAGTCTCCACTGTTACAATGATCTTACCTCCACTGAGACTGACACCCCTCTCGCCGACGATAGTCTTGTCCCCGTGCGGGAACAGAGCGAAGTCCCTGTCGAGAGCGCAGCGCCGCACCACTGTGTTGTACCGCGGTCGGTCCATCGCCTGGCCGAACAGAATGTTCTGACGGACGCTGCCTGTGGGGAAAGAGCTGTTATAATACCGATGGAAAGTGGTCATTGACGTAATCTTATGAATTAAAAGTACTTCATAACAATATGCCTGTAATCACCGGAGGGCACAAGTGTACCTAACAGTACATCCGCATTTCGCCAGTTATATTTAAGTCAAATGGGGGCGAGCCTATTGCCATCAATCAGGCATAAATCTAGACTCTGTGGCTGCTACTAAGAAATCCTTAACGGAAAAAATCCAAAAGCCCTTACCCGACATCGGAATTGAGGACCCAGGACCTCATGCAACTGCTGGACCAACGAGGCAGTTACATTAAAAGTATATCGTGATGAAAATAACCAGGACTGAAGACATGAAGTAATGGCAACCATGTCGCATTCAACATCTGTTAGATCTCCAAGTTTTGTTGTACAAAAAATGTACAGGTATATTGGATTTGCATTTCAAGTCATCACCATCGATAAGGTACACATAGGTGTAAGCATAAACCTAGCTGAATATAAAGTTTCAAACAACATGTTCACCTGCAAAGAGCCATGGTTCCTGGCTGGCGTATGAAACGTTTCCACCGACATGTACTGTGCCTGACAGTAGCGGCAGTTCTCGTAGTAACACGTGTAGTAGTGAAGACTTGCCGGCGCCTACTGGACCGATTACTGCAATTATCCTGGTGAACAAAATGGATAGATAAGTTAATGGAATCAGGCGTTACTTTCTCATCCTCCCGCCAATGTTCTGCGATCTTGAGGAAGACCCGTAGAGGAGCGAAACACGTGTCATTATACATGGTGTTAACCAAGCATTATGTACATCATACTAACTGCCGCTCTCAGATATTTAATGATTACTTAGACCATCACTTAGTAAAGGTTTTGACAGTTTTGTCATACAAAAGTATGTCATATCTTTACTAAGTGACGGCTTCAGTAATCATTAAATATCTCTGAGTACCGCAGTAAGTCGTTATGCATGTATTACACTATGTAAAAAAAAGTCGTTCAGGACTTTTTTTTTTGATGAAAAATCACATTTTATAGTAAAACTCAATTTCGCACTCTGCTAGTGGATGCTTTTAATAGTAATAATATTATATGTGTGTAAGTATGTTCGGGCGGATTCTTAAACCTCAATTTTAGTTTTATTTCTAAACTTTTCTTATGTTTTATTATTTATATTTTTTAGGTTATTGTTAATATTTTATCCAGTTTGTTTTGTAAACTTAGTCGTTCTTTCTTTCTTAAAAAAAACACAACAAAAAGGACTCACTTGCCAGGCTTGATGGTGAGCGACAGATCTGTGAGCGTGTTCTCTTGATGCGACACGATCCACTTGGCAGTCGCATGTTTCAGTCGCACTCCCCGCGCGTCCTCCTCCACCCGCGCCGCCAACTCATGGTCCTCTTCTTCACCAGATTCGATAGGAGCAAGTGTCGCGGTTCCTGCATGGATATAAGGGTGGTAATTGCTTGAAATGTTACCTTTTGTAGCTGTGATGGTCAATAACAAGCAAATCCTGCGTTAAATACATTCATTGTAATAAGAGCGGAAATCGCAGGTATTTTTTTATCTTCAAAATACACGTATTTTAAAAAGAAGTAGACGATTTATCTAGACTAAATTTCACACGCAAAAAATGTGTTATTGAGCCAATAAGTGCTGTTCAATTGTTTACTTTAATTTGGTACGCACAAACGCACTTAACGATCAAATATTTATCGTACGATACAGAGATAAAAACAAATAATAATGGGAGGATTTTTTAAATCTCCTCAAACTCCAGCAATGTGTATGTTTATGTAAGCTTCCATTATGTTTATTTGATGACAAAATATCTGTACTACTAAAGTTTTTATGATTTTATTACGACACTTAAATGTGTATTTTAATAGTGAGTCACTCCGAGTTGTTCTCATCCGTTTGGGTTAGATAAAATATTCTAGTGACAGACAAAGGCACGTGCGTCAATCTAATTTAAGCCTTATGCCATAAACAATATGATAAAAAAATCAAAGAACTCTTACCATTTCCTTTAGCCTCTTCTTCTTTCGTGGGGGGTTCGGGCGAAGCAGCACCTCCGCTCTTCTCCTCAGCGAGATCTTCTTTAATCACATCCGGCGACTTCCGAGGCGAGCCCTTGGGTTTGGTGGAAGTCTGAATCTCTGCTAGACCGGGCACTGGCTTGCTAGTATCCTCGTAAAGCATAAAGTTCTGCAACCGCTTTATTGATATTGTTGCTTCTGCTACTTGAGCGATGCCTGGAGATGAAAAGGACATTTGTTTTAAATGGATATATAGTTCATATTTTTATGTCTATATTTTTTCAGTCTGAGCAGATACTAGGCAACAGGATCTCACGTGGTCACGCCATGTAAATCCTGTTACTTTCCGTCTATCTGATCTTTACAACCCAGTTATTGGATGACACGAAAACTCTTATCGAAACAGTTAAATTTAATTTCCCTTTTATTTTCACACGCCCAAACATAAACCGTATAGGTGGTTTAGGTTGCCAGACTTGAGTCTAACAAAAATTTGCACTTTAAAGCTTAATATTTCACAAACTAATCCCTTAATCGAAAAACTGTTTGAGCAAACTCGCAATATTTTTTAAAGACATATCCAACGATATCTCACACAATAAACTTCGCGAGAACAAAATCATCTCCACTTTAATGTGTACTGGAGATACCCTAAAAAAAAATATTTTCAATATTTTACTTTAGCACTTTGTCGGCGTAACTCATTTGTATATTCATGCCAAATTACAGCTTTCTAGTACTAAGAGTCTGAGATATAATGCGGACGGACGGACAGACAGATAGACATGGCGAAACTATGAGGGTTTAGAAGTATCTCTACTGTTTACTAACACGTAAATCCATAATATGTATTATCAACTAACCTTGTGGGAAGAACACAGTCATAGTCTGCCTCAGTATATTGTAGAAACTGGTGACGACAAACACCTGCTTCGCGGTGATAACATTGTACGCCAGCACATACGCCAGGATCGAGCAGAACAGGCATATCCGAGTCGTGAACATGATGAACGATGTCAGCACACCACGAATGTATGATGTCGAACGAATCTGCTTTATTTCTCGCCTGTGAAGAAGAGAATTTAATTACATAGAGAAAATATAGAAAAATCAAATAATTTGTAGTTCGGAAGTAGTGGAAAACATCGAGAGGAAACCGCCTGTTTCGTTCAACTAAAATTTCGTTGGATATGTAACATCTACTAAACCGACTTTCATGGTATATTCAAGCTCACTCCTTCTCCTGTCTTAGCAGTAGAAATACATATCATATGCCTAGTCTTTTTCCAATTATGTCGGCTTCCAAGTCTATCTAGACGCTGCTGAATAACAGTATTTTACACGGAACGACTGCCTATCTGACCTCCCACAAATCCCACAACGCAGTTAGTACTAGGAAATACCAAGCGATATCTCTTCTTGGTAGACTTGGTAAGACTGGTCAGACTTTCAGTAAAAAGAATTGAATTGGAATGTTGAATTCGAGAGAGTCGAATTTCAACATTCCAAAGCTTAATTTGTTAATCACAATCACAGGAACCTCACATGATACGCGGATGTAATCATTTAAATACTAATAACGATTTCAGATTTCATAAAATATTATATTTCAGAGATTTTACCAAGGATATCAATATTTAAAAATATTTAGCATAGTAATAAAATCACCATAAACAGTCAAATTAAATTTTGAATTAAAATTTCTTGCATCCATGTATAATACATGTGACCATGGCCTTGCATAAGTGATGGCAAGTTATAATTTGAGGTCGAGTGGTAATATAATACAAATAATAGGATGTCAGTCAGACAATAGGGATGTCTCCTGTTTAAAGAAATATGATTCTGTTTAGTCCGTCGTCAGTTAGATTATCGAAAAACATTGGATACGTGATTTTTGATTTACGAAATTAATAAAAATTGGCTAAAATAAAACGTGTCCAAGACCATGAGTGAGGACTTGTGCCGTCTCTTTCTGGTAAAAAATGTACCACATTGTGACGTCACACGAGTTTTCGGAGCACTGCATCGTCTTCATTTTGGGTTTACGTGAAAAAATAAAAAATATGTGCCCAATATTTTTTGGAAATCTATCTGACGGACTAATTAGATTTTTTTGTCAACTACCCTATTATGTGCAACTCAAGAGCTAACTTAGAAATAAATAAAATATACCAAGCTCAGCGAAACATGAGCGTTTGTGTAGGTTGGTCATATGCCCTTTTCCAACAGTGATTAAAAAGGTTTTGATTGTGTCGGTACAGGACACAATGATACAATAGAACTCGTATAGGCATAATAGGCTGTACCTATTTATTCAAACGTTTAATCGAAATGTAGTCACAAGCACTGATATGATTGTATACTTACACGCCGCAATTTATATAAAAGTGATTCTCGCTTACTGCATTGATTAACGTTTCACGTTTTCACGAACATAGTATATTAAACTATGACTTCTAAAGTCATAGTTTTACGAAATAGATGTTTTATTGAAGTAAAAACCGCAATTTCATGAGAAAATTGTTATAGAAATTTGCTAAAAGTATTCATATTGGTGCTTGTGACTGTACTGCTGAGACATCGGACCCCTCTTTAGGAGAGGGAGTGTGATGTAATCCACTAAACCCAGCAAGCGAACCTAATGAGGATTTATTGACGACATAGGTCTCGCCTTGGAAAATTTGAATAAAGGAAATACAGGTTTGTCCACGACATGTTCCTTCGTCTTTGAAAAAAAAAAATACAGAAAAAAAAACAAACGTACTTTCTGGCTTTGGCTACCAGGTCCGCAAACGGCTTTTCCCAAGTATACATCTTGATAACCTGTATTCCGGATAAGATCTCGTTCATGAGGCGCACACGCTCGTCGGTCCGAAGTGCCGTTTTCAATCGTAGTACTGAAGTGCGCTTGCCCAAATAAGCTGTCAAACAAATGTTAGAAGCTGTTAGTTCTCATGTAAATATAAAATCTATTTGCAGATGTATTTTGAGTGACGATACGCTTAGGATTTACATTCGTAGATTTTAAATGTATCAAGGACATACAGATAGGCGAAACTTGTCACGCAGTGGAGGCCTCAAGACAGACGTCGACGCAGTGTTAGATTAATCGTCAGTCGTCAGATGACTTGGTCAGAAAAGGCTTTTAATGAAGTCTCTGTAGGGAGATCTTTGCCCAACTCTTTGCTTAAACATAGCAAACACAACACAAGTGGCACTGGCTGACTGGGTGGGACTTAAACATAACTAGCGTTATGTGGGTGTACTATTAGGAACACCCCTGCTTAATCCTTTGGGGATTACAGGCGTGATGTTATGTTATAGCAAAAACAACTGGTCTACTTTATAGACTAGCCATTTGCATTGACATCATAAATACACATTATTTTGCTTTAACATAAACTATTTCGATAAAAAATTCCATAGAAAAAAAACAAGATGCTAAACAAACAAATACGGTTTAAATAAGATTGTTTTGGTCACGGGCGTGTCTGACAATGTATTATTTCTATTCGCGTTTACGATTGTCATAAAATTTGTATAATTCCGTCGTTACGAGTGTCATACCCGAAGGACTTTCAGATTCAGTGGGCAATAAAGGAATTTGAATCGGGAGAAATTTTTACTAAATCGGTTCAGAATTTTAGATGTTTCTGTTGTTACAGATGGTTTGTCTAATAGATTTTCAATGTGAATTTCCAGTAAGTAGCATGCATGTGTACCAAATTTTAGTGTAGTTTCGCGTACCAACTACGTAATATTTTAGATGAGCCAAATCTTTAGTGAACTAATTGTCTACGGGATGAAAATATTACGTAATAAAAATAGGAAAAAAAAACAGATTTTGTTGATGTTCATCATCATCATCATCTTCCCGCTCTAGTCCCATGTTATTTGGGGTCGGCGCAACACGATGGACTTTGTTGATGTCAGCATCAACAAAATCTTTATTATGTGCCCTACTTACGAATCTATCACAATAAAACATCAATCATCTATGTACGGCACAGTATAATATGTATAACACGAAGAAATATCAACAAAATTAAAAGTGTTTGAGGCGGGTATTATATAAACTTGCTAACGAAAGTTTATATAATTTGACCTATTTCTTGCACACGTGAACAAACAAGTCGTTTACAGTGAGTGCGCCCGTGTTTCTTGATACTTCAGGACGTCACTACTTGTAAAAGTACTCTAAGTGATTGTTGCAAGCTGCTACAAATTATAAGTAGAAATGAATTAGAAGATTAAAATTCATCATTAAATATTCGATATTTTATTTCTTTGGTACATAAACAGCAGTACATACTAACTATCTCACGGAAATGTTTTAGATACATTTGAGGATATTGTAGCTTCTTAATAGTCAAAAATTTATCAGAATCTTAATTAGTAGTTCCGAAGATTACTACATCCAAAACATACATACAAACGTTACAAATATCTATAAATAGCTTTTCCCCGTGGCTTCACTCGCGCTTTGGTCGAAAATTATCCCACGGGTACGTTTTAAATATACCCCATGACACTCGGGGATAATAAAGGTTCCCATTAGTGAAAGAATAGGGTAGTAAACTATAAAAATCTAATTAGTCCGTCAGATAGATTTCCAAAAAATATTGGACACGTATTTTTTCTTTCTTTCACGTAAACAAACAATGAAGACGATACAGTGCTTTGAAAACTCGTGTGACTCTCACTCGTGTGTGATTCTAAGATATTAGTATGACATTTTTTACCGATGAGTGACGTCACAACCCCCCACTCAAGTCTTTGACGCGTTTTATCTTCGTCAATTGTTATTGATATGATAAAATAAAAAATACGTATCCAATATTTTTCGATAATATAACAGACGGACTAATTAGAATCATATTGTTTTTTTTTTTTTTTTTTTTTTTTTCTTAAAAAAACGTGGCCCCACACTAGGAATTTCTCCTGTATCGTGGGTGCGTTTACAAACATTCAAAGTCACATACACAAACACACCCAGACCCGAAACAACTATCTGTAGGCCATACAAATATTTGTTCCGTGCGGGGATCGAACCCGCGACACGCAGCGCAGCAGTCCAATCTCTCAGCCACTGCGCCAACCGTGCCGTCGACTCACTTTTTACTCAGTAAACATCCCTATTATCAAAATCGGTTCTGGAGATCAAGAGATTACCCCTTACAAAGTTTACCTATTTATAATATTAGTATAGATAATACTTTTTGTCATTTTACCTTGTAACGGTATGAAAGCAAGCATGAACCCGACTCCGACGACAGCCGCCCAGCTGATCTCTACCCACATGAAGTACGTGATGATGACAGTAGCCAGCGGCCCGATCCACAGATAATGTAGGAAGATGATGGCCACGTCGAATCTGTTCACGTCGTTCGAAAGGAGGTTCACTACCTGGCCCACTGTCGTCTCGCCAAGTGCTGTCTTTGATAGCCGTAAAGACTGTAAAAAAAAAATAAACAAAAAGTATGAATATAGAAGTTTGGATACCAAAGAATTAATAGGTAGACTGCTTTGAATGTGGCTAAAAAGAAATGGCGAATTAATTAATAGAGAAATACTTTAAATAAATTCGGATACGGGCAAGGTAATAATGATGGATAATCAGCCTATAAAGTTCCCACAGCTGGGACACAGGCGTCTCTGAGGGGATGGGCCTGGGATATAACCCACCTCGCGGGCCCAATACGGGTTGGTAGAAGTCACATGTCTTCAAATGTTTGGTTCTAGGACATGCCGATTTCCTTAAGACGTTTTCCTTCACCGTTTTGGGAGCAATGGTGATGAAATAAATTACACAAAGCAATGCGCCTGCCTGGGTTCGATCCCACGACTTACTGATCGTAAATGATGATGATGAAACATTAAAACACTCTTTGCTCTTTTTAGTTCGTCCCATTTTCACTAAGTACATCACCCATGCGGATATGAATATTTACCCACGTGTGCCTTAAAAGTACACACAATAATGCATGTCTAACTAATGTATCGCAGTAGATAAGTACTAGATCCATTAAAGTGGTCGTGAAGAGCCTGTTAAGGGTACATAGCCACCACCTGAGGTGTTTCCCACGACTACCAAACATGGTTATTTTGCTGCGGGAAAAGTGGGAACCTTTATACCGAATATGTACAGCGTAAACTTCAATTTGTACTGAAACTGAATAAGCAAACAAGTAGTACAAAATAACCCTTCTTGGGCTTTACCGCAGTCGGGTAAAAACTAGTAGGCAATACGTTTTTTGAAGTGGGACTGAACTGACCACGTGCCGCATGCCCAATTCATGCTGTGGGCCAAAATAAGCACTTTCTGGAGCCATCTTTTTTTATTTTGGGGGGTGGGAAATCATCAAATGTATCCTCTCGGGCAGAGCGGTAGGGAGTGTCACACTTCTACTGACTAAAAACCACCCATGTTTCTTCTTAGCCCTTTGTGTCGAAGCCGCGGTATCTCTTTCGAACAACCCGCAGCCCCGACGGGCGTCGGTCCTTGCGTCTTAACGTCCTTAACGTCTCTGCCTGTGTCAGGGCTAAGTGGCCCCACTTAGCCCTGACACAGGCAGAGAGTAAAAGATGGCTTCGTAGTGATAGTGATAAAACTCACACTAGGCCTGGTCTGGTCACGTGCGCCTCAAAGAGATGTCAGCAACATGGAAGGGCCGACGCCCGTCGGGGCTGCGAGTTGTTCGTAAGAGATATCGCAGCCTCGACATAAAGGGCTAAGAAGGAACATGGGTGGTTTTTAGTCAGTAGAAGTCTGACACTCCCTTTCGCTCTGCCCAAGAGCGGGAGGGGTTATTTGATGATTTCCTACCCCCCAAAAAAAAAAAAAGGCCTGGTCTGGTGACTT
Organism: Diarsia brunnea; assembly: GCA_949774965.1. Taxonomy (NCBI): domain Eukaryota; kingdom Metazoa; phylum Arthropoda; class Insecta; order Lepidoptera; family Noctuidae; genus Diarsia; species Diarsia brunnea. Next base: position 11,896,483 of record OX458998.1, read on the forward strand.
AATAATGAACCTAGTAGCTGAGTGCCATTAGACCAAAAATACTCATAAAGTGGAACCAAGTCGGTTTCCAGATTGGCGTTTAATGGATACAGCACACGTCGAATTTCAAGTGATTCTAATTCGAAAAAAAAAAAAAAAGGATTTTTTTAGGAAAGTCAATTAAAAACGCAAATCCGGCCACTATAAACTTCGTGTCTAATTGTACTCGACGACAGGTAGATCCTCAGAAGACCGGATTCGCATTTGTAAGACAATACCGCTAAATGACCGGTCTTTGGAAGTTGACGAACAGATGTTCAAACGTTTGGTATAATATCATTTACATTTATTATCCAATAGTACAGCATTTAAAATGCAAATTAAATTATTTTGGTTATTTATTGTAGAATTGGAAAGCTATAAAATGCATGTTTATATTGTAATAAAGTCTGTTTTTTTTTAAATTTATAACTAAATAGTTTTATATTTGTAAAGGTTACTGTACCTACCTACAAAGCATTATATAATTATTTAAGTGTGTGTATAACCTACACATTTTAGTTTTAATTCTTTGCGAATAACAATGGAAATAAGAAAGAGCAAGACAAAGTAATGTTTCATATGAGTAACACGAGTAATGTCAAGGCGATAAAAATTAAATGCTTAGCGAACCGTAAAGATCTCAAGGTGAAGATCTCACATGTTTAACCGAAACTATTTCTGTACGTTGTATCAGTATTTTGACATGACTAAGGAAGTTCTAACTAACTAATTACTCTACTAGCAAATAAAACTATGTTCTTTCTCATCTGCCTAGCCTTTTCCCAACTTTATCAAGGTCGGCTGCCAGTCTTACAGGATGCAGCTGAATACCAGTATTTTACATGAACCGACTGTCTATCTGAACTTCACAACCCAGTTAGTACAGGGTAATACGGTACCCATTGGTAAGACTGGATCTCAGACCTTCGGGCCACTGACTATCTATACCGGTATTCAGCTGCATCCGGTAAGACTGAAAGCCGACCCCAACATACATAGTTAGAAAAAGGCTAGGCAGATGATAAAGCACGTCGCGTTGCTACTTCAGAATCGGTCCTTAGTTTGAAAGATTACGTGTTATTTAGCAAACTAACATTATTTTTCAATATTAGTTTAAAGCTACTGTACAGATAAGTAATCCGTAAAGCCTATAATTATTTAAAAAGATAAAAAATGCGTCGAATATAAACAATGATTCATGACATAAACAGAAGCATGAGATATGGTGTGTCTGTCAAATAAACATACATGCTGTTTGTAAATAATGTCTAGAATGGACTGAAGATAAAATAAGACTATCAGACACGCGAAAATGCTGTAAATCTGTAATATTGACCTAGAACTTGTTACGTATAATTAGGTAATAGTAGTGTCAATAAAAGAAAATATATGGATATATGGAATATATGGTCTAAGCCCGACTGCTGAGCACGAGGTCCTGGGTTCGATTCCCGGGTCGGGCAAAATGTTATTGGGATTTCTCATCAGGAATTTATCAGTAACAGCCACGGAGTCTGGATTTGTGCCCGGTTGATAGCAATAGGCTCGCCCCCTGTTACATGGGACTTAAACATAACTGGCGAAATGTAGGTGTACTATTAGGTACACCTCTGCCTAACCCTTCGGGGATTACAGGCGCGATGTTATGTTATGTTATTACTGTGGAAAACTCACGGAGAGATTTTCTCAGGTTGTTTCGCCGATTGTAAATGCGATTTAATCATAATTAATTTTAAAGTTACTTCCAACTGTCAAATTTGCCCAATCAAAGTAAAGCGATAAAGTTGTAAATGTATTAAAGAAATTAGATAGATGGTAGTACATGTGCTAGCGTCTGTACCTAACGAATGGGTTAAACGCTTGAACCTACTCGTAACTAGGTAATTATACTTACTAATACATAGTAATAACACAAGCAAAGGTAAAGAGATTTATGCATCGCGAGTGGCATCCCGCTCGTGTGGAAAGTAAACATTAATTTCTCACCATTATACAGTCAGAAACCAGTATTACTTTACCCTTCATACAAAGAATAAGAGGGGTCAGGTAATACTGAACAATGACTGTACGATAGTAAAAGTTAATTTAGCCTATATTGTCCCAGAGCTGGACAAAACCTTCCTGCATGGCCGCATAGCCTTTCACTCTTCTCTGCGTGCGGTTTTCTTCAGCAAAAAGCTTCTAAGAAGTAAGATAGTGACTCACCTTTCTATATATAAGCGAACAGCAAGCGACCCTGAACTTCATGCCCATATGCAGGATGGCCATCATATACGGATGCACCACGAACACGTTGAGGGCGGAGCACAGGACCACGGCGCCGGCGTACATGTAGGCCTCCTCCTGCTTCATGGAGTGCCCAGGGCTGTAGTACTCCACCAGCTTACCCAGGAACACTGGCTGCGCAATCCTGGTGTTGTAATCACAATAGGGATGTTTACTGACTTAAAAAAATATGATTCTAATTAGTCCGTCTGTTAGATTATCGAAAAATATTGGATACGTATTTTTTGTTTTATCAAATCAATAAAAATTGACGAAGATAAAACGCGTCAAAGATTTGAGTGGGGGGTTGTGACGTCACTCACCGGTTAAAAAATGTCATACTAGAATATGACGTCACACGAGTTTTCAAAGCACTGTATCGTCTTCATTGTTTGTTTACGTGAAAAAAGAAAAAAATACGTGTCCAACATTTTTTGGAAATCTTTCTGACGGACTAATTTGATTTTTTTAGTTAACTTAGCAGTGGATCTAAGGGGACAGTTATAACATAACACATAACATAACATGACGCTTGTAATCACCGAAGGGTTAGAAAGAGCTGTACCCATTAGCTTAGTAACCCACATGTCCCCAGTTATGTTTAAGTCTCATGTAATGCGAGCATATGGCCTTTATCCGGGCACAAATCCAGCTACTGAGAAATTCCCGATGGAAAAACCCAATAATACTTTGCCCGACCTAGGAATCGAACCCAGGACCTCAGTCAGTCAGGCACAGGAGTCGCGCTTGCGACCCTATACCTGTCGCAACCATTGAGAATAAAGGCAACAGGACAGTTATGTTACAAATATATCGACATGTCGCAGTAAATACGTACACCCTGAGCATATGATAGACTATTTGTCCGACGGAAAAATATTACCGCTGAAATGAGCCATGTACATTGGTTTCCGCGTTGTTTTCTAACCGTTAGTTGCTGTCCGTGCGGACAAATTTTCCATTGTCTACTCAGTACTATCACTAATACTTTTATAATCCTTGTATTATATAACGGGCTGGTGTCCGCGACTCCACGTCTAAAGCGCGTATTTTGCGTAGGTTCATCTTTCCATTGTTGTCACGCAATTGAAACATATCAATTATTTTTATTATAATACTATCGAATCTAAATAGGTAAGTATCTTAAATAATTGCTAATTAATAATTTTAAATTTAAATAAGTTTCTAATACTAGTTTAACTAAGGTTACTTTACTTATCTAAAAATACCAAAAAAGTAAATGCTAAACACAAGACTAGGTCACAACTATAACTATCACTCAATTAGGAAGTATCTATTAATTCAAAAGACAAGATAAAATAAAGTTCATCTGCCGGAGATAAAATTAAAGGATTTTATACAAAATCTTGTCCTACTTACTCTATGTAGACACGTGTAACGTGTAATCTCAAGTCGCAAACATCCGCCTAACGAAAATCAAGGTGCTTTCATCGAAGATTATCTGACTGTATTATGCGAGCCAACTAAGAATAGCGCTGTCAAGACGCCATTTACAATTATACTCAGTATAATTATTTAATGTTCACTTTTTTGGAATTTATAATCAATTTTACGTCAAATTAGTTATACATGAGTAGGATATGATAAAAAGCATGTTCTTAAAAATATGACACGGTTTTTTTCACTTTCAAAGTACTTGTGCACATTAAAACGATTCCTCGTGCTCTAGAATGGAGCACCGCACCTCTCTTTGAACTCATATTGAGTTGAAAATTTATTTATGAAAATCAAGAAATAATATTTTATAAAAATGAACATACTTATAATTAAATCTATGATTAAAAAAACATAACGTTTCTTATTCGCATTTGTTTTTTTACTGGCCGTACTTATCTGTCAGATAAGTCTGCTACCGTGTAAAGTTGGCAGCAAGCGCGATCCTATTCTTAGTTGGCTAGCATAGTACAGAGGGTTACTGGATCCCCGATTAAATCATTTCATTCAATCATTGCTCACATGCTGTGTGCCAGAAAGGTGTCAATAATTATAAATAAGTTTAATCGAATATGACACAAATATAGGTAAGTATACCGATAAAAGATCAATTATGTAATTAACTAGCTGACCCATGCAACTTCGTCTGCGTCACATAATATAGCTTATAACAAAATGTCAACATAAATTGAGTTAAATCGTAACAAACAAAAAATCGTATCTTTCCTCTTTATAATATTAGTTTAGATTATATTAAAGTGTGAATTACTATTGGTATCTCTTTCTGTTAAATATACAGTAACACCTTGTAAACATTATGGTGCAGTAAATATTTTTAATATGAATTTCTCCGGAGTCCCCGGAGGCCAGAATCCCCACTAACCTACCGCACCGGACCGAATGACTGCCACGCGCTTAATTATTTTGTCGCGCGGATATTTTTACATTGCGATATCTTCTAAGATATTTGTTTAAACTGTATAGAGTAAAGGGCACAAATATTCTATATTAAATTTCTGTGCTAACAAACACATTTATTTAGATATAGATTAATACCATATGGGTTAAATAAGCTTCGCAAAATATCATTATTTTTAACCTAACATTTTAATAGTAAAAAATGGTTACAGTGAGTCAATCTTAAAAGATAGACATATGCTGTCGCGGATTTTTTTTTAGAACTTTTAAAGAGGAACAATTCTTTCATACATGGTATTTGCGTAACTTAAACCGTTTTCGCAGCGAACGCAACGGAAGCTCTCAAAAAGGAATATCTTTTCCCGTTTTTGCAACATTTTTCATTTATGCTCCGCTCCTATTAGTCGTAGCGTGATGTTATATAGCCTAAAGCCTTCCTCGATAAATGGACTATCCGACACAAAAAGAGTTTTTCTATTCCAACCAGTAGTCCCAGAGTTTACCGCGTTCAAACAAACAAACAAACAAACAAACAAACAAACTCTTCAGCTTTATAATATTAGTATAGATAAGCTTATAAAACTCACTAAACTAGAATAAAAATAAAAGATCTGATAATCTAGTCGGATCCGATTTCAATAGAAGCCTTGGTTACAATACTTTCTAATTAATATTTTTTGACATCAATTCCTGAAAACTAGATCGGTAGGCTTATACCGGATCTCTTTTAAGTTTTGAATATAACCGAATTAGATTCAATATATTATTATGCCAAATTACCAATAAGCCATATTTAGACTCAATTGAGTGCCATAGATAACCGTTCGAATCAAAATTGATTGCAACTCAAAAAAAGAGGTTTGTTCTAAGCCTGATGTATAAATTAAACAGCAGGTCGATGTTATTAGATCGGATGTAAAAGTAGAACAGACTGAGTTATCTAAATTAATATACAGTAGGTAATACTAAACTAACAAAGCTACTTAAGTGGATTTACACCTTAATAAATACTCATGTACCTATGATACAGATTTAGATGCATCCTGTGAGGGAACGACAGCAGAAACTGTTGATTGTCACGTCACGACTCACGTGATATATACGGTAAGTATATAATAAATGACATTATACATTTCACGAATCTATCGGACTCGCATTTCACGAATCCAATAGATTCGTGAAATGTAAAAGTTGTTGCTTTTCTTCATTGGTGAAATTGGACATGTTTTTTAAAAATGTTCTGCTGAAGTACCTATATGATAAACGTGGTTTCAACTTTACATTTTTACAGCAAGTCGGCCTTTAACTGTATTGTAGACACAATACAGTAGGCCGCTTGCACTACCACTAAATACATGTAACGTTATACGAATTTAAAACATGTAACTACTTCATTTAATTGTGTGAAGTTGGCAGAAATAGAACGATGTTTTGGCTAATTGTAGAAAATGAACTTGATAACTCTACAGTTAAGAACAAACTACAAACAATTTTATAGCACATTTTCTACGGTATAGATCTAACTTTCTCTCACTTGTCAGTGCTATTGAAAGTGTTCTCCACCTGTTCACGGAGTAACTGCAGACGCTCATACGTCTCCTCGTGAGAAGACTTCCCGAAGTAGCTTATGAAGGAGCCTAACATACGTGGCTGGTGGATCCTGCAGGAAGGAATCAGGGGGTTAGGATGGGTATGGAGTAAATGTGTTCCGGGATAAACTGTTGGAATAACGGTTTCAGGAAATAGTCTTTCGAGCCTTTGGTGATATTGTTTTTAGCCCGTTGGAATGTCTATAGGCAGTATTTTGGTCATGATTACTGCTGCCTGTTCTTCTATATTTCATTGTACGGGAAATCTATACAAGCTTAATGTATCGCTGTGTGTACCTATTGGCATTTGCCGTACATTATATTTTGATTGATTTGTATTTGTATATGTAACGAATATACTTAAAAACTACTGCCCGATTTGAAAAATTCTTTCACCGTTTGGAACTTGGGAAGCTACACTATCCCCGGGTGCCATAGGCTACTTTTTATCCCTGTATTCCCACGGGAACGAGAACTGCGTGGGTGAAATCGCGTGACGTCCGCTAGTTTGTTATTTTTTTATTTGAGTAGTGTTTAAGTATATAATTCTGTAATGTGATGGGAATTTAGTTTCTTTTTCCAGTTGCCTTAGTATTTTTTGCGTAGAAAGAAAGTGTTTTCGTTTTATAAAAAAAAAAAACAAAATAGAATAGGGATGTTTACTGACTAAAAAAAAACATGGTTCTAATTAGTCCGTCTGTTAATTATCCAAAAATATGGGATAATTTTTGTTTCATCAAATCAATAAAAATTGACGAAGATAAAACGCGTCAAGGATTTGGGTGGGGGGGTTTTGAAGTCACTCACCGGTAAAAAATGTCATACTAATGTCTTAGAATATGACGTCACACGAGTTTTCAAAGCACTGTATCGACTTCATTGTTTGTTTACGTAAAAAAAGAAAAAATACGTGTCCAATATTTTTTGGAAATCTATCTGACGGACTAATTCGATTTTTTTTGTTAACTACCCTATTGTAATTTAATTTGTTAATTAATCGTGTATAAATATACAAATTAAATTACAATCCTATTTTGTTTTCATATTGTCATTTATCCGCAAACCAAAATTCGACAACTTATACTTGCGGAAAACTTCAGTGAACTACCTACCTAATTAACGACAAGACAAATAATATAAAACGATACATAAAATAACGATTGAATGTTTCCAAATCGCCGTTTTACATACAAACGTGTGATATTACGGTTTGTCAATCAAGTGTTTATGTAATACTTAACTGTTTATTGATACTTAAAGAGATAAGCACCTTTAGGTACAGTCGCGAGCACAAATATTTATACGTGTAGCGCCTTTATACAGTGATTTTCTCCTAATTTTCTTGATTGTAATTTAATTTAGTTATGAAGCTAGTGCTATTTTGGTAAGTACCATAGAATTATGTAATAGATCTTCTTCAATCAAAGTTGCATTAGTTATTCAGTAAGAAAATCACGCTCTAATCTTTATATGTATACAGGATGTAAACGAACCCTTCACGAAACCGTGAACCAAGCATTATGTACATCAAACTAAGTACCCCTACGCAAAAATGATTGCTGGGAAATTACTGTTTTTTTTTTGGGGAAATATCAGGTTTTACGGTAAAACTCAATGTAGCACCTAAAAAACTCCTGTGAAAAATTTGGAACTTTGACCCCCAATATCTCCATAACTAGATTGCTCGCGAGTGTACTGTTACTATAATCATCAGTGATTTGTAGCCGTCGATAAGTGCCGAGATTGCTTCAGATGCAGTAGAACTATGTTATCTTATCAAAACAGATTGGAGATAGTGATTGTTTATACTACTGTGTAATAGCTCTTAATGCGATTACGATTGTTTGATTGTCGCGATAGTGTCAGTTAAATAGATATATTACTTTACGTACACTAATGTATTTATTTTATTTTTTTACATTGTTTATTATTATATACTTTTATTATCATTATTGATTTGTGTCTGAAGTAAATCTTAATTTAACTTACACCTTACTATTGTATCGAGTCTGGTTCTTTTAACCTGACTGGCAGATGTATTGCTGGGGAGTTTGTTCCGCCACTTCTTCTTTCCAGATAAAACACTAGGAAGTGTCGAAGGGTGAGCGTTTTGGGGGACTGTCGCTTGTAAATAAGTAAAGTAAATTTTGACGTTCGATAAAAACACAGGGTGCCAGAATGGGCGGATGGTTAAAGCGGCCTTTCTAAGACAACTTTTAAGTTTCATCTTTACCGAACGTAAATTCATAAGTTGCTAGTAACAAAATGACCAAAGGAAATCCCCTTCGATGCGTTATGGTCACTGTGCGGAATTGAACATTGGCATCTAATGCCGTTCCCTTAATTGCGAAGCCATATTTGTTTACAAATTAAACAATTCATATAAAAAAAAAATACTTTGCTACGTTTCACATTCCTCTAGTTCTGTTTACATAACATTGGCATTTCGTTTCGTCTGCATAAACAAAAAAATCTTACGTAGATTTGTTTTGTTTATTACACTTGCAAGATAATGCAATTACTAAATGGATCAATGTGCTTATTATAGTTATTTTTTCGTGGAATCTTAACTAGATTGCCTTGTCTGCAAATCCAATCATATTTATTGACAGAAACTTGTTTTAATGCGGTTATTTCAGGTTAACATACCTATTATGTAGCTCCTAAGACTATGTCTAGGATATAAGAGACTGTGACCTCTGAATTTTTTCTTCACTCGGAATAGGCAGATAGCTAACTCCGACCATATCTAGTACAAAAGTAAATTGTGTCTTTAATAATCAGCTTCCAATAAAATACCATTTCATTTAATTTATAAGTACCTACTGTTTGAACAGCTGTGAACGGTACTCATCATAAATGCCATTTATAGATACAATTTAATAGGTATTTCCCTTTTTTTCTTTTTGGTTGGGAAGTCATCAAATAACCCCTCCCGCTATGGGCAGAGCGAAAGGTAGTGTCAGACTTCTACTGACTAAAAACCACCTATGTTCCATCTTAGCCTTGCGCCGAGGCCGCGGTATCTCTTTCGAACAACCCGTAGCCCCGACGGGTTTAATAACCACCTTACAATAAAATACCATTTCATTTAATTTATAAGTAGGTACTGTTTGAACAGCTGTGAACGGTACTCATCATAAAAGCCATTTATAGATACAATTTAATAGGTATTTCCCCTAAACCCAAGTTGTATAGCTTAGCAAAAACAACCTCGACAGATATTAAAGAAACACTTACGACATCACTGAAGGTTAAGGAGGAAAATAAGAGAAATCAATAAAAAGTTTCAACAATAGGTTAGAGGATGGGGTAATAAGGGGGTAGAAGATTCCTAGACTCAGTAACATTATATAAGACCACCCCGTTATTATGTAACAACTGGATTTCCACGAAAACAACTACATCATAGGAAGATATTGTAAGTAGTTTTAGAGAGAAGACTTATGAGATGGCAAACAAGCTCGAGACTCTATCATTATTAAATTAGTTATATTATTATAAAATTAACAGTGAATAGCAAAAAATCTTGCCTACAGTCCCCAAAGGGTAAGGCGGAGCCCGTCGGGGCTGTGGGTTGTTCGCAAGTGATACCGCGGCCTCGACATAAGAAGGGACAAGGGTGGTTTTTAGTCAGTAGAAGTCCGACACTCCCTTTCGCTCTGCCCAGAACGGGAGTTATTTGATGATTTCCCACCCCCCCAAAAAAAAGGGTGGTTTTTAGTCAGTACCTAGATGTCTGACACTCCCTTTCGCTCTGCCCTAGAGCGGCAGGGGTTATTTAATGACTTTCCACACGCCAAAAAAAGAAAAAAGTTAAGGCGGAGATGTACCTATTAGTATACCAACAATTTTCCAGCACTCACTGCATATTATATAAAAAAAAAATACCAATCGAATTGAGAACCTCCTCCTTTTTGAGTAGTCGGTTAAAAACAAAGTCTTCCGCCACGTCTATCTGTCTGTCTGTTCGCGATATACTCAAACACTACTGCACCAATTTTCATGCTGTTTTCTACAATGGATAGAGTGGTTCTCGAGGAAGGTTTTGGTAGGTTTTTTTTCGAAATTCAACCCCTAAGGGAGTTAAATAGGGGATGAAAGTTTGTACGGATATTTCTTGACATCCAAGCGGGCGAAGCCGCGAAATAAAAAGATAAGCCGTAATACGGCTGATATCTTTTTATTTTATTTGGCGAATATCAAGACCTTAATATTTTTAATTAATATAGGTCTTGATATCCGCCAAATCCAAATAAGATATGTACATAGTGAAAACAATACGCTTTTCCTTTACAAGCATCTAATTGTAATATCAAATACTCATTGACAAAGGAAAAGGCGTAGGTACATAACCTACTAAAAGGCTTGGGGAAAACCGCAAACCACGACAGATAGTTAAGGCGCCTCGCATTACGTCTGAGCTGAAATATTAGTCAGATACCTACATTTTGGCATGACAATAAGCCGGATGGTACGAAGTACACAACGACACAGGAAGGCGTATTGATTGTGTGCAGACCAGCTCATCAAGGGTACTACCACAGATTGTACTACTATCTGTACAATTTATTTATCAGATTTTCAACTTTATCGCTAAAACATTAAGTTCAAGGTTGACTGGGAAAAATTGAGTTTGGGTTAGCTTTCTGTGCTGGCGTCTGTAAAATTATGAATTGCATGGACGCCTCTCGTTGTGTATGCGTAAAGTAATATTAGCTTTTAATATTCAAACAATAGAGATAAGACTGTAGGTCGAATGAATCATTTATTAGTATTGCTGAATAAACTGTAATTTGTAATGGATTATTATGCAAACTAGTTACAGTTTCGTGTCTGTTTTAATTTGCCTTGGGGTAGGTGTGAAAAGTAATCCACTTATTAAGGATTCCTCAGTACATTTGTCATCTAGACTACAACAAAAAAATATGACAGCTTTTTTTTTTCAAGAGTTCTTCCCCCTCTCTCCTACTTGATCTAAACTGTGCCCGACAGGTTTCTAAATCAATTATTTCCCTACCAGCTAATGTAGACATTATGGCACATTTGTACGCAATACAGAATTCTTCTTCTTTCTTCTCCTTAAAAAAAACATTGCCCCACACTAGGAATTTCTCCGGTATCGTGGTTGCGTTTACAAACATTTAAACTCACATACAGAAACACACCCAGACCCGAAACAACTACCTGTAGGCCATACAAATATTTGTTTCCAGCGGGGATCGAACCCGTGACACGCAGCGCAGCAGTCCAATCGCTCAGCCACTGCGCCAACCGTGCCGTCATAAATTGAGAAATAAATGTTTATACTGATGAGTACAACCACTGGTTTAAGTGTTAGTCACTAATTCCCTGTCACCTAATACTGGACGAAGTTCCTTATCGCGCGTTGTGAAAGGGGGCTAGACGGAAAAAATTCTTACGAAAAGTTGTCACGACACTTTTTGCTATAGTAAGCTATTGTAAGCTGTGCGGCGTCGCATGTTTCTCTGTCTGTCTCTCTCTCTCTTATAGAAAGCAAGCCAGATATTTTCATTTCTACATTTTTTTTTTTGCATAATAAAAAATAATAACAATAACTTCGTTCCATCCGGGTGTTCCTTGACACCTCTCAAGTTTTTATAATATTAAGTAGGTATGCCTCTTATGTTTTTTTAACATCGTGTTTGGACATTGGATTCGCCTTTTGATTATTCATACGATTGAAGGTCGGCAAATTTTTTTTAACGTCTAATATTCATCTTTGTACCCAAGACGATGTATTCTCAGACGCCATTCAAAGTCCATTTTCGTTAGCTAACTTTATTTGAATAATAGTTAACCCGCCCGCATTTTTAGAAATCAGTTTTAAAAACACAGTGATGTTTTCCTCGTCAAAAATCTTAAATATTCCAGCTTGTTGTACTCTATAGAATAATTGAAAAATAATTACTTTGTTTACTACTTAAAATTCCACTTAAACCAACAAGTATAAACAGCATGAAGGTTATTATTTTACGAAGGTAGGTACTTCAGAAAGGACATTATAATTTTGTACTAAGTATCTGAAGTAAAACTGATTACCTAAGCGCTGATACATAGGTATGCCCAGAAATACAGCAGAGTCGGCAGTTTCCAGCTCTTGATTGGCGAGGATAATATTGGGACCTAGATTTCTAACATTGGGTAAAGCGAACTTAATTATTTTAGTTTACTTGGCATTAAGAACAAGGTTGTTTGTTGTGAACCAATCCGTGACCATGATAGCGTGCTATTTACGGCGTCAAAATTGTGTCTATTCCTATCTACTTTAAAGATAAGAGAGGTATCATCTGCAAATAGTACAACGTCACAAAAACCTTTTAAATAATATGGTAGATCATTAATATAAACCAAGAATAAAAATGGACCCAGTATTGAACCTTGAGGTACACCAAGCCGAACCGGTAGTCTGGAAGATTTCGCGCCATTTACGTCTACACATTGGAATCTATTTTGTAAATACGAATCTATCACATTTAGGGCCTCGTTTTGAACACCGTAATGACGCTGTTTCCGTAAAAGCGTGTCGTGTGAATGGCATCTCGTAGTTTAACCTAGGAGGTTGTCATCTAAATATGCATACTGATACGATACATAGCATTGCATTTTGATACTTCACATCACACATGCCAGTTATATCCAAAGTTTCGGAAGCTGATAATGAAAACCGTACACACCCATACTTTGGCAGTTTATTTATTTATTTTTGTCTCAGGTGCAAAATCCGGGTGAGCCTATTACCATCCTTCGGGCGACGATTTCGGCTGGAGAAATTCCCAATAATACTTTACCCTAGCTGGGAATGAAACCCAGTGCCTTACAAATCAATTTAGGAATCTTTTCATGACATGACGATTAAATGCGCCGTCATTATGACGTCGATCAATACTGTGAATTACAATGGGCTAGCAAACGTGATAATTTAATAGGGAAACCGACAAACAGACCTTTTGCGAATTTAACGGAAGCTATAAAATAAATGCGCCATACAATACGTAACTACCTCGAAATCATTTATTCTGCGTATAAAGAAAGTACCCTTAATAATTATTACCCTTAATAATTATTAACCGTAATAATTATTACCCTTAATTTTTGTGGTGCCTAAGTTACTTAGGCGTGGTAAAACAACACTATTACATTATTATCCCTATAAAGTTGGAGTCGGCTTCCAAATATACCGGATACCGCTGAATGCCTTCTCTACGCTAATATTATAAAGAAGAAAGATTTGTTTGATTGTTGTAACAAATAAACTCAAAAACTACTGGACTGATTTCAAAAATCCTTTCACCATAAAATGCTACATTGCAATCAAATAGAGAAGTATGGAAGAAGACATGCTGCGCCGTACCTAAATGAATTGATGATCTTTGTTTGTAATGAATAAACTCAAAAAATACTGGATTAATTTCAAAAATACATTCACCATAAAATGCTGTATTATCCCTGAGTAACTTAAGCTATATTTTTGACAAAAAAAAATGTCCTCCCGTGCGAAGCCGGGACGGGATACTAGTTTTACAAACATTTGTGCTACTTGGCAACACGCAATATGAGTAAGTCAATGAATATTAAATTGCTGTAGCAGTTTACTATTAGAATTCAGCACTACTGGTTTCTGTTGCCAAAATATATGCCAGCTACAGTTTTTCATGATCCCTCGTCTCGAAAGATTTATTTTTCCTCTTTTTTTTTTTAATATATTTTACTTTGTGTGCGAAAGTGATAAATCATTTCTGTGCCAATTATTTTTCAGAAGCAGGTCAAGAACATCCTATATGTATGAGGAATCGAAGATAAAATTGCTTAAAAGAACATATATGAAAATGTTTTTATCCAGAAAGGAGTAAGAACTGGTACACACGGCGACACATAAATTATACAGTTATTTTATAAATATTCGCTACTTATGTTCAACGTCAGGAATAGCATTGTATTGGTAGGCTACTGAGAGAGGAAATAATATCGAGCCGATCAATGGGAAATTGGCAAGTATCGTGACTTCATATTACGGCGGCGTCGTACGTAGGTACGTAATAGTCGAAATCTTCAGTTATTTTTAACTCAATTTATTTTTATATGTATTACGAAATGGTTACCTAATTAAGCATAAGAATAATTTATTTAAGAAAAAGTAATACAAAAGGTATATATTTAGGCACAATAGTGTTGTTTCTAATATAATGGTATAATTAGTGCTTATAAGTAAACTATTACTAGAATATATTTAATAATTTGCAAGTAGTGATAACTTTATAATTCAAATGTATGGTAGCGACCTGCCCGAATTGCGTGTAAAATACGCATCCTCATCTGCCTAGCCTTTTCCCAACTATGTTGGGGTCGGCTTCCAGTCTAACCGGATGCAGCTGAGTACCAGTATTTTACATGGAGCGACTGCCTATCTAACCTCCACAACCCAGTTAATACTAGGTAATACGATACTCTTTGGTGAGACTGGATGTCAGAATTTCAGGTCACTGACTACCTGTAACGACTGCCAAAGCTCTGTATATGGCAGCCGAGACCAACAGCTTAACGTGCTTTCCGAGGCACGGAGGAAACTCGGTATGTCGGGCGGTCACCCATCCACAGACCGACCTAGGCAAGCACAGCTTTACCTAAAGATCGACCCGAGTGGCAGTTCTTATTAAGCCACGAGCTCCTCTGTGTAGAATACGCATAATACTAAGGAATTAAAAAACAAACAGCTATGGGAGGCACTGATCTAAGGTTTGTTTTCCAACCGCCCACTGTGCAGAGATGAGTCATTTACTGGACAAAATAAAATAATTTCACATTTTACAAATAAAATTGTGCAATACATTCAAAACAAAAGCAGATCACAAGTTTATCGAGGTAAGGTGCAAGTATCGTCGAATGTAACGGTCGAAGGATTAATGACCTGTTTGGCTCGCGTCTTTCGTCGGTTCGCGACGGACTTGTAAGCTGTTAGATAATACAGACATTACACGGCCGAGGTCACGAGCAAACAACGGTGACGTATAAAGGCTAAGTTGTCAGTTGCCTGTATTTTTGAGCACGCTTTTAACGAGAAATGTAAAATACATCTTTTAGCCTTCAACTTCTTATTTTGTATCGACCGGTACATTTTATCAAATTACGTAGGCCACGGTAGATTTAAATGTGATTTTGGATGGGTATAAGTGTAGAGGAAGACCAAAGAAACGATGGATGAACTGTGTAAAGCATGATATGGTCAGAAAGGAGGTGTCTGATGAGATAACGAGTAATCGAGAAGTATTGAAGAAGAGATGCTGGGCCGACCCCAAATGAATGGAAAAAGAGCAAGAGAGTGATCATATCTTGGACCACGTGGTGTTTTGAAGTCTTTCAACGTGCAGGTGTTTAGGGCCACTTTGGACACTCGCAAGTAGGCCACCAACTAAGAAACGCATAATCGAACGGTAAAAATTTGACATTCCGACTCTATCAATAAATTAGGTGAGGTGTTTCCCCAGAAACCATGACCTCTCGTATCGACAGGTAATTATGTTAATTTTCAGCTATAAAAGCAATACAATGGTTGTAAAACCAGTCATCGAATTTAATTTCGGCCGAGATTCAATCAGACAGTATTTATGGCGACTGTAGACGTATCCGAGACATGTTAATTACATACCACTTCGTTGTTCTAGTGGTCTCAAGAACTACTGCTGAGTTTGAGTCGTTCTAAGTTCGATTCCTAGGTTGGGTAAAACCACAGAACAGATAATATCTGTTCTGTGGGTAAAACCATCACGAATTTATCAGTAGGATTTGTGACCGGCTGATGGCAATAGACTTACCCCCTATTACATAAGACTTAAAAATTACTGGCGAAATGTGGGTATTTTATTTAGGTACAACTTTGCTTAATCCTACGGGGATTACAAACGTGATGTTATGTTAAGAACATGTTCCAGACACATTGCTGCTGATTACCGATCCATTCTATTTGCACAACATCGCCGGTCAATAAAAACGCTGGTAAGAAACATACACGTGTTTAGAAAACAAGGTGATCGCACTCCAATAAGAAACTGGCTGTATGTTGTAATGTTTTAATTAGGTACTTTATAGTATATTATGTTATTATGACTAATTTTGCGTGTCCTTGCTTTTGCATCTGCTGAAGTAGGAAATAAACTAATAATTTATACTACAGAAGTTATGCAAGAAAATATAGTCTGTATTTACTTACAAATGTTATTAAGAACCCTATTCATAACTTAATTGTACCTTAGTCAACAGTGTCATTCTGACACTTATGACGAGTAAAAAAATAACATTAGAATATCCCCGAGCCTGCGCAAAAAAACAACGTAGCGTACATGTTAATTAGGTTGTCATGGCAACACAATAACAAGCCAATGCCATTACAAATCATGTAACAGCTGGACATTTTCTTATTAATTTATCATCCATGTTTACGTGTTTGCCTCCACTACCTCATAAAGTAATAGCGGGCAATTCTCTTAATGGCTGTCCTCGTAGACCTGTCATCATTATCATAATCATGTGTGTAATACAATCTTTTACAAGAAATTGGAAGTACATAAATTAAAGTGACACAAGTACATCTAGCGACATTATCAAGACATTATTAAAACAACTCAAGGGCTTTAGTCTTCCCGTCGGTGCTGCGGGTTGTTCGCAAGAGATACCGCGGCCTCGACATGAAGGGCTAAGAAGGAACATGGGTGGTTTTTAGTCAGTAGAAGTCTGACACTCTGATGACACTTTGATGATTTCCACCCGCCAAAAAAAAAAAGGACTTCAGTCTTTGAGGTTTTAAATACTTCAGTAAATTGCATTTTAATATGTACACGAGGACACATCACGCTATACATTTGCAGAATAATATGACCTCGTTTTTTAATAGATTTTCCCAACAATGAGGTACTTATAATATCCACTATACTCATATTTGTAGTAGTAGAAGACTTCAATGTCATTTATTTTCTACCTACTGGTAGATAAATACCACGTGGATTTTTGTCCACCTTATGTGAGTGCCGCACCATTGTGCATAAGATTTTTGACTACCCGGTATTACAAAACCAACCTTGCTGTCATCATTGTCCTTTGAAAAGATCAGTCTTCACAAAGCAGGCTATCGACCGTGTTTCAGAGTATCTACAAAGACTAAATTGCCAAAACAAACAATTTGAATGATTTAGCATGATGATTGTTGAATTTTACGTCACCGTAGCGACGGACGACTATAGAACGGACCTCGACATTGTATAATGAAATAATAAGTAACGAGGCGGGGCATTTCCTAGTATGATGGTTGATTGATGCTTGTGAACATCACTCATACTTTGGAAATCAAATTAATTATTTAAAGAAATTGAGTTAGAACTTTCAACAATGTTTTTACAGGTTTGTTTTTTTTTAAGAAATTCAATATTCTAAGTAGAAAAAACAGCTTGTGAGGTTCTGACTGTAGACGAAAATGCGCAATTATTATATTACATAATATTATTCTTTGTACTTACCTAATTTTAAGTGAACTGTTATATTACGTTACTCCGAAGTTCGAAATGCCGATGTACGGTATTGAGGAATCTTTGAATCTAAATGCTCAATCATAAAAACAAATTAAGGCAATTATATTATTGATTGTTGCTCGAGATGTTTTTGGTCTGCATGATTTTGTTTATACAGCTCTAAGAAACATGAACTTATTTTTCTTATGATTGGATTTTACATTGTACGATTCACGAATTCCTTGGTTTTTAATGAAGTCTTGATCGATAAACTGAGGACATGCGATCGTGCAAGGTACGACTTTCAACTTGGTCATGTCATTCTTGTAGGTCTGTGGTAGTGTGGTGTGTACCACTTGAATAACATTTCTTGTATATCTCTGTGTGCCCGTTACTAAAGGCGAATATCACCAATGAAACAGCGCAATCAGTACACCTAAACCACGTGTTAATAATCTGTAACAATTATGACACTAGCAACTGCTTAGATGGCTTTTCGGCCCTTTAGGCCCTTAGTCTGTCCTTTCTATTTTTCTTTCTTCTAACAAATACTCATTTACATATCAATATTCATTATATTTCAATTCCGAGGACACTGTAGGCAAATTGACTTCGAATGATGAGTATAGGTGACACATACTTATCATATCAGTGTCAGAGTTATATCCAATTGGTTTTTCTAATTGAATATTTTATACTCGTAGCGTATGACAAGAACTTCCTGCGATCCTATGTTCGTCACGATTATCATATTGTGACGAAACATGCAATTATCACGTTATTTTTTGTTATCATGTAATATAACTATCTTCTTAGTTCTGAGTACCCTATATACTTAGTTGTTCTCGTGATGGTCCTTTTTAACCGACTTCTAAAAGGAGGATTAGGAGGTTATCAATTCGGCATAAGCCTGATATCACCCCGTCGGGGCTGCGGGTTGTTCGCAAGAGATACCGCGGCCTCGACATAAAGGGCTAAGAAGGAACATGGGTGGTTATTAGTCAGTAGAAGTCCGACACTCCCTTTCGCTCTGCCCAAGAGTGGGAGGGGTTATTCGATGATTTTCCACCCGCCAAAAAAAAAAAGCCTGATAACATGACATGTATAGTTTAAAATTTTAAATAAATGCAACGCAAATATTTGTAGGTACAGGAAATTACTTGAGTAACAGGAAAATCTATTTTTGAATGGAAAAACCGTTTGATGACCACTTCATTCCCAAACCTTGGAATACTTAGGTGTTAATTTTTTAGGACGTCAAGTTGATGAGTTGCGGTAGGCAGATGACAATACGCCAAAGCAGAAATGTAAGGAGCTAGTACCTACCTAAGTATGTATGTTTTTTACATTGAAGTTACGAAGGCTATTTAATTGTCGAGCTATGTGTCGAGGACTCGTCACTTGATACAATGCTCCATTTAAATTGAGTATCTCGCAATCGGAAGTGTGACTGCAGTTTCTTTCTATACGTACTTAAATGTGTAAAGTGTGAAATTCAGTTAATTGGTAAGAAGAATCGTAACATCAAGAAAAGTGGAAGGAATGCGGCGAGGTCTTTGCCCAGGAGAGGAACAAATAAGACACAAAAAAGTGCGTCAACCAAGCACTTCTATAAATCCATGGACATTGAATTATCGTCACTCTACACACCATCGATCTATGACCACACGCTTATGCTTTTTGAATACTAATTTGATATTTGAATATTATGAATACCACACGTCAGTACTATTATCTCATTTTTGGATACCACCCAGACCAGCAGACCGAGCTAGACAAAATCCACGCTGCGGGTCAAAAATTTATCAGATGTATTTTTTTTTTGTTACCTGCCGATCAGACCTATTTTTTTTTACAGACTTCTACTGACTAAAACCACCCATGTTCCATGCGCCGAGGCTGCGGTATCTCTTTCGAACAACCCGCAGCCCCGACGGGCTGCCGATCAGACCTTGGTTCTGGTTTCCGTAAGTTTTGGTAGAGCTTTCAAAAGGTTCTAATTAAGTTTAAAAATATTTACACGAAAGCCCAGACGACCTTGACATACAGGATGTAAATCAACACATCACACAGTCGTCAACCAAGCATTCTGTACATCAAACTAAGTACCCCTACGAAAAAAATTTTGCAGGGAAACGACTTTTTTATTTGGGTCAAAAATCACATCTTACGGTGAAACTCAATGTAGCACTGTTAAAACATTGTGCTAGTGGATGCTTTGAATAGTAAACGGGTCATGGAGGTAATTTAAGTAAAGTTATAACCTGAAAAACTAGTATTTACAAAAACAGCTGTGAAAAATTTGTAACTTTCACCCCCAAGATCTCCGTAACTAGGAGGTTCCCAGGTATGGCCTAAAACAAAAAAAATATCGCAGTGGTGGGGAGAACATGTGCCTTTCGTTTGCGTTAAGGGTACTTTTACACCCTATATTATCAAATATTAGATTTCAGTTTACACTCATATTTAAAAGTTCCATAAGGTCTCTGATCTAACACCACAAAATCACATGTTAGTGTCAATACACTCCCAACACTTTCACCTTTTTAATCTCTAGTAATATTATTGCACAAATACATGTGATTCATAGTGTTAATCACCTTTAAATATAAACAAATCGGTAATATTATTAGTTATTAAAATTATTGTTTTGTGAACACATAATATATGTCATAGGTAGGTACCTAACTACAGGGTTGTTTTGTTTGTCTCTGTTCAATGACTCGACATCATTTTTATGGTGACTCAGACACTGGGTCATGTCATTGGGTATATTTATTTATTTATTATATTTTAAAGAAAGCTTACGGACTAATCTATATATTATTATATAAAAATGAAACCCGTTTTCCGTTGTCACGACATAGCATGAAAACGGCTTGACCGATTTGGCTGTTTTTTTTTTTAAATGTTGCCCCACACTAGAAATTTCTCCTGTATCGTGGGTGCGTTCACAAACATTTAAACTCACATACACAACCAAACACCCAGACCCGAAACAATTATCTGTAGATCATACAAATATTTGTTTCGTGCGGGGATCGAACCCGCGACACACAGCGCAGCAGTCCAATTGCTCAGCCACTGCGCCAACCGTGTCGTCAATTTCGCCAGTTATTTAGTTTAAGTCCCGTGTAGTACGGGGATAGTCATAACCGGGTACAAATCCAGACTCTGTGGTTGCTATTGACAAATTATTGATGGAAAAACCCACTTTACCCGACCCGGGAATCGTACCCAGGACCTCATGTTGAGCAGTCTCACTTACGACCACTAGACCAACAAGGCATGTCGATGTCACTTAACATTTATTTATGTGCAGGCTTGTAAATGGCTTGTCGTGGAACAACTCATTATTATTTTTTGTATTGTTAGGTGTAAGCCACCCAAAGAAAATAAAATAAAAACAGTGGCAACCAGTTATGTTAAAGTTCGATAGAACGACAAAAAATTGTACCTAACTTATCTAGCAGTTTTATTGAGAATGCAAATTTCGGGCTACTAACAACAAGTTACATTTTGCCATAAAGTGGGATTCAGTACCTTGAGTCACGGCGTAAATTTCTGTCGGACGTGAACTAATAACCCTGTATAACATCCGAACTAGTGCGCAAGTAATATTATTATGTATAACTGAATAATTAGGCAATAAGATAAACACAATTTATTAAACTACTAGTTTCAGTTTGTATATAGCTATACTAATAAATTACACTATCCTTGCAGTAAACCGCGTGGGAAGAGTATAAA
Source organism: Diarsia brunnea (assembly GCA_949774965.1). Taxonomy (NCBI): domain Eukaryota; kingdom Metazoa; phylum Arthropoda; class Insecta; order Lepidoptera; family Noctuidae; genus Diarsia; species Diarsia brunnea. The sequence goes on from OX458998.1 coordinate 11,918,000, forward strand.
AGCATACAAGTAGGTCATTTTGGCCCAAACGCTACATATTGATCGAAGCTCCTATCTTATCATTGTTACACCTCCATGTTTATACCATTATAGGAAAACACAACACATGACCCCGGTACAGCACTCTGCTATTAATAGATCGTTCTGAAATACCGCAATCAGTTTATTTATATGATTTCAATATGTCCTTGGACGAATTTTGTTTGGGCTCGTGTACATTGCGTCTCTGATCTCTTCAGTCTGCTACATATATTCGGGTAGGCATGACTTAGCCGAGCAGCATTTGTTTTTGCCGGCCGGTCTGTGTCGACTCGAGCCGATGACTTGAACACATTGTGTGTTCGAGTCAATAAGGGGTACTTCAGCACCCCTTATTGATCAGCGGGGCTATTGCGTGTCTTTTTAAATGCCAGTGGCTATCATAGTGTCCATCGATTAACTGTCAAATGGTTACATTTTGTTTCAAACCTTATCCATTTAACAGTTAATCGATGGATATGATAGCCACTGGCATTTAAAAAGATACGCAATAGCCCTGCAGATCTGATCAATAAGGGGCGCTACGACTTCGTCAGTTATATGGGTTTACCCAGAGAAGGGTTTCGTTCCAAGAACTTTTGGCCTGTTAAAAAATACGATGAAATAAACACAATCATTCCCAAATACACAGTCGTTTTTGGCAGTTTTTCCTGCTATCGCTCGACTTATCTGACGTTAGCAATTAAATAAATAAACCTAAACGAAAACATTTACTTTTAATTACTAGATACTAGAAAAAACGGTTATTATTACTGTGACTAAAGAAAAACCGTAATTAAATAGGCAGCTGCACAGTTAAATCGATCCTGCTTTTCAAGGAAGGCCATGCTGCCACCGGTAAGCCATAAATGGCTTATAATGGCACCTACTGATAAGTGATGACATAGCATAGGTATGTGTTTAACATAAAGTTTCCTGTGTATATTGAGTGTTAAACTATTTGTAAAAGATCTACTGGCCGTTGTGACTCACGACAGAGATCAAAAAAAAAAATTTAAAAAATCGTACCTTATACCACATTCCATCACTAGCAGAACAAATCCATACAGCATACATCTGGCCGCATAAGCTCTTAATATTACTCGTAACAGGCTGGGTTTTCTCTTCGCCCCAGCTCTTTGCACTTCTTCCTCCCATAACCGTGCGAATTTGTCACCTAATGGTCCTGGTGAGAAATATACATTAACATTAGGTAGTTCGTTTTTCATTGAAGTTCCAGACAAGTCATTAAAAGGACACACAAATGCCATAGCGAGTAGCGGTAGCGACTACAATCTTGAGGTTTGTAAACATTCTAATTGCGTAATTCAATGGCTTGGACTACATCTTGTCGAGGGATCGACTCGCTGCTCGCAAGATGTATGTTTTGTACTTCGCGAATATCTGCCTCAACCAGGATATAAGACCTCGCAAAAGCTGTATGAATAACCAACTGAACACCCATCCATGGGTTTTAGGAAATAATAATTTAACCACATGCCTGATCATTGTTGGTCAGGGTTATTCTCTGAGACTGCCGACTTTAGAGACGTTTAAAGGTTTACAGGTTAAATGTATTCTTCTTTATTTACAAACTACATTTAAGCTGACCTCGTCACTTCATAATTATTATCTTCTCAAGTCTACAAAATCGACACGGAAAGTGAATCTAGACATGTCTAATCTCTGTGAACAAACTCATCTTGTCCTATTACACGCTCCGATCAACAGTAGCATCATTTTATAATATTGCAACATGACTTACTGCCGCACTCAGAGAGCTTTAATGATTACTAAGGCCATATACCGCAGTTACTCAAGTACTTTGTGAGGATTACATTACTCAATAGTATCTACCTATTAAATCAAAGGCTTATTATTTGCTATAGACTTTGCCCTTTGTACAATGACCGATTGGAGTTTGAGTCGAGTTGAGAGAGAAAAATATGCTGTTTTTTATTCTTAATGGACTTGTGAAACCGGGCTTGAGCTAATCCGGTCATAGCTGGCAGTCGTTAAAAAAATGGGTTTCGTGGTTTTATGGAGACATAAAAATAAAAGCTATGTATTACTGACAGGAAAAAAAACATAATATTTACCATTAAAGGTTCAAGTGGGCAGTGACTTCGTAATGCATTTGGCTGATTGAATAACAGGATTAACAGGCTCGCGGCACCGGATGAGACCGGATAGAATAATAGAGAGGTACTAACTCTAACTTTTCGAAGAACTTGTGTAGACAATGGGAGCAAACTCAATGGACTTCAAAGAAGTGTGTCTGACGTGGGTAACTTGTGACTGTAACATAATCTTGAGTTAGGTAAGAACCTGGGCCCCGAGTCTGCTATTCAATAGTGTCAGAATGGTCTATCAGTGATCTCATAATTGTTGATTTTGACAACACCAAACTTGTCAAAATCAACAATTATGAGATCACTGATAGACCATTCTGACACTATTGAATAGCAGACTCGGGGCCCAGCTCGTTGCAAGAATTCCATGGGTAATTGTTGATTTACACAACACCAAACTTGTCAAAATCAACAATTATGAGATCACTGATAGACCATTCTGACACTATTGAATAGCAGACTCGGGGCCCTGGTAGATTACAAATCTAAGAAGACTTGCACCAATGTAACTGTAAATGAACGCGTTCAGCACAAGTAAACGGCGTTCAAGAGCTATCAGTAACATACCTTACTGCTAGTTCTTGAACGTCGTCGTGTAGATGCGCTTATCGTATTCAAGTAACATTAGTGAAATCAGCACTAAAAAAAATCCAGTAAGTACATAGTGCCTACTATGTATTTGTTCTGTGCAGTTTATGAGTTTACGACTAGATTAATCTATAAACGTACAGACTAACCCAATTGTAAACTTAACGCTTTTTATCTTTACGAACGAATGTTATATTAGTAAACATACAAATGGTGTGTAAATAAGATTAGGTGAGATTGAGAAAGTTATGTAGTTTAACTGTTTGTTTGCCATACCTTATTTTGTAAAGGACAAAAGCGCAATCTGTTTGTATTTCCCGATTATGTTATTATGTCCAAAAGTAAACAAACGAAATGAGATGTAATAAAATGGACTTTGGACGTTACAATTACAATGCGTCATCGTGTGGCGTGCAATGATCTGCTCGAAAGCAAATCATAGTATTACTAGTTCATGACATTGTTGCTATCATAACTTTGCCTGCGGTTTCGTCCGCATACAGGTCGAAAATTACACGAAAAATAAATTATCTCCCGGGAATGTAGGTACTCAAACGGGGTAAAACGTTTCCCATGTTTTAAGGCTAGCCCATGATAATAATATATCAGTGTGACCAATTCCCTCCAAATTCGTTTAACCTTTAGATAAGACAGTTGTTTTCGCATTTAAAATTAATAAAAAAAAACAAAAAACATCATTATGGCAAAGCATCAATCCATAAAGTAACTCCTTTGCTTTTCTTTTTTTCCCCATAAATACGATACCTATCTATTGAAATTCCTCAACAAATTATTCATTGGAAGCAAGAGGAAGTAAATTATTGTTATTTCCGGAATTTTGTTGAACTCCATTCAATGTGGTTTTCCCTGACAAAATAAACAAGCAGCAGTACAAAACCACATAATATAGCAGCAGTGCGTAACATAGAGAATTAAGCGGCTAATACATTGTTTTCCTTACTTTCCAGATGAGCATGAAAATTAAATGAAGATGTACTGAAATTAAATACAATTTAGATCTAAGTAGCTATTTAAAATATCACATTTCGTAGGTACAACGGCATTGCATTCTGAACGCCATAATTTAATGTCATTTATACGAATTATATAGGTAGGTAACAGCCATTGACTTATATATTACTGCGTAAGGACTGGGCGGACGGCATGTTAAAATGACGCCTCGAACGTGGTCCCAATATGGTCTTTCCTAAGCCGAAGTGAACTAGTCCTCGATCGGCTCCAGGGTGCTCAATCTTAGTACAAAAAACTGGGGACAGAATGGGGTACAATGATACAAAATCACGAAGTATGTGTAGTCCCTGTACTGAATGAGTTTAAGTGTGTTTTTTTAATTTTGTCGGATTATAATCGCTCAATTTATACCAAATACAAATAAGAGATGGCAGCTCTATAGCTCCGGTAGCTCATTACAAATATTTTAAACTGACGTTGTTTATTTTAACCAAAGAATAGCATCATTATCATAAATTTGAATTGCATTAAACTCACAGAATTATTTGTACTAACGTACATTGGGGTGTTGGTAGAGTATTCTTGATGGTTTTAATGACTAATAAACTGGTAACCCTAATACAAATGTCTGCAAAAATCTGACGCGTGCGCCGGTTTTGTTTACTTTTTTATTCTTTCTGTTTTATTTTGTGTATTTGTTGTTGTTGAGTGAAAACTCTTCCGGCAAATCCCTACCTGTGACCAGAAAGGATTTGTGAGTGATTGTGTCACAACCGTCACAACTGAGATAGGACCTAGTGTTGTGATAACTGCAACAAAATTGTAATTTTCGAAATATGTATCCACTCCTCCAGCCATACAAAAAATACCATACAATGTTAAAACTTTAATTTGATAATAAAAACATGATTTCCTAAATTGTATTTCATTTAGCAATCCTTGAAATCAACACTATAAAGTACTAATAAAAATAAATATATCTGCATAGCTATATGTAGGTATCCATCCACCCTTACCAAAGGTGTAGTTCTAAATAGAAATATCAGATGGCGCTAGTTTCCTCACGAACGCAAGTGACCCTGTTTCACAGCACAAGATTGGTCTCTATTTCAATATAGTCTAATGTACTCTGTGATCGGCTCTCTTCGGGTGGGGTCGTAAACTTTATTAAAAGCTTTATTTATGTTCTTTATGCCTCGAAAATACCACGCCGCTTATACAAGGTTACATTAACGAGCAGACTACACCAATTCTCTGTATGGCGAACGCGTCGAGCAAATGTTCGGACGGTATCTTTAGTTTTTATATCAATGGTAACAGCATTCTTCTCTTTCTTTTCAATTCATCCATGAAGTCAATGCTCTAATCATCTCGCCTTACCATCGAGAATTGTTTTTTTTATTGTCAAGGTTCATCGATTTCTTGAGCTTAGAATGAACTTAGCCTTACTGTTAGTTCTAAATATAACTGGAGAGTCAAACGCTACTATTAACAGACTCCGACAATGCGGAAAATTGCTTCAGCGTAATCATTTAGGAATGTTTCAATGTAGGTACTTCGGCATAGATGATAGTAGGTACGTTGACATTTCTTACTAACTTAGAAGGTAGAAGGAAGCCCGCCGGGGCTGCGGGTTGTTCGCAAGAGATACCGCGGCCTCGACATGAAGAGCTAAGAAAGAACATGGATGGTTTTTAGTCAGCAGAAGTCTGACACTCCCTTTCGCTCTGCCCAGGAGTGGAAGGGGTTATTTCACAGGTTATTTGATGGTTTTCCACCCGCCACAAAAAAAAAAAGGGTAGAAGGAAAATTTTACCCGTTTTTATGTTTACATACGAAACTTTTTACGTAAGATCTACCATGCGTTAGTTAAATCTTGTTTTCGTGGGCAATTGGTCTGCCAACTCAGTTCAATTAAGCTTAATAAATTGTTGTTGAATTGAACTGTCGCCGCCGCCTTCTGCAGTCTCCCGGGTGATTCATGACAATGAGACGTATCACATACACTACGCATAAGACAAGCACACTGTGGAGTATACGCTCACTTTAAAGTTAACGTATACACACTACATTGTCTCAGTTAGAGGGTTTCCACACCCGGCATTGTGTTTGAGACCGATTGAGACGGGTCGTCGGTAGCCCATAGCTAATAAATGGTTTTTCAATCCTGCTTGCTAGCGCAGACTCGTTACACAGGCTTTTAGGAATTATCTAACTGCATTTACAAAAAATTGCCTTGAACGCATTGATATAAAAACTAAAGATAGGTACGGTCGTCCGAACATTTGCTCGACGCGTTCGCCATACAGAGAATCGGTGTAGTCTGCTCGTTAATGTAACCTTGTATAAGCGGCGTGCGTGGTATTTTCGAGGTTTAGAGAACATAAACAAAGCTTTTAATAAAATTTACGACCGCACCCGAAGAGAGCCGATCGTGGACTAGTTCACTTCGGCTTAGGAAAGACCATTTTGGGACCACGTTCGAGGCGTCATTTTAACATGCCGTCCGCCCATTCCTTACGCAGTAATCTAAAGGTATATAATATAAAAGTCAATGCTTGAACGTCAATAGGTAGGTACGTAATCTTAGCAAAATCAGTGGGACGCGTTATCGGGACAATTGTGATCGTCTTTTGTCAATTTTAACGTTTGAAAAGAGAACGTGTTTGGTCCGTTTTGTTTTGAAATCAAGGGTTTGTACTGTGTACATAATATGCTTACATTGTGTTACTGGTTTCCGATCTTAACCATCAGTACTAATTGGTCTATGGAAAAAATAGTTACCTGATTCGTAACATGTGTTCCCGTTTAATAACGTGGGATTATTTTTGTTAAAGGTAAGTACTGGCAGCCAGCAAGCAGACAATTTGTCTGTATATCGGAATTAGCAGGTCGTGAATCGTCTGAATGACCGAACACTAGATACAGGTACAAAATAATAAAATTGAAGTGTCTCTTTGCAATTTTAAAATAACAGCTATGTACTGAATTTTGCATTCAGTAAATAGCTGTTATTTTGAAACTTAAAAGTATATGCGTACTTATACCAAAAACACTTTTTTATATTTTGTATGTCTGTCTGTTTGGTTCGTCGGATAATCTCCGAAACGACTGGACCGATTTTGACGAGACTTTTACTAGCAGATAGCTGATGTTATAAGGAGTAAGTAAAGCTACTTTTATTTCCGATAAATAGTTCTGTGCAAAATAAAAAAAACTGAAATCGGACTCAAATAGCAAATAAATATTATTATAATTATTTCACGCGGATGAAAGTCGCGCGGGCACAGCTAGTTTATACTATAGCTTTATTATGTATTTATTTTTGGCGCACTCATTAACTGCAAGTCTAAATACTATACCAATTACAATCGCGACTCGCGTGCGTTTTCAGGAAAACTATCATAACCTATTTGTGGTGTCATGTCATAAATACTGGTGTTGTATAATTAATTATTCAAAATTGCTTTGATTGTTTTAGAATAGGTTTATGAGACATCGTTTTTGTGACATATTGTATAATATTGTGAAACATCATTAGAAATTCAGTACCTTAACTGGGCTCTGTTAGGGGTCATCCTTAAAATAAAAGTAATTTATATTTAAAAAAAAAAACAGTATCACACAGTCTCTTAGTAACATATATGTTGTAATGTTAAGACAAAATATGTTGTAAACTTAAACCTCAAAAAATGTATAGTAACTCCACAGATATTATAATACTTCGTACAGATACCCAATCCCATACAAAGAAATGACACCTCCCTAAGTCAGGCTATTGCTCGGGCTATATTGTTTCCTACATTATTTCAACAGATGGCAGCACTAGCGTCTCACTAATTGCCACAAACTGCAGTTTTACAACGCCATCTAGGAGATCACCTCGATACTAGATTGTTTCGATACTAAGTGGCATTGCATTTACTGGATGGCGCTGTTTTTATATAGATTCTCAACATGCATCGCCGTGCGTTCAAGAACGAGTACAAAATGTAATAATAACAATACAACATAAGTCTCGAGTTGGCGGAACATTTCCTTTGTATGAGTGAGTTAGCAATATTCACGCTGCGGTGAATGCTTGAGTATTTCAATGCTGGCCAGTGCTAGGTTGTGTGTTGATGCAAAATATCGTTCGAGACTGTAAGACGTATGTAGTTTTTTTTTTTTTAAAAAAAACTTTGCCCCACACTAGGAATTTCCCCTGTATCGTGGGTGCGTTCACAAACATTTAAACTCACATACACAAATACCCAGACCCGAGACAACTATCTGTAGGTCATACAATATTTGTTCCGTGCGGGGATCGAACCCGCGACACGCAGCGCAGCAGTCCATTGTTTGAGCCACTGCGCCAACAGTGCCGTCATAGTTACAGATTATAATCATCAGAATCATATATACAATCCTCCAAGTTCATGAACATTCAAATTTTCTTACGGTTTTTGGATTTTGCAGGCCAGTGCTAGGTTGTATGTTGATGAAAATATCGTTCGCGATTGTAAGACATAGTAAGTACGTTTTACAGTCGCGAACGATAATTTTAACTTCATCATACAACCTACCACTGGCCTGCAAATTGCAAAAAACGTAAGAAAATTTGAATTTCGCGGGCTACCCTCAAGGACATGAAATGAATCAGGTAGGTAAGTACTAGGAATATGACGATGTAAGATGGAATAGAAAGTAGGAGTACCTACATAAATATATAAAACACGAACAATTTTTTTTAAATAATTATTTTAATATTTCAATTAACTGCCTAAATACTTATCAAAACGAATAGCACAGAATAGATGATGTACTAGCGTCTCAAAATCAGCTGATCGAAACGCGCCAAAATAATAAATAATAACACCGCAAGCGTCGAGGACAATGCCTGCAATCGGTCAGCGAGCGTCGCGCGGCCTGGTTGCGTCCGCGTTTATATCGGCTGCTTTTGTGGTTTTTTATTTTGATTTTACTTAGATTTTTTCTAACCGTGACAGCTTCCGAAAAAAATGTTTTGGTTTTGTTTCATTTATGTTTTTGATATCGTTTCGAAACACGTGATAAAATTTCGCTTACTACCTAATTAAATTTGATCCTATACAATATGAGTTTGGCAGTCGTTACAGGTAGTCAGTGGCCCAAAAAGTCAGACAACCAGTCTTACCAAGTGGTATCGTATTACCCAGTAATAACTAGGTTGTGGAGGTCAGCGGGCAATTTAAAACAAATAAAAATTAAATTCTTAAAATAGACTTTATAATCATAACCATAAAATCCACTTTAAGAATTTAAAATTTTTAACGTGATTCAAATTTAATTATGATTCTGCTAAAGCGGCCATTTTAAACTCCCTGATAAGCAATCACTCTATGTAAAATACTGGTATTCAGCTGCATCCGGTTAGACTGGAAGCCGACCCCAACATAGTTGGGAAAAGACTAGGCAGATGATGATATACAGTATGAGTTTTTGAGTTGACCTTATTTATGGATGATGGAGCAAACACAGGCGTGAATCGTGATTACTAACGCAGTTTGTCTGGAAGTTTCGTCCTGAACTTTTTTCACGGCAAAAACAAATTTTTAATAGGTACATAATTTATTAAACTGTTTGATCTTTAAGTGATATTCTGATGTTTATGGAAGGTATGGTATTATATCTGAAAATATATAGAACTAGCTGACCCACGCAACTTCGTCTGCAACACATAATATAGCTTATAATCTTTCTAGATAAATCGACTATCCAACTTATTAAATTGAGCTATATCGTACTCGTAACAAACAAAAAATCTTACCTTTCCTCTATAAAATACCTATTAGTTTAGATTGACTTCGATTATATTATTAAAGTAACAATTACTATAGGTATCTCTTACTGTTTAATATACAGTAACACCTTGTACTTGTAAACATTATGGTGCAGTAAATATTTTGAATTTGAATTTCTCCGGAGCCCCCAGAGGCCTGGGGATTTTGATCCCCACGTACACACGGCTACACATCAAGCTATACATTTCTAGTTTACGCTGATCTCGCAATGTACGGAAATCCTATACAATGCGAGACCAGCTTATACTGGAAATGTATAGCTTGATGTGTAGCCGTGTGTACCTACCGCACCGGACCGAATGACTGCCACGCGCTAGTTATTTTGTCGCCCGTATATTTTTACATTGCGATATCTTCTAAGATATTTGTTTAAACTGTATAGAGTAAAGGGCACAAATATTCTATATTAAATTTCCGTGCTAGCAAACACATTTATTTAGATATAGATTAATACCATATGGGTTAAATAAGCTTCGCAAAATATAATTCTTTTTAACCTAACATTTTAATATAAAAAAATGGTTACAGTGAGTCAATCGTAAAAGATAAACATATGCTGTCGCGGACTTTGTTTTAGAACTTTTAAAGAGGAACAATTCCTTCCTACATGATATTTACGTAACTTAAACCGTTTTCGCAGCGCACGCAACGGAAGCTCTCAAAAAGGAATATCTTTTCCCGTTTTTGCAACATTTTTCATTTATGCTCCGCTCCTATTGATTGTAGCGTGATGTTATATAGCCTAAAGCCTTCCTCGATAAATGGACTATCCTACACTAAAAGAGTTTTTCAATTCCAACCAGTAGTCCTTGAGTTTACAACGTTCAAACAAACAAACAAACAAACTCTTCAGCTTTATAATATTAGTATCGATAAATATATAGAATCCACACTATATATCGCTTCTCAATCAGACACAATAATTTGTGGAAGCCGGCCGGAAGCCAGGCTGCAATTGATGAAGCGATATAATATAGTGTGGATTCTCGCGAAACAGATCGACATATTCGTCACAATCGTTAAGAAGCCAGTTGGTCTCGGGGCATAATACGCCAACTGCCAGTACTGTGCTATTGAGTTCGAACCCAGTTACTTATATTCTTTTTCCTCGTCGAGACATTTAGTTTTAGATTTTATTTTGTTATTATTGTTACATTTTCTTTTGTGTGCATGTTTTTTACTTTTATTTTCTTTCTGTTATTTAGTTATTAAGATTTTAGTGTTTGATTTGAACGTAGATCTCTGTACGCTCAAACATTATTATTTAAATTTAGTTTCTCAGTAAGTGAATTATTGTTAATTCTTGATGAGGAATAATAAAGTTCTTAAACCATAAGGAACTCCTTTCCAAAATCCGTAATTCAAAGCCAGGTCGGTTAGATGAGAACAAAAACGCACTCGAAGAAGATAAAAGAAACGAGCAAACAATATACATATGTCAACAACTGCAATTGAGATTTGAGAGTCAGACGTGACGGAAACAGAATTGACATTTGACACTGACAGAGAGTAACTACCTACTTGTAGAACGTTTCGTGTTATGTAGTTCCGGGTTCAGTAAAATAAGAAAAACATGTAATTATTTACCTTAGAAATGATAGAAGATTTGTTATATTTCTATAAACAGTAATATGTATGTTTTTATTGTTTAAATTTAATTAAAATGAAACAACTAAACGTAAATTAGTTACGATTGTGGTTATAATTGTATGTGACAAATTGAGTAAAACGCCATCTATTGCATACCGCTTTAGAGAAAATGATTTACAGATGTCTGACTTTTGACAACTTTATCAAACTATGGGTGCGAATTGAAGTAAAAGTCCTCCTTTGTCTTTTTTGTTGAAATAACTTGATAAAGTGTGTTCCTCTGTGGCCGGACCACAGTTTAGTACTCAGATGCTATAGTTCGAAATAATACCTACCTAAAGTCTACTTTCGTCGGAATATATATATATATTTAGTACCTCAAGAGATATCTTTTTAATTAACAATTTATGTGGTCCGGCCTCCAGGCAGTGCTCTCTGGCCGCGCCACATCAAATTAAATAGAGTATAATGAACTATTAATAAATCAATATCCCGAAAAAAACTACCTAAAGAGTACCTTGCATACGACAAATATGGTCCAATAAACCCCTTTAGTTAAGGAGTTATTGGTCGTAGAGTGTGGTCCGGCTAGAAGGTATACTCTGCAGCAAGTCAATTTTGCAATACTTAATATTAACTATCCATAAATCAGTTTCAATAATAGTACCCTTTCTCTACTCTTCGTTGATATTTTTTTCTCTCAAGAAACTATTCATTTTGATTAATTAACCTTTAAAATATGTGGCGCGGCTAGGGAGGATTACTTTCAGCAAAAATAACGAAATATGCTTTATTTCTATATGCCATCGAAAACTGCATAATAAGTACTTCATCAAAAGGCCTGGACTTTGTCTATAAACTTTTATTTTAATTACCCACAATGATTTTGAAAAAGGTGCACTTTTTGGTTTTTGTATTCCTATCTACCTTAGAATAGTTAGTAAATTTGACGAAGTAAATGAAAATTTTGGTTTGAAATAAACAATAAGTATACAAAAAACAAATATATATTTTCATAATCAAATAATAACAATTGTTAATACAAGGTGTTGTAAATGACGGAAAAGTGTTTTATATAACAAACTAAAGTCAATAGATTAAATTTAAGCATTTAACCCTTTAAACAAGAAATAACAATGAAAAAAAGAGTGTACTAAAACCGCGTATTCAAAATATAGAATATCAATATTACAAATAAAGGAGCTTTGAAGTTATTTTCCAACTTTAATATGCAAGACCTAAATTAAAAATAATCATTTTGATAAAAATAAGTTAAAATTTACAATTTTGCGTATAAAATACAATGAACATTCATTTGCTGGTTTTTAGTCCTTGTAGCTTTAGTACTTAAATCATCATATGTTTCCCAAGTATCATCCAGACGCTTGCAGTGAGCGACGTAATGGCGAATATTTGGTAAATATTCAATCACTGACAACAGTGTAAATAATTTTCCTTGTAATGTCATAGTGTCTGGAATGTCATTTAAATCAACGCCTAAATCAATTTCAAATATTAATAAATCATTCAATGTGTAGTTAATAATTTGTTTACCGGTACATTTTACACCGTCGTCATTACTTTTATCACATAGCACACCTGAATCAATCTCTAACATTGTTTGAGCCGATTCTTCAAGGGCTGAAATGCCTGTATCAGACAAAATTAGTTCATTCAGTGGCATGTACGAACATACTCGTTGAGATGTGGAGTTGTTCTGACTGCATTGTGTATTTGTGCATCGTTTTTCCGATCTAACTATAGGAATATCTTTTAATAAAATTTTGTCTAAAACAAAAGTAATATTCGACATACAATTTATGATCGTCAAGACATTTGTGATTGTTTTGTCAAAATAATATTTGTTTATAATATTGGCTCGTATGCTGTATAAATTTGTGGGATCTTTATTAGCAAGAGACTTAATAAGTGTCATAAAACCGGATGTTTTTGTTTCTATTAGTTTGCGGATGTTCATTCTATCTATATATATGCAACTGCTAAAGATTGCACCAGACAATCGAAGGCACAAGTATTTTCTACAACTACGCTTTTAATACCAGTTGAACTACTACTTCCATTTACCAAAACATCGACCGACTTATTTTTGGACCTCATCTCTCGCTTTTGTTTTTCCTGTTTTCCTATAGCCAGGCCTCACCAGTTCTCTAGAAGGATGGGTTCATCAGACATGACAGATTCTTGCGAAAAGTCACTTGACTCAACTTTAGCTTTTTCAGTAGCCTTTGTTTTCTGTTCACTAATATCATCACTAAATTTGTTCTTTAAATCCCCAGATATATATTCATGGTGCTTCATTAGGAATTCGTCCACCCGTAGTCTGTCGTTGGGATTTTTCAAAAGTGTTTTAATATTTTTGAAATAACTTTCCACGTCTGAACTGGTTGATGTCACATTTTCTGTATAAACAAATGACAACATCACATTTGCCCAAATTGGCAATCTAGACATTAGCCTCTTGAAGGTATTAATAAAATCAGGTAAGTAATATAAGTTTTCATATATCGTTTTTATCTCAGATAATTGCAATTCAAGTGAAACTTTGTCAACTTTCATGGTGAATTCTTTCATAAAGTCTGAGGTAACATTTTCAATTTCTTCTGAGTTGAGTAGGTCGTTAATAATTGTATTTACTTCCTCATTCACCCTGACCTCATCATCATCTTCGTTTTCTCTATTTGTATTATCTGTGTCTGTCTGTAGCAACTTCTGTAAGCTTTGGTTACATAATGTAGGATGGCCGTTAGAATCTTTTCCTGTGTATCTATTAAGTGCAATAACAATAAGATTTTCCATTATCAATTTGATTTCGCCGAACGATGAAGAATCTTTGATTTTGCAAATATATTTTATATAAAATTTCATAACCCTTTCGTCAACGTATTTAAAACATTGGTAATTATAAAGTGTTTTCACAAAATGCGACGTGTCCAAGCGAATAAGGCAATGATTTGTTTTTATTTTTTCTTTTTTCATTAGGACATCAAAACAATATGCAATATAATCCTTGGTAGATTCAAAGTCAGTAAAAGCTTTAATGATTGCTCCAACTAATGCTGCCGAATCATCGCAAACTACTTCATCAGGAGTTTTCTTGGTGCCTATCCATTGTTTGAGCCATTTGTAAATATTTTCTAACGTATGCAAATCAGTTATCATTTGAGTTACCGGCACACAAGAATTTCCTGTTTGTAATACAGCCACGTAAAGAAAAATGTGCTTAGCCACATATATTTGTGCAGGATCTCTAGGAGGATTTATTTTTTTAAATATGGACCCTGTAGCGTCAATACTGAGCTTTATTCTTTTATTACAATTGACAAGGTGACAATAATATTTTTCTTGTAGATCCGTCCAATAATATAAAATGAAAGGCAAAACACAAAATAATCGAATCACATTCTTGTATAAAGTACTACCCATAATCCATAATGAAAGTACAACATTCTTGTCCAAATAAGCTTCGTGTTTAGATCGGTGCCTTATATTCTGCAATGCCTTTAATGATGGTACAAATGGTGGCTCATAGGTGTCATCTTCGTTCATGACTTTGTTCACTATTTTGTTCCGAATTACGATTGCATGTTCATTAATCAGTTTTTCAGACAGCTCTTCTTTTTTCTTTTTAGTCAATTTATTTTTTATCTTTGGATCATGCACAATATTTAAATCACCTACCTCAATAATACATTTGATTTTAGCATGAGTTTCTGACGCTTCTGTTGACTCCGCTCTAATTTTAGCTCCACATTGCTTACAATAACCACTGAATCGAATATTGTAATCAACAGCTGAACTGCGTTTAAATATCCAAGTACATTCTCGCTTTGTTTCCTTCCATAAAATCTCACTCATAACGTTTGTCCACTTATGTTGAGGTAAAACTGTCTTCTTGTGCCGTGTTACTGATGGTCTATCTTTATCTGTTCGCGAACAATAGCTAGTGACTGGTTTTATATTTTGCCAATCGGATAATGATATTTCAAAATTCTCAACGGCATATTTATCTTGTACTGAAGATTTTGGTGAATCAAACTCTTCAGATGACAAATTATCGTCATATTCTGGAGAAGACCTCTGTTTCACTGTATTATTGAAGAAATAATCAAAATTCTTTTTTAAAGAAAGATAAATAGCTTTCACGCTCATTCGACATGACAAGTTTTTGCGAATATCAAGAAAAATCTTACTTGATGGTGGTGGCAGCAAATCTTTATCTTTTAGTTGGTCTTCATATCTCACGAACTCTGATTTTTGTTCATCAAGGGAAACTGATAGCACTTTTCCGCGTTTTTTCTTGTTTTCACTCATTTTAGCGGTTATAATGGCCGATACAAAGGAATAGAAACAAACTACTAAAGTAAAAATATATTCAAGCTATGATGATAAAATAATAACAAACTACCCCCGTACGTAAACTATTGTAATAACGCCTGCACATTCTGCTAACATTGTAACGCATATCCTATTAACTTGTAATACAAATTGCTAACAAAATATTGGAGGGCGTTCAAATATACACAAAGTTCCACAAATTTTTTATTGTTTATTTTAAACCAAAATTTTCATTTACTTCGTCAAATTTACTAACTATTCTAAGGTAGATAGGTAAACAAAAACCAAAAAGTGCACCTTTTTCAAAATCATTGTGGGTAATACAAATAAAAGTTTAGAGACAAAGTCCAGGTCTTTTGATAAAGTACTTATTATGCAGTTTTCGATGGCATATAGAAATAAAGCATATTTCGTTATTTTTGCTGAAAGTAATCCTCCCTAGCCGCGCCACATATTTTAAAGGTTAATTAATCAAAATGAATAGTTTCTTGAGAGAAAAAAATATCAACGAAGAGTAGAGAAAGGGTACTATTATTGAAACTGATTTATGGATAGTTAATATTAAGTATTGCAAAATTGACTTGCTGCAGAGTATACCTTCTAGCCGGACCACACTCTACGACCAATAACTCCTTAACTAAAGGGGTTTATTGGACCATATTTGTCGTATGCAAGGTACTCTTTAGGTAGTTTTTTTCGGGATATTGATTTATTAATAGTTCATTATACTCTATTTAATTTGATGTGGCGCGGCCAGAGAGCACTGCCTGGAGGCCGGACCACATAAATTGTTAATTAAAAAGATATCTCTTGAGGTACTAAATATATATATATATTCCGACGAAAGTAGACTTTAGGTAGGTATTATTTCGAACTATAGCATCTGAGTACTAAACTGTGGTCCGGCCACAGAGGAACACACCTTGATAAATGAGTGTAAATAGATAAATTAGCGTTAAACAAGGAACTTTTGATTTTTGCTAATCTTATTTCGGCCGATATCTACCGTATAACACATTTTAGTGATAGTTAATTTCATTACTGCTACCTATGCTGCCATCTATTGTTTTTTTTCAAGACTAATTATAATTTGTTCGAGTTGAGACCCCATGGTAACTCTCAAGTTGTAGTAACTTTACTCCAAGCTTGTTAACTTCTTATCAAGTGGGGTAATATTATAGCCAGACTTTTAGATAAAAAAAGTATGTATACTTAATAAAAACTGTTTTTTTTCAGGCTTATCACAATAACCTGATATTTGCTAATAATTACTTTAACTTAGCATAGTTAAAGAAACCAAACCTAAAGTTAACTTAACAACATAACTTCACAATTCTTTAAAATCTTATGTTTAGTAAGTAAGTAGTTTTTTTCCATAAACATGGTATCAAGGCATTGGAACATAAAGCTTACCTGATGAATGTTCTGCTAGTGGTTCATACAGGTCATGTTCTTCCATTTCTCTTTTTATACCACTCCAGAAAATTGGCAATGTCCATCTAAAAATGACAATTTGAATTAGCTATTATTTACAAAATTGTGGCAGAAATAAATTTTGCTCTACAGTGGGACAGTCCATTACACCTAAAAGAATACTAGTCATTAGTTATTATATTTTACTTATTGTTTTTAGTCTGTGGTGGGTGGTCTGATTACCATAACTCTTCTTTGTTTTTTTTTTCATGGTTTATTACAAGATTTACAAGCGATTATTATCAATAATATCATGTCTATGTGGGTACTGATTATTAAATTTAGTATAGTTAAAGAACAGAAGGTGATGTTCACACAATTAGTGGAGTGCCGTAAGATTTATACCTCGGAATCCAAGACCGGTCAATGAATCTTCATAAAAACTTTTGGACTGCATTAGTGAAAGCCCAAATAAAGAAGTTAAAAAAAAAAATTTGCGCGCTCTTCATTTTTTTTTTTTTTCAATTCAACAATGTACTGAAAATTGAGAGGGACAAGGGAAGTAAAAATGTTTAGAGCTAATAAATAATATTTTCACCGTAACTTTAATGTTAATTTAGTTATATTTCGTAAAAAATAACGAGTTACAACAAAAAAAAAATTAAAACGTATCTATCCAATACCTTAATACGAGCAATTCTTGTAATATAGTATAATCTGAATCTCGGATACGGTTCCAACGATTTTCATGAAATTTAGTATGCAGGGGGTTTTGGGGGCGATAAATCGATCAAGCTAGGTTTTATTTAAAAAAAAACACGATTTACCAAAACAACCAAGCAAATTTTGGTCGTCCAGGTACTATACATTAGGATGTCACTGACACTGATAGGGGGGGGGGGAACAACAAAAGGACAGGCTGAATCTGAGAGAGATTATTTAGGCTGGTTCTAGCAAGGGTCGGACCGCGGATATATGTATTTCTCCTTTCTAAGTGTACTGGTTCCCTACTACTTTGAGCTCCGTACCCCACAGGAGGTGCACTTAGCGATTAGTCACATAAAGTATATCAGTTACTAGCTTATGACCGCGCCTTCTCCCGCGTGGAGTTCGATAATGGCCCCGCGGGATCCGAGATAAATTGTATCCTATGTTTTAATCCAGTTAGTAAACCATCTATAATATGCGATATTTTTCCACCAAATCCGTTCAGTAGTTTTTGCGTGAACGAGTATCAAACTTTCGCAATTATAATATAAGTAAGATATGCCTCTGGTAGGAGGCCTTAAACTCAAGGGGTTTTTTTTTATTTAGAATGCTTTGGTGACAGCGATGCAGCGGTACTAATCCTTCACCAACAATACACCAATAATGTTAAAATGTATAGTACCTGGATGACCGAAATTCATGTTTGGTTATATTGGTAAATCGTGTTTTTTTTTTAAATGAAACCTAGCTTGATCGATTTATCGCCCCCAAAACCCCCTGCATACTAAATTTCGTGAAAATCGTTGGAGCCGTATCCGAGATTTAGATTATAGGTACTATATTACAAGAATTGCTCGTATTAAGGTAGATAGATAGATACGTTTTAAATTTTTTTTTTTGTTGTAACTCGTTATTTTTTACGAAATATAACTAAATTAACATTAAAGTTACGGTGAAAATATTATTTATTAGCTCTAAACATTTTTTCTTCCCTTGTCCCTCTCAATTTTCAGTACATTGTTGAATTTAAAAAAAAAAATGAAGAGCGCGCTATTTTTTTTTTTTAACTTCTTTATTTGGGCTTTTACCAATGCAGTCCAAAAGTTTTTACGTAGATTCATTGACCGGCCCTGGATTCCGAGATTTTACAATATTTATGCCTTACGGCACTCCACTAAATAGGTGATGAATAGTCATTAAGATTTTTGAATAAAGATCACCTTAGCTTTAGCTTTTGTACATGCAGAATTACAAGAGCATTTTGTATTTTTCAAATGTAGGTAGTAGTAGTTTTCAAGTGTGGTAGGAGCATAATATTGTATGATTGTATATTCTTTTAAATCTTTGTTGTTATTAATTTTTATTATTATTAAAAACTTACGCAAATGTGAGTGCAGATAGTGGGTTTGCTTTAGCCCTGGGGTGCGGAGGGCGGCCTTTTTTATCCAAAGACTCCATGGTTCAGTGGGTACCTGCAAAAAGCGATATATTTTTTACACCCAAGGCGATGTAATTCTCATAATATCTACATACTTTCAAAAGAGGAAGGCGTTTTAGAATAGGTAAATAAAAAGAATAAAAATTGAAGTTATTAAAATTAAAGGAGGAGTACTTTAAATACTTCATGCATACAAGCTCATGGGAAAGCTATAAATACTACTTACCGTACGTAGCGGTCTATGACAGTCGGTTAGGTTTTGTAACCTTACAGGACGGGCAACCGCATGACCTGTGCACCGGCACACAGCTCCACTTCGACACGGTAACACAGACAATTCAATCAAAGGTGCACTACCTACTTATTATTTATTTTATACCCACACGACAGGTAAAATTCTTTATTTTACGTCGGTGTAAATTCGAATTATAAGTCACTGGTAACTAAGTATTTCGGTAATGTTAGCAAATACATCAAACTATCTAAGGTTAACAATAAGCAACCATTCCACTTTTGAATATGGTACGTACAATTTTATTATTGTGTCATATTATCAAGAATCACTCCGTTCACGACCACCGCTAATTTTTTACTGATAAAAAATGTAACCCGACTCAACGTGAATGAAAATTGAAAATGAGTCTATTTGATTTGACAGTGACATGAGATTTGAATGAACATCTGTCCTCCTGTCACATGTGCATGCCTATCTTCAAGTTGGTCTTAATGACTGATATTCTCTAGAGTCTAACAAATCTCACATTGTTCTCGCTTCAACAACGTAAGTGATCTTCCATCCCCGCTAAATCGAAACTATTGGAGGCAGGAACTCGATTGCCTGCATAGAGGCTAAGAAAAAGCTGTACAGTCGCAAAGGAGTGCATCAAGCAATCAAAAAACGATTTATTAATAAGACTTATTATTGCGTGTAGTGACACGTAGAGTGTCATAGAAAGTTGCAAATAAAACGTAAACCAAAATCCGTGTTTTAAAACCAGTTTTAAATTAAAATGGTTTAAAACCACGAACATGTGAGCCGTATATTAATTACGAATTAGTTTAAAAATGAAGTTGAAAAGGCTAATTGAAATAATTTACCATTTTGTTTATATAGGTGAAGTCATATTAACGTACTTAACTTACAACTACTTTCTAAGATTAGATAGACTGAAAATAATCATGATAATTGTATATATTATATTTATTTAAATATATACGCAATGCTACATTTCTATTTGGAGAGTGGGGGCAGTTATTTAAAACATTTTAATTTTCATTGATGCATTTAAAATAAAATTGAAGTTGAACAGTTAAGTGCAGTTTTAAATCGTTTTAAGGTGAATGCTCCAACCACCCCGCGAAATTCAAATTTTCTTACGTTTTTTGTAATTTGCAGGTCAGTGTTAGTTTGTATGTTGAATAAAATATTAATTGCGGCTGTAAGACGTATGTACTTACAGAATTATAATCATCAATACAAGCTTCCAAGTTCATAAAGGTGCAAAAATGACTTTTTCAAGTTCCTGCACCTTTATGAACTTGGAGGCTTGTATTGATGATTATATTTCTGTAACTACATACGTCTTACAGCCGCAATTAATATTCTAATCAACATACAAACTAACACTGACTTGCAAATTGCAAAAAACGTAAAAATAAATTTCGCGGGCTAGTTGGAGCATTCACCTTAAAGTAAAAATCGGTTTAAAACTAAATGGTTTACAACGTTTAAAATACGTTTTGCAGTATCATTCTTAGAAAATGACTATTTAGGCGAAATGATTTCATTAAAAAAATAGCCTTTTGTTTAATAAATAAATACGTACAATCGCTGTGGCACATCATTATTGAGTTTATTGTTGACGTACCTACGCAGTTTTTCTGGTCAATTATCATCATCATCTTCTTCTTTTACGTATCTCAAATTGTGTTAGTCCAGTATGTACCACCTACACAGCACTATCATTTGTTTGGAATAAATCCTGACAGGTGCAGGTGGTTGTGCAGGCTGGGCAAGAAAGAAGGTGGCGCATATATTGCAGAGGAGCTCTACACTGGCAATTTGTTTGGGATGGATCGGGGATACCCATTTAGCCAGATTATATTATTCTCTACAACGGCCAACCTGTTAACCTGCTCGCAATCAGTTAAAAGATTTCCAGATTGGCCACTGCAGTTCGTTTCCGGGAGGCAGGTGTTCTTCCGGGATGATGAAATGTGGAGGGATTGGATGTTTCTTTCGCCACAGTTCGCATCTCGACGCACCTAGACCTTGTAAGGAGATCGTATGTTTAAAAAAGCTTTTACGGCTCTTTACTACTGCACTGGGCATGCGAACTCCCCAGCAGAAAAAGAAAGACATAGACTGGTTGTGTGAAGAACCTGGCGATGCTCCCCAGCTGCTGGATGTAAGGTGATGAAGGATATTATTCCTAATACCGACTTTCTGTTTTGTTTTCTGGCAGTGATATTTGTATATCAGGGATCGGTCTAGTGATACTCAGGTACCGAGGCCCGAGGTTGGGACAATGCTCTATGTCAACGCCTTGCCACGATATGCTGAGAACTCTATTTGTCTGACGGTTGCGAAGGTGAAAAACACAGGACTGGGTCTTGCATGGATTTGGCCGCAAGGAATTTTCCCAGTGATTCCAGAGTTACCATCAGTTTTTCTTCAGCTTCTTCGAATGTAGGGGTCTGACCCGCTAAAGCAAGATCGTCTACATATAAAAAGCGTTCTGTTTGTGGAGTGCATGGTTGGTCGTTTGTACTTATCATCATAATTTATTATTGTGTATTTTTAATAATTTGTGAAATAAGTCAAAATGTAAGTTCAGACACCAGCAATCAACCTTAAACCTAATGCTCCTGATTATAAAGTTGAAAATCTATTAAAGTTTGACGCATTGTAGTAGCTTGATGTGTTGGCGTCTGTTATAATTTGGTTCATTTATTCATGCATGACTATCGAATGAACTAAGCACCATTGCATACATTTTTTTTAGATTGAACAAATTAACTTGTCGCTAATTTGTCAATGTGTGGTTGTTTTTCCTTTGTATGCGTTTGTACCAATGAAACATTTAAACACTAGGAACACACTCACACACTCGAATGTCAAAGATAAATTAACAAGTTGTCATAATAATTATTATTGATATTGTGTGTCAGTGACTGTGGTACTGGGCCCACAGAGTACATTAGTTAGACTATCTGGGCCGCTCTAGTTCCTTTATTGACGATTTTGATTGACAGTATTTGACGCAATGACACTGACAGCTTAAAAATTTAACCTTTACTTGGTGGTGTAATCAAAACAAATCAGTGTTAATTAGTTTTCGTTCAAATTCAAATGGCTTGATTTACTAATGTGGCTAAATAAACAATTCGTGAACCTAGTTCCGTGGATATACATAGACGAGGATTTGTTTTAATGGTGTCTTATTTAATAAATGACTCATGTGTGTGCTGCTCAAGTAAATCTTAGAGCAAGTTATCTTGAACAGAATCGGGTTATCCAAATAATAATTCAGCTTTTTAGTAGCATTTTCATATAATTTAATTAAAGACAAGAATGAAATATTCAGATTTGCTTTAGGGACCTTTAAAGATGTACTTGTCTTTCCTACGAAAATATAAAAATATGATACTCGCCAGTATATTCTTTTTTTACATTGGTTGTGGTATAACTCTGAGTTTGTTACGTCTCGAATGTGCGGAAGCCCTAACTGCCAAAGATTTAAGTGATGGAAAAAGTTCATTAGATAAGTATGAATATGCTGTATTAGTTTTAAGTGGTCCAGATAATGAAGCTAAGAGAGATGCAATAAGAGCCACATGGATGAAGTTATCGAATAATATATTCGTGGAAAATGGAGTGAAACTATACAAGTGGAATCACACATGGACAGAGCAACACGCTACACATGAATTCATAAAATTTTACTTTGTAATTGGTACTCAAGGTCTGAGTGAAACAAAACTAACAAGGTTAAATACTGAAAATAACAGAAGCAATGACCTATTATTATTAGACAGCTTTGAAGACAGTTATAAGATGCTGACTATGAAAATGTTACAATCCTTGAAATGGCTGGCAAATAATTTGAGTAGATTAAAATATTTGATTAAGTGTGATGATGATTCTTTTGTGAGAGTTGATCTGATTATAAAAGATCTGGAAGCATTTGCACCTGAAATGAATGCTCATGAAATAAGTGACTATGTTACTTACAAGGTAAACTTATTTCCCTATCAACAAAATATGGTTGTGTGTTGTTTTATAGCTTTTAGTTTAATAGAATTTCTTTTCACATAACAATTTTCGCATATTTTCATAGAAAATTCAATTTGCAGAATACTTACTTTGAAAACATTTAAATCACTGATTTTCATTTCAAATAAAGTTTAATGTTGGAATATTCATATCATAGAATAACAAATCAAATATTCTTTAGCCTTTTGTTTATTAAATATGAAACTAATTACTGAGAATAGCATTTCATCAAATGAGAGTGTAATGTTTAAAGACACATTATTATTAATTTTTGAACAAATATTTCTTCATTTACACATTCCTAACAAAAAAAAAAAAATAAAAAATATCAGTATTGGGTACAGAGACGAAGCAACAGGCGGTCAGAGCTCAAGAGAGAGGCACCTCCTAACAATACGAGCCGTGTTCAGGAGTACTGCTTTCTGTATCAAGCCCTTGATCCAGCTGCCTAACTAGACGGTCCTCAGGTGTTGGTCAAGGCTCCTGGCAATTAAGCCATTGGCTGAGACAACTATCGGCACAATGATCGCCGAGTTCATACCCCACATGTCGACAGCTGATGTTCTCGTCATGCGGGAGCGTTATGTCAACAATCATTGCGCGCCGCTCTGATTGACCCACCTCCACTATATCAGGCTAATTGGCTACAATAGTCCTGTCAGTGATGATGGATTGATCCCAGTACTATGTGATATTGCCATTTTCGAGAACTGCGTCAGGCACATTCACAGGTGTACGGCACTTTCGATTCCACAAGGCTGTATTTTATAGCAAGTTGATATTCCTGGCTACAAGTTTGTGTCTATGCAAGTACTCTCTGTTAGCCAGACGTGAACACCCGGAGATAATGTGACGGATTCTCTCCGACGGTGATATGTCTGACATATCTCAACCGTGCCGTCCTTCACAATAAATCTCCGGTAAGTAGTTATTCGTCATCATAACTTCACCCGTAATTGCACAGACAAAACCTTCGGTTTCTCCGAAGAGGTCTCCGGAACGTAGCAAAGCTACGACCGCTAAGAAGTCTACATCGGGCCTGGAAAAAGCGTCCGTGAAGCTCTTTACTTTGCCATACTTCCCTGCGGTCGTTAGTGTCAAGCACTACAGGTTTGGGCCAGTTCTCTTTAGCCAAGGAGCACGGGGTAAGGCCCTTGTCCACTGCATCACCATGCATGCGGCAGGCATGGTTTCTGTCAGGGCTCCGGCGCTGCGGGGCTCCGACGCTGCGGGGCTCCGGCGGTCCCACGTGAGCTTATCGTCACAGATGGTATTAACGCTAACTACCGCAGCCCCGGCGGCGATCGTTGAAACCACCTGCTCCTCTGCTCGCCTCACCCGTCCACACCTAGGCTGGTTTAAATTAATCGGCGTTCGTGTAATGAGCTAGCTCAACGTCCGTCTGTCATATGACGACGACAGGCCGTGTCGACACCCGCGCCTCTAGAGCTGCCGGGGCTGCGGGTTGTTCGAAAGAGATCTACAGCCCTGGATACAAAGGCCGCCTGCTACCACAAGTTTTGTTTAATTTAAAATGTGCTTGTTTTTTGGTTTTCAGTTATTTCAGTCGGGTTTTTCTAAGAAGGAACATGGGTGGTTTTTAGTCAATAGAAGTCAGACACTCCGAGAAGACACTAATTTGACGATTTCCCACCCTCCAAACACCGGGTCTTATTTTATTTATTAAATTACTCTTTCGTTGAATTAAAATACCAAGGAAAAATACAGCGGACAACCTAAAAAAAAAAGACGTGTGGCACTGGAGACTGCCGCGGTAAAGCTATTGCATAGCATTTTTTATCAACTTATGCAATTATAATTATTTATTTATTTTATTATTGCAGTATTTTTTTTCTTTTGTTTTTTTTTCTTTGATATCAATTCAAGTTACACTTTGAGCGTGGTGACCGATAAAAAAACATTTTTTTTCTTTTATTAAATAAATGAGATGTTAATATCACACATTAAAAAAAGTAACTGGACTGTTGTCGAAAACTAAAAAGTATCACCGCTGTGCCGGTCGGAGTGGGGGGTGTTAGGTTTTTTTCGTTACGGAATTTCTGGATTCGGTCCCCCCCACGCTCAAGGCCCGCGATAGAAGCTATGCAATAGCTTAAAAATATTCTACTGCTTGTTGTTTCTGTAAAATATGTTTCATTCAATTAAATAGTAGTTGAAACAATAATATTCGAAATAAAAATACAAAGCTCAAATGTTATATAAAATATTTTCTGGGAAACGAAATTCTATTAAAAGAGACCTAAACTGGTCCAAATATACTCCACTAACGAGACCTCTTTTAACTTATAGTCTACTAAATAGAGAGTAAGTTCAATGTGAGAGTAAAAAGTTATGACTATGTATTTGAAAAATTATAAGAGTTTAATTTTATTGCAAGGAACCCTAATTATTTTTCTGAAATAAAAGTAAACTTAGTTACTCCTTGTAACATCAACTATTAATCTCCCTGTTAAAGTCCTATCAAAATCGGTCCCGCCATTAAGGGGGTAAGCCGGAACAAACAGGAAGACAGACAAAAATAAAACTTTTGTGTAAAACAATAAACATTGATAATTTCAAGCATTGGCAACCACAAAATTACAAATTATGCACAAGTTTCAACTAGTACGTGCTAGCTAAATTAAAAAGAAAATAACCATCAAAATAAACACAAAAAGGAATAACAATTAACAGTTATTAGAAACTTTTACAAGCATTCAGTAAAAACCTGTTAATTTGAAATTACAAACAGACATTTAAATTTTATTTATCTTCTGGCCCTTTGATTAAAATCTTTTTCAGCGAGAACCTAACACGGGGCACCAAGCGGCCTGACATTACATGCGTAGATTAGTCCAAATAAATGAGCGATGGACAGAATTATATTAACGATATTTTTCGCAAAAGGAAAAAAAACATGACTTTGCATTCAGTCATAAGGTCATAACTTTATACTGACAGTTTATTTTTGGTTGCGGTCTGGTTAAAATTATGTACTTAGTATGAAATTAAGATTATTCTATTATGTAGTTCTCATCTGTGGTGGCCATTCGGACCATGCTCCATACATTACCTCTAAAGGGAGCTCAGGATACACAGGCTGATCTTCTACTTATTATCCTAATTATCACATTTCAGAAAGATCTCCCTTCATACAAAGGTCTTTATTGGGGCTATTTCGATGGGAGGGCCCATGTGTACTTGAACGGGAAGTGGCAAGAAAAGGACTGGTTCTTATGCGACAACTACTTACCTTATGCATTAGGTGGTGGCTATGTTATATCTCGAAGCATTGTCGACTATGTTGGGAAAAATGCAGATATTTTGGGGTGAGCATATATTCTCAGAATCTTTAAAGCTGCGTCTACGCTACGCACGAGCACGAGCCGAACACAATTCGTCTAGTGTGGACCGACTTACAAGCCTCGAACGAGCGCGCTGCGAGCATTTCGTTCGTACTCTGCTGTGCTCCGCCAATTGTCAATTGTCGGTTTTTTGGCAAACACGAAATGACTACGTTCGAGGACAGTGATCGTTGTAGGTTCGATCGTTGTACGTCCACACTTACGCTGCGAACGACGAAGCCGACAACGGCTCCGCTCGTACTCGGCTCATGCTCGGTTCGCCTAGCGTAGACGCAGCTTAATATGTACATTACAATTCACATTCTTTTTACTTGTTTATTGTTTAGAAAAACATCTTATAATGTATTGTGTTTTTTTATTGATTCATGGGAATCCCTGAAAATGCGTTTCGTTTTCAAGCATAGAAACTGTGTGGGTTGCAATATGTGTAAAAAGTAAATAACCACTGCTGACGTAATAACCATGTAGACCCCCCCACCCCCAATGTCATCAAAAATAAGCAAAGATAAGAACCCCTCGCCCGCCTATAGTGCTTACGTATTACTTGAACGGTCCCTAATCTTAAACTGCCATATTTCGTCTAGATTAGCATTCAGTGCGTCTAAATGTAGCCGTATAGCAGAATGAGCTACTTTTATTTATGTCTGCTATGTTATAGCATGTATATTTTTCTTTGGTGTATTTCAGGCATTATAACTCCGAGGACGTCTCATTGGGTGTATGGACCGCCGCTCTGGATGGCATGAACAGAGTACATGACGTAAGGTTCGACACTGAATGGAAGACGAGAGGCTGCTCCACCCAGATGTTGGTTAGACACAAACAGTTACCAAGCGACATGTTCCAACTGTACAAGGCATTGGTACATTCGCACGGAGAAAGACTTTGTAAGACTGAAACTATTTTAAGAAAATCATATCTTTATAAGTGGGACGTTTTGCCAAGTATGTGTTGTAAATAGGTTGTTGTTGTTTGTAAAATGTGTTAGAATGGTTGTTCTTGGTTGTGTACAAAAACTTAAATCTTTAGATGTGCACACGCCTTAGTAAGATTATGCGAAAGAGTGTTCAGACAAAAAACAGTAAGCTTGCACATACAGCAGGGCTATTGCGTATCTTTTTAAATGTCAGTGGCTATCATAGTGTCCATCGATTAACTGTCAAATGGTTCCATTTTGTACCAAACCATAACCATTACGCCACACGCGCCGACAATACGCCAGTAAAAGAAAATACAAGTGACAAGTTCATGATAAGAATAATTTTAAACCATCAAATAAATCTTACTTCGAAATTTAAAAAGTCATCTGCCTAGCTTTTTCCCAACTATGTGGGATCGGCTTCCAGTCTGGCTGGATGCAGCTGAATACCAGTAGTATTTTACATGGAGAGACTGCCTATCTGATCTCCACAACCCACTTACTACTGGGTAATACGATACCCTTGGTAAGACTGGTTGTCAGACTTTTGGCCCACTGGCTACCTGCAACGACTGTCACAGATCTACAAATGATCGTTAAGCAGTCGGTCCTAGCCGATTAATCTACATCATGTAGGAAATAAAAAAAAAACAAAATATCCTGCGACTGCATATATTCCATTGAATTTTTGTATTGCACACTGGTAATGTCATGAGGCATACATGCGGCATGTATAGACTAAGTTTACTCAACCAAGAGTATTGTGGACGTGATCCCAATATAGTGTTCATTTATTTTATAAGTCATGTGCAGTAGTGTTGTGGAATGTTAATTATGTAATAATTAAGGTAATAAGTCTAATAGATATAAACCTTTAAAATATTTCTCAAAATATTATCTCTTCTAGCTGTACAATTGTTGTAATTCACTACCTTCCTATCCTTTTCAAACCTGGCGTACGTTGAACAAGTGGACAGACAGTTTCATCAAAATCAGTTCAGTGGTTTAGAGTATGAACAGACAAAAACATTTATTTTTATATGGATAGGTGAGACCAAGTTATCATTACGAGCAGTAATATTTTAAGATCATCTTTACTTAAATATTCTTTAGGTTGCTGAATTTCTAGTCAATTGTACATCTTTGCTTTGAGACCAATAAAAACGCAATATTTTTGAACATTACGAGAAATGTGCATTTTTTATTTTTATTTAACCAAACAAGTGAATATAAATTAGATATACAACACATTCTTGTCATTTAGGGGTAACCATGTTAACATTGTGTCATAAATAACAAAAAGTGAGAATAATTCAACAAAATCTTATTGTTTACAATCCCGCACACAGGCACCCGAATATCACATTTTAACAGATTCTAAATACTAAATTAATTATGACTTCATATTCATGTAGGTTTGATTGTTTTGAAATGTTGTCCTTGACAACTCTTCTTTGAAGTAGTCAATGGTTCTTTGCAGACCCTCTTGTAATGACACCTGGAAAAGCAAGATAAATAAAATTTGTGGTTAGATTTGTTTAACAGCAGGTGGGGTCTTGCTCAACTTTTAGTTTGATAGCAGTTTCTTTGGTTTTCAAATAATAATAAAGAAGTAATAGTGCATTTTACTTCAATCATTATTATATGCCTAATATTGGCTACTATGTTACTGCTAGTCTAACATGCAGCTAAATATCAGTATTTCTTATGAAGCAACTGATTATCTTGACCTCTACAACCCAGTGACAACAGGTTAACCCTTTGTAACACCTGTTTGACTTCTAACTTCCCCTAACCATTGTCAAAGTTCTATGAATGACACCCAAGGCCAACAGCTTTTCCGTCGTGGCTGCGGGTTGTTCGCAAGAGATATCGCGGCCTCGACATGAAGGGCTAAGAAGGAACATGGGTGGTTTTTAGTTAGTAGAAGTCTGACACTCCCTTTCGCTCTGCCCAAGAGCGGGAGGGGTTATTTGATGATTTTCCACCCGCCAAAAAAAAAAAAAAAAGGCCAAGGGTCTCAGTATGAATGTATTTATGGACGGACTTCGGATGGCGTAGCTTAGTAAATTACCAAATAGGATTGTTCTTACTTACTCATGCTTCTCCTTGCATTCATTTAGATCTCCGCTTAATTATCAAGCATAAGCAAAAAGTAATAAACGGCTCTGTTACCAGGCCAGTAAAGTCCTCTTTTACTTTGGACCTATCTTCTCGGATCAGCCTACATACAATGGCTTTTGAGTTTAGTAAATCAAACCTTAGGCTCCCAATGCAGATGTTCCTTAGCGATCGTGATGTCAGGTCGCCGCCGCTGCGGGTCGTCCTCCACTGGAGCACCCTTAGCCACCATGCTGCGACATCCTGGCACTTGGTTCTTGATGATCATGGCGAATTCTGGAATTAATAGTGATGTTTTAGTATAAGCAAGAGGTTTGCCTCGCGCGTTGTGTAGCGTGGGACACCCGTCAGCTAGATAGACCGACAATTGTAAGAATGGGTTAGACTGGATTCGGAAGGTGGAGGACAATGATGTGGGAAATCTTGGGAGACGCCTATGTCTAGTAGCGGCTGTAATGAGATGGTTGAGGCTCACCACTATGTGAGAGAAAAATAAGATTAATTAAAGTTATAACTAATAACTAGCAAGAGAATGAGGTCATGGGTTTGAACCCCAGGGCAAAATGTTTGGGATTCCTCAGTCAGCAGCCACGAAGTAAATATTATTTTATTTTTACCACAAACATAACTGGCGAAATGTGGCCATAGTCTGTACTATTAGGTATACTTCTGCCATATCCTTCGGGATGTACAGGCGTGGTATTATTCAATTTAACAGTAATCTCCTTCGCGATTTCAAGAACGTTTTTTTTTACTTAAGTCGTCGTCAGCCAGGAGACGATTTCTAAAAAAAGTTTTTAATCGGCTTTGAATAAAAAATGTAGGCATCCCGTAAGGTAGTAAAGTTTCTGCAATGTCCTATAATGTAGTATCCTTATCTACATGTTAAAGGAAGCGCAACAGTAAAGTTAGTGATATCTTGCGGTTAGTGATATCTTGCGATTAGCGTTATCATTTACTTCTACCGATTTAGAGATAAGCAGAGTTCAACGAATTGAAAACATGTTTTATTAGTCTGTACATAAATTGACTCGGCATGCTTAGCAATCAAGCCAAGCTGACATTGGGGCTATTTTCGGAAATTTATATAGTGCTTTTCAATAGGGTAGTTAACAAAAAAATCTAATTAGTCCGTCAGATAGATTTCCAAAAAATATTGGACACGTGTTTTTTCTTTTTTCACCCAAACAAACAATGAAGACGATACAGTGCTTTGAAAACTCGTGTGACGTCATAAATTCTATAACAATACATTAGTATGACATTTTTTACCCGTTAGTGACGTCACAAACCCCCAGTCAAAACTTTGACGCGTTTTATCTTCGTCAATTTTTATTGATTTGATAAAACAAATATACGTACCAATATTTTTCGATAATCTAACAGACGGACTAATTAGAATCATATTTTTTTTAGTCAGGAAACATCCCTATTCTCAATGCTAGACTTAACGTCGAAATTTGAAAATTCAGTAACAGGTTAATAAATTGACGGCACGGTTGGCGCGGAGGCTCAAGCAATTGACTGCTGGGCTGCGTGCTGCGGAATCGATCCCCGCACGCACCAAATATTCATAGCATTGCAATTTGAACCTTATGTCAATAGCGAAAACTCACGTCATCGTCATCTGCCTAGCCTTTTCTCTACTATATTGGGGTCGGCTTCCAGTCGACAGCTGAATATCAGTATTTTACATGGAGCGACTGACTATCTGACATAACAACTCAGTTGGCACTAGGTAATGTACTGTACCCCTTGAAAAGACTGGTTGTCAGACTTTCCGGCCACTGACTACATGTAACGACTTTCAAAGATCTACAAATGACAGCCAAGAGTGACGTCATTGCAACTATACAAGCTAGAAGGGTCATTGACCCTAAAAAAGTTACCACTTACTCAGTCTATCATTCTGAAATAGGATTTTTTTGTCGATTATTAAAAAAGGGTTATTCCTACAAACCTTCACGGTCAAATTGAATGGCACAGCTGTTTTTTTTTCACATAACAAGCTACACATACATGGTAACCGTTGTAGGGTCGCTGACCTTTCCACCTTGTTTATGGTCGTTGACAAAAAAATCTAATTAGTCCGTCAGATAGATTTCCAGAAAATATTGGACACATATTTTAGCTATTTTCACGTAAACAAAAAATAACAACATAACAAATAAAAATAATAACTTTGTGTGTCATTTTATATCGGAAAGTGATGTCACAAGCCTTCACCCATGATCATTGGCGCGTTTTATCTTCATCATTTTTTTTATTAATTTGATGAAACAAAAAACACTTATTCAAAATTTTCGACAATCTAACTGACGCACTAAATAGAATCATATTTTTTAGTCATGAAACATCCTAAATGTGAGATTGTGTTTACCTTGAATAGTATTTTCCACGGGGTTCCCGATGTTGACAGGTAGCGTGTAGTTGGCGGCCATCAACGACAGCAGTCCGTCAACGAGATCCGAAACGTAACAGAATGAACGGGTCTGTTTCCCGTTGCCATACACCTGGAAATTTAAAATAGTAGCAGTCCTAATAGTAGTCCGTCTCGTTGCTCTAGTAGTCGCAAACGGGACTACTGAGCATGAGGTCCAGAGTTCGTTCCCAGTCTTACTATTCACAAACAATCGAATCGAATAAATGTCGTATGTCTTTCTTTATTTGGCATTATGAGAGAGAGCGAGCGAGATACACATACGGGATATTCGATTCGATTGTTTGTGAATAGCAAGACAGGTCGGGCAAAGTGTTATTGGGTTTTTCTATCAGAAATTTCTCAGTAACAGCCACGGAGACTTTTTAGTCTGATTAGCTGTAAGCCTCCCAAACACAATAAAATAATACCACGGCAATGGGATACCTTATGGTATATGTACCATCACATGGGCAAAGCCGCTGGCAAAAGCTATCTTTATCGATCATTTTCGAATCCTAGAAGAAGTAGCACATGACAGTTTATCAAGAAAAAAAAAAATTAAATGAACAGCCTTGATAATATTAATAGATGACAATCTCACTAGATAATTTGTCTAGCGGGTTATGTTACAGCTTCTCTGTTTCATATTACTATTCGTTTATTTTAATAAAATGTGTATGTGTGTTTACATGCTCTGCATCACATATAATTTCGTAATCGGCTGTATACTTGTACATACATTTTTTTTTGTATGCTGGGAAATCATCAAATTACTCCTCCCGCTCTGGGCGGAGTGAAAGGGAGTGTCAGGCTTCTAGTGAAAAGAAAAAAAGAAACAACCCATGTTCCTACTTAGCCCTTTGTGACCGGAGCTGCAGTATCTCTTTCGAACAACCCGCAGCCCCGGCAGGCGTCGGCCCTGCAATGTTGCTGATGCGCGCGTGGAATACGAACACGCCGTCGACACGGCCTGTCATCGTCGTAGGATGGACGGACGGTGAGCTAGCCCATTACTGACCGTCCACAGGCTACTTGTACATAATTGACTTGTAAGAAAAGAGTTACACTCTTTGCTAAAGGTATTTTTAATAGCCTCTACTGTCCCACTGCTGGGCAAAGCTCTCCCCTAATTCCTTCCAAAAATGGACGATGATGACATACATGACGTACTTAAAAAAAGTTCCTTACAGTAATAGTCAAATTCTGCAGCGCTTGCATGATAAAGTTGGAGACGACTCGTCCATCAGACACATGCATCCTCGGGCCATACGTGTTGAATATCCTGGCCACCCTGACGGCTACCTTCTCCTGTTTGGCATAGGAGTACGCCAGGGTCTCAGCCACCCTCTTGCCTTCATCGTAACACGCTCGAGGTCCTGAAATGTAGTAAGGTATTCATTTATGGTATATAATTTGGCGGTTCAATAATAAGTACACTATTGCATAGAAAACATTTCAAACTTAAATTTAAGTGCTCTATCACTTTTAGAACAGCACTCCATGCACTATAACAGCTAAACAACGAAATAATTAAAATACAACCTAATGAAAGTAAGAGAAAAATATCAATAATCTTATGTGAGTCCGATATAATTAAGGACAGTATTACATCCACGTTCCATGCCATCCATTGCTGTGACAAAAGTTAGTATTTTTTTAGCTTAAAGTCTTTAGGGATGTAATCAAAGTCAAAGTCAAAGCATTTATTTCAATTAAACCATTACCAGGTACTTTTGAATGTCAGAAGAACAATTCATAAAACTAAACTACGAGTGCAATACGTCATCCCGAAAGCCACCACGCCGAATCACACGCCGCCGAATGCCCGCAACAACGAACACTTTGAGCACGAAAGCACGCAGCGACGCACACCGCAACAACGAATGTACGAGACTCCAAATCACGGAACAACGAATGCACGCCGCAACGCGCAACCGCCACCCCGCGACCCGGAGCCCCGCGCACCCACCGCCACGGCACGCGCCGCCGCGCGCCCCCTCACCCACAGCACTCGCCGCCGCAGACATCCAGCGACGCGCAACTCGACGCAGCAACCCCCGGGACGACGCATTGCACTCCTAAGCTACAGTCACAAGGCATAATAACTTGTGAAAGTACTGTAGTACGGTAATTAACAATTAGACATATTTAAAATAACAAATGAAAAGGTCTGCCTCGTTGGTATAGTTGTGGCAAGCGCGACTGATGTGCACGAGGTCCTGGTTTCCATTTTCGGGTCGAGCAAAGTGTTATTAGGTTTTTCCATCAGGAATTTCTCAGTAGGAACCACGGAGTCTGGATTTGTGCCCGGTTGATGGCAATAGGCTGGTCCCCTATTACATATTATAGGACTTAAACACAAAATTGGTGAAATTTGAGTGTACTATTAGGTACACCTCTGCCTAAGCCTTCGGGGATTACAGGCGTGATGTTATGTAATGTTTGTATGAAAGAAACTCGAACAAAGTTGTGGTTCAAGTCATAATACACCGTTGGCACGACTGAAGATATCCCGTCGTGTCAGTTCATTAAATAGTTTGTGTATTTTTTTAAATTACATTTTTCTACGGTGTATTTACGGTATTTGTCTATACCTACCGTAAACAAAATACACAAACTGGTGATAACAACTTAATTTAAAGTTACATAAAGTTAATAATAGTTAAATGGAAAATCAATTTGAAACAGGAATTCGCGTTATTTTCTAGTTTCTATAGTTACAGATTAATTATCAGGTAATGGAGAATGGTTTACTATTCAAGCGATAAAGCATTGTTTTAATGTTACCAATATTAAAATGTCGCATAATTACGCTTTAATTAATTGTTTTAAAATTAACATAATTTATGTTAATAAGAAGGTCGCAGAAGTGGTGAGCCCGCATAGAATAAGGTCATCGTCTCGATCATTTCAACACCTGTGAAATGCTAATAGAGATAATATAAACATAAGAAATTTTATCATTTTTAAGACAATAATAACCTTTGTAATGTTTCTAGATTATTAATTAATAATAATAATAAACTTTTATTTGCGACCTAAAAGTCCATAGTGTTAGTAATACATGAAATAGACTTACTTAACTAATATTTGTAACACACATAATCAACAAGTACAATACAAATAATAACAGACAATAATATGCAACACAATGTAGAATAAAGAAAACAAAACTACATGAATGACATATATCTATACGACACAGGTTGACTTAAAGTAGTTACTTTGAGTCGACCTGTGTGTCAACTTGAAAGTGGAACAGGTGTCACTTTGTCTTGTTTTATAAGCTACAGTACATGTTCACGTTCTTCTTCTGCGCACTGGATTTTAAACGGTCGGATTAGCAAAAAGAGTGCATAATTCAACAATGTGCTTTTTTAAGGTGAATGCTCCAACCACCCCGCGAAATTCAAATTTTCTTACGTTTTTTGTAATTTGCAGGTCAGTGTTAGTTTGTATGTTGATTAGAATATTAATTGCGGCTGTAAGACGTATGTACTTACAGAATTATAATCATCAAAATCATCAATGCAAATTACAAAAAACGTAAGAAAATTTGAATTTCGCGGGGTGGTTGGAGCATACAACGCCCTGTTGCATTCGGTTTGTTCCCGTTGAGTCACAACATGATGTGTTACACATTGGGAAAAAAGGGGTTTGAACTTTTATGTTAGGAAGCTGGCATATCAACCCACCGCCATTTTGTTTTTTTTAGAAATCACGGCCCATGATGAAATTGGTATGTATGGGCAGAGGACACATAGACGAACAAAAAATGTCATTAAACATGATAGGTACACCAAAGTGTCACGTTATCGAGATATTTGAAGGTTAAGATCGACATTATGAGTACAATGGCGTACTATTGGCGTTGATGATTATTATTATTACTGTTTATTGAAAGAGAGTGGGTATTATATTACATACTACTAGGAGGACGAGAAAACTATTATTTGACATAACATAGCGTTTCATTGCGATGCGAAGCGATTTTCTTGTGCGCATAATAATAATCAACCTGGGAACGATTATTTGGATACAATTTAACGCCTATACACGTAATAAGTCTATTTTTTTATGATTGTCGTTGTACTCATTGGTCGATCTGTACCATCAAATATCTCGGGAACGTGACACTTTGGGGTACCGTCTTACTGGTAATTTTTTTTTCATCTATATGTCATCTATCCTATACATACCACTTTCATCGTGGGTCGCGATTTCGAAAAAAAAAACAAAATGGCGGGCATATTGATATGCCATCGGTTCTATCCCCTTTCCCGATGAGTCACACTGTAACTCATTGCCACGTTTTTTTCCCATTGAATCACAACATGTTGTGTTACACTGTTACCCACTGGGAGAAAAAAAAATGGTGATATACCAGGAGGCCAGAAACATGAAGTAGGTGTTGGCGGACATAATAACCGCTACATCATTTTGGCTTTCCTCATCTGTCGTGTTTTGGTAGATACGACCTTGAGCCTAAAGGTATCGTTATGATTTGGCAACCGTAGTTGCATTTGGTCCATTGGCATAAAGATATTTCATAGTAAAGGTATACTAACCTATTGGATTAACATGTCCCCAGTAAGATTCAGGTTGTGGGTGCACCAAAGGGTCTCCATACACTTCAGAAGTGCTCGCTATCAGTATCTTGGCTCCAACTCGCCGCGCTAAACCTGCAATTTGATGACGTCACATTAAGTAGGTAACAATACTAAATGAATTCAATAGCTGCAAAATAGTTGTCTTAAAGTCAAAGGGAGCGTTCAAATATTACGTAACGCAATTTTTAGAGATTTATGACCGCCCCTCCCCACATTCTTAAAAAAAAAATATCGTTTTCTTAAAAAAAATCGTTTTAAAAAAGTCCGTGAGAGAATCTCTCTACGCGACCTTTTTGAAGAGTTTAAAAAAATCGTATGGCGTAGTTCAAACCCCTGTAACGCATCGTAACGTTTTAAAAGACCCCCTACCTCCCCCCAAATTCGTTACGTAATACTTGAACGCTCCCAAAGACATCGACGTATCAAATGGTTCACTATTCAGTTCTCAAAAGCAAAACGTAATTGTGCATTCTGAAAATTGACAGGCCATACAAATATTTGTTCCGTGCGGGGATCGAACCAGCGAGACGTAGCGCAGCAGTTAA
Organism: Diarsia brunnea; assembly: GCA_949774965.1. Taxonomy (NCBI): domain Eukaryota; kingdom Metazoa; phylum Arthropoda; class Insecta; order Lepidoptera; family Noctuidae; genus Diarsia; species Diarsia brunnea. Next base: position 11,955,295 of record OX458998.1, read on the forward strand.
CTGCTTGAGCCACTGCGCCAACCGTGCCGTCTAGTCGTTTCACAACACAAAAATCAAGCGACGCCCCATTTAATAAAGCAAGTCCTAAATAAGAATTAGGCAAACAATCCATTCCTGTTATCATAACATATCCAATTAACAATTTTCATTGTTAATTTTATATGCAGAAATGATAAATAAACCATAAAAAATCGTGAATACAGTTGTAAAAACTATTAATTGCATTTTGCTTGTTTCATACACTTAAAGAACCTCGAGTTGTACTTGCACTGCAGAAGAGGAACCTTGATATTATTGCTATTTATATTGCTCATAAACTCATAGATTATTCACCAAAAATACACCATTCGCAGGTAGTTTGAAAGTATGTACTGCGTGATGTGCAGTACATTGGATGGTGATAAACTTTAAGTCATTAAAATAAGGTTCTAATTGAAATGATTGCCTCAACAAATGCAACAACTATACAAAAAACTCAATAGCAAAAGGAGTATGTAGGGATTGTAGCAGGTGATGTTCTTGGGTTTCGGCCTACCCCCATGGGAAAAGAGCGTGATGTTAATGTATGTTATAATACTCACCTAACATATTGATTGTTCCTAAAGTATTAGTCTTGATTGTCTTTACAGGGTTTTGCATGTAGTGAGGTGGACTCGCAGGACTAGCTAAGTGGTATATTTCATCTGCCTAAAAACAGAACATCATTAGAGTATTTGTTAAAAACTTTAGCCCTTTAGCTGCATCCTCATTTGTAAGATTTCATCACACTGGAAACTAGACTGGCATAGTCTAATACCACAGTGATCATAGGCTTCATTAGATAGCTTCACAAATCACTTTTGGAAACAAAACAAAATTACACAAGGCGGAGTAAAGATTATTTGCAACACAACTTGCAATGTAACATTTTAAACACATTTTAATGTGTCACACATTTGTGTTGCAGTCACTAAAATTACCTTGAGCACGCTATGTGCAACTTGGTGTAAAGAAACATGTTGCATTGCATGTTATGTTGCAAATAACCTATACCTGGCTTAAGATAGTGCTCCGTAATGCTCACTCAGATACAATACTTAATGTGCTGCGAAGTGGATCTTGTGAAACTAAATCACCAGTAATACAGCTGTCTGTTCAAAAATGCGGATGTAGCTGATGATATTGCTTTAAAAATGATAACAATGACATACCTCTACATAAAGTGGGTTAACTATATCATGATGAATCATCTCAAAGTTGCGGTGACCAAACCAGTGCTCCACATTACGCTTGCGGCCAGTGAAGAAGTTGTCCACGACAATCACTTCATGGCCTCGAGTCATAAGTACATCTACCAAATGAGAGCCGACGAATCCAGCGCCTCCAGTCACCTGAAATTATATGATGACTTAAATTCTTCGTTACGTTTAATTTGGCGCACATTAGAGCTGCAGCACATCAGATCACAAACACATTTATATGAAAGTAATGTAGGAAATAAAATTCACTACGATGTGGATTGTTTGTATGCTTACCGCTACTTACCTGCTGCTACCTTATTGTATAGCAGGCTGCTGTCCGCAACTCCAAGTCCAAAGTACGTGATTACTTTGATTTATGCCTTAATACCAGACAATTTATATTTTATTCCCTTTCATTGAATATACAATATTTTCATGTTCATTAGAATATGTCAAAATGAAGACAACTTTCATAAAGTTGACGACACGGTTGGCGCAGTGGCTCAAGCAATTGACTGCTGCGCTGCGTGTCGCGGGTTCGATCCCCGCACGGAACAAATATTTGTATAGCGTACAGATAGTTGTTCCGGGTTTGGGTATTTGTGTATGTGAGTTTAAATGTCTGTGAACGCACCCACGATATAGGAGAAATTTAAGTGTGGGGTAATGTTTATATATAAAAGAAAAAAAAAATAAGCAATGGAAAGTATACAGGAACATAAAGTCTCCATATCCATAACAAAGATTTTTCTAACCCTAGCTTATTAACCAAAGTAGCCTGAAAATAAGTAAATGTTATGTTATAACATCACCAGTAATCCCCCAAGGGTTATGCTGAGGCGTACCCATTAGTACACCCATATTACGCGAGTTATGTTTAAGTCCCATGTAATAGGGGATGAGATGAGTCTATTGCCATAAACATTATTTTAGCACATTTAATTCATAAGTTTTAAAAGAGTTGGAATCTGTTTGTATATACATAATTTTAAATTTTCTAATCTTTATCATGTAATAAGGGCCAAGGGCGGATCGGGGGGGGGGGGGGGGGCGGGCAAGTGGCCCCCCCCCAGACGGTTACGGAGTTTCCATCACAGTACATAGTTATTAGCCAAATCGAATTGTCAGAGCAATTCAGCAACATAACAGAAAAATTGGATTTTTCCTGTGGGGGGGGGGGCGGCACATGTAGTCTAGTCAACAAGTGCTTTTTGAAAAAAAAAAAATTCCGCATCCGAAACATGTGGATAATAAAAAAAATTACCAAAAAGCTCTTGCTGACTAGACTTCATGTGCCCCCCCCCGAAAAGAAATCCTGGATCCGCCCCTGATAAGGTCCACAAGTTAAGTAATACATATGTACAAACAAGCATTATGATAACTATGTAGCAATGTTGTTTGTTATCTACTTACTTTGTTTGTTACAAGATAAGGTTCCATACATTTACTACAATACAGAGAAGAAGTTGTTGTTATTTGTTTTGTTAGTGTCGAACTGGTTGGCCATGATAAAAGTAGAATTCACAATCAGCCTATGTTCCCACCATTGGGTCACAGTGAGAGTGGGCCCAATGTGGATTAGTTGGTGTTACATGTCTTATTTTCTTATTGCTGTATTCAGTTAGACTGGAAGCTCACCCCAACATAGTTTTGGAAAAAGCTAGGCAAATGTTGACATGACCTTTTGATTATATCAAAGACAAGGTTTCTTTGACTGTTTAAGACCATTGGTGATGAAATTATTTACACAATAAATGTAGAATGAGTGAAAGTAAAACGTCTCACCAAAATTCTTTTTCTCTCCTTGTAGCCCAGAAACTTAACTTCTGGATACTTCTGAGGCATTCTTCCTTCCAATATAGCTATTTTCTTTTCTAATTGGTCTATCCTTGACTTAGCTTCTAGCAGCTCTCGCTTTGTACCTTCGTTATCACTGTTTTGTTGCAATTTACCCTCCATTATATCTGGATCAATATATTTATCCTTCTTTGGCAGATCTATAAAATCTCTGTCTAGTTTTTGAATATCCCCCTCTTCTATTCTTTGGTGCACTCCACTATTATGTTTTGTAAGTATTAAAAATATTAGGAGAACTGAAAAAAATGTATATGTAGGTTAGTTTACTGGTTAAAAAATTTAAAATTCATTTGTTTTTGATTTAATTTCACTGTTTTCTATTTGAATAATGTTTTGTTGTAAAATGACAAAATTATACAAAAAAATTAGAACATTGTGTATGACATACCTTGACCTTTTAAAAATACATTGTTATGATTAGTAATTATTGATCAACATACTTAAGTACTTTACTATTGATTAATGAATAAACAACGAAGGAAGGAACAGCAATATGCTAGCAGTGCGACCGCTGTAATAACTGAATGAGTTCGATAAAACATTTGCTACATACGAGTAAAGGACGCAATCATAGCATCAAAGTAATACGGCGAAGGCAAAACAACACAAAAATGCGGCAAGCATTTGTGTAAACTTATCAACAGATTGTATTGTACTTACATAAAGAAAGTATGCCCAAGACTGTTAGTGTCTTTCTCAATTTCAGATATTGTCTTATCATTTCTGAGTTTACTTTGATTCTATTTCTGTTCACATTGCTAACTTTAAATTAGAATTTATGTTGTACGTGGTATAACAGCAAAAAATTGAAAATATTTAGTTTAATAGTTTTAAAATGTCATATCCTTTGACAGCGTCACATCCAGCTGACTGTCAACGTCAGTTTAATTAGTTTTTTTTTTTTTTTTTATCTTCTTTTCCCTTTTGGGAAGGCAAAGGGATCTAGCCCATGCAGCCTGTTCTTTTGTTTTATTATTTTACATAGTTATTAATTATATAAGGCAAGATAGCCTAGTCTTAGGTTTAAATTCTTCATGTTTTTCTTTTTAAATTCCTATATCCTTGTATACATTATATCCGTTTTTTTGTTTTATCCTTGTTTTTCTTGTCCGATGGATTCCTTGTTTTTCATGTTCAATTTATTATTCTTTGTCGAATCCTTGTGTATTTCTTAAGTCCAGTTCTTAGTCGATTCCTTAATTTATATGTTCAATTCTTTGTCAAGTACTTGTTTTAAATTTCCTTAACTGTATTGCGAATGAAGTTATAAATGGGTAAAAATGTTTGTGCATTTCCCATGAGTTGCTGAACTGAGCGCGGGATTTGTTCAGCAACCTTATAGATTTGTAATAGATCATCCATAAGCACAAGGCGGTCAATGCCAAAGGATGGGCATCCAAATATGATATGATCTAATGTTTGTTCTTCTCCTTGGCAGTAATTACATTCCGATGTATTAATCATTTTCATCCGATATAGATGCGAGTTAACTCTGCAGTGACCCAGGCGTAAGCGGTTTATTGTAGTGTAAAATCTTCGATTCAAAAAAGTTGATGATTTCGTGAACCATGGTTTCTTGTTTGCTGTCGTACCTTCTATACCTGCATACCATTGTCCTTTTTGTTCCACTGTTGTTATATGGGTCCAATGTCGATTCAGATCTTCGCAATACTTATTTCTTAGCTCGATAATAATATCTGTGTGCGGTAGGGCAACACTAGTATAAGTGACAGCTGTATTCGTAACGGAATTTATTGACCTCGCCAAGAAATCTGCATTCTCGTTTCCTTGCACTCCTTTATGACTTGGAACCCAGAAGAAAATAACAATGATGCCAGAGTCTTGAAGCAACTTCCATGCTCTTTTAATTTCATAAATCAAATAGTTAGACTTTGTATTCAGGCAGTGATTTTCTAGCGCAGTAAGTACACTTAAACTATCACTTAGAATAACCCATTTTATTGCGGATTTTGTATGTTTATTAATGTGTTCAAGTGCTGATAGAATGGCTGTAGCTTCGGCTGTGAATATGCTAGAATATTTGTTGATTTTGGATCCTCCACCTATTTTCAAAGTAGAATCGTATAAGGCTATGGATGTACTGCCAGATATTTTAGATCCATCTGTGTAGACATGTCTATAATCTGCCCAGTGAGATAGTTTGTCGTAAACTTCATGTTTTTCAGACAATTCTTTATCAATTATAATATCCATCTGTGGGTATTTACTTTTATATGTTCCCTGGTAACAAGGCCATTCATTTGAGGAGAAGATGTTCATTGACTCTATATATTGTGTTATTTCAGAAAAATCTTGAAGAATAAAGCAACAATCGGGAAAGTTTTTAAGAAGGTTGAGTTTAATAAGAAGAGGATGTGATTTAATGGCAGCTAGTTTGAGGAGAAATTTTGATTTTAGGAATCTAAAGCGGTGTAATAAAGGAGGAATATTGCATTCTAGCTGCATAGAAACAATGGGAGTTGTTTTAAAAGCACCGGTTATAAGGCGTAAGTTACTATTCTGGATTTTCTCTAATTTGTCTATTAGCTTGCCATTGGAAGCAAAACAAAGAAAACCATACTCAAAATGACTCCTTACCAAAGATTTATAGAGCATTAACATGACTTTAGGGTCTGCACCCCAATAAGTTCTACATAGGACTTTTAAAATGTTAGAAGCCCTACGAGCTTTGCATACTATATAATCAACATATTTATTCCAGGATAAATTATTTGTAAAAATGATACCTAAAAACTTCGCTTCTGTAACTACTGGAATTGTGATTTTGTCATAACAAATTCTAATATTATAAGATTTATTCTTGCCAAATATCATGACTTTGCTTTTAATTGCATTTATGTCTAAATTTAAATAAGAAAAATAATGCTGAAGTTTTTGCAATGCATTATTTAAAGTTAATTCAACATGTTTTATATTGTTTCCACTACAGTAGATAGTCAAATCATCAGCATATTGCAAGTTTACAACATTATCTAAAACAAAATTTAATCTGTGAATGTAAAGCAAAAATATCAAAGGACTCAAAATACTGCCCTGACAGGTTCCTTTATAGGAATATCTTGGCCCAATAAGCTTCTGGTTATGTTTAACATAAACTTCCCTGCCATGTAAGAAGCTAAATATCCAATTAATCATTTTTCCAGGTATACCAAGAAGATTAAGTTGCTCTGTGAGAATGTTATGATCAACATTATTAAAAGCACCAACTATATCAAAAAATACACAAACAGCTGTCTCATTGTTATGAATACTTTTTTGAAGATCAAGATGTAAAGTGCTTATACTTTCACGGGCTGAATAACCTCTGCGAAAGCCATATTGATTGGATGGTAATAAATGATGCTTTTCAATGTAAAATTCAAGTCTTTGTTTTAAGAGCTGCTCAAAGACTTTGCCAATACAAGAAGTGAGAGCAATGGGACGGTAAGAATCAGGATTAAATTCCTCTTTATCTTGCTTAAGTATTGGGATAAGGCAGTCTGTTTTCCATTGAGAAGGTATTTCGTTATTTAGCCAAAGAAGATTAAAAATGTGAAGTAAAATATTAAGAGATTTGGAGTTAAGTTTTTTAAGAAAAGTATAAGGTACACCGTCCAATCCATAAGCTGTATCTTTTCTTGAGGATATTGCTGATTTGAGTTCTTGATAAGAAAAGGGTTCTATTAGAAAACTGGTTGTGGAATTAGAGTTGCTGTCTCCATTATAGTGTTCAGTCATATAATTATCAACATAGTCTGGTGTATATTTATTTAAGAATTCATGTATCCAATTACTATTGTTGTTACTCATAAATTTGCTATAAGTGAAGGTTTTATTAAATTTTTTCATATTATTCCAGATTATGGATAATGGAGTGGTTCGATTAAATGACTCACACAGGTGGGCCCAACTAGCATCTCTTTCCTTCTTCAAGGTAATTTTTTTTAAGGCCTGTAACCTTTTAAAATTAAGGAAATTAACTTCAGTAGGATCTCGTTTAAATTGTAAATATGCTTGCCTAGACACTTCAACAGCTGATCTACATTTTTGATTCCACCATGGGAGGTGAACTCGAGACTTCTTTCTATTGCATGTTGAAAATGATCTGTTACGTTTTTGATGTATTGGTAAGGACTTTTCAATTGCAGAATGTAGTATATAGCAGAATTCATTGTAGCTAGCTTGAGGATCCAGAGGATTTATTGTGTAACTATTAAGTGCACTGTCAACTTCATTAGAATATTTATCCCAGTTGACTAATTTATAACTAGGAAATAAATGTAAGTCATTACCAACACTGTTATTATTGTTGTTACTATTACAATTAAAGATAATTTTTGTGATTACAGGTAAATGATAGCTACCAAGCGGATCATCATGAACAGACCACTCACAAGAAAGAGCTAATGTTGGAGATACAATAGTGAGATCTAAAGCATTTGGACGCCAGGTCATGGAGCCCACAGTAGTAACCTGACCATAAGTAATACCAAACCATTTTCATCAATGACGTCCAAAATGTCTCTACCACGCGCATCAGTAGAGTTACATCCCCAGGAGATGTGATGTGCGTTAAAATCACCAGCTAGTATTAAAGGATGAGGAATACTTTTAATGAATGAATCCAATTTATTTTTATTAAATCTAGGAACTGTATGACTTGGGCAATACATACTAACAATGCTGATGACATGACCAGCAACATGCAATTGAACACAAATATTTTGTAAAGAGTCATCAAAGAAAGTATTAAGTTTAGAATATTTAATATTATTGTGAATGAGAATGGCTACTCCATTATGTTTATTACCAGTATCATTACGCTCTATTTGGTATCCTCTAAGTTTAAATGGTTGTTCTGGCCTAAGCCAGGTTTCAGATAAAATAGCTATATGTATGTTGTTATCTAGTAGAAAATTATGTAAAAGGAGTTTATTACATAGTATACTTTGTGCATTCCATTGTATCACGTTAATGTCCATAATTAAATGTTGTTTGAATTTTTATTAAATGTTTCATTTATTATTTTTTTGATGCTACTAGAGCTAACATTTTCTTTATTTTTGTGTAAAGTAATGATCTGTATGACAGATTGAACAAGCATGTTCATGAATTTATCTGAATTTAGAATGTTTTGAAAGTTGTCTGGTGAAGAAAGAGATGGAAAAGATTTTTCGTTTACAATATCTGAGTATTTATATGACATGGCCTTTTTTTTCAATTCCGTGATTTTTTGTTTTTTAACTGGGCAGACAGAAGATATAGCAATATGATTGCCTCCACAGTTGTAGCATTTTGCATTGGCTGAGTCAATGGTACACATTTTAAAATTGTGATTTTCTGTGCAGATGGAGCATTTTTCTGTATTTTTACAATATTTAGCAATGTGTCCATACCTGAGGCACTTCAAACATTGTTTTACCGGTGGGACGTATGTATTGACCTCGTGGCGCCAGTGATCCAGGTAAACATGGTCGGGCAGCTGAGTGGCTGAGAACGTTACGGCCACAGTCTGCGTCGGCTCCAACTTCACTGCACCTCCGGTTCTTACCCGTCGCATAAATCTTCGAACTTGTATGATGTTCCTGGTGCTGGCCAGAAGAGAATAAATTTTCTTGTTAGACAATTGTATGGGGACCCTAGTTAGGACCCCAGTGGTCTCCGTGGCAGAGGCAGGTATAGAGGTTTTTAATTTATGTTCTACAGTTAATTTACTCCCCTGGAGGAACATGTTGGCATTGTTGGCATTATCGAAGACAATGCCGACTTTAAATTTATTTATGGTGCGTAAGTGTTGGACGCCGCTTATACAATCCCTCCGGATTGCGCGCGAGATGCCCATTCGGGTGCCTTCGGTGATTGGTTGGTTAGCTTCAACATGTGAAAGGAATACAATGTATTCTACATTACCAATACTGCTATCAGGATACTTCCTTATATAGTTCGGTGCATTATATGGAACGTAGTCCAGTTTTTCATCAATTGACGACGACGAGTCTGACTCTGTAGACGAGTCGTCGACGATGGAACTTTCCTCCTCTTCTTTTTTTTTCCTTTTGCGCCCGCTTTTCCCCATATTTACAATAATTACAATGACACTGATATAAATAAGCTATTTACAACTATTATTTATGAAGTTCTAAGGATTAGTTAATTAATTAATAGAATTAGCTTAGAAATTGCCGCCTATTTGTTCGAACGATTCCCGCCTTTTTTTTTTTCTTAATTAGTTTTTTAAGCTTGTACTGAGGTTCGGCATCTTGGCTTTTGAGTACTCAATTTTGTCTGCCAAAGCTCTAAAGTGAACAAACTAACCCAAAATCTTTCAAAATAACAATCAGTTTACATTTAATTTAATATATTGATATTTCAAAAGATAAGAAATTAATCAGCGTTTGATAAAATAGCAATCTGTGGCCAGCTAATGATTGATGCTTTTTTTTTTTGGCGTGTGGAAAATCATCAAATAACCCCTCCCGCTCTTGGGCAATTCGTGTTAAACATGTAGTTCTTTTGTAGAAAAGTGTTAGCTCACCGTAAGCAATAAAAGTCATCAATAATTTTGAAAGTCTAAGGTTTTGCTATTAGGTACTTCGTTAACTCACCTTGATGTTCAGAAGCTATAATCGACGAATTGAAGATAGATTGACAATGATCTGAAGATGTGTTGCTCAATATAAATAAATTCGAAGACTTGATCATCCGAGATCGTGACGCGTATTTAAATGGCCAAGGAGAGGTGGGAAAAAATATAATGTGTATGGGTTTTAGGATTCCGTACTCAAAGTCACTGTTTCACACTGCCTGGTATCTATTTAATAGAGTAGGATATAGGAATCTCTTGAACCTTATGAGGCAGACAGTTACAAATTTCACAGAATCCGTGGCAACAGGGTCCTGTTGCCACGGATTCTGTGAAATTTGTAACTGTCTAACGATTACTTATACCCCAAATGAAGGTCTTCATTTGGGGTATAAGTAATCGTTTCGGTGGGACGGAACTCTTAACGCTCAAGTTCAATTTGTTCTTGGTCGGCCTTTGTTTTTAGCATGACAAATAGGCTGGAACCGATTTTTTACGGTGATAACACCACTTTAATTACGTCACATATTTACAAGGCCAATCTGAACAGTCTGCGTATTTCAGCCATTTGGGTAGTCAGTCCATCCATATTTCCTTGGTCATCGCATCACGTCTGAACGGCTGGACCGATTTCGCTAATTCTTTTTTTGTTGTGTTTGTAATTGTCAGAAGAAGGTTCTAATGAAAGAAAAAAAAAAAGAAAGTTGGCAGCAGTAAGTAGGCAGGTAGTTTTAACTTTCAGTCATGACGAGGATTGGAACGGCTATTTAGAACTAGTGTCAACGGAGATAATAGCCTGGCGGTTGTGCGACCGCTCTTCAATCAGTTAGTAGTAGGCTCGATACCCACTACGGGAAATACTTTTTGTGATGCCCTTTAGATTTCTTTTTCCCATTTTTTTATATATTTAATCTGTTCCACAATAAAGATACAATATAAAAATAAGATATACTGATATTAAAAGTGTTTTAGAAGAAATTATCATCATTACAGATGATACATGCAGCGACATCTATTGAACAAAAATGTTACTAATAAATAAATGTGCTCACAAGTAAACTTTTAAAAACTCTTCACCCTGATTTAAACGTCATCGCGAGCAAAGGTAAGTACGACTTGAAACAGTTACCTACCAAAATATTTTAAATAGTAGCTAGAAGTGACCGAATCTACATATTAATTAAAATACTCAAAAAACTTTACACACCGATGGAAGGCGTACGGTGTTGAATCAGTATAATATGGCGAGCAACAACGTGGCCTCTGTTTGTCTATAAACGATAGGACTTAAATAGATAGAGATAGATAAATAGGATACAGTTGATGGTGGTCGATCAGCTGTTCAGAAAAAAAATCGTTTCTCTGAAAATGTTTCTTAAACGAGTAATATTTGGTCCCTGTATTTTTTTCAAATAGAGATTAACTGAGACGATTGTATTGGTGATTTTAATCATCATTATTTAGTAAAGTCCCATTTGTTACGGTCGCGAACCCTATTTTATTTTTTTATATACAACCAGACACTTATCGGCAAATTGCAAAAATTGTAAGAATATTCGAATTTCATCGAAACCAAAACCTTGTCGCATTCATCTTAAATACACAGTAGGTATATTTAAGAATAAATAATACCTTCTTGATTTGTGACTCTATGATTATGAAAATTCTAAATTGTAACTTTATTTTAAACAAATCGACGAGTTTCTTCAAAGTAAGTATTTTGCGTATTAACAGACTATTCTATGAAAATAATGATAATAATAATATGAGAAAAAAATTATGTGTCTCGAAATTCTATGAAAATATTTGCTATAGTGGTGTGGAACTGTAGATGTAACCTGTACACTATTTAGCATAATAGTTCATTCTGCCAAAGACTACACTCCCATAAAATGTGATGTGCAGATTGTTCGCAGTCAGATGTAGAACATTGACATAAAGGCGAGTATTGACTCGCCTTTTTGTCAACTTTAAGAGTAAATTATTTTGCTTCAAGTTTGTTGAAGCTTGAAGCATGAAGGCTTGATGACCTGTGAGAAATTGGGCAACACAGTGATGCATGCACCTCCAGCCATGTCTTGGCCAGTCGCTCACGAACGGATGGAAAGAACTGAACGGCTGGAGGTGTCGGCCTTTGATGGAATTATCCCACCTCAAAAGTTCCCCCAGACGTCTGCCCAAGAGCGGGAGGGGCTATACGGACCTTGTAGAAACTAGAACAAAGGAGATTGCTCAACTTTGGTCCAAATGCTGCCCAGGAATGTACCTGCGCTGGGTTCCTGGCAGTAATCCATGTCATTACACTAAATATTTTTAAAATCCATTCATGGATGTTTATTTTTTATGTTTTGTAAAAATTTTTTTTAAGGGATTTCAAGTATTATAAACTTTTTTGACCCCAATTAAAGACACGTGGTGTAAATGGACAGTTTGATACTGTCATTTTTTTGACATAAACTTGTCGGACTCGACGGATTGTTCGCTTTTTTAAACAGAGCCCTAGCAGTTTGCAGTCTCCCTTGAAACTGTCAGTCTGTCTGTCAGTCAGTCTGTCTGTCAGTCTGTCAGTCTGTCTGTCAGTCCGTCAGTCCGTCAGTCTGTCAGTCAGTCTGTCAGTCAGTCTGTCAGTCAGACTATCTGACTGACTATCTGGCTGACTGACTGACTATCTGACTGACTTTCTGACTGACTGACTGACTATCTAACTGACTTTCTGTCAGACTGCCTATCTGATTGACACTGACTATCTGACTAACAATCTGCTGACTGACTAACTGGCTGACTGGCTTTCTGTCTGACTATCTGACTGAATTTCTGACTGACTGACTATCTGACTGACTTTCTGACGACTGACTGTCTGACTGACTGACTATCTGTCTGACTTTCTGACTGACTGACTGACTATCTGACTGAATTTCTGTGTGACTATCTGACTGACTGACTAACTATCTGACTGACTATTTGACTGACTGACTATCTGACATACTTTCTGACTGACTGACTATCTGACTGATTGACTATCTGACTGACTGACTATCTGACTTTCTGACTGACCGACTATCTAACTGATTGACTATCTGACAGACTATCTGACTGACACTGACTATTTGACATACTTTCTGACTGACTGACTATCTGACTATCTGACTGATTGACTATCTGACTGACTGACCGACTATCTAACTGATTGACTATCTGACTGACTGACTATCTGACTGACTCTGTCTGACTGAGTCTGTCAGTCAATCTAACAGTCAGTCTGTCTGTCAGTTTGTAAGTCTTTTAGTCAGTCAGTCAGTCTGGCAGTCTGTTGTCTGTCAGTCTGTGTCTGTGTCAGTCTGTCTATATAATACGGTGCGGTATCCGCGTATGAGCCTAGAGCAGTAGAGCCTTGTTCTCGGTTCATGTTCCGTGTTGTTTGTTGCTCGGTGGTCCCAGTTGTATACGTCCCCGTGTGCTTATTGGCCTTGTTCTGTTCTGTCTCCTGCTGATATGGAGGGAAGTGGAAATTATGTTTTATTTCTACTCCTCCGCTATTCGTTTCTGATTCATTACGTTGCGGGATCCAAGACTGTTAAATCGTTTTCCTGGGACTTAGGCGAGCTTCATTGTCTCGGCGCTTTTCTTGTGGTCGCCACTGTTGATTCTGGTTATCAGGAGTTACAGTGGTTTGGAAATAGTGAGGCGGGCTTGGCCCATTTACTAACTGGGTAGGTATTGTGAAGTATTATCCCCTTTTTTTTGGGGTTGGGAAATCACCAAATAACCCCCCTCCCGAGGGGTTATTTGATGATTTCCGAAGGGAGTGTCAGACTTCTACTGACTAAAAACCACCCATGTTCCTTCTTAGCCCTTTAAATCAAGGCCGCGGTATGTCTTGCAAACAACCCGCAGCCCCGACGGGATCCCTTATTTCAATATAGGTCCCAGTGTCGCATTAGATTCCGTTCTCACAGACCGGTTCGGAGAGGAGAGCAGATTTTTTGTCACGTTTAAAACAGAGTTTTGAAACATTGTGATATGATGTACTGCTCTAACGTAACGTAGCGTAACGGGAGAAGATCAATAATACACAAAATGTTTGTTATTCATCCAAATTTATTTTATCACCTTCAAAGTATGCTCCTTCAGAAACGATACACTTACGCCAACGAATAATCAAATCATGAAAACATTTTTTAAACGCTGCCGCGCTGTTTCCGTAATTGAGTTCAGTTCTCGCCGCGAATTCTTCTTTATGTCTTCTACCAATTCAAAACGGGTACCACGAAGTGGTAATTTGAGTTTAGGAAAAAGATAGAAGTCGGCTGCAGCCATAACTGGTGAATATGGTGGTTGCTCGATGGTATTTGTTGAGTGTTTGGTCAAAAATTCGTTCACAATGATGGCCTTGTGCGAAGGCGCATTTTTATATGTATAAAAATTAAATAAAAAAACCTTAAACTATTATTATGACAATTAATTACTTAAAACTAAATCTTTAATAAAATATACATGAAACAACAACAAATTTTAAACAATACAAAATAAGTAAACAATAAAACTAAAACTAATAAAAGTGGAAATAAAATAAATTCAGTTTTCATTTATCATCTTTCTTCAGTGATAGATTAATATGTGAATAAAAAAAATATGGAGGGCTTTTTTGAACGTATTAGAATCTTTAAATGCTCGATATTGATTTGGGAAGTTGGTTTAATATTTTTGGTGCCATTTTTAGGAAACTTAATGAATAAAGGGTGTTTGATGGGATTTTGACTTCAGTGCACCTATACGGTTCACCTATACGATTTTAAATTGGTTAGGGTTATTTTTAATGAATATAGCTGGCTGGCTATACATAGCTGTGATAGTTTTCCTTTTAATTTCGTTATATATACTATGTACTACCGTCAATTTTTTCACATGCCCCGAAACACAACCATTTAGCTGGTAGAGGTTGCCACACTTGAATCTAGCAGTATTATCAGTTTAACGCTTAATATTTCACATACGAAGACAAACTTGCCATATTTTTTAAGGACCTATCCAACGATACCCACACAATGAGCTTTGCGGGAAAAAAACCATCCCTACTTTTAATTGTCTACTGGAGACACCCTAAAAAAAATTTAGATTTTATTTTACCACTTTGTCGCCGTAACTCATCTGTATATTCATTCATGCCATATTACAGCTTTCTAGTACTAAGAGCCTTTGAGCAATAGTGCGCAGACGTCTGTCGAAGCGTATTGGGTATTAAGCTGAGCGACAAAATTCGAAATACCACAATACGCTGCAAAACTGGAATAGCTCATGTGGGCATAAGACTGCTAAGTTGAAGTGGGATTGGGCGGGCCATGTCTGTAGAATGCATCTGGACCTATGGGCTAAAGTCGTCACGCAGTGGGTGCTAGAAGATGGGCGTCGTCGTCGCCGAAGAAGGCCTAGAAAACGCTGGAGTGACGACTTGGAAACGTTTGTGACAAGTAAATTGGCCGAACCGCACAGAAAGACGAGTGGAAAGCTATCGGGGAGCCAGCATAAACCACTATAATCTAAGAAAAAAAAAACCAGTTGAATAATTCAGAAATAACAGGAGTACAAACTTATTTTACACTTTGATATGTCAGAGTTCTAGTGACTAAAAACCACTCATGTTTCTTCTTAACCCTTCGTGTCGAGGCCGCGGTATCTCTTTCAAACACCCCACAGGACGACGCGCGTCGGCCCTTGCGGGCTCCTGCAATGTTGCTGACATCACTTTGAGGCGCGCGTGGAATATGAACGCGTCGTCGACACGGCCTGTCGTCGTCATAAGACAGACGGACGGTGGCTAGCCCAAAACTCACCGTCTTCAGGCCCGCGCCTACGGTGGCTCGAAGCAATCACGTGGCTCATGACGCCCGGAACTTCTCCCGCGGCGGCTGGGACGAGAGGTTCTCTCCCTTTCATCTTCCGCCACCTACTTCGCTAGCATCACTGCTTTGCAGAAGGAGGCGAAGGCGTCCCATTCCCTCTCGCCCCGGACGATGCCTTGAACTAGAGCCATACGTGAGAGGTCGCTGTCGCCTATCGCCGCTACGAGAACACGGCGAGGCTTCGCCCAAGCGGAGCGGACCTCCACGATGTGCTCCACCGTGTCGTCCGGACTTTGATATAAACCGGACTCCGGACTTTAAATACATCATTATTATTTAGAAATAACAATCATAACCAACGTGTATTTATTACTAAAAATAATGAAATTGAGACCGGTATTATTTAAATGGGACTTATGACATTAATCGTAACCGTAAAAACCTATTTATTCATAACATAAGTCAAAATCTTTATCTAATTTCTGTTATTGTAATATAACAGTTTATAACAATGCCACATCTAAAGATAAAAAGAAGGAGAAAAAAAGACTCGCAGAACGTAAAAAGATGGAAAATATAAGAAAAGATCCAGACAAGTGTATATTTTTTTAAAGTAATAGGGAAGATAATTGTCAAAAATGCCATTTAATTAAAATTTGATCTCAGTTTTGTTATTTTATTCCGGGCGTCGGGGGCCACGTGATGGCTTCCGACCACCGTAGACGCGGGCCTGTGGACGGTGAGTGATGGGCTAGCTCGCCGTCCGTCCGTCTTATGACGACGACAGGCCGTGTCGACGACGCGTTCGTGTTCCACACGAACGTTAAAGAGATGTCAGCAACATGGAAGGGGCAAGGGCCGACGCCCGTCGGGGCTGCGGGTTGTTCGCAAGAGATACCGCGGCCTCGACATGAAGGGCTAAGAAGGAACATGGGTGGTTTTTAGTCAGTAGAAGTCTGACACTCCCTTTCGCTCTGCACAAGAGCGGGAGGGGTTATTTGATGATTTCCAACCCCCCAAAAAAAAAAAGGGTGTTATAGTATAACCAACAGAACCAACACATTTCCAGCATTTTTGGAATTTTTGTCTGTTTCGATGACTATATAAGCATCATCATCTTCCTGCCCTTATCCCATTCTATTTGGGGTCGGCGCAACACGTTTTCTTCTTCCATTCTTCCCTGTTACACGTCAAGGTGGAATTTATTCCTTTCTCATTCATATCATTCCTCACACAATCCATCCATCTTTTCTTTGGCCTTCCTCTCCCTCTCCATCCACCAATATTTAAATCCATCACTTTTTTAGTCACATGCGTTTCACCCCTCCTCATTACATGACCATACCAAGATAAACGACTTCCTTTAAATTTTTCTGTAACATTTGCCACTTTCAAACTTCCTCTAATATACTCATTCCTTACTTTATCCATTCTTGTCACTCCGCACATCCATCTCAACATTCTCATCTCCGCTCCATGCAATCGTTTCGATGACTAAGCATCACGTAAAATTTACGAAACGAATGTAGGTAACTTTTATACCTACATAAATATTGTGCGTAACTAATACTAATACCCCAGTATTACCTATTCTTTGTTTCATCGTAATCGGTGCTCTCTATCAAAAGATATATGAATTTATACTTTTCAAGAAGAGCTTAATCATTAATATGATCAAGAATGAGATTAGCAACGACATCTATAATACGAATATGGTACTTATTCATAAATGCCTTCACAAGATAACTTTATAAAAGAAAAGGTACTATGTATGTAGGTATTAGTCTAAATGACGCTGCTTTCAAAACCTACATAGCCTAAACCCTATAGTGTGTTTGATCGCTTTCCATGCATTAAATTTTAGCAGTTTATCTTCGTCTTCGATAGATGGCGTTCTTCATTTGATGTCATTTTCTGAACCGCAGTGTTAATTAATTAAAAATATGTTCCGTGAATAGTCAACAAATAAAAATTAACAAATTACACAGTATAAAATACAATTTTTTTAAACTAAATAAGATAAAAACCCACTACATATTTTTTTTTGTTTCGCGTGGGAATCGACCCTGCGACACACAGTGCTACAGTCAATCGTCCAGCCACTGCGCCAACCATGTCGTCACATAGATGTAGTGTGGTGTTAGCCCTTTGTGTCGGCGCCGGTATCGCTTTCGAACCACCCGCAACCCCGACGGGCATCGCGGGTCATTGCGGGGCCCCTTCAATATTGCTGACATCTCTTTAAGGCGCGCGTGGAACACGAACGCGCCATCTACACGGCCTGTCATCGTCATACGACGGACGGACGATGAGCTAGCCTTGTCTTTAGGGGCCGTCGTCCCTTTGGGGCCCCTCTATTGTTGCTGACATCTCTTTGAGGCGCGCGTGGAACACGAACGCGCCAACGACAGTGCCTGTCGACTACGAGTATAATGTACCTCTGTTTCAAATTTCTAGGACTGCCTCGTTGGTCTAGTGGTCGCAAGCGCGACTGCTGAGCATGAGGTCCTGGGTTCGATTCCCGGGTCGGGCAAACTGATATTGGCTTTTTCCATCAGGAATTTATCAGTAACAGCCACGGAGTCTGGATTTGTGCCCGGTTGATGGCAATAGGCTCGCCCCCTATTACATGGGACTTAAACATAACTGGCGAAATGTGGGTGTACTATTAGGTACACCTCTGCCTAACCCTTCGGGGATTATAGGCGTGATGTTATGTTATGTTTAACTAAGACTGATGTAAAAAGTGCCATTATTAGAATAAGTTTGTACTCCTGTGAATTTTTAATTACGAAAGGTTATAGCTAAGTTAATAAGTATTATAAATACTAATGAGTTGTACACGGAAAAAAATTAAATAGAGTGTATACAATGAGAATAGAGAACAGAGAATAATATCATGTAATAATTATTGTAACATTCTTCATTCTAGTAGGTACCTTACAGATTTAGTGTATTACAAATATTAGCAATAGTTATTTCTGTTATTTAGCAATATTCTCGATTTTCCATACAATATAAAAATTTGTTAGTTATATACTCTCCAGTTTACAGTAACAATTTAATTATTTAAAAATATTTTTTTTCCGGAATTATTTTTCAATTCACCCTTTTTTCTGTGATATGTATGATCACTGATGATTGATTTCATAAAAAAACAGTTTTTTTGTTTGTTTTAAAATATGATTATTTTCTTAATACAGAGCCCATATATACATAAAGATTTTCATTTTTATTTCTGTTTCTGATACATCTGTAACAAATTCTGATTCATCTAGGCATAAAATATTTGAACGTCGATATCTTGAAAACTACTTTATAAAAACGAGTCCCTCATCCAAACAATATGTTATTTGACATACCTACCTCTATTCGTTAGAAATGTGTTACAAAGCTTAAAGTGAAATAAAATTTTGACCATATGAATCAGACGAAGAATCAAATTTCGAACAACTACCCTTATCATATAGGATTAACTACCCGAAAATGGACCGTGTTTAGGCTCCAGTTCTTTTTGTTTACAATTGTTTCGGAGTCGCGCAGGAACGTCGGGCTGATCGCTGAACAGGCCATCAATACCAGCGGCAAAATAAATGCTGATTTCAGCACTTAAGTCACCCAGAACAGTTACCGTGTCGGGGTCGTCAGGATTGTGGAACTCTCTTGGCAAGAAGTTATTCTCAGCTCGGAATGTGTATGGATGAACCTTCAACCCTACTGCATGTGCATCGGTCACGAAAGTGGTGACATTGCCAAGGTTATTGTTTTTGTCACGAGGGATGATGTAGCTCTTATCCGGACCCACCGCATAGGCATATTGCGCTACGTCTCTGAGCCCAACAGGAGTAGCCATCTGACCATACGTGAGACCAGTTGCAATTTGATCGAATGGCGTCATAGACTTACTGTCGAACAACTGGAGTAGCCGAAGCTCAGTCATTTGTTTTAGTTTTTTCAAATTATTCACTTCAAACGACTGTATATAAATTGGTGCTTGAGGTCCCTGGTAGCCATAGCTGTGCAACATATCCACTACCAATTTCTCCATTGGTAATCCGATTGACTCAAAATAGGTACTGTGCTTAATTTCTGGATAAATTCCAATACGTCTATTTTGACTAGTTTGTAGACTTTTGACCATTTCAATGATTTCTTTAAACGTCGGGATTTGAAAAGCTCCGTCCATGCGAGCGTTTCCGGGTCTTATGTTAGAAATGCGTTCTATAGCCCGCAACGTCTTTATTTCTTCCAGGGTAAAATCTTCTGAGAACCAGCCGGTTATTTGATTGCCATCTACAGTTTTATTGCGATAACGGGAAGCGAACTCAGGGTGTAGGAATACATCTGTCGTTAAACCTAATTCGTTATCGTGTCGGGCAATTAATCGGCCGTCTTTTGTCATGACTAGATCGGGTTCCACGTAGTCGGCCCCCATGAGTGCTGCCATGACGTAAGATGCGAGGGTGTGCTCCGGGGTGTACCCGCTGGCCCCGCGATGTCCAATCACCAGTGGGTGACAGAATTCATGGTCGTAGTTCTCTGATGTCCTCAATATTTTAACAGTTTCTGACTCACACGTTACCCCAGATACGATTCCAAATAAACTACATATCAAAATCCACACACTGCGATCCATCTTCATTTTCCTGTAAATAATCGTAAATAATTGTGAATAAAGCGTTCATAATAATTTACCTACTAAATATTATTATATGACTGGGTAATTGGGTATTTTTATAAACTTTACAATAATAGTAACGGTACCTGTATTAACGAAACTGCCTTTCATCACTATTAAACTAACAAGATTTAAACTTTAAGTCTCATTTCCACAGTTAGTATCAAGTAAATGGTAACCTTGTATGAACATGGGCATGAAGTTAGTACCTTTAACCATTTTTGATAAACTTGATAGGTTTATTATCAGTCACAGTCATTAGTTTCAATGTTGTCTAACCAGATCGTATAAGTATCTAGTACCTATAAACCTATCTACTAACTTATTTACATCAAAGCATGTTTTGCTACATCAGCATAATTAGTGAAACACTGACTTGACAAGTCACAGGAAATAATTTTGTAAAAAATAAAACTAAAAATTATTAAACAAATTACTTACATGTTTGTCGATATCACTTTTGTAACTCGTAAACATTTACGATATTATATTCACAGATATCAGAAGTGGGAGACAAGAGGAAACTAAACACAATGTACAGGCAAGAACTAAAGCGTAACATCAGACAACAATAATATAATATGTCTACCACCATTAACCACGACGAGGAAAATGTAGGTAGTACCTACAGCTTAATTCTCGACGTTATTTGGTTACGTTGGTTGACCTGTATAGCCTCCATTTTACGTATTAGTCAATGGTATTACAACAAGGTTACAACATGACATCGTTAGAATGCCAAACGCAGATTGTGCACAAGTTAAAATATCTGCGTAAACGACGACGTCTGAACTAAAGACAAAGTGAAATAAACAAAGATGTATCTACTCTCAGAATTATGTAGTTACCTATTGACATGCAGATAATAATACAGAGTAGGTAAAATGTATCCTCGCTTATTTAACTCTGTAATTGGGTGGAACGTATAAAACAATAACTTATTACTTTTCTGGCTTAAAGTAATTTATTTTTACTATTCACCAGATAGCGGTGGACATTCTGTTGCTTTTCAAGTCTGTTTCTTTTTGGGTTTGTTTGTAGAGTTTGTACTGACAGCATTTTATTTAAGGTCAAAAGTAGTGAGGTAACACATTTTGTACTACTTTCTATTTACATTATCTGTGTACCGAAAACTGTGCCAAAACGTTGTAAAATATTAACTAACTTTTGCATTAATAATGTTTTTTTTTTGTCACTGTACACATACTCGAGATAAATCATAAAACTGGGTGTATCTTATTATTATCATATTTCATATCATTTCAAGAGAGTTTTAAATAGGGTGAACAAATTGCAAAGTAGTCTTAGGATAAGTGACGTAATTGTATTTGTAGTTGGTATCTACCTACAACCGTCAGCTGTAAGAACACCTTTTAAATTATTCCTATACTTCAACATTTTGTCTAGAAGTCTCCAGAAAAATAGATTTCGTTCTTTTTCAACTCTTCCAATGTTCTTTCTGTGGTTCATCAAACCCCTCCACTAGTAAAATCCCAAGAAAGCCCTACCATGTGGTGTTATCAGCCACAATTTTTTTTTATCCAAACCATCAATCAATCATTCGGAAGACTATTTTCATGATCGGTAAGTAGCGATTGCGTGACAATCATAGTACGAGCATGTTCGTTGATGTGCAGAACACATCGGTATCACGAAACCTTGTTTGTAAGCGTACTTACTAAATGTTAAAGATAAAGAGACATTGCCCTTTGACAGATAAGAAATTCATTTAAATAAACTGGTTTTCGCTTATCTTTTTTTCCTCATTAACAATATTTTAGTCGAAAGACGTCCATTGCTGTACATCGCTCTCTCCCAAGTGACGTCACATCGACCTGTACAGTTTCTAGTTTCCAGCTGATAACGTTCTGTGACCTTCATGGGGTACCTACCTTAAGCAGTAGGTATTGGAAGTATCATTAGACAATAAGAGACTTTCATAAATTCACACCTTCCTTTGAATGTGACAGAAATTAGAGAGCTCGGTCTGCTACGTTTTTCAATTCTTCGCAGAATTATGTTACGTATCCTTGGCCTTCTAATAATAGATAATCTTGTAGATTAATTTCAATAATAAGGACTTTAGCAATAAAGATTAAAACATTTTTTATTGTTTAGCACTGGAAATTGTAAAATACATAACTTACTATCTAGAATAAATTAATAATCATAATATGGACAGAGTAATTAAAACAATATAATATTTACAATTATTCTCCACATAACATGGTCACAGTACAGCTATACCACTGGTAATTGAACATTTTATGACCTGACGTATGAGTTTTTACGACCTACATTGACGTTTGTGTCTTTATCACAATAAATAATAGTTAGGAGCAGTTAATTGTCACAATTACCCCGAACGCGCACTAAATCATCTGGCTGGTCAGTGAATAATCCGTCTATTCCTGCAGCAAGGAACGCTTTTAGTTCACCTGCAGCGTCACCGAGAGCGGCAGGTGAAGGGTCGTCGCTTCGGAATTCAGTCGGGAGGTATGCGTTCTCTGACCGGAACGTATATGGGTGCACTTTCAGCCCTACTGCATGAGCATCCTGCACATAACTGGTCGCGGCACCCAGATAGCCATCAGCATTACGAGGAATTATGTAACTTTTGTCGGGTCCCACTGCGTAAGCGTAAGTGGCAATCTCACGTAACCCTTCAGGAGTAGCCATTTCACCATAAGTGAGAGTGGTCCCAGCAACAGATTGATCGAACGGTTGACCAGCAGAGTTACCCCCAAAAAGCTGAATCAATCGAAGGTCAGTCATATTTTTCAGTTCTTTTAAATTGCTTACTTCAAAAGATTGAATATAAATATGTGCTTCAGGACCTCGGTAACCATTGTTATGGAGCAAATCCACAAGAGGTTGTTCCATCGCTAGTCCCAAGCGTTGGAAATGAGTACCGTGTTTGATTTCAGGATAAATTCCGATAGGACGATGTAGACTGATTTCTAGACCTTTGGTCAAGTCGATGATGTCCTGCATGGTCGGAACATCAAAGGCTGTATCCATTCTAGCATTGCCAGGTCTTATGTTGGGTATGCGTTCTATTGCACGTAGAGTTTTTATCTCCGCGAGAGTGAAGTCTTCAGTGAACCATCCGCTTATGGTTCTGCCGTCGACGGATTGAGTACGATAGCGGCTGGCAAATTCTGGATGTTGACCTACATCTGTTGTTAAGCCAAGTTCATTGTCGTGTCGTGCTATGATTTGTCCGTCTTTGGTCATGACGACATCTGGTTCTAGGTAGTCGGAGCCCATCGTTGCTGCGAGAGCATAGGCTCCGAGGGTGTGTTCGGGGACGTAGCCACTGGCACCACGGTGCGCTATTACCAGCGGGTGGCACATGTCGAGGTCGTACTCCTGTTGAATGCCATTGGGGTCTGGCCTGGTGCGTATTACAAGTAGCGCGATGGAAGTACTTAATCCTGCGCAACCGATGACTGTCAGCAGCAGTAATATCCGATTGCGGCTGTTCATCTTACCTATTTCCTGTAAAATAAATTTAATATCAACTACTCGAATGCAGAAAGTAGTGAGTACTTCACACGATACGCCTGAAATAGTGGCGTAGTAACGTTCGTTACCTAATTAGGTCAATAGTTTTGAATTCAGTTTTTACTACAAGAATGACACTTAGTAACTTTATGTAAATAAAAGAAACTCACGTCTGTAAAACTGTAGCCAGACACAACTATTCGTCAACTCACACTAGCAACAAATAAATAGTAATGGGTACCCATAAAAGGCTTCAGGTATGCGATAGCACTAGTTAAGAAATTAATACTCCTTAGATAAGAATAGATAAGTGTTTAAATTTAAATGTTTTGCTAAATTAAATAAGTATTCCTTTGACAAGATTAAGTACTTGCCCACGTTTAATGATTATGATGCTCCCCATTAACTACTTTTTGGTGGGAATAAGGTTACCATCCATTCGGATTTTTCTGGACATGTCGGGTTCTTGGTCTCCCGTCCGGACTTTGTATAAAGTTAGTTGTAAATTCCAAACAAATTATTCAAGTTTCAAACCTGGGTCATTTTCGGGAGGAAAAACACTGTTGTCAGTCGGACTCTAGTAAATGTGTTTCTACAAACAATAAATAAATAGTTAAATTATTGGACATTGAAAATTTATAGATTCTGGTGCTTCTGATTCTGGGAACTTATGAATTACTGGCTTCTCAGGTCAACTATTCTCACTTACATAATAAGGATTAGTCGATGCATCTCCAAAATGCGACTCTTGACGAGGACTTTAGATACTTGCCACATCCAGCGCCATCAGGCGATCATTAGATAAGAACGATATTGGTAACGTTTCAGTTTTCATCAGAATCGTCGTGGCCGATTCTGATGACTCCGACTCGTGTCAATTTTTTTCACTGTTTCTAATGGTTATGTATTTACTCATTTGATGATCGATTCCGTTCATCCTGTATATACACAAATCAGATATAATTTTATGGTCAGTGAAATCTATCACGTTAGAGTAGTGTGTAGTGACTTGTATTTGATAATGGTGTGAACTTCATGCATATCCATCGTGTATGGACTCCACGTTAGCTGGCGACTAATCTTTAATTGGTAAGTAGTTATTATAAGATAGCCTAGGCACAGTGCACACTGTTGTTAAGTTTTGTCGTAGTAGTAGAGTATCTAAATAAAGTAAATGAAAAAAAAAAGATAAATTGAGGAATGAGGTTATAAGAGAACGTTGCGATTTAAAGGAAGATGTAATGACAAAAATCGAAAAGAGTATTTTTGGATGGTTTGGTCATGCAGAGTGTAAATTCGATTAACGAAAGGTAGATGTGAGTGGCAACGTCGGGAGGGGACGCCCTAGAAAGACAAACACTGACCTTATTGGTGATGTTCTTCAGAAAGGACTGGTGTATATAGTACTCGCAACCGGCGTGCGTTGTATGAATGTGGATGAGGCAAAAGGAGTATGTAAGGATACGATCCTTACATACTCCTAACATGTAGCAGGTGGTGTTCTGTGGTTTCTGCCTACCCTCATGGGAAAAGCTAAAAAAGCTACTTTTCACCGCACCATACTTGTAACGCAGCTCGATCACGCACGGTGGTGAACTGGTAACGGAAGTAATTGGTGCTTAAAGCACAGGAATCCTCCTAGTTTAAGCCCAGTTTTACATATGCATTAAATCCTGTAACTTACTTATAAAGTTCAATAAATTGTGTCCAATAAATTGTGTGAGATACCGCGGGCTCGACACAAAGGGCTCAGAAGGAACATGGGTGGGTTTTAGTCAGTAGAAGTCTGACACTCCCTACCGCTGTGCGCAGAGCGAGAGGAGTAATTTCATGATTTCCCACCCATCAAAAAAAAAAGTTCAACAATTGTAAATAGATATAAGTCTTGAACAAATAAATATTTTTTATTGTCGTTATTCATTATTTACCGTTACCTAACGCTACGATGGCCCATCGGTATATCTATGTAACTTATAAACTGACATATTATTAAGAGTACATACAAATCTTGCGTGTGTGTGCTTCGAGAAATACGAGTAAATGTGTTATGTTATGTTGTTAACTGGTTGGCTAACGTATATATATAGCCTTCTGTGGTTGCCTTATTAGATTACCAATAAACTTGTATGTAAACATCAATAATATCAGAACATCGCACCATCGTTGCTATCTCAGAGCCAAAGCTGAATTGACGTATGCTTAAAATAACAACAGTTCCTACACTATTTAAATCAGAACACAGCAATGCAGTTTGGAAGTAGACAATAGAATGCCTGGGGACTTCCCTTGTCGAGATTTTCCACAAGTAGAGCAAATCCGCAGAAATACCGGTCAGAAGTTAAAAAAAGTACTATTTAAATTGCAATAGATTGAATACCAGTAATTGTTTGCAGAAGGATAATGTATATCCTACTAGTTCCCATTATTACAGAATAAAAACTTTTAATAAAAACAAACCCATCCCTCGGGGTGCACAACCCTCGCGCTGGTATGTTGACACTGAGATTTTGTTGTTAGGGTTGTCAACTTGTCATGTTTCTTAGTTTAATCGCCACCTGGGTAAGAATAGTGCGCTATGGTTGTTTTTTATTGTGAAGTTGTCTGTGGAAATTGTATAGGAAAATAAAACCGACTTCAAAAACACAAAAAAGTGAAAAACACAAAAAAGTGAAAAACACAAAAAAGTGAAAAATAAACTTCACAAGAAAAAGCAGCTTCTGAAGTTTTATTTTTTGCAAAAAAGTTTTTTATTTTTCAATTTTTAGTTGTTCCCAAACAAATAATAGGTTTTATTTATCCCCAATAAATGGAACATATCATAATATCTTACTGTCCAAATCTGGGTGTACACATCTGCGTACCCCCTCAGATCATACAGGCGTGATGTTACGTCATGATGTTGTATAAACAATAAACATCCAAGCGATTGCAGCAATCACGACAGATTTGCCGTCTATTTTTGAAGAGTTTTATTGTATATCTCCGAAGATCAGGATCAGATCTTCAACAAATTTAAATGGGACCACCTCAGGAGTATACTCTTTCAAATAAAAAAAGAATTTTGAGAATCGGTTCACAAATGGAGGAGAAATCAGGTAACATACATAAAAAAAAAAATACATACACACGAACATATAACCTCCTCCTTTTTTGAAGTCGGTTAAAAAGCAAGATGGCGATGTAATTCTAACTGTGTTACGCGCGCATTATGCATACCTATGCAGCACGATTTAGAGAACGAGAATCGTAAAATTTATAAGTACAAGAATCTAAATTCTACAGGATTATAAGTATTTTCTGCCTTACACTTTGGGGATGACGGGCTTGGCAGTTTCTAAACTAACATAGCCTTCAGATTCCTTCTTAATTTTATTTAATACGTAAAATCTGAAATAATGCTAGCATAGGATTTTGTACGTACCAATTCTTTGTTATTTATATACCTATAGGTACGTAGTACGTACCAACTCTTTGTTATTTAATCTAGTAAGTTAAGGCCTAGCTAGCATGGTGGTTATCAACAACAATATTGATATTGTTAATTCCTTAACAAGATAAGATTTAGATTACACAAATCCTGCTTAATATTCAATTTTTATACGTCAGTCTTTATTTACGATTAGTCCATTCACGTGTAGGTATATGCATATAAATAACACGAAGAAAAAGAAACGAAGGAGAAGATAATATTATAAAAGTGAAAGTAACTCTGATTGTCTGTTTATACTTTTTCAGGCGTCAATGTCGGAACGGAACAGATTTCGATGTAATTTCACACACAGGTAGACATAATCTGGTTTAGTGGACACAAGATACTATTTATGAAGCGGTAGTACTTCATGCTGGAATAATAGTTAACCTCGATGCTGGTGAACTTCCTGGGAAAAGCTAGTGATTATATTTTAAAAGTAATAATAAAATACCATTCATTCTTTTCGACATTCTTAATATTTGATGTGTTATATCTAATACATGTAGGTATTCCACTAATGTCTCTGCATCACCTTAAATGTTGACTGGTATAAAATGCTTACGGCACTAAGTCCACCTCTGTACCCCGTTTGCGCTTAAATTGTTAATTAAATAAATAAAATGGGCTATACATGATTTATTGTCACACGACAAAACACTCGCTCTTTGTCTATAACTGTCTGCTTATATGCATGTGTTTTTTGTTAGGCGCTGAGTGGTTTTGTCTAATGGAAAATATATTATTATTTCAAAAAGTTATTAAGTAAAGAAGTCCACTTTCTTTCTGTGATTTAATAAATGAAAGAAAATAATATTTGTTTTTAACCATTATTTTTCCAAGTCGTCTGACAGCCCTGAGTCTATGTCGTTTAAACGGATCGTCCCGGAGGTATCCCTTTGCGAAATTCGTTTGTTTTTTCCATGTACCTACCCTCCGCCACATTGTAGGGCCTCTAATCCCAGCTGATCGAATTAATAAAGTTCGTCGTTAATCATTATCGTAAGCTACGAATACGGTATTAGACATTGATTACAGCAGGGTGAATGGATAAGTCGACTTTATTACGCTAAAAGACTTAGTTCCAGACAAAGGAGTTTATTATTTTTTATTTGTTTAGTTTTTATTGGATTTTGGGGCGAAGGCAAAAAGTTTAATATATTTAACATTCACTACGACTACAAGCAAAAATAATAAAGCGAATGAAGGAAGGCATTTTTTTCCAATTCGAATTAGCATTTTTTTTTTGACAATTAGGAATAATAAACTAAAACAAAACTAATTCTGTCAGTTACTGGGATATCCATCATTTAAAAGATAGCCATAAAAATTAAAGAATAATCACGGAAGATGTCCTGTAAGTGACAGTAGTAGTTTAGTCAAAAACCGGGAAAGCTTAAAAGTGTTTAACAAACTAAAACCTATTAAACCATCAACATTTTAAAGAAAACAGTCCTCAAATGACAGTTAGACATATTTCCCACGCAAAATATCCTTTGGGAGATGTATAACAAGCACATAAGTGAGGTTCATTTCGACTGCAATCTCTCCCCGGAGACAACCGTAGGGAAGTAAGATGGGGTAGTAATTACGTTGTGGTTGATTCAATAAACATGGTTTCCTTCTTGTATTGTACCAACCCCTTTCGGAAATCGGATAACGTAAGTTGATTGCACTTAGCGTTATATTTAAGTGTGAAGGGATGAAATGAATTACCGTTGATGTCTTGTAATGATTTATTTACTTAGGTGGTAGTCTCGGTAAATAGTAATTTGGCATTAAAGTATAAAAGAAACTTAGCCTATGAGAAACTTCCCCCTGGTCACGAACTGCAGTGGCCGATATTTCAATCTTTGAACACAGACTATTTGGCTTGATGTGGTATAATCGACCCATCTCGGATACAGTGCGAGCAAGGAGTCCGAACACAGGACATGCCACTACTCTCTTGCTCGTCGTGCACAACTAATTGCATCCTTCAGGACTTGAAAGAAGTACCTATATAAACGACAGAGCTGTCCAGGGTGTTTTTCATAACTTACTGGTCGGACAAAATCTGAGTCATGGATCCGAGAAAAAAAAGAACTCGGCATTTTGCAGTCCTCTATAACACCCTGTCCTCCGCCTTGCGCATGCAACCTGTCCCAAAGCCCCAGGCAAAGTCAGGTCGCATCCAGTTACACTGAAAACTGACCCTAACATAGTTTGACATAGGCAGCAGATGATGATGAAACTTGCATCACGAATAAATTTAATACTTACTTTTCAACTCCGTCAGCGTTCAGTCCGTCAACATTTTATTTTCATACTGTTTAAATAAGCAGGAATTCGATCCTAATTCAAAACAAATAGAAAGAACTTCTAAAAAAAAAATCCAATAAATATTTTTTCTCTTCTAATAAATATTTTTTCTTTCTTTCTTTTCTTTTCTAAAAATACCATTCCCATATGTTAAGATGAAATATTTCGCACAGAAGTGATGTGTTTAAGTGGATAATAACCGGGTTTGTGATCCCGGGCGGGGCTGCCCCGCCCACCAACATGGGATGCCTTATATTTATAATAATAAATGGACACAAATCAATGGTTTTTCAAGACAAATATTAAAAGATAAATGAAGACAATGCTATGCCAAGCGGAATGAAGTATTTCGACCGTCAAAAGCTCGTTTATGGAAAAGTTATGGGGTTTTTATTCTATAAGTTTGTAATATTCAAACATGTATATTGTAAACTGAACTATAAAAGTACTTCGTCGTTAATAATTACCTACGTACCTACATCTGTATTTATTCAGCGTAAATATTTTATGAAGCAGTGCATGAATAATTGTGTTTTGATTCCTATTATGAAATCTTATTAAATAAAAGCGCAAACCGATCCGATTGTCATGATTCTATTAACTCGCTGAACCTAACGCTAAGTTGTTGCAAAACCTTTCAACAGGTCAATAGAGTTTCGCAAAAATATCGAATGAGTTGCTATGTAGTCGGTTCAGGGGTCGTGACCTTATAAAATTTCTTTAAGAGATAACATCGGTCGTCACTCCCGACAGATGTGTAAGCTCGGCGCCACAGAAATGTTATTCGATTGAACAATATCGATGTTGTATCGGACAATTGTCCGTCGAGTGGGCCACAACGGCCCACCGGCCCACCATATCGGTGCCATCAACACAAGCCACAACAATAATGCTATTGACGAAATCCTATAAACATAAAAAAGACAACATCAGTTCGAGAGCGTATCGACCACAGACCAAATTAAAATTACATCTAATAGTATTTATTATGAGCGTGAATTATTAATTTGGGAGGCATTGTCCCGGCCAAGCATTGTGAATAGATATAACGTACCTACCTACCTATGCGAGAGCGATTGTATCAAATTGCTATGTAGAACTAATGAGCCGTTTTATTCGGCTTAAATGTTCAGTTTTGTTAGCAAGTAAGTATTTAACTCGTAATTGAATACATTGTTTGGTTAAACAAAAAATGTTAGATAGTGTTCATTAGATTACCGTGATTGCCCGATGAATTGATTAGGTATTATTCGACCACCAATCGCTCCATTGAAGAAGAACTTTTGAGTCATTCCAATACTCCACAAATTGTTCATAGTTATTTGTTAAATAAAGAACAAAATTAAACATTTTCAAAGCACTTCATTAACCATGACAATAAGCTATCAATCATCCAAAAGCTCGCAAAACAATAATCACATTATCATTCTCCCATAATAACAAATGTTGGCCCCAAATGCATAAAGAATCCGCTTTGGAAGTTTTTCGAGATACATTTTGAGAAATATCGTCGCAAGGCTGCGTCCGACGAGACCGAACAATGTAAACTTATGAGTGAACGTATTATTTATTGAAAAAAAGAAAAAGTAAAACGGTTTGACATATTGTTAAGGGTCCTTATAAAATTATTTGCTATCACGCCATCCAAGGCTTGTTACGAAGAAGCAATCTTTAAAATGAAACAAGAGTACGAGTCGAGGAGTCCAGGTACATTTACGAGAGGCATGTTGGACAATAAAACAATGACGTACTAACCGAAACATCGTCCAGAGTAATGGTTGACGTGGATTTTGTCTAAGGATAAGTAATTGCTGTCTTCTCATTTTAATAATCATATGGAGGGACCCACTTCAAGAGCGCTATTAATAATGCTTAGAATGAATTTTTCGAATTCCCAAATGTCATCCAGCTTATTAACCGGCTTCGTTTTTTGTTTAAGTTTTATTTGTTTTGGATTGGACAGAACGTTTTGGTTTTGGCGCGGTCATTCCGACCTTTCGTTTTTTGTCTCGCATCATGCAATCTCGACAGATGAAATATTGTTTAGAGTTAATTAGTTATCCACTGATAAAGTCTTTTTCTATGGAACTGCTCAATTATTTGTGGGTTTTTATTAATTTGTTGTGTTTGTACATTCTGTTTTGTTTAGTCATGTTTGACAATGTCTTTTAGTAAAAATACCTACCTTCATGTAGAATAACAAGAAACCAATTTAGTTAGTTTATCCAAGTCTTTTACTGTTTTTATTTGCTCCTATTGGAAGTGAGATTCCTTTCCATACGTCTAATGATCAAGTCATGAGATTACAGGCAAGTAAACAATCACCTCTGAACCAAATACTTAATTAAAATTAGACACGCTGATTGAAACTATAATTTAAGCTTAAACACGAACGATTTATCACGGGCTCCATACGTCAAAAATCATCTGCAAAAAGATGCCACTAAATGAATAAATTTAGATTCCAATGCGCGTGATCGATAGACTCTTAGATCGGATCTATAGATCATATCGACTTCGAAAATGGAATGCGTGAGTAAGACAAAATATAATTAATGATCGTCCTTCTAAATTCGAATTGGTCTGGTGCAGACATGTTGGCGTCGTCGCAATAAACAAAAGGCAAAAAGTTTTGTTTCATTTTTTTTACAATATATTTTTTATTTGTGCATATGAAACGTTAGTAGATGTGCACGATTAATCATTCGTCGGCGTATTGTGCATCTGTCGTGCGGCGTATTGTTACCGATGGACCTTTGTACGATTTGATATTTCCAAAAAACATCTATTGCGCCACCTGTGGCATGCCTTATCGGTTTAATTTCATTGTGTCGAACTAAATGTAAAATAGATTATTAAATGTTATTCAGCATTTAATAAACTCAGCAATGTGTCTATATGACATCAACAACATTTTTATTGACCATTTCAATGTATCTATTGTACTTATGCGTTTTACAATGAATGCTATAGGATATCTAATAATTGTATCCGTCAATTAATTACAGAGAGTACTTGCATCAATGATGTATGAGATTCAATCTTTGGCTACAAGTTAATACGTTTCTTTCGACTATGATTCTATCTTGTATAATACAACGGTGGTCGATTATGTCTATGTAGGTAATTAAATTGGAAGGTTGAATATGACCTCCAAGATTTAATTTCTTATTAATTTCTGTTGACATAGGAAATTAACGTTTAAAAAAAATCTTTAGGTGAAACTTGTCGTTATCTTCTTGTTAACAGAGATTTATTAGACTTAAAATATGAGTAGTTTCTTTCATTCTCGCTCGTCCTGTGTTTATTTTTTAAAAGAGTCGAAGCGCTTGACTGTTAACAACAAGACTCGTAAAAACTATTTTACTTGAAAGATAACATAACGTATTTCCCAAAGGGTTAGGCAGAGCTGTACTCATTAGAACACCTACATTGTCCCACATTCTGCCGTGGGTGAGCCTATTGCTATCAACTAGGCACGAATCCACACTCAGTGATTGGAAGATATTCAAAAATATTAGCTATTTGCTTTCGATAAACTTTATCCTGATTGCAATTTATGCTTGGCATTATAAGAACTACTTGGTTGGTTTAAAAAGCGCCTGTCTTCGCACTCAAGCTAAGTTTTCACCTACATACTCGTCCACACAGAGACCTGCAGGGAGTAGTAACCTGAGCGGTTACCTGCAACCACAATCAATCGCGGCACAGACGGTTATGACAGATAACGTGTCCTGTCGTGGAGCAATCCGTCACGGTCGGGCGGCGCGGGCGCAGGCCGGGCGCCGAGCTTTGTTCGACGTGGGAAAACTGTAATATTCAACGAGTCTCTGTGTTTAGATGGTTGTTTTTGCTGTGTATGCAAACTGAGTATGGAGTGTATGTAATTAATCTTAGGTTTACAAGTACAGGGTATCTGTATACTGGCTTAAACGAATTTAGACTCTGGTGGTGTCTATGTAGCCTTTATTCATCATTTCAACCAAAAGACCTAGGGTTCCCCAAGTGTCAAAGTCAAAGTTAAAGATTTATTTGCAAATAAATATGGTTACAAAAGTTCTTACAGCAGTAGCCACATTGGCCGGTCCCGTGCGTCTCGGATCCACCGGATCGCCACCACCATCACCAGGTCATCGAGGAATATAGGTGGCTTTAATGCCAAATATAATTCCGCAGCTTTCATGCATCATTTAAGGAAAATATCACAAAAGCACTGAAAGCCTCAAGACATAGCGTGCGTGCATAAAGATAAGCAAGCACCCACAGCGAAAATCAATTTGTTTTTGCCTTACAATAATATTGCAACTGCAGAAACAAGGATACTTTTTAATGGTTTATCCTCTCTTCATTATGAAGAGTATCCCAATCCAGAATAGGGATTATATTATATATATAACCATTATAATATAATCGCTAATTGAAATAGTAGAGTCCATTTAGTATTTCATGATGATTAGGCTCTAAACTTGGTGATAGTAGATAAAGCCAATGATTGATTTGACCCAAAGGTTGATTTGGCAGAGAATGCCTTGTGACATTAAGTCCGCTTATGTACCACTCTTATAGTACCTACATGAAGTTTAAATAAATGAATGAGGGTAAAGGTTCCAGGAATTGCCAACTCTACTCAAATTAATATTTTTTTATTAGGCTTAATAGTGCTGGTATTCTAGTTAGTTAAGGTCATAACATCAGTAGTTTATTTGCTCTATCCCTTCAATATCCTACTTACAGATATAAACATATTCATCATAATTAGTTCGAGACATTTAGCTATCCTTTGGCCATCTTTCGTTGAGTTATGATACTGTTCTAAGAACACACCTCATTTTTCTATCCCGTACCACCAAACAGTTTTGAGGGTTAACACGTGTAAAAAAAGAAACAAACGAATGTGCGACCGGCTTTTTTTCACCTGACAACACCGCACGTTAGTTTTTATGTACACCATTTTGAAAATTAAATTATAGGTTATAATTTTAATATGATAGGTGTGTAATATATTTCTTCAAGGAATGTTTTGTTGAGATTTTTATCTTATAATAGTATTTATTTTATTCGTATCTAAACCATTTTTATATTAAATCGTCCCTTTTTTATTTGTATAAATTACGTTAACCAGTTAATGAGTAAGTTATACAGTTTTTTTATGTATGTTGGTTTTATGATTGGTTAGTGTCTTCCATCTGGATTCAACTTCTTAAAATAATGTTCTCATAAATATTAATTGTGAGCATTAATCTTCAGAAATTGAAATCTAATTATAACTCCAGCAACAGGTTAGTTAGCATATGTTTTATGTTCATAATCACTTTTATTTTCCAATCCACGGTACCTAAGCTACGACATTTTATAATTAAATAATAATTATTTCAAATTTTTCTTTCCATTAAGATACACTAGGTATTTTCCTCAGTTCTACGACAAAATAGTAAACCAACACTCACAACGCCCTACGAACCAGCGTAAAGTAAAGTAAAGTAAAGTAAAAATTTATTTGCATAAATTGTAGGTACATAAAAAATAATAATATACATAGTCAGAAATAGCCTTAAAAATAACTTTTTAAACTAGCGGCATAAAACAAAAGCTTATCTCATCAGGTATCAGCGTATAGACAAGCTATAAAGATGAGATCTACAAAGAAATCGGCACAGATTACAGTTAAACGACCATCGCAATTGGACGATACATTTTAACGACTCTGTTTTTTGGCGCGCACAAAAAAACGCGGCAGCGACAAAAGAGGATCGTCACAAAGATCCTCCTTACAGATAAAGGGAACATAAATAACACCATAGTTTCATATTGTTTTTATGGATTCAGAACGATTCCTCTAAGTTGCTATCATTTGTCAATAAATGTGTATTCAATTATTTTCTTTCCATTTTTAAATCGAATGATAAATTAGAGCTGCGGCAATGATTTTACCTGTCCTTGGCAGAGCTTGGTAAGCTTACATATCATATCAGTCCATTAGTTTCGTTGGACAAGTCTAGATGACCGATGTTTCTAACTCTCGCCATCAAACGTAAAAGTTTAGATTTAAGTAACACCTATGTAGTATAATTTGTTTAATAAATACTATTATATGTAAGTCTTGTATCGACCCAAAAAGCCAAATCACGTAATATAGGACAACAAAATGAATAAGTTGAATAAAAAAATGTGTGCTTTTCCGAAGTAAAACCAGCGAGTAATCCTTTTCTGATATGACTTCACCTGCTCAGCAAATTAACCACCGTCATCGTTTTCAAAATGACGTATTACCAAATCCACACAAAACATTTCAGCAGAACTAAATCAAATAACCTATCCAGTTTTAACACAACACGACTATCGTAATCCACCCTAATCGAAACATCAGTAAGTAACGCCAGAAAAAGTGTTACCATAAACAAAATTGTGGTAGTTGCCAATGTTGCCATATAATGAGGGATCGCTCCCCGGAAAGTTTATTAAATCTTCCTTAGAATTCATTACCGGCCTGTTCCTAAATTAAGTTTCGCACCCCACGTTTTACTTAACATTTTATGAGTTGTTTTCTCTTAGTACACTGATTTAATTTTAAACATGTAACATGATTTATCGTTGTTTATTAGTTGGGCTACGTATTATGATAATAATATGTGAAAGAAACCCCCTGGTGCAGCGTATGCGACAATTTTAGCAAGCTGAAGATTATACTTGTTGATTTATTCAAAAATACTGGATGGATATTTTCCTATACCAAAACTACCGTATTAGCCATGTCTTGATTCAAGTCGTAATCTAATCAGTTTCTATCAATGTAGGGGTCAGTTTATCTTTCATGAGAATATCAGTATTTACTTAAGAAGCATATAAAACGTACTCCTCCGAAGGGTTAGGCCCTTCGGGGTTTGCAGGCGTATGTTATGAAATAATTTAAAAAATAACAACAACAACAGAGAGTAATCCGGAGGTTACGGTCCAGCTGTTAACATCCAAATAGTGAAAGCCCTGAATTTTTATCAGGATAGCAGTAAATATTTCATCGGTTTTCATTATGTTTTTTAAATTATAACGTCGAATACTTACAATGTTCCATACAAAATTCAAATTAAATCACAGTTATTTACCTAAGCAAGCAAGCCCAATCCCCCTTTACGAAAAAATCACCATCGATACTGAAAACCGGGAAAGCCGTAGGAAAACTGAAAGTGCGTGCTAAGAAAACGTTTGCCGACGGCCGGGGAGGCGGCAGGGCGGGAGCGTCGCGTTGCTAGGCGACGCGCCGCGGGAGGGCGTGGCAATCGATACCACCCTCACCTCACCGGGTCACCTCCAGTCCTCACGTGATCATACTGATAACCCTTATCTTTTCAGGAAGAGAGCGGAGACACCGAAACAAAGCGTTCTTCTTTCTATCAGCGTTAACGTTGATAGAAAAATGTTTTGGATTGACATAAGCTACCGAAAAGTGTCAATGTCAATACTTCAGAAATATAAAATGCTTTGAAAGCGATTTTACTTGTCTATGCTCTCTGGACACGAGCTTGTGAAGACACACCAGAAATTATGTGTTACTTGTAAGTATAAGTTTTGGTTTTATGCGTAGCGATTGTCTCTTGGATGTCAATTTCTTGCAGACAGACTCATAGAACGACGTAGGTACTTAAGCAAATATATAGTATTAGGCTGCCTATTCCTTATTTTAGCCTAGATTGTTTTTTACTTGTCTTCCAATTTCAGCAGTTGAACTTTTTCATGAGTTTTGTAACCATAGAAAGCGAGTTTTTAGTCTTGTAGAGACTACCAAAGCAATTTAATGCATCATCAGTTTTACGATTGTTAAATGTTGTGTAATTGTGCATTACTTGTATTAAAGGGACCAATCACGGCAATTCTAGACTGACTTCATCTTTCTTTCTGGTATCACTTAATTACTAATCAATTATCTACTCTTGTTTAATTCTAATCTTCCATAGCACAAACCTGATTGTGTTGGTAGATAATGCCCATCAATTGAATTTGGTTTAAAAGATTATTATTTATTTATTGTAGGTTATTTATTGAATAGATACCCACAATGAATACCTCACAATGACATTTTTTTCCTTTTATAACTAAAACTAGCTAATGCCCGCAGGTTCACCCGCGTAGATGTCGGAACTTGAAAAATTAACCTTCCTCAAGAATCACTCTATCCATTGGTGAAAATAGCGTGAAAATCGGTGCCGTAGTTTTTGAGTTTATCGCGAACAGACAAAGAGACAAACGCGGCAGAGGACTTTGTTTCTACAATATGTAGAGATATTACAATGCCTGCCTGCGCCAGTCTATTCTACGCAACAGATTCAAATGCGGCTGTCACCATTCTAATACAAGTATATACATACACACGCCATTTCCCCATGGAGGTAAGCAGAAAGCAAAGAACGCCACTTGGTACGATCCTAACATACTCCTTTGGCTTCGTCCACCTTTATAGATCGGGTGATTAACGCACGCCGGTTGCGAGTACTCTTACCTGACTTTACTGAAGAACCTCAGTGTGTCTAGGTCCTAGGTACAACAAAGTTATACCGATTTTTTAACTCGTGAAAACTATGCGAAACGAAGGCGTGTCGCTAGTAGGTACAGACTACAGCATACCAAGCTTCCTGAAACTGTCAAATTTTTCCAATCAATTTTGAAGTGATTCCAGCGAATGCTTTAGCGATAAAGTTGAAAAACTATTAAAAAAATGGCCTAGCCTTTTCCCAACTATGTTAGGGTCGGCTTAAATTCCAGTCTAACCGGATGCAGTTGAATACTAGTATTTTACATGGAGCGACTGCCTATCTGACCTCCACAACCCAGTTAACACTAGGTAATACGATACTCTTTGGTAAGACTGGATGTCAGAATTTCAGGT
Organism: Diarsia brunnea; assembly: GCA_949774965.1. NCBI lineage: Eukaryota > Metazoa > Arthropoda > Insecta > Lepidoptera > Noctuidae > Diarsia > Diarsia brunnea. The sequence goes on from OX458998.1 coordinate 11,993,628, forward strand.
CAGTGACTCCCTGTAGCGACTGCCAAAGATTAGCTTATGTGGTATGTCGGGCGGTCACCCATCCACAGACCGACCTAGGCAAGCACGTACAGCTTTGCCTAAAGATCGACGCGAGCGACAGTTCTTATTAAGCCACGAGCTCCTCCTGTACTGTACTTATAGATAAAAAAGTAAATTAAAGCAGAGCGCTGTAAATCGAACACGCGCCAACATAATATAGTTTAATAAGAGGCCTGATTTTACAAATTCGTCAAGTCTTTTAATGTTGCTGTCAAAAAGAAATTGAGTTTCCCTTGTCAGTGATGTGGGGGAGTGCGTCGGACAGGCTGCGTCGACACTGTACCTACTATTAGTACACAAAGGTCGGCTGTCGGGTACATCCCTAGCCGAGGTACGTACCCGGGTAGGGGCGCGAATTATGACCTGTCAACAACAGATCAGTATACTCTATGACTATACCTGACGCTAATTTGAATGTACAGCGGTTTACCCGTGAGGACTTAATTGTTTTCGATGATATTAATATGATAATGATGTATGACTGCCTCGATGGTCTAATAGTGGTCTTCCCAGATCCGTTAGTGTTATTGGGTTTTCGGTCAGGAACTTCTTAGTAGCAGCGACGGGGCGAGTTTGTGCCCGGTTGATGGCAAAAGGTTCGCCCCCTATTACATGGGACTTAAATGGCGAAATGTTGGTGTGCTATTAAGTACCTATACCTCTACCTAACCCATCCGGGATTTCAGGCGTGATATTATGTTGATATTAATGAGTTAATTTTTTATTTTATTTTTGCATACAGCACTGAGGACAAAAATGTAAAGTCGACCTTTTGACGGTTGTGGGTTTCAAGAAGTTACCTCACAAAATAAAAACAAACGAAAATCAAAAGATAGCTCGTTCGTTTTTTTCCAAAGTTATGTAAACACAAGCTATCCCTGTTGTCGTGGCAACTAATTAATACAAATGGTGGAGTTCGCTCCACGAGACGAATCCTGACGGCCGTCCCACCAAATATATGGACCATAAAACCACGATTACGTTTTATAAACACTACATTTATAACTACTTCATGATTGTATTATTTATTTTACGTAATATATTATGCTGTGGTGGAGATTTTGATTTTTTTCTAAACTGTGCTTTCAAATATTTAAAATTCTCCGGCACAGTACACTCCATTAATTTATAGTATTCGGCCACGTGGACTAACATGGAGACGACTTTTATTATGCTTTAAGACTTTTATAGCGATATTTTATTTTATAAGTTATGTTTTTGAGTTTACGGGTTGTCTATTTTAATGTGTTTTTTTATTTGTTTTAAGATTGGCTTAGTTTACGTAAATAGGTGAGACTAATGGTAATTTTTACCAACTTATAAAATAATTCCACTATTTTAAACGACAGTAAAGGATATTATTATGGATATGTTAGATTATAGAAGATAAAAATCGAGGATTCGTAAGTTTTATTCCCGCCACTTACAGATTGTAACTGAGATCTAGTTTATTTAGAAAACATACTGTAATTTTAGTCTAGCCACATTTTCCATTTTTATTTTTTTATTTATTTTCCCCAGTTTCACGACTGTCTTGGATCGGATGTGATTTAGTCGTTCAAAAAGTGTGATTCTAAGTCTATTAAAATGACTACTTATTGATATTGAAAAGACAAAAGTAATTAACAAGTTTAAAAAAATACTAATAAAATACAAAATACGTTGGTTTCAGATAAGATTACTTAAAAAATATCGAACAAAGCTGAATTTCGTCACTAGTAAAGATTTACCTGTAAAAGATGAGGTCCTATTCCACAGTTAGTGAGCAGTACGATCCATAGCACACGGATCTCGTCCGGCGCTCACCGTGCCCGGTCGACCGGCCCGGGACGCGCCCGCACTAAATTTAAATATTTTAATCCTTAATTTAAATTTTTGACATTTTTATTTTATGTTGGTATTCGTGTAGTTTCATTTTTAATGTTATTTGTCATATTCAGGAGACGGTGTAGCTCATGGCTGGCGCCTCAGAACACCATTTGCTGGTAAAATATTGTCAATGAGACAGACCGAGTCTGGACAAATTGTTCGGACATTACCTGCCTTTGATAGCGAATCGTTGTTTAAAATGAAGATTGTGTTATAAATAGGATGGTAAGCATACATCTGTCATATTATGTATACGCACCTACAAATAGATTTACTCGTGAATATGGTAATTTGTGTGTCTACCTCGTTGGCCTAGTGGTCGCAGGCGAGACTGCTATATGCGAGGTCCTGGGTTCGATTCCCGGGTCAGACAAAGTGTTATTGGGATTTTATTCATCAGGAATTTCTCAGTAGTAGCCACAGTCTAGACTTGTGCACGGTTGATGGCAATATATAGGATCGCCCCCAATTACATGGGGCTTAAACATAACTGGCGAAATGTGAGTGTACTATTAGGTACACCTTTGCCTAACCCTTCGGAGATTGCAGGCGTGATGTTATTATGAGTATGATTATGTAGTTTTTATTATATTTAGAGTAGGTCCTGTCGAACTTGACTGTAAGATATCTTATGTTTCAGAGATACGATGTTTGTAGTTAGCGTATCGTAGATTCTGGTGCAATAAAAACCGAGTGCAATGGCAATCAATAACGTTATATGATCATTGGCGTCAATTATCTTAACAACTTCGCAATATACCTAATTCATTTTAGAACTTCTCTAATAAAACTGAACTGGCTTTAAACGCGGTTTAGATTTGTTGATCGCGATCAGTTTTTTTTTGTGCAGAATATACTCAACCATGGCGTTGAGATGCTGGAGATGAGGGCAACAAATAATAATAATAAAATAGTTTATTGGTAAAACAAGTTTAGGTTTTAACTTCTGTGATTGATCCTCCTTTTAGGCAGAAAGTGCCCCTCCCGGCGGGGCTGCGGGTTGTTCGCAAGAGATACCGCGGCCTCGCGGCCATGAAGGGCTAAGAAGGAACATGGGTGGTTTTTAGTCAGTAGAAGTCTGACACTCCTCGCTCTGCCCAAGAGCGGGAGGGGTTATTTGATGATTTCCCACCCCCCAAAAAAAAAAAGGCAGAAAGTGCTTGTGATAGGAGAATCCGCTCTTCCATATCAAGTCGTGATATACAAATAGCAAAAACATATAATAAAAGGTAAGGCTCTACCAAAAAACTTATCTGACTAGTATAGCCATGATATCGTCATCATTCTCCAGGAATCACCCCAAATTATTTGAGGTCGGCGCAGCATGTCTTCTTAATCCTTACTAATCTATTACTATACGTCTAATCAGACACCTTTTTGCTTGCCAAGTCATCCTTCACACAGCCCATTCATCGTTTATTTGATCTTCGTATGTACCTACCTAATGTGAACAATTAAAAAGAAACACAACAAGTTTTATTACAGTTGCTTAAACAGAAAACTGTTTTATACAGGGTGACAGGATAACACCTACACAAAGCTGACAACCAAACATTCTGTAAGAACACGGTGTTAGGACACCAAGCTTACTGAGTCTACGTATTATAAAATGATTGCTGGGAAATAGGTAGTGGGCAACGACTTTATTTTGAGGTTAAAAATTACGTTTTACGGTAAGACCCAAAGGGGATAGAACCGATGTGACATATCAACCTACCGCCATTTTGTTTTTTTTTGGAAATCGCGGCCCACGATCAAAGTGGTATGTATGGATAGAGGACATATAGACGAACAAAAAATGTCCAGTAACACGGTACCCCAAACTGCCCCAAAGTGTCACGTTACCGAGATATTTGAAGGTAAAGATCGACAAATGAGTACAACGACAATCATTTAAAATATACTTATTACGTGTTTAAGTGTTACATTGTATCCAACCTATATCTCGATAACGTGACACTTTGGGGTACCATGTTTCATGACATTTTTTGTTCGTCTATATGTCCTCTATGCATACATATCACTTTCACCGTGGACCACGATTTCGAAAAAAAATCAAAATGGCGGTGGGTTGATATGCCAGCGTCCATACAAAAAAGTTCAAACCGCTTTGTGCCCGGTTGATGACAATAGGCTGGCCCCTACCTAATTAGTATTTATCTTCCGAAGTTGAGCAAGCCCAACTCTTAATAGGCATCTTCTTCTAAAACCTTTGGCCATCCAATGCTGAGTGTAGGTATTTTTTCCAAATCTCTCCACTTTCGGTGGTTTTGTGTCTTGGCTGACCAGTTTCTGCCGGCAACTCCGTAGATCGTTACGTTTAGGTCCCAGGTAGTAGAGGGCGAGCCTGTTGTAATCAACCGGTCACAAATCCAGATGAGAAATTTCTGATAGAAAGATCCGATTAGGTACACTGCCTGACGCGGAAATCGAACCCAGAACCTGCTGCCAACGAGGCAATGACTAACTAAATTCTGAGAAAATGTAAATAAAACAGCCTCAGCTTGATGGATTTAAATCGATTTGATTTTTGGCACAATCGATCCTTTTTTTTCTAGAACACACCAAACATATTTTCTTTTGAACCTGTCTACCATTGGTTTTGATTTCGTATGCCATCGAGGCATCGAGGATAAATGACCCTTGTAAGATCATTATAATACTTTTGTAGATCATTAGTCATCGGGCGGCGCTAGAGTTCTTTCTTATCTATGGTACGAGCTATTACACGGCTTTTTAATAGATTATTGTAATGTCCAATGTATTGTGAATATTCGAAAACGAATATTGTAACATATTCATCAATTTGTTAAGAGATTTAACTTATTTTTCGGTTATAATGGTGGGCAAACGTTTTTCAAATGAATAATATTGGACTTACAGCAATTTTTTTTTAACCAGCACAAAATCAAAAGTCATTTATTTAAATTAGGCTGATCAGCGCCTTTTGAACGTCAAAGTTTACAAGAAACAGTCCCCAGTTCGATACTTATGTTTAGTTGGGTAGAAGTGGCAAAAAAGACCCCCAGCAACAGGATCTAGAAATAGTCTTGCGTTTGGCTGTAAGGCAAAACTGGCACTCGACTGATGTGAAGCGATGGTGCGGCCTACGATGGAGCATACTTGCCTAGAAGAAACGGTTTCACTCAAACTGTAACTTGTATTATTACCTTGCCAGTGCAGTGCCTTTAGTAAATGAATGGTGGGAAATCATGAAATAAGTCCTCCCGCTCTGGGCAGAGCGGTAGGGAGTGTAGGCAGACCACCCATGTTCCTTTTTAGCCCTTTGTGTCGAGGTCGTGGTATCTGTTTCGAACAACCCGCAGCCTCGACTGGTAGGTATGGTACCTAAGTTTATTTTCTACACATTTGCAAAACATCCTTTACATTAAAATATTTGATATAGTTATTTCGTTACTTCATTATAAGTAGGCATAGTTTTTCTTGGAGGTACAGTTGACATGGCAACATGAGTGTGAACACTGTGGACTTATGGGCTATTACATGGAACTTAAAATAACTGGCGAAATGTGGGTGAACTATTACAGACTTGATGTTTTGTAACGTTGTGATAATTTATGATAATGGAATGTCGTGTCTCTACACTACGTGCACCTCTCATTGGCATTTAATTACATAAGAACGCATAATAATCATTATTTGTATAGCTAGCCTTTTCCCAACTACGTTGGGGTCGGCTTCAAGTCCGGATGCAGTTGAAGGATGACATAGATCAGAGCGACTGCCTATCTAACCTACACAATTTATTTCTTAAATATTATTATTTCATGTTTTCTGTAACAATTTTGTACAGACAAAAATGAGAAAAAAAAACTTTTGTGAATTTCAATATTATGTAAATAATAAGACAAACTTTCTTTTATCATAGTCAAAAATAAGAAAAAATCTTCGTATCCCAGAGTTTCAGGGAATCCCGGGTGATGTCCATATTAACATCAACGTTAGAACGTCATTGAACCACCTCTGCAAAACAAATCAAGTATTATATCTTATCTATACATTTAATTGTAATTAATAATACGTATTTACAATAACCTACATATAATATAAGTACACATGTGTAATATAACAATTCTTAACAGAAAACATGTTTTAATCGAATTTCAATGCCATTCATGGTCGTCGCTAACGAACAACATTATTTGGGGTCAACGTTCGATAAAAGCTGATGACGTCACAATTAGCAAACTCGACTGTTTCTACTTCACTCATCTAGTACGTGGCAGGTGGCTCTTCAATAAAACGTGTTACGTAATTTCGCGACCTTCAAACATGACGAGGTGGCCGAGTGGTTAAGGCGTTGGACTGCTAATCCAATGTGCTCTGCACGCGTGGGTTCGAATCCCATCCTCGTCGGATCTTTTTGTTGTTGATATTTATTTGTACATTGTATTTGTATGATAAAATCATGTTAACAAATTGTGTATTGTGAGTTATTGCTACATACAAATTTGTTTAAATATTTTTTTGTTAATTTTGTATTTGTTTTTTGTATAGTCGACTGTTGTTATGAAATGTACTTACTTATCTTTTTAGCAGTATGTTTTTACCTAAATTAAAACTACTTTCATATCAATCAATACCTACAATCTATGCAAACATTAATTAACCTAATATTCCACTTTCTTACTACTTTTTTAATTAAATTAGAAAATTGAAACCCCAAAAATACTAGGCAAACACCCCTAACCTATCAAAGTGAGTCATTAAATCATTTTCCATCAAATAAGTTTTCATTTACACTCGACTTAACTAACGTTTGCGTATGGTTTTACCGCCAAGCGCCGCCGCCGGCTATGGGTTATTTCACTTGCACTCGGCATTCGCTAGGGGACTAGATGAACACAGATTATATTTGATATGGCATGAATAAATAAACAGTCCTTGTTTATGGTACGAATCAATGTGTGTTCATTTTTTTTCACTTTGTATTTGGAATGTTTAAGGTTTTAGTGTCGAACACAATTTTTGTTTTGATTTTAGAACGTGATGTCATTTTTTATGATTTCGATAAGAAATCGTATTCATAGATGTTCTTTTCTCTTTACTCAATTATACGTTCATCATCATCATCATCCATCAGCCTATAATGTTCCCACTGCAGGGACTCATTCCTGCTCTCTAGGAGAGGGATGGGCTATAATCCACCACGCGGGCCCAGTGCGGGATGGTAGATGTCACATGTCTTCGAATTTTTGGGTTCTCTAAGACATGCCGGTTTCCTCACGATGTTATCCTTCACCGTTTTGAGAGTAGCGGTGACGAAATAAATTACATAAAGTAATGCGTCTGCCTGGGAACCAACGACCCACTGTTCGTAAGTCGGGGCCGACACCACTGGGCCACCGCTGCTCCCTTATTATATAATTATACGTTCATAAAACTGCTAAAAAAACAACCAAACACAAACACGTACCTAATACAACTAATTAGAAAAATATTTCGACGTAATATAATAGATGGTTTGTTAAAAGTTTTCCAATAAGAAAAATGTTTTGTAGACTGCCTCGTTGATCTAATCACTGGTCCTGGGTTCGATTACCGGGTCGGGCAGTGTTATTGGGTTCTTCTATCAGAGATTTCTCAGTAGTGGCCCCGGAGTCTGGATTTGTACCAAGTTGATGGCAAAAGGCCTAGCCCCATAATACATGGGATTTAAATATAACGTGCTAAATGTGAGCGTACTATTAGGTACACCTCTGCCTAACCCTTTCGGTGTTACAAGCGTGATGTTATGCTAAGTACAGTTTCTTCAGTGTCTGTATGTTGTTAAAAATACATGTTTATGTTGTTGTTGTTTATTTCGCATTTTGTGCCGAGTTGCTGTTGCTGGTATCACGTCTTCGTTTCCGTTCTTCCTGACATTTTTGGCTGCTACTACCGCGTTGCACTGACACATCCACTTCCATAAATATTTACGGTTTCACTCGTAATTCAAAGAATTATTAACAGTAAAATTCTTTGGGGACTTTACAAGATTTTTGTACTTTGACTTATTTAATTTGAAAAACGTTTTGAAACGGTCTTATACGTTGTGTATTAAAAATAAATCATGTTTCTATTACTCTTCCGACCCCTTTACACAAATGAACCATTGTTCACTCATTACTTATTGCGTGACCAACTCCCAGATTCTAATTAGATTATCCACGGTAAGGCGATATGTTTTTGTTTTATAATTCTTGGGAAAAATAAGTTAAGGGCAGGTAGACCAAGCGAAATAGGCATTTAACGCTACCAAGAGTTGCCCGCGATTGCCGCAAAGCGAGCCGTGCGCTTACGTCGCGAGGAGTGTCACCTGTGTCACATTACAGATAAGCAGGCAGTAGGTCAACTTGTCTTATTGATTTATTTTTAAATTAAAATAAGAGATTTGATTAATTAAAAACTCGTTTTATTATAATTTGTAGTAATAGCGAAGTCTTTCGTTTTTTTGTAATAAATTAATTTGAGTAGATATTTTAAATGGAATAAACTCTGAACTATACTTATTACATTAATTGATGTTTTAGTTTCTAGGTCGGGTGTTCCAAATGCAATAGGTAACGCAAGGACGACAATGCCGCAAAGATCGCGTCATTATTATCATTTACGGAACAGATTAGGGTGATCATCGTAGCTTTTTAGTCGACCTTGTTTAGGGTTCCGTACCCGAAGGGTAACCAACGGGAACCGGGGGGGTACCCTATTAATAAGCCTTCGTTGTCCGTCCGTCCGTCTGTCAGCGGTCTGTATCTCATGATCTATAATAAGTAGACGATTGAATTTTTTACAGAATGTGTATCTCTGTTGCCTCTAAAAGAACAAATACGAAAAATTAAAAAAAAAAAATATTAAAAAAGAACTCGATATTTGAATGGAAAATCGTATATTTTTTAATACAACAACGATAATATTATCAACTCTGTATCTCACGCATATGATAATCACCAAATGTGTCAAAATTATTATTCATGTATTCGGGGGGGTATGAGGAACAGGGTGTACTTCCTCATCCCCCATAGAAAAGGGAGGATCCTCCGACCAGACGGGTGTTGTGTCCAACATATGTAAGTCGGGATTTTCTATATAGGCTAATGTCGCGGATAATGTTGATAGCGCGATGTAGGAATTGCCAATTTAGTTCGCATGTGTTGCGATAGATGTCGCTGTCGCCACATCACTCCCCTCCGAGACCGGAGGTCGATAGCAGACTGAGTCTTGATGCTTGCCAGGCCAGTGGAAGGTTCCAGTGAGTCGGAATCGGATGCCGCGTAGTTCTCGGTGAGTCGGAACTGTCTGCGGTGATGCCCCAGTGAGTCGGGGTGATGCTGCATTATGCTCCAGTGAGTCGGAGTGATGCTGTGCTGCGTAGTGGCTGGCTGCTGCGTCGACCAGGAGAGAAGTGCGTCTCTGCTTTCTGACCGGCCGAAGTGCAGTGTGCTGTGCCAAGGTCGCTGATGAGCCTGAGGGTGATGACCAGGTATGCGCTTCTGCTGCATGCTGGTGGTCAGGATACCCTTTGAAGCCGTGGTTGGAATTCATCTTTGAGTACTTTTTCTACGATGAAGGAGTCTTCTGTGTCTTCAGTTTCTCTAAAAAAGAGAAATATGGTAAGTCTTACAAGTTTGTCTTACACATCCGAGTAAAAGCATTGTATGTAAAATGCGGTAAAAACATAAAATGTGGTACTTACGTTAATGTTACAGTTTTTTGTGTATCAACAGGATCCAATCCAATAAAAGAGGTTTTGGATACATCAGCCGTGTTTCTACATGATGCATTATCCATATAATACCTGAAAACCCACCCACATTATGTTAGTTAATGTACATTATGAGTATCCAGGACTTTAATACAGTAGAGCATCGATTATCCGAACGTCGTTCAACCGAATGACAGACTCCTTTTTCGTTTGAGGTACGGAACCCTAATCTTGATCTATGGTAATTACATGACGCGGGCTAGCGGACTGCGAGTAAGGGTAACTCGCCGTCCGATCAAGGACCAAGCCCGGGTCCTCGGCGCGTCGTGTTCCACGCGCGCCTCAAAGAGCTGTCAGCAAACTGACGGGGCCCAAATAGGGATGCCTGCCGGGGCCACGAATATGTCTTACCAGGATATCGTGGCCCTGGAACGCAAAGGGCAACCGAAGGAACAGGGTGGATTTTAATTAGTACAAGTCTGACAGTCCCTTCCGCTCCACTCAGAGCGGCAGGACTCATTTGATGATTTTACCAAACGATAAAAAAAAAGATAATTACATACCTATTTTCGTTTGAATCCTCAGGTATCAGATTTGTTGCTGCGGCAGTGTTCATGTTAGTTTCTTCAGGCTGCCCAACTAACCTATAACAAAAAGTAAATGGAGTACCTATTTCACAGATGAAATTGATAGGTAGATATAGTAATTTACTGTTCGTTAGCAAACGCCAGGTTGAGATATCGAAATAGACAAAATATGATTTAATTTTATCAAAAATCTTAGCGTTCTCTAGTAGTACTGATATTTTTATATTGTGGCTCGCCACTCGCCAGGCAGGATACCGAACGAAAAGACAAAATATGAATTATCAAAAATCGTAGCGATCCTCGGTACTAATATTCATAAACTATAGTACGATGATCGTAAGTTTTAGACATTTACCAATCAGAGACTGAAGTAAAATAAAAATTAATTTTGAGACCAAATTACATTACAATACAAATAAAACATTTACGTAGGTACTTACTTCTTCACATATCTTTGGAGTGCATTCTTTCTATTTGTGTCTTTTATTGCTTTACACGACTTTTTTCGCCTGCGTTGTTTATTGCCCATTATAATTTATAACTAACAAGCAACAAATTCTCAAAAAGATATAGTATGATGCGCGTAGTTGTCAAACTGACACAGGTCCGTCGTCCATAAGCGCCAACACGCGACTGAACGGACCTGTCCGAGCCGCCGCGATCGCTTTTAATACTTATTTAAACATAGTAATTGAGAAAATCATTTTATCAATTCAAACTCTGCGAATTTGTCTTAAACTAATTAGTTTCTTAATTATAGTACAAAAATTAAATGTAAAAAGTCAGTAATATAGTCATAATATTGAAAAAACGATCTAAAAAGGGGTAACTTTGCGATTTTTTTCTATCGAGTGAAGTTCATCAGGTCTTGCAACTGAATGCGATTTTGACTAGATAAGATCCTTAACTAATACATATATTTTTTATTAAATTTAAAACACTGTATTTTTTGTCTCAGATTGTTTTAAAAAACTTAAATTCGGGTCCACCCAGCCTTAACTCAGGTGAATATGCTGTGTTTACGCAGTTTGTTGTGTCTTATCACAATGTCGGGGCTGCGGGTTGTTCGATAGAAATACCGCGGCCTCAGCACAGATGGCTAAGAAGGAACATGGGTGGTTTTTAGTAAGTAGAAGTTTGACACTCCCTACCGCTCTGCCCAAAGCGGGAGGAGTCATTTGATGATTTCCAAACCCTCCAAAAAAAAAGAGGGTTATCATAATACCTATGTACTGAGTTGTGGAGGTCAGATAGGCAGTCGCTCCATCTAAGATGCTGGTATTCAGCTGCATCTGGTTAGATTGGAAGCCAACTCCCACTTTGTTGGGAAAAAGCTACGAAGATGATTATTATGACAGAAAATGTTGACAACTCGGCGGAATCCTTGAATCCTTTAGGCACTTTATTTTTTATTATCAACTATCTGGTTACAAAACGGCACGTTCTAGAATTCAAAAATTGGATGACACCAACACTGGATACTCGCTTGGTGGAGTTGGACCCACGGCCTCTATCACAGAGAAGGCCTGTTTTTGGGACCCCGCCACACTATTCCCAAACCACTGTAACTCCTGAAAGCCAGAATCAACACTGGCGACCACGAGAAAAGCGACGAGACAATGAAGCTCGATGAAGTCCCAGAGAACCGATTTAACTGTCTTGGATCCCGCAAAGAAAGTAAATTAAGAGAGAAAGAGTGTGTCCTAGCTGCGGCAGTGGAAACGTTAAAAGGCTGATTATACTTTTAAAAACGTCGCTCCACACTAGGAATTTCTCCTGTATCGTGGGTGCGTTCACAAACATTTAAACTCACATACACAGACCTGAAACAACTATCTGTAGGCCATACAAATATTTGTTCCGTGCGGAGATCGAAACCGTGACACGTAGCACAGCAGTCAACTGCTTGAGCCACTGCGCTAACCGTGCCGTCAAAACGTTAAAAAATACTGCTTACTTAACGAAGAGCTCTTGGCTCAATAATATTAGTAGCCACTATGGTCGATCTTCTGTTCAAGCCGAGCTTGCCTGGGTTGGTCGGTGGATGGGTTACATACCCAGTTTCATCCGTGCCTCGGCAAGCACGGTAAGCTGTTGGTCCCGGCTGTCAATTGTAGATCATTGACAGTCGTTAAAGGTAGTCAGTGGCCCTTAAGTCTTACAATCAGTCTTAGGAAGGAGTAACGTATTACCTAGTAAGTACTAACTGGGTTGTGGAGGTCAGATAGGCAGTCGCTCCATGTAAAATACTGGTATTCAGTTGCATGCGGTTAGAATGGGAGCCGACCCTAAAATAGGTGGAAGACTTGGCTGATTAATTATACTGCTTACTTTCCTTAAGTTATCGAATTATTTGCGACAAAACTCTCGTCTCGCCTCGACTCCTAGTTTTTTATTAAACCCATCCACAACACTTTGATGAACATTTATGTGGGTATGTGCAAATAATTAGATGTGGCGTTAGGCCGGGAGTACACGCGTACGCCACGTGACCGAACTATTGTTGCTATAGCTTATTTATGAATATTGTTCGCGCGGCCGTCGAGTGCTTCGCCTCATCGCCGACACGCGACTACTGTCCTATGATTGATGTGCTCACGGTCTTATGAGCTCCTGGTAATCTGCATGGGTTTGTATGTCAATGAGAAGGTGTAATACGGACTTAATGTGGGGATGGTGACGTTTTTGCCGAGTTAAGTGATCTTTTTTTATGCATATTAATTACTAGGTGTTCCCCGCGACTTCATTCGCGTGGGATACGCAAGTGTGAGAAAAAAAAGGTAGTCTATGATATACCAGACTACAAACTTTCTCTGTGCCAAGTTTCATCTAGATCCGTTAAGCCGTTCTGGCGTGATGTATCCAAACTTGCGCATTAATAGTAGTAAGATTTTAGGGTAAAATTGAGAATGTTTTAGATGAAGAACATTTAGATTTAGTCGTATAAGATTCTAGTTTGTCACAGTATAATCAATCCCTGTTAGAATCCGGTTTACATATCCGCATAAATATTACGATTAAAGAAGAACTAGGAACAGGAATAGGATATCATGATAATTGGGTCATTGAAATGGGCTCATGACAAGTCCAAGAAGTTTCCAGTATCTAAGAGTGGCTTCAGATGACGGTATCACACAAAAGATATAAGCTTCCTAAATTCTGCTTCATTTGTTTCTACCTACAATTCAGATATTCCTTCTAACACCCTACAACAATCACAAGTTTGCGAAATTGTCAATAAATTATGAAATACGCATAGTGTTAGCGAAGCCCGATTGGTATCGGAAGTGAGGCGGGATGACGCAGGGCGGAGGGGTGACTTCCGGGTTCCGGCGAACCCAGCGACCCCGGCCTACTGCTCGTGCCAGTAACTCATCATCAGGACTCTGCGGGGCGCCGGCCACTCTCCCCCACACAAAGAAATATAAAGATTTGCGTGAATTATACCCTGTGCCTGCAAAAGGGGAAACGCATAAAAAATGTTGCTATGGATAACACATTTTTAAAAGGAACTGTTGAGATTTTCTTTTGTTTGTTTTATGGGTGAACTCGCGAATCCCATTCAAATCAAGCAATTTTAGATTTTGATGAAAAAGAGGGCTCACATTTGGCACAAACATCAAAGTGTATTTATTTGTTGTTCACGAATTATATCATAAAATAATAATAATTTTCTTGACTACTACTTTATAGGTGACAATCGAATCAAAACCCCGTAGCGTTTGCATAGCGTCTCCGTAGCGTATCAGTTGCATCACCTACGCAGCTGCGACATCTCTACGAGTTACTACGCGTCACCTTCGGAACACCAACGCTGACGTAGCTGCTGCCGCGTAGGCGATGCAACTCGTAGCGACTGCGCTGCGTCTACGGAGCGTAGCAGCGACATCACCTACGCGCATTGCTACGCGTCGCCTGCGGAACACCATCTTCGACGTAGTGGTAGCTGCGTAGGCTATGCAACTCGTAGCGACTGCGCGGCGTCTAAGTAGCGTAGCAGCTACTTTATCTACCTATTTCTACCTCGTCGTATTTGAATCGCCAACGTATCGCCTACATCACAATTCATTTGTCACATTTGAAGCAAGAATAAGTTTATTTAGTTATGTGGCTTTATTAATAAGAATCAGTGTTTCTTGTTTCAAGTGTGTTAAGAATGTTGTTATTTCTAACTAGAATTATGTAAAATCAAGAAGGCCTTATTAGATTGGCAAGAATACCGCAAACTGCATTACAGTACATTTCGTAGGTGCACAAATCGTCATTTTATAAAAAAAAATCTCTACATTCCCATCACTGTGGATTTTCAATTGCTAAATATAACGAAAAAAACAATGAAACCTAATGTCATTACTATATTATATACTATACTCATTTTCATGTAGGTACGTAATAATAACTGAGTAAAGCTTTTGAGACCTGTAACCATAACACTAACGTAAGTTTAAATACTCCAAATAAATGTATTTCTGTTTTACGTTACGTATAATTTCAATATTCGTATTACTTATATGATAATCACCCACTAGGTGGCGCCGCGAACACTTGTCTCGCACCGATAATGGAACAATGCGGTTCCCACTGGCCGCCTGCGCTTGCGCCGCTTCCGCACCTCCGCATTTGAATTCAGAACACGAACTGAGATGGTTACAATTATTTAAATTTCGAAAGGAAGTGTAACAGCTGGTATCAAGATAAAATGTTACTTACCTCACTTTAAATAAAGTTTTCGTTATTTTTAAGATTATTGGGATCTCACAAGTCTCAATATACACCTTGGTAATTGTCTCCCAAGTGCTGGTTTTTTACCTTGGCTAGAGCCTAAGTGTGTGTTGGTCTAGCTCTAGCTTAAAACCCAACCAGCATCTATTTCAAACTATTTCCTTATTATTTTTTTTCTTGTCCTATATAATACAACATGTGAGTACAAAGGTACTGCTTATTTTTAAAGAAATTTCTGCCAGCAGACCTGCAAAAGGAGAAATCCATCCCATCCCATTTTTGCAATCCACTAATCCACTTAGGTATGTTTATATATAGATTAATCGGACCTACTACTAAAGTTTAACTCTTAAAACCTAAGCGAAGACAAAACAATGGGAATCATAGCTTAATTTCTCTCCCCAATTATAATCTATGGGCTCATCGATCAGTTTTTGTTTCTCGTCAATAACAATGCGACGGACATAAAACACTGGACTTTTATAATTTACCGATTCTAATAAATAAAGATTTCAGTCCTTACAGAACGGGGCCACACGAAAAACGACCGCCCGGGTTGCATGCATTAGAATCTCAACTCTATTGTATTTTACCATACATTCTTTTTTGCACCTCGGTCGAATACATTTGCAATTTTCATTCAGACTTTATTACCATAGCCCATGGGTTCGGGACACTTTTTGTGGGCCTCTGATTGTCTCTTCTATGAGGGATAGTGATACTCAAGCTACACTAATTAATGATAAAGTAAATACAAAACACTTTAGGTTAAGAACACAAGTCACATAATTAGTAACAGAGCCATGTAAAATGTTGTTGTTCAATAAGGTATGTTCTATTTATCTATCTTTATGTCTGGTTGAAAAGTAGGTGACAAATTATTGTTTTTTTGGTTCAAATTGTTCTTGTCTGGAGATGTTCAAATGTTTCTCAAAGGCAGCAGTAATCAGTCCATAAAGCTGTTTAATAGCATTCGAAATAACACGTGAAGCAACAGCTTAAGGTTTAGGCAAACAAGAAGCTGTTTGTTGGAAAATTTTGTATTTGTCGGGACTCATATGAAATGTCGGGACAATCCAGAGTACTCCGGACCACCTGGCAAACCAAGGAATGGTTCAGATTCCATCAGTAAAAAACTATCGTCCTGACCATTTTCGGTCACGGCAAGCAATCTTAGCAGCTATAAGCCATCGGCGTGGAAGATATTCTTGTGCACAACTCTCTATGCAGGAACAGGTGCAGTCTCTATTCCTTTACTCTCATAGTCCTATGGGACGGTAATCCAACACGAACGAAGAGAGATCAGGCGCAAAATCAACGGCTTCGTTCTTTCCGAGGCATGTGGGTATCATACCTCCATCTTTCTCTTTCGAACTCCAGGCTACCACTGAGTTATAATAGGAAAACCCAAAAGCACTTTTTGTTGACCCGGAAATCAAACCCAGGAACCCACACTCAGCAGTCGCGCTTGCGATCAAGAGACCAACGAGGCAGTCAGTGAAAACGTTTAAGGTAAACTCAAAAATATATTGGATTGACATTACATTTATAAATAAAGCTACCCAAGAAATCCTGTACCACGTGGTTAAAGAAAGAAATGCGTACTTGCTACTTGTCTCGGCGTTACGTCAGTTATTTAGAGAATACCACTCGCTTAGAATTAATTGGTACCCCGTCACATTCATACCATAGAAAAGCCTATTTTTATCCATCTTGACCAGTAATTATCTATATTTAGAACATCATGTAAAGTCTCTCCCTTCGCAAACAAAAAAGGGGATAGCCGTGTGTCGGGGTTGGAGTAGGCGGGGCCAGGTGTCACTCGCAGGCTGCAGATCTTTCTTTAGTTGGGGATGCACGGACCCCGAGCTCTCTCCTGCCAGGGCCTACCGGGCCTACGCAGCCCTCATAACAATATCTCACCCCTGACGATAAACTTGCGCATCGACGCAATGTTTCAGGGACGTATTTTGTTCTTTCATTTTAATATTAGTTTGCAATATTCGCCCGCTTGTATGTCGGATATTTTCGTACCAACCAAGTTAAGCTTTTATTTTGCCGGGTACCTACCAAGTTAAGCTTTTGTTTTATACAAATTTCTAATCGCACAAAAATGATTTATACCAAAAAGCCTTACTACTCCAATTGATAGTAAAATAAAACACCCCTTACAATGGGTATTAATGTCATAATCAATTATTTGTATAGAAGAGTCGAGCGCCGCAGTGCGCATGCGGCGAGCGCGTATTGAGCGCGCACCGTGCGCGTCCGTGCCCCGGCGCATTAACTTAGCCAGCCAATTACCCGCAGTGTTCTCGGTGCACTCGGGCCAGTTCGTTCATCCACCACCGCAATATGTTAACATATTTTTTAATTTCTCCAACGGACAGCTAAAGAGGCAATCGCGAGTTCATGCGCAGGAGTGAGATTTATAATAAGAAAACGCTCCTACCGCGCATGCACCATAAGGATCTATAAATCTTTTAAGTACTGGATCGGCCAATCCCTGTTGAGAAACGATAAATCATCCCCTCGGACAGTAAAGTCGAATCGAATAGTATCGCGCTCTCGCTCACTCTCGAAGGTGCTTATGCCCTTTAGATCATTTATCATTTCTTTCTCTCGTTTCTTCTCAATGATAAATTCAATTCTCTTTTGGAATATGATTGTTCCTCGTTTTGTTATTGTGTGGTGTTTTATTGTGGGTATCGTCACGGACTTAGGTTTTTTGATCGGAATCCGATCGAAATGATCGCGAGAATTGGATTTCCATTTTAGATTTCGTGACTCGAGTGATCAATCTTTCGACTTGGGATTCAGAATACAGACTCTTGTTTATGGCTAAGCTCATGAGAAAAAAGTTAACAAATTACAGTGCCATTTTAAATTCATGATTAATATAATTACTTTTAGGTAACTTATTCATGGTATCTTGGAAAAATATTTTGAAAAATGCCAGAGAATAATTTGTTTAGGGCTATTAGTCGTGACGAAAGTATTTTTTTTTTGTTTAACTTAATTAATATGATCTACTCTCATGTATGAATGTCGTTTCCACTTCTTTAGTGCACATAAAAGCTGGTATTTATTATTGTAATAAGTAAAATAAAATATCTATTCTGATTCTAAATGTACAGGGTAATGAGGTCGTTAAGATAAAGCAATCTCTATGAAATCGAAATATTTGTTTATTTTATTTCTTGCTATTTACAGGGCTGTAGAAAAGACAACAATTTCATCTTAAAATAACTTAAAATACGTAATGTTTTCTCAGTCAAGTAGGTAGGTAATAATATAGGTACACTTTAATCTTTCTCTCACTATCTAAAATGTAGGTCCGTGAAAAAATAGCACTATGTTCGATATAAATATACATAATATAGTTCAAGAGTCCATAGCACGATGAAGAGCAACACTTGTGTGAATGTACAAAGAAATCAATCCCTTATCTCTTATCTCTACTATCACGGGGCATTTCCTTAAATATATATTTTACAGCGTACTATCTAACTTAAAACTATGAATTTACATACATTTTACAACCTATAAAATCGTAGTTTTATTATACTTCGGTGCTTTGGCCATGCTGATCATTATAATTTTATGTTACAAGTCTCGTTTAATATTTGCTATAATAGGTATCTTCTGCCGCCGACAATGTTTTCTGGTAAATATATACCTGTTATAATTGAATATTAAAGAATTGTAAATCGCGTTCACTGTATAAATAATCATCTATATGTAAAGCTGAAATGTATGAATATTTAATTATTCTCGTTTCGGAAAACCATTACATTTAAGAATACATCTGTTTGTACGTATCCCTATACTACACAAAGGCTGTGATAAATCACTGTCAACTATTGCAGCAACTTGACAAAACTCATCGTCGTACAGGGTAGCCGAGTCCCTGGACATCACAAATGCTTCCAACACACAATACTTATTCAATAAAGAAATCGTGTTCCAAAAAATAATAAGACACTTTTCATCGTTAAAATGTTTACAGGAAATATATGACATGCTGTAAAGCATTCAACTAGCGGTCATTGTTTACAACTCTGTTGTTTTACTGCAAACAACAGAACCTGTGACATAAGGTTCTATTGTCCACAGTTCACATTGTCACCACTCTCCCAAATAACTCTTTCTTAACAGTAGACCCAAATATTAAATATCTCTCGGACGGCTGACGTTTGGCGATGATTTAGAAATGGTCGGATTGACTATGGACTAATTAGATTTATAATAAGCGTAACACATTGAAAACAATACTGTTCCGAAGCGCATTAGTGAACTGTTCATTCCACGTTGCGGACACGCTCGAGTACCAAACGGCTTACAGTACAATTGATTCATTAACCTACACTAACAAAAGTCATGTAATTAATTCGTCGTTGGTGCTCACATCAGCAGGAGTTCGTCGAATGAAGAGTTCGCTAAGCGCGGTGCGGTCAGTAGGCGGCTGCGGCACCCGAGTGGTGCATGAGGTGGTGGTGGTGGTAGGACTCCTGCGTGGGGCACCACCAGTCGGGGACACCGTGCGGCATGGTCGGCGCCGGCTGCTGGAACTGCGTCCAGTGCCCGCCGAAGCCCAGCTTGTTGTCCATGACGCCGTTCCCACCAATGTTGGTGAGGTGTGGGGGCTGGTGTTGGTGGGGCGGCGCCGGCGGTCGCTCGTAAGGTTTCTGGTCGTGCGGGTTGAGGTATTTTTCGTTGAGGCTTTCTAGTTTATCCGTGATGGAGGGGTGATGATGTGGGTGGTGTTGCGGTGCGGGCACCGGTGGCGGGGGGAGGGGTGCGGCGGGGCTGGCTGCACCAGCTGTGACGCTGACGCTGCCGGCTGACGAGGAGTCGTCGCCGTCGCTGTCATACCGCGGGGATGCGTCTCCGGCTGCGCCGTGCACCTTCATGTGCTTGCGCAGCGAGGAGGGGTGCGTGTACGACTTGTCGCAGCCGTGCACGCGGCAGTTGTACGGCTTGTCTGACGTGTGAACGTGCGAATGCTTCTTCCTGTCCGAAGAGTTGGCGAACCGGCGGTCGCAGCCTGCATACTCGCATTTGAATGGTTTTTCTCCTGATAAAAAAAGATACAACGTTAGTAAATACGCATGTGGGTAGCGGTTCGACACATTTAGAATTGGACAGGAAACTATAAAATTTATTTGGAATGTATTATGACATGACAAGTTGCTCTCCATTTTTTGTTGGTTAGTGGTTTAGACCATTTCTACGTAAAGCATATATAGGTAGGTACCCTACTACATTTTATCTCCTTAAACAAACAATGTAAATCTCTACACAGATCTCCAATATGCAAGAATACTCGATACCATACCACATCTAGCACACAAGCAATAATGTAGTAACATCCCTGCACTAAATCCACAGTCAAGAAAAACATCGAGCACATCCAAATACGCGAATGTCCAATCACGTCGTAAATAACCAGATTTGCTCGTTGTTTATAGTTTACGAGCATAAATAAATATTCACAACAATTGCACGGGATACTTAACACGGCCATAAATCATATTTATAAGACGACTTTGTCACATTCCCGTAACAAAGCCTGGAGTAGCAGAGACCTCATGCTACTTTGAACCTTATTGTTGCTACAAATGATATATATTTGTGTTGACGTCTCAATAAGCCCTGGAGCTCTGTGACAAAGGCAGCTCAACATCCGTTTTACTCCTGATAACTCGATGATGATCGTGAACAATGGAGATAATCTCCTCAGAATGCTGTTATCACACCGATGGTATCTTATTTACTGGATACCTGTTCTGATTTCTCTGTAAGTCGGCCTTGTTTGTAAATGCCGTATAACGTCATTAAAAAAGAAGAATCAGGAACCATAATCTTTCATTATAAAATTCTTGACATATGTATTTTAAATTGACAGTTATGAGCCTACGATTACTGAGAATATGGGAGACTCGGCCTATCACAAGATAACAATAGAAGACACGAATTTTCCACCATGTGATTCCACGGTGACCCTAATTTTTTGCCCATTTTTTTGCACCTCCACCATATTGATCCACACAAGTTCACCGAATCGTATGAGATGATATTCAATAAAATACAGTACAAGTAGGCAGACGCTTTGGTGACCGCAACACAATGTAGCATTACTATTATATTGTCGTGTTTACAAATAAACCTCTTCGGTTGTAATCCTGTGTATTGTGTTTGAAATATGAAGATTTTTGAGGAGCCACAGATGCTAATCTCAAGTGTCTGTTAACGCTACAATAATAGGGCTCTTTAGGCGTTCCCTTACGACGATATTTGTATACCTCCGTATGAACGGATCGCACGTTTTCAATGGATTGATACTTCCTTTCTTGTTCAGTGTTCCATTACAAAATATTTACGCTTTATTCTCTATCATTCTGGGTGCGTATACAGCCAATTCACACGAGGAATGCGAACAGTGAATGATTGTAAGTGGAACATCTATGGGATAAATTAAATATGATTGAATAACTTGACAGAAATATTGATAGGAATTAATTGAATACCGCCAATTAAATAGAATTTGACTATTATTATAAAAATAAGAATAAAAATGTCAAATGTCAAACATACAAGGAAGCAAGATACAAGGCAGTTCTTAAACCTAACGTCAACCAAAACAAAGAAAAATAAAGAGAGAAATTAAAATCACGACAGAACCATGATCGGGAACAATAAAAACGCCTCGGATCTACTAATGAGGATAATACAAGATAAAAGAGTCCAAAACATGTGTCGCCCGTCTAATTACTAATCGGGCGTCTCATCTCCGACGCAGTTCGAAACAAAAAACGATCGGTCACAAATTCTATTACAATTTTATGCATCTCCTGCGCACGCGCCGATGAAGTCTATTTGAGGAGCTTAGATTTTGGAGTTGGAATTATTAGATCGAGAAAAGTGAAAGACGATGTTTTGCTGGGTTTTGCTGCACAGTCCATTGAGAGTTTTAATAAGGAAAACGAAAAGTCTATTGACCATGATAATTGACCTATCTCCATATTTCAAAAGACAATAAGCGTTATTTGAATAAACCTTATTAATAGCCACATAAACAGAAATCATGTACGAAATGGTTTCTCTGAACATTTAGTGTCAAAACAAAAACAAATCGAACACCAGTCGGGAATGCACTTCGTGAATTCGTCGCGTTCCGCGTCGGGACACCAGCGTACCACACCGCACCGGCTAGGGTCAGATGTTTATCTTAAACGGCTGTATCACCCACAGGAGACACTTTTTTCTTACTATATTATTATCGACGTAAAATTTTATCTCATGTTTTTTTCCTGCCTTACTTTTTTGACGGATTTAACCCGTGTAAAGATTACGATTTACATTACCGAATGATTTCGTTAAGAAACGCGATGTGATTTTTAGCCACGAATTTATATTTTTAAGTCAATTTAACAGTATTAAACGGCCTGCAAGTAAATCTAAAGGAACACACAGTTGGCACATCGCCTAGCCCGAATTACTCTGCAGTATTGAGTTACGAATCGCTACTTAAGTGCGCTCCGCTGTGAAAACAAGCTTTTTAGAAATAGCACGAGTGACGTGAAACCTGACCCCGCGGCCTTTGCACCCGAATTGTGGTAAATGCCTTTAGGTGAGTTTGTAGAAAAAACAATCACTCGTCGGATATCGGGTTGCGGAACAAAAAGGTTGTCATACAAAACGCTATTTATTACAGTTTAGAGTATTATCAAATGAATGTTTATCATTTGAGTGGCCGACTACTGGCCGCGGGCTTGTCAGCACCTTGAATCATAATTGGGTGACACTTGATATCCGTGCACCTGTTGCTGGAAACATATTCATTAGACACTAATGTGGAATTATCTTAAATCAGCGTGACACTAATATTGAAGATAACACTAAGTTTTGAGTAAATCTTAAACGATTGATGCGTCATGTTGATGTCATTTGTGAATGGTCTTGTTTTTCTTTAAGATCGCTTCTTCGCAGAGAATATTTTTAATCCTCCATATGCCATAGTTTAAAGTCAGTAATTTACCTATTAGGAATGGTTTAATTAATCATAATAATCATCAATTCATCATTTGAAGCTCAACTTTGCCGCGCATTGTTTCAGTCTTTATTAAATGTTACATATCAAAGCTAATTCAATCTCGATGGAGAGGCAGCTAATAAGCGGCGGATGACTGGCCGATTGCTGACACAGCCGCCACACCGGCACACCGCAGCCGACAGACATGACCACGCGCCATGTTCCGTCTGACCCACAATACTAATCGCTACATTCAATACACCATATCTAGAACACCGGCCATATTCAATTAAAACATTTCGAACACGGCCTATTCGACAACTACCAAACATTATAAAGAGTTCTTCAACAATGTCACAATACCAACTGATTGACGACATCCACGCCACTTCCCCGAAAACAGTTTACTCTCGCATATGTAAAGGCAGTTTCGTACAGCGTGCATAATGATTTATGATGTACCTTTTATCCGAAACGTATTTCGAATTAGAAAGATATATTAATATCTTCATTTTTTCCACTTCTCAGAGAATACGGCCCCTCGTCCGGAGAGCACAAAAAGAATAGCCGGGGTCGGGCGAGCGCATTCGGCGCCCAACGACCGTGTGACAAGGTGCTTTATGCGGACGATTATGAGCAGACCGAATAATGTTCCGATACCCGATAAATATCTGCCAACTCATACAAAAGCATCCCAATAAAAATATAATAGTAAATGTAGCAACAACACGGGCCACAAACTGCACAGTCATATCTTGCTGATAAATATAAATTAAAATGAAAACGTATAGCTCGGGAGGAACAGGGACGGCGATCGTCCGTGAACGAAAACAAATTAAAACTGATATAACATTCAAATGTGCACGCGCAGGTTAGTCGAAGGCTTGTGGAAAATCGAACATGATAGCGAGCATTGGCTCTCGAGCACTGCCAGGCTTCGTATGAGGCCTTTTTTGTCGCGCTGGAGTCCCGTGATTCACGGCGACGACCCGTGAGACCAGCCGCTTTCATTACCTATTACAATAATTCACTCATTGAAGCTCATTTAATACTGTTTGTTATTTTGCGCCAATTAAAAATACGAACTGAATAAAATAACCATTTTAATTGATCCTTGTATTGCCATAAGTGTCGGACAAGTCATTTACTGTCATCATAACTCGTAAAGAACTATTTGCGAATTCAATTCGCGATGTTGTAGTGCCAGAAATAGCAGTAAGTGAAACAGATAATTACTGCTATAGATAGAATACAGCAGTAATCATGTTTTTGTTGGCTGTGCTGATAATTTATTGCAGCTTGACATTTTTATGTTGTTTCCAGGGTTAGATGAAATAATGGCGCATTTTCCCGTCTGACTGCGTACCCGTGAATTAAAGCGTCTTCTCATTGTTCGGTCTGGGACGGAGAGCGCTCCATCCGTCTTGCTCTGATAGGTATCTGCTGAGAGAGCGCAACAAGGACTAGAAAAGTATCTCGCGTTGTTTTAGGAGAAATGTGAGAAGTGTCACATAAACATTTCCGTTTCTCTCTTTATCGGTAGCGTACTACGATTTTAACTCTTATAGCAATTCCTTTCTGAAATAGTAGATATTATTATCCCGTAGCAAAAGATTCAGATTGATTTGTCTAGACTGCTTTAATCAGAGGTTAAACTTTATACATTTAGATTGTAATCTAATCCAAAAGATTCCAATCTAAGACAAGTTAAGAAACATTATTATGACCTCTACTTATTTTCTCATCGAAGATTTGATCATTTTGTTCCCAGACGATTTTGTAGATAAACAATATTTTACAAGGCTGAACATAAAAAAGTACAAAACACCTAAGCAGACAGGGCACGCTCGTCAATCCTTACGTCAAGCGTTTTGACAGCCCTAACCGGCATCATCGCTCCTCTCGAATAAAAAAATACAAGAAATAATATCAGAATCTCGACTTCTCAAAAAATTAGGCGGATGTAAAAAACTAATTCAGATTTTCCGTATAAGTTTAAATGAGATCCGATCAAAATAAGACGAAATAAGATTTACAATTTATGATTTCCTGCAAATTTTTTACCGAAATTACTTTACCTTAGGTAGATTAAATGAGAACTCAAAACTGATTGTATAATAAATTAACTACAACCACGTAGTTAATGTTTGTAACTAAGGATACTTATTCGGAAAATATACAATGAACTGAAACGATCTACTACAAAGCCTCGTAAATTATACGACCAAGTAAAATCACTGAAAAATTCCGAATTTTCTCCTCATAAACCACCTGAAGCTTACTTTAAAATCCTTATAAGAAATGTTTATACAATAACCTGCAGGATTTAAGGTAGGCGCCGTCAACGATGCTGCGTCGTGTCACGAGATGGCTGATAACGTATCAATGCGTTAAAATCTACAGAGAGATGGACGGGCACGCGAGCTTTTTAATAAAAATGAAGTTAAATTTTAATATCAAAATCCTTGGAAAGCTGATGCTGGGAATTGAGACAATGTTGTCTTATACGGGTGCCATAAAGTAGTAAGACTTGAGGTAGATGTGGAAGGAACCGATATTTTCGTAGACGATGTTGTGTTAAAAGAGCGATTTAAGAAAGTAAGACTTGAAAAGGTCGAGGTGGTAACAGTGAAAGCAGAAGATCGGGCAATATTCCTAATGGTTTTACAGCTGTTGCAGATATTGCTAACGAATTGACGGGATTCACGATACTGAATATTGATGAAACATAACGTGATGAGTAATGAATGATATGAATGATGAAGATCCAAGCGAACGAGTCATTTTTATAATTCATAGTTTTAGTATTTTGCATAATTCCGCGCTGGAAGGACCAATGTAGAATAAATTGTTGCTAAAATCGTATGGCAAATCCTAAAACAATCATTTTTAATAACTTTAAATAACAATTTACCTCGCATGAAGTTTCAAAGGGTCCAACAAAAGGAATACTATAGAGAAAATGAAGATACGTCGTGGACACAAGGGAATCGTTTTATTAATTGAGCATGTTGGTATCGCGTTTCTCGGTATTCGGGTTCACGTACAGAGGAGACCTTACCGTACGATACTGATACCCAATGGCAAAAGTATGGACCTGATTTGTGTACCAATTTATTAATGAGAATATTATTAATGGATGTTGGTAAATCATTTAAAATGAATCTTGTTAAATACAGACTTGAAGTAATTTATGAGTTCCCATCCAGTACAAATCATTCATCATCGGAAAAATAAGCGAGTAAATACAAGTTTTGCCTTAAATATTGTGTCACTAAAACCGCCTGAACGTAAATTAAAACGTTAATAACTTCAACAGAATTCTTTAGGGCAACTAAACAAAGTTTGCAATCATTGTCGGGCCGTTACTTGCTCCATGAATATTAATATGTTCACAAATCATAAATATTATAATTTTGCGGCGTGTCGTACGCAAGTCGCCCAATAAATCGGTTAGGTTATGTATTTGTTCGGGCCGTGTCCACTCAACACCCACGCGGGATCGTGTTTCAGCCCCCGGGCACATTTTTGGGACAAACCAATATTTCTAACGAATATTAATAGTCTGTTTTTGTTTTTATTTGTAACGTGTTTAATTTTTATTTCGGACGCGCCCACATTCTTTGCGAGCCAAACATTCCTGCGGGAACGATTTTTTATTTGTATGGTGGATGGTCTTGCAATTGATCGCCCTTATATTCAACGCCTGTAACTATAATATTAGCAAAATCTGCTACGAAATATGTTATGGAATTTCTTTTTAATTATTTTTTATCACGTATCCAGTTTACATATACATATACTTTTACAGATAAACAACTAAGTATCATCAGATAGCTTCAAGTGTTCCAAAAACCATTGGAATACAACTTTTTGTCGTCGTGTTAACATTTCGATTGTTGTCTGATCCTGTCGATGCGTTCTATCGAGATTTTTTCGCGAGCGGTGTTAAATGCAAGGAATTCTAAAGGCCGTCGACAGAAACATAGCTTATTCAGTCACTTTTTATGATACTTGGACCACAGGTGCTATTTAAAGGAGAATTGTAATGATATAGCAAGTTGAAGTATGCTTTAAAGATGCCAGTAGATTTTAAGCGTTCCTTGTAAACACTGAATCTGATGAACACGGTGCTTACACTGAGTGTTCTATTTTTAGACATTATGTTGCTTTGTACTCTTTAAGGACTACTGTCTCCTCCAGTTCCAAGCGAGGTGTAAAATAAACATCAGGGCTAGTTCAGCGTTGTCTCAGCCATGTTGTCGGCGATATCACACACTCCCATACATATTGATACGAGAGAGGTGTCGACGAAAAAACGCATGAATGATGCAGTGAGACCCTCCGCGGTCGCCCTACAAGACGAAAGAATTTCGCACACTTGCGAACCTCAAAGCGCAAAATGTTTTTCTTAACGCATTGAAAACGGCTGATAGCTCATTTAATTTAATGAGCCACCTATTTGATGGGAACGAAAAAGCACAACACTACGAATCAGAGTATTTAGTTTGCAATAAATACACCTACTCATGTTCGTAATAGAATTATTTATGTCAACGTTGCCTAACAAAATCGACAGGCAAATACTCCGAGCAGCCAGCTTATATTGTAATAAGTGTAAGACAGCTTTGCACAAATTAGCGGATGACGTAAGCAGTTGCTTGATATTCAATTATTCAATCCTAGAGGAGTTATATGTTTTGTAAGAGAACAGAGAACATAGGTCCATTCGTGCGCATCAATTACCTCAAGAAGTAATTTTGCATAACTTTAATACTTGTTTGATAGGATGTAAACAGCTAAAAATTTACCAACATACTTTCTAGACACAATGTTACTGTGACCAAATAAATAATTTCTATTAACATTGAGTTTACTAAAAAAGTAAAAAGGAGTCTGTCACTATAAAATGCGCGCATAGATAGTAAAGTGTCAGAGGAAACGATTGTAATAAGATAGTAAGGGCGAGGAGCAAGCGAGCAGGCGAGGCGGCCGTTCAGCCAAGTAGGCGTAGGCAGGTAACACTAGCGCTTCCCGCGGCTTCCAACCTATTGTTACGTAGCAACCGTGCGCAATTTATGTTATCCTGGTAGTCTGGTACCAAGACTTGTTACGAACACATGGCAAAATAACTTACCAACAAAATAGAGGATGCTAAAACTATGTTTTGCAAGATATTGTGTGTGTGATTTACGTAGCAGGTAATAAATTAACAGGAAATTACACAAATGCCAAAATGTGTTCTTGATAATCACATAGGAAGTAAACGTTTAACGTTTGATTCGATTAACTGTAGCACAGACTGATTAATTCAATAAAATAAAAAAACCTATTTATTCATATAGCAGAAGAAGATAATTAACAATAGTAGATTATTAACCAAGGGCTGTATGACATCAATTGCATACGAGGTTTTTGGCGCCTGAGCGAAGCGAAGGCGCTAATTAACCCGAGTATGCAATTGATGCTTACGCCCGAGATAAATACTCTGCTTTACATATCGATTGTGAGGTAAGTAAACAACAAGACAGCAGGTTTCAATTAATTATTTTCGCGATGCTTTCGCGCCTACTAGTAGACTGCCTTTTTTTTTTCACGCACGCAAGCGCGTCAAATCTTGCTGGCCAGTTTGATTTTTAAATCGATTCCATCTAACATACGATGTGGAAACAAATAGTTCCATATTTAAAATAAAATCTTTATAAAATAAATTGTCTAGATTCCGATTCGAGTAATTAATCGATACCGAGAAAAAAAAAATTAACTTTTTAAAAATATTCTTCGTGCAGTATGAGTATGACAGTTCTTTTTTCAAATTCCAAAACCTATGCTGTAATGATAGTCATACACCCCGGCATTCAGGGGTGTAAGGGTGTACTTACAGAGCAAGAGATATGTAATAGTAGATTATTAACCAAGGGCTGTATGACATCAATTGCATACGAGGTTTTTGGCGCCTCAGCGAACCGAAGGCGCTAATTAACCCGAGTATGCAATTGATGCTTACGCCCGAGATAAATACTCTGCTTTACATATCGATTGTGAGGTAAGTAAACAACAAGACAGCAGGTTTCAATTAATTATTTTCGCGATACTTTCGCGCCTACTAGTAGACTGCCTTTTTTTTTTCACGCACGCAAGCGCGTCAAATCTTGCTGGCCAGTTTGATTTTTAAATCGATTCCATCTAACATACGATGTGGAAACAAATAGTTCCATATTTAAAATAAAATCTTTATAAAATAAATTGTCTAGATTCCGATTCGAGTAATTAATCGATACCGAGAAAAAAAAAATTAACTTTTTAAAAATATTCTTCGTGCAGTATGAGTATGACAGTTCTTTTTTCAAATTCCAAAACCTATGCTGTAATGATAGTCATACACCCCGGCATTCAGGGGTGTAAGGGTGTACTTACAGAGCAAGAGATATGTAAAACTAATTACACACACACTACATACAACATACTACACACAATACACACACACACACATACATACTGCATGCTGTTATTACTACATTTAATACAAGAAACTAACTAACACATTCCTACTACAAATTAAAATAGGATGAAAGCTCAAAAATGAGAAGGTGTAAAAATTTCAAAATTGAATCCTAATAAACCCAAGATTGTTTGTTAATAGAATGTAAACAAAATCTCTTCAAATAATTACGTCGTCAGTAAATAGCGTCGATGTTCCATGACTAAATGATTCGTGTAGGGCGTGTCGGACGGATATTAGTAATAGTTCGGATGTGTTCCCGATTAGCTGTTCAACAAGACCAGGTGAAACCACAACCCGGGCCGGTTGATTGATTGCCCGACCACGATACTTATCTCGTCTGAACTAAACAGACTCTTGATCGAATTTAAGATATAATTTCATTACCGAATTGTTTATAAATCGAATCGAAAATGTGGTTTTGTACGTTGAAGAAATTGTTTATGTGTTTTGGTTAAGTCGTGATAGAGCTCAAAAAAGCATTTATTTTAATTTTATCATTAGAGTCACATTTTAATGCCAAAAAACATATTGTAGCTACAGTCACAAGGCATCATATATATCGAGTAAAAGTACAATAGTTGCTCATTCCAAGGTGTGACTTCATAGACACTCTTTTAAATCAAAAATATTGTTACAAGAAAATCTTAATTTACATTACATTGTTTTATAATTGTCGAAAGCTGAACATCATTATTATGATGAAAATTGTGAACCACTAATTCAGTCCCTTGAAATGACACATTTGACATTTAAATCTACACAAAACATAGTATGCAATCGGTTGTCATCGCGGCCGTTCCAATTAGTGTTTTTGTCTATGAACTAATAATTGCTCAAATTAGCGTTGTCTGATACACATCGATGTGAAGGTATTCGATCCTGTCTAATAGAATTCAGCGAGGAATCGTTGCTCGCAGGCCGATGCGTTCCGATTCACGTATCGAGGTGCGGTTAACTGTTTTTGTTCGCACTCCGATACCCTGTTCGCAGTTTCGCACTATCTGTTTGACGTTTAGCGAAATTCTCCAACAGATAAAAACAATTTTCACGTTTGCAGGAATGCTCGCGTTTCTGTAAGACAAGTCTTTGCTCCGACAAGCAATTTTATAATACCGATAGTCAATGTTTCTCGTTCATTGACGCTTTTGTGACGCATTATTTATTCGAGAAAAACTAAGAATTTCAATGTTTGATGTTTTGTGTACTTAGGGACATTATATGCAATGTCGCGGGTGTAGTCACTTCAACATCGTGTCAATGCGAAGAGGGGAGGTCGTGAGTTGACAAAGAGATAAAAAAATAAAGCGCTTATCGCTTTCATTGTCTACATGTGTACTGTATCGGTGGCGTGGTGTGGGGTAGCAAGTGTGCACACGTCATGGAGATTTGCGCACGTGTGTGTGTGTGTGTACGTCTCTGTGTGTGCTGCTGAGGGGTTGTAATGTTGCTATTGACAAGGACAGGCCACGCCCATCAAATTATCGCTTGTTTCAACTCAATGAATTAATTCAGATGCAATTAATTTTGCCATGTAACTACTTCTTGTTTTGCGCTGTCGTAATCGATAACTCATTTTGGAATAATTCTGAGTATTTTGTCACCAGTCTAACTTAAGATTAATGTTGTCTACAGTAACTAAAACGCATTAATTTAATGGTGCTGAAAAACTGCGATTAATATTGCATAATCAAAAAGTTACTGAAGCATTAGAAAAACTTCTACAAAAATAAATACTTAAAATATTGCTAAAACTGCAATTAAAGCGCTTTTTAAAAACCATTTTATTTAAAAATAATAATGATATTCGTTGACCGCTGACAGTGAAGCAAAAGTTTTAGAAATACTGGTAACATTAAATCCCCTCTTACACAGACTGGTAACGCACACAAACGCATCAACCATTGTGTTCAACATTTTTTATACAATTTATCAATCGGGGCAGATGGTCCCGGATCATATAGACACCTTTCAAAAGCACCCAGCTATTATAGGGTTACAACATTATCATATGGACATAAAATGGCCGATTCTACGTAGGATTTTGTTCGTATACGTTCATAAAGTTTCAATAAGCTTTCGAAAAAAAGTGCTAAAGATAGGTAGTAAAAACCGGCCAAGAGCGTGTCGGGCCACGCTCAGTGTAGGGTTCCGTAGATAATAAAATATTATGTAAACGAAGTTAAAAAAAAAATACGGGCAAATGAAACTTGACCTCTGGATTGTATAGGCGCTCATACGATTCAGGGACCAAATTATATTGGTTAACTGCAGTTTCCATCTGTTGTTTCCATCCAAGTTCAAAATAATTTTCCTAGAAAGTCCTTATAAAGTTCTACTTTTCAGATTTTTTTCGTATTTTCTAAACTTATGGTTCAAAAGTTAGAGGGGGGGGGACGCTTTGTTTTTTACTTTTGGAGCGATTATTTCCGAAATTATTGACATTATCAAAAAATGATTTTAGTAAACCCCTATTCATTTTTAAATACCTTTCCAACAATATATCACACATTAGGGTTAAAATTAAAAAAAAAAACACTTCCCACTTTACATATAGGGGGGCTACCCTAATAAAACATTTTTTTCCAATTTTTATTTTAGCACTTTGTCGGCGTGATTGATACACATATTGGTCCCAAATTTCAGCTTTCTAGTGCTAACGGTCACAGAGATTAAGCGAGGACGGACAGACAGACAGACATGGCGAAACTATAAGGGTTCCTAGTTGACTACGGAACCCTAAAAATAACATTAATTATGGTAATTTACAGAATGTGTTGTTAAATTATAACATTACCTATTAAGTGAGTCACTACAAATTACCTACATAACATAACACCACGCCTGTTATACCCGAGCGGATAGGTAGAGGTGTGTTTAAGACACCCTCATATTTTCACCCATGAACATAAAAGAACGAATGAATTATCTCTGTGCTATTTATCCAATTCCTGTAAAAAATAACAGCTACAAAAAGGCCTGAATGCATTACCACTAATTACACCAAGCAATAAAAAACAAATGCACATAATAGGCCACATACAATTCCGTAGCTATTTATTGACTTAATTTGAGAAGGAATGCAAAGAAACAGCAATTCTACTTTTTTCGAAGTAACTACTGAGCGCAGGTGTCGGTCGACTAGTTAGGTAAATACTCTGGCATCGATTACGAAGTCATTCTAATTGTCCTGTGCAATCGACCACCAAGTAATTATTTGTGATTTTTTAGACAGAAACTATATTTTCATTGGCACCCGTGCAGCTGTGATCTAAACTCTACCTATCCATACAAATACCAAATTTAAAATGAATGCCTAAATAAAATGAAGGTTCGAAATGCAAAGAAGCAGCAGATCGCGGATACATGTGAAGTTTGGTGTTTTATGATTGTTGTTATATCAAGACATAATTATATCTGACAACCAGTCTTACCAAAGGGTATCCAAGTATTACCTAGTATTAACTGGGTTGTGGAGGTCAGATAGGCAGTCGCTCCATGTAAAATACTGGTATTCAGCTGCATCCGGTTAGACTGGAAGCCGACCCCAGCAAAGTTGGGAAAAGGCTAGGAAGATGATGATGATGATTGTGGTTATATCAAGGTATAATTACCAAGATAATGATCAATAATAATTATCACTTTGAATTCTCTGAACCCTGAATAAAACTATGCTGTCTAATATCCTAATTTCAGCGCTCAAAACAGTCAAAATCGCGCTGATAATTCAGCATTTAATAAAATACTGAAAACAGGCTGTGTACAGTTTTACAGAAAATTTATATTCCATTATTAATTAACTACAGAATTTATTTTAGGCTAACATTAGCAGTTGTATTCCAGACTTCATTAATACTAATAGATATTTCTAAGGTCTACTTTATCATCTCAGCAACCAGCAAATTGACAAAAATATTTATATTGGAACAAACTGGCACATAGCTTTTAGAACTAACCCGAAATAACTAAAGAAAATACTACATACTAGAAATACTTGCATAAGTATTATAAACGGATTTTGAATTTGAAAGATTTTATTACAGAGGGTTCTTAATACAGCAAATGGAACTCGAACTCCGACCTCTAGCTCACCCTTCCTAGACGTTAGGCTGCTGGTCACTAGAGCGATTTAAACCCTGTCCAATAATGTATGAAACAATTGTCCTCATTTATGCATTGGACATAACAATCTACCTGCTCATTTGCAAGTACAAAACGAGCCAGTAACATGAGCATATTAAGTGTTTGATGTTGACGAGTGTATTACATGTTTGTTTGCCCGAGACCCGCTAGTGCTGCAACCGACAGCTCCCGGCAGTCCGGGGCTCCGCACACAATAGCGCGGGCGCAGGGGCGAGGGCACAGCGCCGAAGGGTTCCGTATTGTTTGCAAAATATTTTGAAAGCGTCATTTTATACGGCATATTAGCTCGGCACTGCGTTTGATAGCGGGGGACGTCTTCACCGGCTTGAATCATATCATCATTAAAATATTGTGCCCACCCCTCTGCGGTGTTGAAGTGGCTATGTAGAAACTATTGAATTTTAATATTGTGCAACCGGTACTAGTTTATTGGGCTGTAGCTGTGATTTGGGCGATTAAATAATAATATGCATTTATTTGCTATTGATAATTCGTATCTCTTGTACAATTTATATCGCATCTATTTAATGTGAACTTATAAACCGGTATCTTGAAATCGAATAAACAGAAAATATGTATCTAATAAGCTAACAGTTTAAAACATCGAATGTTTTCAATATACATTACAAGTTTTTACCAAAATCTGATTAAATACCAAATTACAATTTGAATAAAAAAAAACACTATTCAATCATAATAGTCGTAGCGCACCGCGTAGCTTTTCGTAGCACTCGCCTACGCCGATTTTGAAGTCGTGACATGTGTCTCAAAAAATGAATATATTACAACCGATAATTTGCACAGGTGTTTAGTGATTACTTAAGTGTTTGATAAAGTGATTGGGTGATAGTGGGCGGAATCACCGCCGGCCATTTGACGCCGACGCGTGCTATGGTACCCTCAGGGGTCGGCCAGGCTAAAAACTCCTCGAGGTGAGTCAAGAACAATATATTAATCCTTAATAAAGATTGGTGATTAATAAATAAGACAATGAAGAATTTAGCTTGGGGATTACATTAATCATGTTATGCTGTTAGTATGTTATGTGTATAATCCTAAATTCCTAACTTATTATTAATGTAATAGAAAGTTTATTTATATATTTGTTTGTGGCACACGGTCAGACTTTTAATCGTGATAGATCCGGTAAGAATAGTTCCGACAACCATGCGAGTTTATAATTAACTTAGACTAACTGATGCCTGCGGCTTGGCCCACGTTGATATCGGTTATCGAGAGTAAAAGTAATCATGAAATTTTGGTCCTGTTCCCGCAACCCATGGGAACAAGGCTCCCAGACTTATTTTTTTCCGACGCCTTCTACAAATATCATTATATTTTAGCAAATTTATACAAAAACTTGACAAATTATATACTAAAACCTTCCTCGAGAACTACTCTATCCATGAGTGAAACAGTATGAAAATAGTTAGCAGTAGTTTTTGAGTTTATCTCGAACAGACAGACAGACAGACGCGGCGGAGGACTTTGTTTTATGTATATATATATATATATATAAGTATTTTGTAGTAGTGATAGTGATGATATAGTATTCATTTTCTAATCTGGATATGTCACCATATAGTAGATTGCATCTAACAAAGAACGGCTCATTAATCTTAAAATAAATTATTCGAGTTCAGTGTTCACCCACGGATCATAGAACTGTTGTTTAAATGATCTGTGATCACACTCTTACATCAGTTGAGATGGCTACAGAAATAAGATGATGTTGTCGACTTATCTATCCAACAATTACCTACAGATAAGATGATGGAGCCATTAGTGACTGACGATGCTTTCGATCTTGATGGGCACGAGAGGTTACCGTATCGGGTATCGGTTACAGTGGCTGCTTCTTATAATATGTGGCACTTTTAAATTAAATTATAATAATGTGGCACACAGACGTGACGTGATGACTTAGAGGTTTTTGTGGGAGATTGGACGGAGAACGCCGCACGGAGAGAAGAGTGGAAGACTATGGGGGAGGCCTTTGCCCAGCAGTGGGACAACATAGGCTAATAAAAAAAAATGTGGCACGCAAATCTAGACTATCTACTAAACCTTAAATTATATCTAAGATGAGTGCTAAGATAGGATCTCTGAACGTGCTGAATATGTATGGTATCTCGAGCGGGCGTCACTCGGGAGGGCAGCAGAGACAGGCTGGATCTGAGAGAGGACTGGATCTGAGAGTCTGAACATGCATTGGAATACAGGGCGTAAATGGAGGATGCTAATTTGTATGGGTTTGTAACTATAAGGAGCTTAAATGTAGCCATTAATTATTGCTTTCCAGTATTGCTGGAGAGCAGTGGTGGCCCAGTGGTTGCGGCCCCGACTTACGAACACTAAGTCGGGGCCGGAAAACATCTTGAGGAAACCAGGATGTCATAGAACCAAATAATTCGTGGTCATGTGACATTCACCAACCCGCACTGACACGCGTGGTGAATTATAGCACAACCCTCACCTAGAGAGGAGGCCC
This sequence comes from Diarsia brunnea, assembly GCA_949774965.1. NCBI lineage: Eukaryota > Metazoa > Arthropoda > Insecta > Lepidoptera > Noctuidae > Diarsia > Diarsia brunnea. The sequence goes on from OX458998.1 coordinate 12,029,742, forward strand.
GAGTCCCTGCAGTGGGAACATTATAGGTGATAACAGGAAGAAATGCAGTAGTGTGTGGTATCAGTTACAGTGACTACCCACTTTACTCAAATATTTGAACCGTTTTAATTGATATTTCTACCATTGAACGACTACTGATCTAGCACTAGAAGTACCTCGTTAGAGTGTATCTCATATTACTCTGGTAGGCAACTGTTTTTTTGTTTTTGATATCCACAAACGAAATAATATTAATTTTATTAAACTGAATCAAGCTACTGATCAGCCGAGTATCAGTTTACAAAGGTAATAACGATATATTTCAAAGTTAAGCATAATTCTGGCCTGACGGTTTCTACAGGTAAATATTTTATGTAGTTCATGGCATTTAGAGTTTTATATCGGTTGGTTTAATGGATGTATTTCCGTGTCATCCACCACGTAATAAATGAGTTAAGAATCATAATATGAACGTTTCTCTAAAACACGGCACACTCCGTAAACTATAACAGAAAAAAGAAACGACTAAACTAGACTACATCCAATACCAAATTCTTAAATGGAAGATTAAGTAACTAACCTAACATTCCACTGATGGACTGATGGACTCCGAGATTAAAGCTATTCCAAAAGCTGTTAAATAGCCATTAAAATTGGGTGGGCTGTCTGTCATAAATACATTATTAAACTATTTGAAGGTGAAGAGGCCTCACCTCCCCGATATTTGCTCTGGGCTAATTAAATATATAATCATCGGCAGCAGACCCCAGCTCACTATGGTTTCACAACCTTCGGAGTAATTTATAGCTACCCATAAAACAATTCTTCAAACTTCCCCACAAAAAGGTCTCGTCTATTCAAAGACCCGTATGAGATAATAGAGGACGGGGGCACAGGACAAAAGTCTGGATGCAACACTAAACATTGACGAAGAAAAAAAACGCACAAAACCAGCTGGCTACGTCCCCGACGCCGGCTATACAAATTCCTGGACCGTTCCCTTAAAAATCGATATTTAAAGTTAAGTACCAATACTTTACCAATAACAATGGTCAGGCGTGCGACAGAGACAAGACACGAGGAACCCGGCACCCGAGCCTCACTGGACATTCTAATTTACGAGCGCTTTTTTTTATCTAACATACGCAGTTCAGATGAATCTTTCGACTTTTGTAATGAATTGAAAAATGGAGTTCTGAGTTAAATGGCTTTTTGTCCTTGCTTACTGAGAAATAGACTTCACAAGTCGACGTGGACATTTATAGGACGGCCGTTAGCTGTTGTTTGTGCTCGCGATCGTGTTACAAGGATATTCTTTGATAGTTTGTTGTGTGGCACTTGTCATTGTGTCGGTTATCGCCGAGGCGTGCGCGGGTATATCGCAACAGTGGGCCGCAGGCGGGGGGCGGTTCATTATGAATTAATGAGAATCGAAATGTTTCGCCAGATCAACGCTCGTCCGCTTGAATGGATCTGACGTCTTACTACCAACTACAACACTGCCGGACGTGGAACACTACGGTTAGATGTGACGAATCAATTTCATCTAACACAGTCGAGCAACTTATGTATAACTTACCTACCTCCTTCCGAGTGAGTGACCATGTACAGGATATAGAATTTATCAAGGCCTTTCAAATAGCAAAAAACCTTATTATTAGATGAGAGTGACTTAAATCGAACTTACCGGTATGTGTTCTTTTGTGTATTTTAAGGTTTTCTGATCTGGCGAACACCTTGCCGCAGCCAGGGAAGGGACAGGGGAACGGTTTCTCTCCGGTGTGCACGCGGATGTGATTCACCAGCTTGTATTTCGCTTTAAAAGGTCGTCCGTTCCTCGAGCAGCCCTGCCAGAAGCAGGCGTGTGTGGTGCACTCGGGACCGCCCACGTGTTCTACCGTTAAATGCGTCACGATCTCGTGCATGCTGGAGAACAGCTTGTTGCACATCTTTCTAGGAGGTGGCTGTTCAGGATCTAGCCACTGACACCGCATGTCTCTCCGCGGAGGTGCGCGCACATAGCGTAGGAAGGCGTGGGGCGCATGAGCGTGCGCGTGGGGCACTAGGGGAGGCGCGGCGCCCTGGTAGTGCACAGCGTCGCCGCGCCAGTCCCAGCTCTGCTCCAGCGGTTGCTGCGGGAACAGCTCGCCGCAGCCACCGTAGTCGCGTAGGTAGCCGGGCTGGTAGGAGTGCAGCGGGTAGGGCTGGTAGTGCGGCGGGTGGTGCGGGGGCGGGTGTGGCGCGGCGGCGCGGTGCTGCGCGCCCACCCCGCACGCCGGCTGCGGCGACATCTTCAGTCCGTAGGACGCCAGGTGCGCGTGGTTGGTCTCCAGGAAGGCATTCATGGCGGGGGTGGCCGACGCCGGCGCATAGCCCCATTCGCCCGCCACCATCCACGCGGCGGGGTATTCCCCGCTGATGACGGCTTTGGAAACTGCGTCGTTTCCGACGCTCAACGAGGCTGCTGATGTTGGGCTAAACTCAATTCAGCCTATACGCTTGCTTTGTTACCATCCCTTGGTTGAACAGTTTCAGCAGTTTGCGACCTGTTGAAGATGATAAAGTATAATTAAAAATCCTGCTATTTATAATATTATATTCAAGGGTTCCAATCTTCCGAGCAAAATGTAAAAAAAATGAACCCTAAAGAATCATAACCTTCCGAGACAAATTCAAAACCATTTCTCAAAATAATAACACACATTCGTGCAGCCATAACCGGCGACGAACATTTATTTATAATAAAAAAAAATGTGAAGCAGGTACTTTTGGACATTAAATTAAACTGTGGGTAAATTTATAGGACACTTTTATACGCCTGAGACAAAAATTTCGATTGTATTCGTGTATATTTAATTTTAGTTTATTTGTTAGGCTGGCTCCAATCTCTTTTATGGCCGAGGTTTAGCATCGATAATTTATTAAAATAGTTTTATGAATGATAAAACCTGTTCCATCGTAGACAGCGTGCAACGACGGGCATTTTATTGCCAACTTCACATCGGTCTATAATTAATTCGAAGGAACCTATAGTAATAATAACAGTTGGCAAAATACCCCTATCCTTAGTTAGGTAGGCATAGACAACAAGACGCTATCATGGAAAACTCTGTCTCTACTTATTAAATTAAACTTGATAAGATCTACCGTCAGCTGCGGTAAATCAATACCGTGAATATATTTTAAAAGCACTTGCAGTAAACGTTACGTATAGGTATAACATTTTATGAATGAGGAAGATTTTATACATTTATTCTTATAATTTTAATTTAACATTTCAATAGATCACCGATACATCATTTCATTCAGCTAGACATTCATGACAACTCTATAATGATATGTATGTAGGTAATGGTTTTATCTTTTTGTGGTTTCATTCGTTTCCATTATACATAATGTCGAGAACATAACTTGTTGATTGTTGAATAAAAAGATAGATTGAGTGAGAAAATTCAATATTCACTAATCCTCGCGTCACTCCTACATACAGTAAAGTCAGAACTGTCAATCAAACAAAACTGTACATTTTTTGTAGGCGTCTACATAATCGTATGATTTGAAAATAATGTTGTTTATGTATTGTTTGACAGTCGAGTGGGACCGGCTTTACCTGAGTTAAACAATGTCGAGCCTCAGATCTCCATCTAATCTGAACATTATCTGCGATGCTCCCCGCGGTGTGGTCGCATCTCCACAAAGCAATGGGTTGACACATCTCAACAGACGCTCATGCACTAATAGGATTACAAAAATAACCCTTTTTATATCAATAATCAGTTGTCAAAGCATTTTGTGTCTTAAAGCCTCGATGATAAAATTCTCACAACGGTTTTTGAACGGTAAATGTGTGTGTAACAATTTGCAGCTGTCTGAGGAAGGATTCTACAGTTTTAAGGAATTAGTCATAATCACATTAGGTGCTATTGAGATGGTTCAGTTATCTGTTTAAAGGATATGTTTTCACGGAGATGAGAGCATCACAAGATTTCGCAAGCATGTTGACAATGTCTCCAATTATTTTGCTATTGAACTAATTGAATAGAAGACCCATCGTTACCAGTACCAGTTTGATTTTCCCAACAATTTTATCTAACAGGTAAAACTGGAAGTATTAAATTCACAGTTCATGTATTCAGATGAAATGTGATTTCATGAGATGTGGGAAAAAGCTTGGAAGGAATTAGTTTTGAGACCACAACATCACCAGTACAATTTTCTTACTTACTTTCTTTCTTTTTTTTCAGTGGGATTAAGGCCATCTGATAGAGAATTCTGCTAGATTTTGCATAAACGGTAGGTTATTAACAAATTAATTTTATATAATAGGTGTTCACTAAAATGACACATTACTTATGACACAAGTAAATATTTAATAATCCTGTTATCTATCTGTGGATTAATGAATGATGAAATGATGAGTTAGAATTAGGTTTTGGAGATTCTAAAATTATTTGTGACTAAATATTTGTGCATGTATCTTGGCTACCTGCCTGAACTGAAACACTTTACAATTCCTTTACAGTGATGTAAATAGTTTCTAATAAACGCATGCAATCATTGAACTTCCCATTTATTGGGATGATTGCCCAGTTTTTGGGTCTGACCTTTCTGGTGTTCATCCACATTTGTAAATTTGGGAGCCACTTGGGCAAAGTTACTGACATAAAAAAATTATTATTAAATATTTAATTTAATTTCAGAAAGCATTGCATTTTACAATGTCCTTACTTGCCAAACTGGTAATCTACTTAATCTTAGCAGAAAAATCTAAACGTTTATAAACAACTAGAGTTTTTAAACATGGTATTTTATATACCCTGTTTCTACCACACAATAAAGATTCTGTAGTTTACTTAGGGCACGTGTCACCGCCTGCGATTAAGTTCCCGTTACTACTAACTTACTTGGCAGATAATTTCATACAAATATGATCTATTTTTTAATTTATTCAGTAAAGTTATTCTGACATCGAGGTTAAGTTTGACGTAAAAAGTTAACTTCTCATTTAAAAAATTCTTACACAGATATAAAGCAACACTATTGCTAGTGTTTCATAGGATATGTATCTTCTACGCCAACGCAAAGTCCAGTACAAACTTCATTATTCATTTACTTGGCTCTCCAGAGAGCATAGAGCTGTCGACTTGACTGTATATTATTTAACTCCATAATTATATTTCAAACCTTTGTAATTTCCAAAAGAGAGCAAGAGTGCTCTCTTTTATAAAATGGCCATTTTTCTAAGATTTATTTTTTTATAAGAAGTAATAATCAGATAACAGGACACTACACAAACATAATTTTGATGTTGATTACAAGGCGACCATGTTTTTTCATCTGAAGAGAAAATAACACTAATTAATTGTCGAATTTAGTGTTAAAATAATTGCGTTGAAATTGGCATTACTCGGCAAAATTGGTTCCTAGCTTATACATTGGCCACCCAATTTATTCAGTCTGCAAAAGTGTATGAGGGATCAGTAATTTAGGTGTATAAAGTATCACATTTCAGTGTAGGCCAAACTGCAAAAAATTATATTGTTTAATTTGCCATTTTAATTAACTTTAGCGAAATATGATAGCGCTACTTAGGTACTTTATTTTTATAAAGTACCTAGGTTTATAATTAGGCTCATTATTAACCACCATTTAACGCACTTTTTTGACTGATATTATTAACAACAGAAATGTCATATAGGATCTGTATTGAAAAGTTTTAAATAGAATGTATCCAAAATTATTTTTTCACTTTTAGGTAATATAATAACCAAACTGTTCAACATACGATGGGGCAGTAATTTTATTGTGTTCTGCATGTCCTGTTGTTTGTTCGCTACCGAAAGTGCCAAACTAGTAACTCAGTTCTAGGCTGATACAATTAAAACTGCCATCGATACTCCAAGCAGAAGATAAAAACAGCTTTTATCCATAATCTTACAATCTAGTTACACATATTATTTGTTAATACGAAAATGTTCGGCTTTTTTATTCTTCATACATCCGTTTCTGAAAATGGTTTGTCTTTAGCATAGGCCTCCCTCCCTCCTCAACATTGACCGCTACATATATAATTATTAGGATGGTGCATGTAATCATACCTCTAGAGAATTTTATTTCTATGTGTGAAAAATACATTTATTTTTACAATTTCAATAAACATTACATCAATTTAGTCTCAACCCCCGAACTAGGAAAATTTGCCTACTAAAAAAAAAAAAAAACATACCGATCGAATTGAGAACCTCTTCCTTTTTGGGAAGTCGGTTAAAAACCTACATAGGTCTGAATGTGGGAGCATAAATGGAACCAATGATTTTCAGTTTTCAAGAGTCGCAGAAATCGAGCGACGGTAAATGTTACGCAGATTGTGTTTTTGTAATTTTGATTTACTTGGATATTTAATATAGGTCCGTTCCTGTTTTATTATATTTAATTTCAGCATATATAAAGGAAATGCGAAAAAAACATGAGATTACTGATTTGAAGATTACAGGTTCATATTATATCTTACACTAGCTGTTCCCTTGCGTTGCAATGCCCTTTTTCCTACCTACTACCTGCCTGTGTACCAACTACCTACCTACCTACTACCTCCTACCCTACCTACCTACCTACTACCCTACCTACCTACTACCCTACCTACCTACCTACTACCCTACCTACCTACTACCCGATCTACCTACTACCCGACCTACCTGCTACCCTACCTACTTACTACCCTACCTACTACTCTACCGACTACCCTACCTATTCTACTATCCTACTTACTACCCTACCTACTACTCTACCTACCCTGCCTACCTACCTACCACTTTCTCACCTTTTAAACCTTCCCTGGACTTCCACGAATAATTCAACACTATAATTAGTCAAATCGGTCCAGCCGTTCTCGAGTTTTAGCGAGACTAACGAACAGCTATTCATTTTTATATAATATAGCTGTACCCCGCGTGCGTTGCAATGCCCTTTAACCTGCCTACGTACCAACTACCTACCACCTACCTATTACCTACCTACCTACATACTACTAATTTCTCACCTTCTCTGGACTGCCACAAATGTTTCAAAACCAAAATTAGACAAATCGGTCTAGCCGTTCTCTAATTTTAGCGCGACTAACTAACAGCAATTAATTTTTATATTATACGCAAACACCATTTGAAAAATCATTTTTCTATTGGGAAAGAAACAGTAATTATTTGTGATTATTGTGATAATGTCGTATGGTCTGTTTGAAGTTGTCATTCGTTGACTGAACAACTGAACGTCACTCAATTGTTTTGCCTTCCCGGAACCTCTCCACTAACACTTGAACTTTATAGTACGGTATTAAAGCTCAAATTGATTTGACGTTTTAGTTAGAAAACGTTTGTATGGGAAAAAGAAAAGGGCTGTTTTTAGGGCTTTTCCGGCCATTATTCGAATTTTTCTCGCCGTAAAAACCATCCTTGAACTTCAACGAACATTTAAAAAAAAAAATCAGCCAAATCGGTCAAGCCGTTTTCATGCCAAGTCGTGACAACGAAAAACGGGTTTCATTTTTATATATATAGATATGTATAAGGAATTGTTCTTAATTCTTATGTATATTTCTTACCTTCTTCTTCTTATTATTTCTTATACTCTTCTTATTACATTCCTTATTAAAATTGAAGGTAGTGATGTGCCTCTAGGACCTACCTACCTGTTTAACATTCAATAGCTGTTTTTTTAGGGGGGTAGGAAGTCAGCAAATGACTCCTTCCGCTATGGGCAGAGCGGTAGGGAGTGTCAGACTTCTACTGACTAAAAACCACTCATGTTCTTTCGTAGCCCTTTGTGTCGAGGCCGAGGTATCTCTTTCGAACAACCCGCAGCCCAACATTCAATAGCTGTGTTTAATTTATAAATAAAGTCTTTTGCCATAAACTGGAAATTAAGATTGAGGTCAAGAGTAAGCCCATTTAAAAAAACAAAAGCAAATCTAGACTGACATTCCTTTTATAAAATATAAAACCGGCCAAGAGCGTGTCGGGCCACGCTCAGTGTAGGGTTCCGTAGATAATAAAATATTATGTAAACGAAGTTAAAAAAAAAATACGGGCAAATGAAACTTGACCTCTGGATTGTATAGGCGCTCATACGATTCAGGGACCAAATTATATTGGTTAACTGCAGTTTCCATCTGTTGTTTCCATTCAAGTTCAAAATAATTTTCCTAGAAAGTCCTTATAAAGTTCTACTTTTCAGATTTTTTTCGTATTTTCTAAACTTATGGTTCAAAAGTTAGAGGGGGGGGGACGCTTTGTTTTTTACTTTTGGAGCGATTATTTCCGAAATTATTGACATTATCAAAAAATGATTTTAGTAAACCCCTATTCATTTTTAAATACCTTTCCAACAATATATCACACATTAGGGTTAAAATTAAAAAAAAAAACACTTCCCACTTTACATATAGGGGGGCTACCCTAATAAAACATTTTTTTCCAATTTTTATTTTAGCACTTTGTCGGCGTGATTGATACACATATTGGTCCCAAATTTCAGCTTTCTAGTGCTAACGGTCACAGAGATTAAGCGAGGACGGACAGACAGACAGACATGGCGAAACTATAAGGGTTCCTAGTTGACTACGGAACCCTAAAAACACAACTTTAGATTAGTTTACGAGGTACTTAATTATTGTATTTAGAACTAGCTGTCACCCGTGACTGTATCTGCGTAGAATTTAATAAAAAATATGACCAACTGAAAAAGCAGCCCAGGTAATCCATATGACATGAGCTATCTGGCAGTAAAATTCTCGTCAAATTGGTCCAGTCGTTTCGGAATTAGCCGGAACAAACGAGAGACAAAAAAAATGTACTGTATATATACTTTCATATTTATTAAATGCATTCAGTAAAAAACTGTTATTTTGAAATGACAAACATACTTCAATGTTATTTATTTTGTATAGGTACCATTACCTTCACCATATTGTAATACTATTCAGGAAAGGTTTCTTTCTGTCGATGTCTGACTACCAACAGGTATAAAGTTACATACACCGTACAGTTCGGTAATTGTCCCACTGAATGACGGGATCGTAGTAGCGGGATAAAAGTGTCCTAATTGTTATTCCTGGCTATAAAACTAATCATTCAGTATTTTCACGTGAAAGAGTAACAAACGTCCATCTGTCCATCGATAGTAAGTACTTATGTACAGTATATCTTATACATATTATACTTTTTTACATACATTATAAATTTATAACATAACATAACATCACGCCTGTAATCCCCGAAGGTTATTATTATTATTATTTTTAAAAAAAACGTTGCCCCACACTTGGAATTTCTCCTGTATCGTGGGTGCGTTCACAAACATTTAAACTCACATACACAAACACACCCAAACCCGAAACAACTATCTGTAGGCCATACAAATATTTGTTCCGTGCGGGGTTCGAACCCGCGACACGCAGCGCAGCAGTCCAATCTCTCAGCTACTGCACCAACCGTGCCGTCCACACCACGTCCACGGTTATCCAGAGGTGTACCTAATAGTACACCCACATTTCGCCAGTTATGTTTAAGTCCCATGTAATAGGGGGCGAGCCTATTGCCATCAACCGGGCACAAATCCAGACTCCGTAGCTGTTACTGATAAATTCCTGATGGAAAAGCCAATAACACTTTGCCCGACCCTGGAATCGAACCCAGGACCTCATGCTCAGCAGTCGCGCTTGCGACCACTAGACCAACGAGGCAACATTAACAATACCCGATTATTGTTTTTAACAATGTTTTTTAGTCTTGTTATTATTAAAGGAGCATAGTAATTAATAACTATACATATTATGTCAAAAAAAAAACGGTATAACCTTAGTTGACGCTTCTCATGACCCAAGGGCTGGCTTTTATCTTGGCCAGAGGCTTAAGTGTTGCCATACAACGTGGCAATGCCGCCAGTCTTTTGGGCACATTACCGGCTGACAACGTAGAGGAGCAGTTTTTTGATGCCCTTTTATAGTTTCTTGTTAGTTTATTTATTAGTTTTTAATTAATGTACATAGTTCGTTAACTCGACAGTGTACAATGCAGGACAAATGCTTATTGCAAATGTTATGCCACCGTCTACGCTTGCTTTCAGTATTGCTTGTGATTGAATTATGACCTCTTGGTTCTGAAAGCCTAACTAATTTAGTCTGTTGTCTAATCACTAGACAATTGATTAGATTAGCCTGTGGACACGCGGACTTGATTACGACCCACAGAGAAGAAGGCTTTGTTCCAGTCGTAGAAATATTATTTACTGATTTATTTATTTAAGGACAACCAACAAAGCATACACCAAAACACATGTGTAGCTTTAATTAAAGGCTGCCACGGCATGCAAATTTGCTGATAATGTTATGTGTCATAATTATCAACTAGGATGGTGTTTATGAGATCCGCCGCAAAACCTGTATGTATTAGGTATTCCCTTAGATCAACAAGAATAGAATAGAATCATTAATTTCCTATTTAATGGTACATAATGATACACTTGTAGGGGAAGTATTTTCATTAACACAGAACGGCATAGTTATCATGTTTAATAATCCTTTTTCAGTGTTGTTGATAATATAAAAAAAAAAATTATAATTGCTAGTTAAAAAACTTATACGGAAGTATTGTTATGCAAAATTATCTATATTTTTGCTTTTGAACGTGACTTCGCTCATGTTAAAGTAGGATATTTCATGGGTATGTAGGTATTGCCGAGAAAAAATATTAGTCGGTGTGTTTTAGAAAATCTAGTGAAACATGGCCACATATGAACAACTGCCTTTGAGTTGTGAATGGGTAATAAATAGGGAGTATCCCTTTTACATTTATTAAATCTACTTAAACAAAAAGTGAGTGTGCTAATAATGGGTATTAGGTACACCTCTGCCTAACTATTCGGGGATTACAGGCGTGATGATATGTTATGTTATATTATATTACATAATAATGAATGCATAGTATGACCAACAACTCGGGCTTCATTGTCTCGGCGCTTTTCTTGTGGTCGCCACTGTTGATTCTGGCTAACAGGAGTTACAGTGGTTTGGGAATAGTGTGGCGGGCTTGTCCCATTTAAAACAAAAAATAAAAAAGGACCAACAACTAAAGCAGAACCTATGTTTTATCTATTAGCACAAGACGTCTGGATTAAAAACTGAAATCTCATTTCAATAAATTTCAGAAGGTAACAATGATTTAGTAGTAGGCTATTTGAGACCTATTTCACAAGAACAAATAAAAAAATTGCAAAACATCAGACATGAAACATGGTCAGGGTTTTCAGAAATAACCGCAACTTCTAGTTAACCAAGAACAACATGCGTGGAACATGCATAGGATTATCAAAACGTTTGTATTAAACGAGCAATTATTGCCAAGCTATACTGCATACATGCAGCATTATCAGACCTTTCAGAAAACAACCGCAACTTCTGATTAACGAAGAACAACATGGGTGGAATATAAAACCCAAAGCTATACTACATTACTCATAGGATTATGATAATGTGTGTATTAAACGCGCAATTATTGCCACAATACATCGATGTATTGCTATGAACTGCTCGTTATAGTTTATATTATTGCTCGTTTTACTGCATCAATCAATTAAAGATACATTTCACTTGCTATTATACTTTGTTATGATGCTACTGTGTTTGCATTAGTCTGAATGTTATGGCTGGTTTTTAACGGAAAGCATGAAGACTATGTTTCTTTGATAACATTTTTCTTTGTAATTTATCTAATGCTGGTCTAGTTGCGAATAATTATTGATATAGCTACAGAGCCAGCACATCAAACTACTATTATTTTTTCATATATAAGAGCAGGTAATTTAGTACTTTGATATTTATTTCACTGGGCCTATAATTTGCCGCAGCATGTTACCAACATTGCTAAAAAACAAAGCTTTGTATATATATTAACTTAGGTTGTTTGTTGTAACTGGAATCACCTATAATTATTCAGTTACTGGCAGTATCTCTAATTTGTGTAACATTCTGAACAAGTTGGTTTTCAGGATAACTAGGTTATTTTCCAAAAGAACTTGAAAATCAATAGATCAGATACATTTTTACCCCCTTGCTGCAGACCTCTATCTGGGTAGCAAATTATTTCAACCATTTATGAATTTGTTTCAGTTTGTTACAGCATTATTTAGTTCATTCAGGTAGGTACTAAAGAAATCGTTTCAGGTTATTTTGAAATAACGTTGGTACACCTTGGAACAAGCTTGGAATACCTGGAGCCTAGAGCTTGGAGCTTGGAATGCCTTGGGCTTGTTTAGGTCTAATCAGTGCAGATACTATATTCATTTAGAGTAGTAAATACCAAAGTATTCATGCCAAATAATAAAGTTTAGTGACTATTATTTTTGAATTTTGATATTAGCTTAGCTTAGATTTCTTTGCGACATAGGTATGCTTGACCTGATTTTTAATGAGAACTACCCTAATGAATGACTACGTGATTTCAACATTCGGTAAACAACAACTTCAAGGAAATAAGTATGTCATTGGCTCAGGTGTTTGAGAAATAAAATGGTTGGACGAATTTGCACGGATAAACTGACTGAACAAGAACAACTGAAAATATCTTAGGGTTCATTTTTTTGTAAACACGTGAAAAGCTTACCTACTTGTTAATTTAGTAGAAATCCAGTCTTCAGTTCATCGATGTACTCATAAAAATAATCACTTAGTTTTATCTATTAGCACAAGAAAATATCAAAACACTTCACTGAACATATACTTGTATCTAAAATAAATTTTCAGTATCCTCATGTAACTAGAGCAATTAGTATCACAGGTGTTGGCGCGCCGTTATAATAATCTCGTGTAGATCTCACAGCCGCATTCTGCGATAGCAGGCCATCTCGTTGGTAACATAAGTTTTTTGGACAAATTGTCACGCAACGATTTTTTCTCGTAACGATGAAAGGCTTCGCGACGTGTGTCCACTGACTCCGCTGAGGCTCTCAGCATGACTGCGGGCTCCCGCGTCGCCGCCCCTCGACACAGCCGACATACTGCTTCTTAGAAAATATTTTGTGCGGAGCGGGCCCGAGGCGCCAACGCAGCCCTGTACGCCGAGAAAAGGGCGGGACACCGTAAACTTTTTCACCCAATAGTGCCGGCTTCGACGTCAGTACCGTGGTTATCCATCTGTCCCGCTCTGATGCACACAGTCGACTGATGTTCGAAAGGGAGACACGATCCTCGGCGGGCTCATAACGATGGTATAACGAAGAAAATTTCTTTGTGTTTGTGTCGTAATGTGTTCGCTTTATCAGATTTACGTTGAAAGCTCGCTGTTAGCTTTCGAGGGCGCCACATCGGGGCTCTCTTTCAGATGTAGCGCGCGACGCGGAGGTGCGAGAGGGACGCAAGTCACCCGGGAAATGTTTCGGCTAATGTATTTTCCTGTGGGAAGGAAAACACATGTCGTCGCTTTTAATTTAATACGCGTCACGCTGCGTCGTCGTGTCGTGTGGACCAAGTGCCTCGTTTTGTTTTTGGAATTATTTTATTTCGGTAATAAATGGTGGTGTTAAGTAAAAAGTTATTATTTCAAAATGTATGAACTGAACATTTTAAGTTTCTTTCTGATTAAGCCATTCTGAATTGTTCTTATAATAAGGTGTAACTTAAGGTTCAGTTTTGGTTTTGTTGATTAAGTCGTATTTTAAAATATCGGATTTTTGATTTACTTTGACTAAATAGACATTAAATACTAATCAGAAAACTGAAATCAAAAAGGAGCATTATTCAAAATAAATTTATTTATTTTACACTTCCACGATTTTTAATGCAAAGTTCTCATACGAATCTTACAAGTTCGAAACTCACACAGAAAATAAGTTTTATGGCCACAATACACCTAGAGCTATGCACTAACAATTTATATTGTTTCATAGATTTTAGAAATAAAACAAACAGTTTCAAAAATATAAAAGTCCAAATTAAAATTAAAATCATACAACACAACCATCACCAATTAAAATTGTAAATGTACTGCAGCAGTTGAAGGCACGCCAAATATAATTAACGTAATTAATTTGACTTACCGAACATACTTGGTTAATTATTTTAGTAAAAAGTCGCATGCGCAGTGCGGGGGCGGGCTGGCGCGCTTCCATTGGCCGGCGGGCAGGCTGTCACGCGCGCGCCCCGCCCCCCGCACTCCTGCGCACACTTTTATTTTTAACAACATTTATTTTCATCCGCAGCACGAACGTTCGTGATTAATTTAATATATTTTTATCGACTAACTTTTCTCACGCAATACGCTTTTTGCGCTATTTACCTGTATCGATTCGTTACATCTTACATAACGTTTTTGTGCGCATGCTCTTGTGCGGTTTGGTCACTTCGTTAGAATTAAATCAACGTTTTGTTAGTGAAACAACATTCTTCCTATTAGTGTAGAGGAGATACTTATAAGAAAAACCTCCGGAATACATCCGCTGCGTGACAGCCTGAAGGATTGCAGCTGCGTTTTTTTCTTGTATTGCTGTGAAATAAATTACCATTTATAAACATTTCATTAGTGCGTACCTTTTAAAATTCACCGAAAACGACCTAGTGTTAATATTTACTAGAAAAAGTCCCCTACTTACTGTAAAATTACTTGGGTTCTTGTAATGATTACGTGATTTCAAATTACAGCTGTAACACAAGGACGGCACAGTAGGGCTCCAGGTACACACAATACCCTCCCTCCTCGTATGGAGGGCCGGTAGATATTTCATTAAAATAAATAACGTTATTATTTATTTGGGTGTTTTTCGGCAGCGTTGCAAGCTACAAATTATGCGGACAATACCTCCGCGGGACACCGCTATTATTAGATGAAGCCCACCAGATGGCGCTCAGCGCCCCTGCTCTCTAGACCTACAAACAATATTAAAAAATTCGTTCTATTAATCCCTAAATTAGTAAAACATCGTAGCTTTAACTAAAATTGTTGTTAATTAATTTAAAATGGTTTACAATTTTAAAAAGGATCTCATCATTGTACCTTAATATCGATTAGTAAGGGTCTTTGCAAAGTACATTGAATTTACTTGGTACAAGAAACCTGCACACTAAAAGTAAAAAATTATACAATAAAATGATATGTACGAGCTTTAAAGATTCGTATTTCATGACATATTTAACTTTGTCTAAAATCATTGCTAATAGTCCTTTGAGATTTGTAAATTCCTTAGAAATCGTTCGGTTCCAGTTCTTTATTGAGTAAAGTCTCTTCACTTGAATCCTTAATCACTTCATCCGAGATGTTGTATTTCATAGGGTTTATTTTTAGTATCGTGTAAGAAAGTAGAACTAAGTAAGGGTACTACTTTACCCATCGGGGCTGCCGGTTGATCGAAAGACATACCGCGGCCTCGACACAAAGGGCTAAGAAGGAACATGGGTGGTTATTAGTCAGTAGAAGTCTGACACTCCCTACCGCTCTGCCTAGAGCGGGAGGAGTCATTTGATGACTTCTTACTACATAAAAAAAAAAATACGTACTTTGTCTGTACACGCCAATAATATCAACTAGCGATCAAAAACCACCACTTACTCTTTACTTGACAAAGATCTAGAATACTGAGCACTTCTCCCCCTAAACTCCTCCCTTTACCTAAATCGGTTACTGATTCATCATCATCTGTTTGGCCTTTTCCGAACTATGCCCCTAGGGGTCGGCTTCTAGTCTAACCAGATACAACTGAATACCAGTATTTTTACAAGGAGCGACTGCCTATCTGAATTCTACAACCCACTTAGTACAGGGTAACATAACACCCCATGGCAACACTGGGTGTCAGACTTACGGACTACCTTTAACGAGTTCCAAAGAATTTTATATGACAGCTGGGATCAACGGCTTAATGTGCTTTCCGAGGCATGTAGGAAACTCGGTAAATAATGGATAGTCACCCATCCACAGATCAACCTAGGCAAGCACGGCTTAACCTAAACATTGACCTGAGCCGCAGTTATTATTAAGTCACGAGCTCCAAGCCCGGCTCCAGGCCCAAGGTCGGCCTTTCCATACATGCAAATAAAATCAACTGACGATCAAAAAACACCATTTGACGATGATTCAGATTCAAAATACATATAACTTCTCTTATAACCAACAAAACCAAAATTAAACTCAAACTCAAAGCATTTATTTCAGTTAAACCATTAAAGGCACTTTTGAATGTCAGAAAAAGTAGTCTTTAAACTTCATGACGTTGATGTCTAATGTTAAGCGCGAAAGTGCTACGACGCGTAGCACGTAGAGGTCACGAACATTCAAATGTATCATTTGTTTTCTGTAGAAAAAAAAGAACCGTGTATTTAGATAAGAGATCATGAATACATTATTGTAGTGAAATATTTTACTTACATCCATAACATAAAAACACATACTTGCGAACTCCTTTTTCTTATTGGCGTAGACAATGCGCTACGAATTCTACGTATTCTAGTCACTCCATTGGATTTGTTAGTAAGGCAAGCTTTTTTAGATTAATAACAAAATATATAAATAATTGCATACGACATTGGACACAATATATAATAAACAAAACACGTAGCTCCATTTATAACTCACGGAGCTCAACGTCATTAAGTTCGAAGTTTCGATTTGTGCAAGTGTGTTATAATATATTTTTTTTAATATACGTTATAAATGCAGACAGCAGACAAACAACACGCAGGCAGACAGAAAAACTAATGACAAAACTTCACGCTCAAAAAAACGAACACCTACAAAATAGAAGTAAAAAAAATCCACCTGTTCACCTCTAGCCCCTAACTGTACCAGTAATTAATTCGATTCGAAGTCAAACGTCAGTGGGATTCGATGACTATTGATATCGCGTCAGCCCGACTCGACTCAACTCGTATGAAAAGCCGACACAAGCCAATGTGATCGACTTTTTTGCCGCAACCATTCAAACGAAATTAGATTCGGATTCGTAACGTTTTCCATTTGATTGTACCTACATATGTATGTGTACAGTCACAAACAAAATCCAAAAACTTGTTTTATTTTGAAAAATCGGTTGGAACTATGAGATAAGGATAAGATATCCTTCACTATAACATGGGCCCCAATACTATATGTTCGCGGCAACATTAATATAGACAGAAGGAGAAAATCACTTTAGTATTGCTAAGTAAGAGGTCCTGGTTTCGATTCCCGGGTTGGACCAAGTGTTATTGTCATTGACAGTCACGGATTTTAGATTTGTGGCCGCTTGATGGCGATAGGCTCGCCCCCTATTACAAGGAAAATAAACATTAAACATAACTAGCGAAATGTGGGTGTACTATTAGGTACACCTCTGCTTAATCCTTCAGGAGTACAAGCGTGATTTTATGTTAAGTAAGTTGCTATGTATCAACATACGAGTATGTGCTCTTGACTGTACCTATTTAAAAATATTTAGGTATTTGGGCTATTGATTGCGAAGATTATTTTTGTCATGTTCAAGACCCGTCGCGTCGCGTGCGACGAAGGTGTATCTGAAAATAAAAATAAGTTTTAATAACCAATATATAATATTGCATTGCAATCGAATCTTTAATCATAACTTTCTTTGTGTGCAATATAATTACGTCGTAGACTGATAAAGATATTTAAGAAGAACAATATAAATATACATTTTTTTCTGTTGAAATAGGTGGTCATAGGGACACTACTTTTATATTTATTAAAGTTTCAAGTGGTACCTACATAGGCGGACTAATCTGTTAAATTTAGTTCCACAATTGTCCGCGGGACTTCTTTCGTGAAATGGACTTTACCTATGGAATTAATGTCAGTGCATTGTCAGTAGATACAAAACATAAAGTCCATTTCACGAAAGAAGTCCCGCAGATGCAGCGCTGTATGTCGCGCGACATAATGTTGTTTCTCAAATTTTTGGCATCGTAAATAAACCTTATAACGCACTAATCCAATAATAAACTCACAAAATATCTACCACAACAAACGCACCTTGATAACATCGACAAACGACAACATGGCCGGTCTGTTAAATTTAGTTCCACAATTGTCCGCGGGACTTCTTTCGTGAAATGGACTTTAGTCATTTTTATTATCTGATCTGTCATTTGGAGTCCCTTTTGTGACACAGTGACACTATTTAAAAAAATGCATGAAATTCTAAAAACAGATCTGTATCTTGGTTAATAAAATTAAGTTCTTTAGTGAGACCGTTCCTTAATAAAGTCTAGGTGTTAACCATAGCCAAGTAACTACTTATAAATTTAACTTTGTATTTGTAAATGTCATCAGTACCTAGGATAACGAAAACGGACCTTTATGAATAAAATATGTAGTTTATTTTGTATTTGTTTTAGGTATTCGAACCACAGGCGTGTCAAGAGCATGTCAGACTATTAAATGGATTAAATGTCAAGACTTTTTGTTTAATTGTTCATGTATGTCATGTTTATTTCTACACGAAATTAGTGACACTAATGACATAGGCATCTTAAAAAGTTTGTAAGCTTTTTTAATAATAACCGTATAAAGTTACTAATTACAAAAAATTAGGTAAACATTTACACCTCCGTCTGCACAAAAACGAGCTCATTTTCAGAGGACATTTTTGTCATACTATATACCTCTGCTCGTGGCTTCGCTCTCGTGTAAAGTTTCAAATTGGTTTTGAGATAAAAGATATCTTGTGATTAAATATTTTGCTTCAAGAGCAGGACCATCAGTTCACTCTGCTAATTTCTTTTTTTAGGAACTGATTCTTTAATCTAACTTTCAAAACGAAGCAAACAGATAAACAAACTGTTTTCAGAATATATGAAGGGTACCTATAATAATATGCACTAATTAGTACCTAATATGTTGAGAAAAATTCTCGAAAATATAAATGGTACCAATCAACAATTAGCGACATTCTTACTGACAGCTGTTATGTTAAACGTCATACAAATATACAACAAAGAGATGGTCTTGCAAGATAACGCGCTCAAAATGGAACATAGAAATCTAGCTTCTGCTCACGTCTTGATGATAGTGTAATTTTTCAAAGATTGAATGAGGAGCTTTTCCTAGATTACCTCCTACATACAAACTCACAAACATTACCTCTTTAAAATATAAGTTACAGTAGGTACATGAATTCTCTCATAATCGCCACTGTTAAAATAAAATCATCACCATTTGTAAAACAAACCACTACTATATGCTAATTAACAGAGAATTGGCCATTTGACAACTGTTAAAAATTCACAAAAATGTTATGTTTTTTCAAAGAATTAACAGAAAAAACACGATATGTGAAAAAAGTAATAAAATCGATCAAGAAATGGCTTAGTTATTACTGATTTTAAATGACTTGCTAGACAAAGACAGCGCGACAGAAACGTGACGTCATATGTCATACCGCTCTATAGTTACGTAGTACAAATGGCCGTTTCGCGCGACAAGGATAGAAAGTACCCGCACTAAAAACTTCTAAAGCATGTAGCTGCTCGATTTTTTTATCGATTTTTTTATCTTTTTTCACACATCGTGTTATTTCATTTTCATGAATTTTTAACAGTACCTAGTCAAGTAGACAACTTGCATTCTTAAATATAATAAATTAATAAATTTGCAAATGGATGTCTTATAGATATTTGAGATTACAAGGCTTACATTTCCTTCAGTCATCACAGTTAATTTGAGCTCGTATTCGCTAGCCGGCCCCCGCGGAGGCGAGCGTACGGAGGTAGCCAAACAACCCACATACATGATAAGCGATAATAATTTAATATGCCGTTTGCTCCGGACCAAATTGAGCAATTTATACACGTCCGGCGCAAGCGCATGATCCGTGCACTCCACCACAGTACACATGTTAGTATTGTATAGAATAGTTCAACTAGGAACAACACATTAAGCCGTTGAATTTGTAGATCTTTGTCAGTTACAGGCAGTCAATGACCTGGAAGTCTGACAAGAAATCTTACCAAGCGGTTAAGATTTGTTGTAATACTCAGTGCTAACTGGGTTGTGGAGGTCAGACAGTCACTCCATGCCATGTAAAATACTGGTATTTAGCTGCATCCAGTTTATGTACGTTACTCGTTAGTAAAACGGAGCTGCCACATAGAGAGAATTGGTTAACTTCCGTTTTATGTGGGTCGAGTGCAACATATCAAAAGACTTTAGTTGACAATGTTGACATCCCTAACACGGGTTAGATTTCACAAAAAGGTCTTAGTTGGGTCACTGTTTATGTTCACACTGTGCCCCCAGACTTGCGTGCGCGCAGCCCAATGAATTCTTATTATTACAGTACCAGGTAGTGCTCGGGTAATTAACATTAACTCGTCCTGTTATTGATTTCCTTACCCGACGAACTGTTTATTGCGGATCACGACTTGTAATAAATGAAATTGATGAGAGCAAAGATGGCTACTGTTATGAGAGGCTGTAGATTGCACGAATACACAATAAAAATTGCAAGGCCAATATTTATTTGCATCCCTTTCGTGGATTCAGCATATTTCATGAAATGAAACCATATCTATTCATAAAATGAAACCCTTTTCTATTTTGTATTATGGACCAGCTCTGAAATCGGGGAACAAATGTGTTCTTCATACATTTATGTTCGCGTACGTCAACAAAATGCAGGAAACAGTTGATTAGTTATTTAATTAATATTTCAGACATTTTAGAACTATTTAGAAAGATTTTTATTGTTATACGAAGCAAAATCTATCAATCACAACAAAATACTTGATACACAAAAAAATTATAAAACTAAAACTTTCCACACAATAATCATCAGTTTGTAACAATACAATAAAACATAGGCACAAACGTACAAATTGATGCTGACTCAGTACCGGCTTTTTACACGTCATTATGTCCGTCTATTATTTAGATATTTTAATCAAGACGATCGATTGTTACGCGTAGATATAAAGGAAGGTAATTAATAATAAGAGATGGAGAGAGAGCGGCCTCTGGCCACATGCCGTAACAAAAACCCAATGGAAACGGCCCGATTAGAAACGGACTATACACAATCCTATGACGTCTCTAACGTTTGTTCCTCTCAGCCCTTTTTGCTTTGTGTTCAACGTATTTTTGATGATTTGCGGGACACAACAGACACCAAACAAAAGAGAATCGAATAAACAAGTCATCAATTTATAGAAATAAAATTCATCGATTAAGCAAAACGTTTTTAGTGATCGAATTTATTAGAGTCGGAGGTTCGCGGAAGTTGTTCATAAATTCGTGGAGGTATCTTGGCAGCTCGTTTTTTATTTCACGAAATGATTAATACCATGTTTATTTCATTATATACCTTTTGATTTTTATATTTTTAAATTGGAAAGGGGATCAATCCAGATACATAGGCTGAAATGAAGTTTGTAGAGTTGTGGTTTTTTCTTCTTTCGGTCAAAATACCAAAGACAGGTATCGTGGATAACCTCAAATTGTCTCCAACACATTGTAACAATATGCATTCTAATTCGAGTTAGTCATTAATTTCAATCCTTGCTTTTATTTTCCATTCCAAAGACACTTGCAAGATACCATATTAGAAGTGAAACACACGTGCAAGTTAACAGAAAAGCATGTTTACAATGTTCAATTGATTTGCTCGTGACTGAAAAAAGATCAAAAGGTTTGTTGGAAATGCAGAATTGCACGATTTGCTGTTGTTCAAGTCTATGATTTCTACATAATTTATATGCTGGTTACAGTTTTGCCTTAGAACATTCACTTTGTTGCTATTGCTAAATTGGCAATTTAAAGTATGTGTCCCTATTGTATAAAATATTTCATTATAATGTTATGTTAATGTTAGGGAAATTTTTGCCAATTTGAATTGTTATAGTAACATTATCATAAACACTGAAAACGGGATATTTACGATGTTTGGTGTTTCTTTCGAGTCCTCGATATTTGGACGCTGTTGCAAGCACCATCACGGATAAACTGAAGATTAATGGGATATTTAAGTGTTATATTCATTGCAAACAATTGTCAACAACAACTGTTGTGATTCGTATAAACGGACTTGTTTAGTTATTTCCTCTAACTTTACAATACCCGATTCCATTTCCCGTCAGAACAAAGTCAAGGCTAGGTCTACGACCATCTAAGCGGCATCTAATAGCTTTAAACGATCCAACACAAGTACCTCGGTCTATTCAACCGCAGCCAATCGGCAAGCGCGGCCGCCCACAAAAACCGATCAAAGTCGCCGCGCCACCACGAATCAAACGCGACAAATTGCTTCCATTTTCAAAATAGGCCAATCGTTTTAAAAAAACGAAGTAGGAGTGCGGCCTCACGAGGAGCTCGACCACGACTAATTGGACATTTTAGTGAGGAAAGCTTGGAGTTGTGTCTATGGTAGGCACTGGGCTTACACTTGGATGCTATGGAGGTTTACTACAAGTTGTGGTTCGCTGATTGATCAATGCAAGGCCAAAGCGACGGGGGTCTTATTTAGGAGGGGGGTCGAAACGTAAAATACCTATGTTTGGCCTGTACGCTATCGTGAATTGAAAATAGCAGACTGCTTTCTGATTACCCATGATTTAATATATACATCCCGCCTGAAATCCCCGAAGGGTTAGGCAGGATGTATTTAATAGTAGGTACCTACAACAGCAGCTCGCCCGATGCAATAGGGGGCGAGACTATTGCCATCAACAAGTCTAGACTCCGTGGCTGCTACTGAGAAATTCTTAATGCAAAAACCCAATATAGGTAACTTTGTTCCCGACCTGGGAATTCACCCCAGGACCTCAGTGTCGGCAGACGCGCTCGCGACCAATAGGGCAACGCAAAAGTATTTAAGTTTTCTATTATTAAATATCGAGAAAATTCATATTGACTGTTTTGAAGCACTCGGCTGTCGAGTGTCACTTCTATTTTGTAGCATTCCTAAGTCAGCTACGCCAGTAGGAAATAATAGGAAAATACGTTCAACGTAAGCATATTATGTAAAGGTACCAAATTAAATGTTTCATAGGTATACATTAAACCATAGGCACCAGAGATAGTGCTCGTAAAATACCGGGGAACAAACGAACTGTGGATCTCATTAAAAGTATATAAAATACATAATATGTGTAATAAAGTAGGAACTTAATGCGTAGTGTACCTACTAACGCACTAATAAAACCACTCAAATGTTCTGAACATGTTTTTTTTCTGGTGTATTAAGTTTTGAGATAAATAAGTAAACTTAGTCCATAAAATATATATCTTTGTTGTAGTACTCGTAATAGAGTCCAAAAATACATATATAAATCTTTTCTTATATAAATAACTAGTGATTCCATAACATTCTCAGAATTCCAAACATTGCTAATCCAAATCAATTTAAAAATACAGCGACCAACGATCGATTTTGCTCCTTGCTTATCCCAGATACAGTTCAGTTTCCTCTAAAATAACTTCGTAAACATCAAATTTTATAGAGATTTACAGAAAAAATACGCATAATTGGAAGAAATTGATGGCATTATCGATATTTGTGTGGAGAACAAGGAGGGTGATCAAACATAAAGGATATAATCAGTAAGTAAGAGTTGCAAATGGCTGCAGGGGCCGTTATCAAGATTTGGGCAATCAGTGCCATTGAGCACTCCACAGATTTAAATAATGCCTAATAATGAAACTGATCTTTTTGTTGATATACTTCATGTTGATGCAGTGTTGTTTTTTTTTTGTAGAAACCGTTAAATGGGGTGCTTGTATTCATTAGTTAATTGTTAATGACACAATGTCCTTACATTATGAAGACCCCTACGGCCGTGCCAAACGTCCTTTAAAAATATTTGTGAATTGTTATGGATAGTCTAGCTAGTCAGAAGACCGAAAGTAGGCACAATGAGGAATTAATGGGGAATTCCTTCCGACACACAGAGTTATGCGGTGCCCTCGACCCTACGATGTCCCCACTTGCTGGAGTGTCCGAGGAGTCTCAACACCTGCACTTTAGAGAACCTAAAAATGTCACAAACGCCATGATTTACGTGGCTACAGACTATAATTTAAATAAGTTCTACCATCGACACGAAAGAAGAAGGCCGAAAGTCTGGGTGGGTGTCTAAAATGGCCATTTTAGCAGATCATAATATGAATTGCGTTAAAAAGCGTTAAATGGACCTAATAGTAACTGCGTCTGTGACCATTTTACGAATGATCTATTTTCCTAAATGGAAAGAAAACCATTTTAGACCCCCAGTCTGACATCCGGGAAAAAATGCGAACGGCTGTCGCTATACCCAGTTACTGCGTTGTAGAGGTCAGACTGGAAGTCCATGTAGTTGAAATCCGGTTAGACTGGAAGTCGACCCCAAAAAAGTTAGGAAAAGGCTAGGAAAGTGAACACCATGTCCATCGATTTTATATTTCATGAGCTTCTTATAAATACCAATCACACACACACACACATATACTATAACTTCCAGTCTTCCAGTAAGAGTAACCACGCAGCATTATCTTATTTCTACAGAATTCACACATTTGCTCCGTTTGCGAGATTTATGATATAATCAAATATTGACACGGCCGAAGAAGTCATTAAACCAATAATTTATTCCAAACAGCATTACATTGAACTTCACTTTCCCACAATTTTTTTAACATGTTTCAATTTGTTATGTCTAAAAACAAAACATTAAGTTCTCACACCAAAGGAATAGTCTATACATTAATATGTTATGTCATCGTTCCTGACAGCAGTGTTGGTAGAATATTTTCCCCTTTTCGGGGAAAAACTCGTACTGTCTCAAGGACAGATAGAACACTGAAACGTCGGGTAAAATTTTGAAAATCAAGAGGCATTTAACAGTCATATTTTTAATAACAACACGCTGCATGAATTGTAAAGTAACTGGGATTTCTACTCAGACACAAAATTCGATACACATTGGTGTCATTTATGAATAAACATAGTTTTATATCACTCCGTTTGTTTCATTTCCTGCTTGAAAATACGAGTAGTATGGGTAAAAAAGTTGGCAAAACTCACAATTTCGTGGATAAAAAGAAGGAATACGCGGAAAATTCGAAAACTCGATTTAGTAACCCTACCCAACCGTAACACGATATCTTAAATCATCAACATCTCGACAGATAACCATGCATCGACGTTTAATTATAGCTTGTTGGTTTTATGAAGAAATATGTGTTATTGATAAACGTGTTAATAGGGTAGCACCACGCCTGCTCACGCCTCCAACGCCCACACCTGCATGGTGATTATTTTCTTTAAAAGGAATCTTTCAACTTGGGAGCAACCTTGACGAAGAAGATATTAAGGTCACTTTTAGTCCCAGTGGAAATTACAATGTATATAGTAGGATGTTTGTATATAGTAGTCCAGAATAATATGGTATTATGCAAAACCAATTGAAAGTAACGACACATTCATAAATGGGCCAGTTTACTTTCTTAGTATGATTGCATCGTATTTATTTAAACAGTATTGAGTAATAAGGTTTTCAGCGCTCGTTCAATTTACTTATCGATATAGAAAATAAGGCTGCATACACAATTGAACATATCTATGAGACAAAAACCGAAGAAAGCTCTACGGTAAAAAGAAAAAAATGGTGTTCAAAATTCAAAAATTAATGTTCTTTTCATATTAATGTGTTTTTTTCTACGAATAGTAAGTACCGTATTAACCTCGATTTTTTTCTTAAGTTTTGACTTGAAACAACTTGAAAGCTTATGTTAAACTAATTTATTAGGTTCTCATCGATTTACCGCGTTCGTAAATATGTCAGGAAAGCAGTCGCCATGTCGATTTCGATTAAGTTTTTTACTTCGCCATCAAGAGCAGTGAGCAAGTAATATTTTTTTCTTTTTAAGGTCAAGGATGTAAGTTTATAGCCTTTGAATCTGTCGTTTGATCGCCCGCTTTAAATTAAATTACTATCTGGCAATTGATAATGCTGGCAAGTGAATACTTAGGCCCCTAATTACAAAATTGTTATAATGTATTCCAACTCAATGCGTAGCCACCAGTTTCTGTGTTGTAAAAGGATAGATAACAATTTATCTGTCTAAAGGGTGGAGCCCTACCTAATAACCACATAACTAAATATTTAAAAAGTATCTATCAATTTGTATCCACAATTCCATATCTACACGCTCTTTTTCTATGTTTTTGTATTTCTAGGTACTTGTTTTGTTTTATCCAGTTTTATTTTACATTGTGTCAGTTTTATAAAATTCCATCATGTAATATTATTTTAAACTATTTAGTTTCATTTAGTTACTTAGATATTATTTTTATATAATAGTGCTGGTGGGACAGCTATTTTATTTGGGGCATGTGCGCGGCGTCTGCGCTGCGCATACGTTTATGGATCGCCTACGCTGGACAAACGCCAGTGTGAAAGCGCTCTAACTGCCTAAAGGTGTGCTGCATTGTACTGATGCTAACATTAAAGAAGGAAAGCCTTCGGTATGATAAACAGAAACTTTGGTAACGACAATATTCTCAAAAACAACAGTTTAATATTTAGTTGGTCATCAATTTACCGTGAACACATCCTACAACCCTTACACTGACGTAATATAACGTTGCTAGTGCTGTAGAAAGGCACTTATGGGCCCGGCGCGTTTTTCCCGGCGTTATGGCGACTCCCGCGGGGCACTGCGGGGTGCTCCGCCCCCACTTAACGCAATTTATTGCGCGACCCTTTAATAAATAAATAAATAACCGAGGAAAATTCAATGATATACAACCGCGCGTGCTGCTTGCTTGTTCTTCCTCTCCCGAAGAAACAATCTCGTGAAAAATTGCCGTAATTTCGGAAAATAGATTGTTATTATGTTTTGATGTAAAAAGTGGAGAATTAGTTTGTGAAGAAAACTAGTTTTTTGCTTCTAGTTTTTAACATGGAACAGTTAATTAACTTTATCTGTTTATAGGTTTGTCGAGAAAACCATCTTAACATGTGATGTCTACTTTGTCACCCTCTGTCACCTCTAAAACAGATTCTGTACTAAATCATATTTCAGTTCATAAGAAACGCATTGATGTACTTGACATACAGAGTGGTTCTTGCAGGTGGAATTTATTGTATACTAATACTTTTATTTAACCAGGCGGGTTAATTCCCAGTGCTACTCATTAAATAGCCGAAAAGTACAAATAATAACAGGGTGACTCAGAACGAGCTGATATTTACAAAGTATTTTGGCATATTTTTTTCACCAAAAACTGCACTCAGAGATCATCACGAATTCACGAACCGATACCAATGATCTTGAATTATTGTCGTGACTATATTATATTCATTCATATATATTCATAGATGATATATATTCAATTTTATGTTTATTTCGAACTCGATAGGTTTGTATTTGTTAGACAAAGTTAGGCTAGTGGTCTTCCTCATTCTATAAAACAATCTTTCTACCGTCTCATATCAACTATACCTAATTGCAAACCCAGTATTTATTTTAAAATAATTCATTTTCGTCAGAATTCCTTATAACATGCATCTAACTAAACCAAAATTGATTCGTACTTCGTACAATTTAATACATGATGAAATATACTTATCTGACACCTGTATAATTGTATATGTATTGTTAGTTATTTATATTGATATTATCTCTCCGTAATCGCCACGTCACCCACTGCGAAAATGATAATTCGATCATTTAAACATGAATGTCGCATAGAAATATTCTATTTGATTAAAACCCATTATAATATGGAAAACAGGAACTTTAAAACGGCTGTAATGATTTTTTTCGAGTTTAGATGGCCGTTTAGATATTTTTGACAATTTAATTGACTGACATCAAAGTTTTATACTCGATTCATACAGTTATTTTGATTAGATTGTTTTGTACGTTTATTAATTTTGAATGGTAAAATTGAAATACAAATGAATTAATTAATGGTTATTCTATCAGTTGTCCATTTGAATAACCTACATAACTATTAGTTCCAAAATCATCTCACGATCTGTAGGAAATTATGTTGTGATATTTTAGCCATGTCATATTTTGCATTTGATAACATCTTGAACATCTAATTAATATATTCACAGCATCCCTGTATAAGTAGGTACAGATAACGGTTTATTTCCTAGTCGTCGGGACGCGATATTTTACATAAACGGCAGACAATCGGGTCTCGATACCGACGGAGCCGTACAAAAAGTACAAACTCATTAGTAAGGCCCGACCGGGACCGGGAGCACAGGAATTAATGAAGGTGAACAATAATTTAGGGTTTAATTAAAAGTGCAGCACCCCGCGGCGCCACCTCCGCACCCCGCACTTCGACCCCCGCTCTCCGCCACACAATTATTATTTCTACATAATTTGTGAAAGCTGTAATTTAATAAAACTCACTACCAACCTCGTCTTAGAAGGTAGGGAATTTGAAAATTTTGTTAATAAGGAGTTATGAGACCTGATTGTCTTTTGTAGTCTTATTCAGATGAAATGTTTTGTTTTTGGTGAATGCCTACTTCTTCTTGATTAATTGATTCAGTTATTTTTTATGTATCCTGTTATACCGTAGTTGTCATTTCGCAATTGTTTGTTATAAAGATGTTTGATATTATAAAGACAAACAGACAGACAATACTAAGGCCATAATTCTGAATAGTTATTTTTTGTAAAGTTTTAATGCACGTCCTTAGAATAAGACCTGTTAAATAAATAAATATTTTATGAGCCCTCATCTCACTGGCTACCTGTACGTCGGTTATTTACAGCCCATTTTAGAACAACAAGTGATTTACAAATGTCGAAAATACTTGAATAAACAAACATTTTGAGTGTCAACGTCTTTTCTCACCGGTATCGAGTTGAACAAAGCGCATTCAGCTCGCTGCTCGACCCCGAACTAAAAGAATGGCGATTATTCAACAAATCACTGTTATTACAGTACCACAATGGACTTGATGAACAAGGGGGATAAATAATAGCTACGCACCAGCGATCGAGATGGATCTACTTTATTTCTATGAAGAAATACTTACGCTAAATATTTGTCGACATAAAATAACTCCATGCATCCAGAGTGGTACCTAAGTTAATTAAATACAAAAAAATATTAAAATATTTATTCTCGGGTTTGATCTTAAGAGTCGTAAAAGAAATATTTCTGTATAATAGACACAGCATGTTGTACGCACACGGAGCAATTACCGTGTTCTTTATCGACATCCCATGAATGAGTTAAAACGATGTTTCAGATACCAGTCCATTAAGGGACACGTGTCCTCTGAAGTTTTTCCTGCGTCTGTAATATTTCCCGGACATTTGCAGGTGCAAAAAGTAATATGCGATCAGTTGATGACAAATAACAATGCGTCCGCGACACTATGTCAGGGCTGTGCGCGCGCGCACCACCCTTGACGCACGAAACAATGGCGCTGCGACGTAACCCGAAACCGAACGGAAGTGCGCGGACCCCCGGGATGCGGCGATTTTCTTGCGCTCGCGCTCTCAAAACTTTCAACAGCAAGGAGGGCTAATGGGCAATAGCATTTTTGTTATCGGCGACGCATTGAAGTCAACTCGCGACGCTCATTGTTCAAGCGTATAATTATCCGCGCATTCTTTTATTGTTACGCATAAAATCAAAGAATATGTTATATTCATTTTCCCCTGACTTTTGACTCGGAGCGTATTGAGCAAACTCAATGGAAGACGGTTAAATGTTCTCACGATTTAGTGCGTTTTAAGGACTGTTAGAGCTAAGACGCTTTTTAAAGGAACTACTTCTAAATTGAATGACTGGAGTTATTAATATAAAGTATTTGCTTACACGTGTGTAAAAGATACGTTAAGTCTTATATGTTTTTATATAAGGTACCTATTCGTAGATACTTTTGAATGACATTTAAAAACGAGCAGAGTACCGTACATATGTTTCAGCCAGTTTCAGCGAATCAGTATGTCTATGGCTATTTATAGCATATCAATGACATTAACGTTATTAATTTATAGATAGCTATTTAGATAATTATATACCTTTGTTTCGCAGTCAACAGCTTTATCTCACAAGTAATCCTGTAAGATACCGGACACTTACATTATTTGTTTGAAATTTTCATCACCAAACGTAATATTTAATACCCCAATTCTAGCGAAGGTGCTCAAGTCAAGTGGGCGAGGTCCATATGTCGCTGTTGAACAACGTTTTGTCATCTAGTGGCGAGTACTTACTCCCCTACGTAGGTTTTAACCACGTGCACGAGTACGTCAAGAGGTTAGATAATGCCTCCTTCTGTGACCATTTGATCACAGCTCTAATCGTTCATTGAATCATTGAGTATTAAAAAGCTCTTGTAAAATCGTTGTGTTACACGTGCCTTCTGATAATATAGTAGTAAATAAAGGCTGTATTTACAAAGGCATTGTTGGTAATTTGTAGGGGCCTTTTTTTGTGGGGGTGGGAAATCATCAAATGACTCCTCCCGCTCTGGGCAGAGCGGTAGGGAGTGTCAGACTACTACTGACTAAAAACCACCCATGTTCTTTCTTAGCCCTTGTGCCGAGGCCGCGGTATCTCTTTCGAACAACCCGCAGCCTCGACGGGAACTTGCAGGGCCCTGTAACAAAAACAGAAATTGAATGAGTTTTGGGTTCCTATCTACTTTTCGATTAGAAGATGACTGAGGATGGAAATAACGTCATATCACACCTGTTTTATAAAAGGCTGATATAGTTTTTTTAATGAATCTACAGCTTAATCGTTAAGGTTGATAGCTGAAAAAAAATTGTGACCACATACTAAGTGAACAATTACCTACTCCTATATATATATAGTATGTTTTTGATAACAAATATTAATCACAAAGTATATTTTTAGTTTGGTAAAACGCCTTAGATCATCATCGTCATGATTGTCATCTTACTGAGAGGAGTGGTATCTTAATAAATATCTATGTAAATACCAGCGAAGCCTGTTCTAGGCTCCGACGGCAACTAGAACAGGCTTCGCATACATTTAAACTGTTATACATTTAAACATCTTGTTCGAGGAACTTTTGCATGTTCGCTTAACAGGATCTTTATATTGATGTTCAAGTTACTCAATGATAGGTAACAGCCCTGTACTCGTGTTATAGAAGTTCTTCGGTTATTATCCTCACATGATGGAAAACTCATACTTTTTCTGTTATGTCCCCATTTTATTCCACTTACTCGTACGTGTCAATTCAATCCGGGATTTTCTAGGAGATTATAGATACGTCTGCCATTGATTCTTTTGCTGACCTTTTTTTATATACCGTCTTTAAGGAGCTCGAATATCTCCACTGCCTTACAACCAAAGAGGCTGTAAAGCTTTATATGCTCAATAAGAAAAACTACCTCTTTAAAAAACGAATACACGTGTTTTTGTAACAAAGGAGTTTGCCTAACAAAAACAACAGTTGATTTACATTTACAACAAAATGCTTGCATCTGTCAACTGGCAACACATTGACTTCATAATTTCCGATTTGTATATAGAGATATTAAATGCCATAACCATGGGCGGTTAAACCAGGGTCGAAGAGTAGTGGACTTTTTTCAACAAATATAATTTGTTTGATTTGTAAAGAGTGAATGGTTTGCAGTAGGTTTGTATTACGTTCCGTGGCTCAGCAGTCATTGTTTGGTGCTCGCGGGTGTCCGCGGTACCCCGCGATTTTCCCCGCAGGGTTCTGCTAAAGACCCAATGCTATGTTAATTCTGAAGTCACCAAATGCCCCGTTGAATTTGTCAGGGAAGAATGGAGTCTTGCCCTTTGAACGTCATTATTCGCGGGCTCGACAATGTACCGTGAAATGTTGGTATTCTGATTCAACACGAATTGGTATCCGAACCGTTTTAACCGCACAAAAATGTTGATGCGATTTTGCATTTTTATGTTTTGTTTGTGTACGTTACCGTGCTTATCACCGATTACGTAGGTTTAGTAGAAAGTTAGGTAGGTAAAAAATATCATGTTGAAAAAGGCCTTTCTTACGTAAAGAGGCAAGCAGTCTTTCAAGAGATTCAAATTTGCATTTACATTCCGTCGATGTCTTATTTCTATAACGGAAACAGAGTTAACTCTGTAGATAATTTGGGGAGATACTGTGGTCTGTTATGTTCAATTAAAACGAAATGATCGGTGTTATGGTCGAGGGTGTGACCGATCGGCGGACGTGTCCCCACGGAGCCGTGCCCAACTGCTCAGTGGTCACAGCGTGACTCTTGTCACTCCCACCGAAATACAGTTATGATTTGAGAAATGCATTTTGTTTTGTAATCATTGGGACTATTTGTATTTTAAAAACAACCGCTGGCTGGCTGTGATAATTGTGACATTGGGACTCTGGGACGATTACTTATCGACGCTGTTTTAGCTTGATTGTCAGATCAGTAAGAGCTCTATCTCCAATTTGTTAATTTCAGGTGTACGGTGTCTCTAGAAAACACCTGAAACTGTCAAATAACCGCAATGAACGATGAATCTCTAAGGACAAAGTTGAAAGTCTAGTAAAGAAGTTGACAGATATAGTTGCTTGATATGTTGGTGTAGGTACGTCCATGCAATAAAAGCGAATACGACAACATGCGCCTCGTTTTGGTACGCACTATTCGCTTTTCCGCCTAAATGACAATTTCCTTTAGATCATTCATTAAAACAGTATTTTCGAGGGCCAAGTTTGTAGGCATAAAAGAAGACATTAAAACTTCACTAGTACTTATGTCGATTATAAAGTCTGTTAACAGATATATTATGTTGTCATTGTTTTGAATTTTTAAGGGCACTTGTAAGTAGTAGAAATTACTGATGAATTTTATGAAAAAAGCCTTAAATATGACCGGCTTTCAATCAGCATCTGATAAATAAAAGCTCTAGCAAGGGAAACTGTGCTCATAATTAAACAAATAAATCATTTTATAGAGATGAAGGTAAACTGCTAATCTTACTTTGAGAGGTTATTAAATGCGGAACCAAAGATAAGTTACTCTAACCAAACCAACTTCAAGCTGCTTCTAATAACATCTGTCTATACTTAGAATTAAATTTAAATATTAATTTGTTAAAATACGATTGTCTCTAACTGTATCACGTTGTTGTTGTAAATTATTTAGTTTTTACATTGATACAAAAGCAGTCGCGGGCGCAGCGGCGCGGTCAGCGGGGCGCCGCCGCCGCCGGCGCAGGCCCCTGCATAAATACAACAAATATCGAAGAATACATTTGAATACGTATGTGTTATTTACCAAAATTAATTTATTCATCCTTTCGGATTAAATCTCTGGCGCTTCCAATAACTGATATCTGAACGCCGATAAGAGGTACTACCTATCATATAATTCATTCAACTTGATCCTTGTTTCTGCCTGATTTTAGTTATGAAGGTAAGACGAGTTTAGTTAGAGTTTTGGGTATGAAGACTTGTTTTGTAAATGAGGATAGGAAGATCTGCCGCCGCATCACTTCCATCAGACTAGTCTTGCCGTTTCAGTATGTTTTCAAAGTTAATCTGACTTTTCATAGTCTTTTGTTTTAATTCATAGGACGAGTGAAATTTATGGCACTGTGCCTGAAATCTCTAACAAATAAGGTAAAGAAGTATGAAGTACGCACTACATTTCTTTGGACTCCGTTGAAGAATGCGCAGCCAAAACTAAAGTTTCATGAAAATCAAAAAATTCCGTGTTTTGTGACCACAGGACGAATTAAATATTTATGGGGTAAGTTCGTATCTTCACTATTTTTGCCTTCTTTTTAAAGAACTTCTAATGATGTCATTCAAATGAGGATTGGAAAAAAGTTACCCTTATTTAGGGGATATTGACAATTCAACGGTATCTCGTTTCAGATTTTTACGAAATCGTAGCTGTTCATGCAAACACAAAGTTTTTGAAAGTGCAAATGATAATTTATTCGAGTTACCTACTTTGACGCATATAATTAAGTTACCTACTATAATATTTTTCAAATGGTTCCGCTTTGCGATCACCAGTCTCGTGTTTTGAATATGCTTAGGTATCTACTCAACGCTATGTGCTCTATTTTCTCTGAATCTGTTGTACAGACGATAGAAACGGAGAGAGGAGAAAGAGCCAGACATGACGGTTCAGATGTATTCTGGTTTGGTTTTGGCCTCACGGTGGCTTTTCTTAGCAAGTGATACCTCAGTGTCCTCCAGATTTCAATTGAATGCCCTTCGCTCTTCCTGAAATACCAACTTAGATAGACACCTTTGGAAAACGAGGCTTTTGACACATACGGCTTAATAGAAACCAAACTGCTTGTTTAATTGTAAATCTTGTTAATTGTATTTTTTCAGGACATATAATACAAGTTAG
The DNA here is from genome assembly GCA_949774965.1 of Diarsia brunnea. Taxonomy (NCBI): domain Eukaryota; kingdom Metazoa; phylum Arthropoda; class Insecta; order Lepidoptera; family Noctuidae; genus Diarsia; species Diarsia brunnea. The sequence goes on from OX458998.1 coordinate 12,064,058, forward strand.
TACACTTATTATTCTTAAATAATTTATGATCGAAGTTAATGTTCAGTTTCCGCACTTGGCCGTCGCTGCTCAGACAAATTGGTCAATTAATCATTGTTTAATGTCGCTTCCACCATCTTATCGCAGTAGGTACACGCTTGCTTCTTGTAATGGTTTGTACACGTCTGTTTTAAACGATAGACTAATAAGTTTTAATATTACATTGTTTCAATTAAGCTATTCAGTTTTCGCACTACAACATTTTTACTGTTCGTATCGGAGTTAACTCTCAACGCCCTGACTTTTTCTGACCATGAAAACGAAGACCTACCTACCTCCCTTTAGGAATTCCTCTGCCGTAGGAATTGGGACACACAATACTAATCTAAGCATATAAAACTGCCTCGTTGCTCTAGGGGTCGCAATCGCTACTGCTTAGCATGAGGTCCTTGGTTCGATTTCCGGGTCGGGCAAATTATTTTTCCATCAAATATTTCTCTGTAGCAGCCACGGAGTCTGGATTTATGCCCGGTTGATGGCAATAGACTCACCGCCTATTACATGGGACTTAAACATAACTGGCGAAATGTGAATGTACAGCCGAACAAGCTAATAAGTAACTATACAAGTCTTAGGAGATCTTTATAATTCTAGTACACTGAAAATATTGATTGCAATTTTGTTTTATAAAGCGTTTCGGATTAAGCGACTCATGTCAAACGCTGTATCATTTCACATAGTCTCTAAATGTATCTGTATAATCTTAAAAGTAAATGCAAGTTAGACGGCTGTATACTTGTTCTGCTTGTTCGACTGTACTAATGGGTACACCGTACACCACTGAGTAACTTTAGGTTGAGATCGTTATACGTTGTACAACCTATTCATCATGTTTATCTTAGTGAACGCCAAAGAAACGACTAAATAATCTCAAACAATCACGTTTCAGTCCCGTTCATCTCATCATTTTCCCTTATTTATCAATTCAGAACCAAATCTGAGACCATTTTTGTAAACTTCTCAAAGTTACGGAGGTAGTATACCTACTTACCTAGGTAATTTCCCCTCTTATAAACCCAATCCAACTCCCATTGTACATAATCGACGCTATCTATTTACCTCTTTTATTATGTACTACACGAAGGTATAAAGGCCAGTAATTGCAATAATAAATATCTCGTCGGCGCCATTTATAACCAGCCTGCGTCCATCTATTAGATGAGCTGTCGGTACCCTATTTTCACTTAGGATGTTATTTATTTGCCTTTGGCGTTCTGTGGGTGTGAGCAATTGTTTCGAGGTTCCTGGGGCCTGTGGGTAAATGAACAACTGTTATGTCAGGTCGTGACCATAGATAACTTGATGATAGTAATCGAATGTGAACTTTTGCTTTCATTTGGGGTAGGTAGGAACCTAAAGCTCTTCTTATTCAACAACGGCCAAAAGTGAAGATTAGTAAGATCTCGAATTGAGAGGGCATTTTTTTCGGCAATGTTTGCACGTTGCTGCTAGCAGCAACGTGCAAACATTGCCGAAAAAAATGCCGGCGCTGTCAACTAGCAAAGTGCCCTGAAAGCTAGCTTTCAGGGCACTTTGCTAGTTGACAGCGCCGCGGACAAATTAATGCCCTGTACTTAATTATTTTCTCATTTTGATAATTGTACATATTTTAGACCTATTTCTAGTTTTTTAATAATGTATTGATAGTACAGTATCGTTTATATTGTCTATGGTGCATTTGAGGTGGTGACTGTCCCGTTGGCAGATCGGCTTAGCGGTACTGTACAGCATAAGGTCTTGTCGATCGAGGTCTGATAGACAGTCGCTCCTTGTAAAATACTGGTATTCAGCTGCATTCGGTTTGACTGGAAGCTTACTGGGGTCAAAAGGCTATGTTCGGACATGTCGTGAAAAGTGCGCTTTTATGTTGGCATGAATTTAAGTGACGCTGTAAGTGTCAACAGGTGTTAGTCTTTACAACTTGTAGACTAATTACCTAATCTTTTTACTACGTCTTCAATGCAGTATTATATTCCCGTATCTAAAGGTCGTTTCATATCTACGATAAAAACAAGATAGAGAGAGACCGGATATGTTCCAAGACATACTAGGAACTGTCTCTTTGTTACATCCTACTTTTTTATGCCTTAATAGAATTCAACGAAGTTTAACAAGTATATCCGCTGGATGCGAGACGCACGGGACCGGTCAATGTGGGTCGCCACACTTGGGGGAGGCCTATGTCCAGCACTGGACGTCTTTCGGCTGAAATGATTATGATGATGAAGAAGGCTATGAGCTGATTTAAGGCATAGAATATTTTGGTCCTGGTAGTACCTACCTAAGTTTTCGTGAGATAGTAAATTCCAATCTCAAAGCTAGTGGGTAATTATTAAATAAAACTATCTAACGTCATGACGTCTTAAGTTAGACATAGGCAGTTACAACTATTATATTATTTAATAACTGTTAGGTATTTTATACTTAGATATTCATGACTTATTTCTCCTGTTTCTCCTCTAATTATGGCTCAAGCATTTATTTAAATAAGTGCAAAATCAAAAGTCATTTCAACTCAAGCTGAAGATCCGCACTGTAACGGTACGCGTACACCGAATCCGTCATCGGCCGAAGTATGCTCGGGCGTCATGGGCCGATCAAATAAAACGTAAGTAAATGGAAGAGAGCGCATACACTGCTACTACCGACGCCGTCCGATGACGCCCGAAAACGGACGAATCGGTTTTAGTGTAGGTACGCGTACCGTTAGAACGACATTACACAAGACTGACCCGCAAAACCACCCTTCACCACTTCTTTGTGTTTTAGCTGGGGAGAAGAAGTGGTGGAACAAACTCCCTAGCAACGTGTTCGTTTGCAACGTGTTTGTGTGACTGGTTAGATTACTTATCCTAACTTAGATCTAAGACAAGAAATAGCTAGGTAGGTCTGTTTTTGACTTATAGTAATGAGTCAAACTGGTTGCTGTACTGTTTGGCATACAGACCTCGTCTCTGTGAGGGCGAGTGGGCTATAAGGCTGCTGGGTGGAAATTGTAGATACCGTACCTTCGAGTTCAGTTCGAGGGGTTTCCACCGTTTTGAGAAAAGCAGTTTTGTACTTCACGTTCCACAAAGTACCTATACACAGGTTCGAACGATTCCTCGACCATTAAAGTGTAAGTGATGGCCATTCTTCTCTTTTCTAATTGTTTTAAAACTCTTGTATTTGTGTAAGTACCTAGGTATTTATATTCAAAATTAGAAAAAAACGCATTACATTGTAGGTAGAGTTCGATTGGACCAAGTTTAAAATAGGAATAAATGTTAAGACTATTGAAAGATAAGTGGCAAGTAAGTAGGTATCTGATGAGATAAAGATGTAATGGAGAAGTATAGAACAAGAAGACTCAAATTAAATTGGACAGGATAATGATGACTGTTGAAAGAAACTTCTCGCACATTGAGACTACACTGCAACTTCAATACACTTTTATTGCTTCACTCTTTTACTTAACAACTTAAACCTTTTATAGGTACTTGAGTATATAACTACAGTTTATGTATCATACAACATAAATATTTTGCTAAAGTGGGCGGTCGTAAAGGCGTGGCTATTCGGAGCCCCTCCTAAGATACACACCCACTACGAAACAGGTTCGCAATAACACATCACTTGAGTTTTATATGTTCTACAGGTTATAGTAGATACCTACGTACTTTAAACACTACTTATAAATATACCAGTAAAGGAATACTGTGTAACAAACATAGGTAGGCAGTGGCGGTACTCCCATAGAAGCTGAAAAGCACAGCTTGCCTTAATAAAACAACAAATTAAAAAAAAACAGTCAATGCAAAAACAAAATATTATAATTTATCTTCAAACTGCATACCACGCGTTAAACGGAACGTATTGATGCAACGTCAGGTCTTACGTACTCAATAACTGTCATTCTCTCGTCGTTGCCTAACTTCATAACTATGTCTCCCGAGCGAGCTCCCGACACCGGCCGATCGGTCAAACAGGTCGATCGGGCATAGTCGGGTTAGGCTAGCCCTTTCTCTGTCACACCCACAACAATAGCAGCGGTAGAGCCGCTGCTTTTCCGACCTCTCTATTTTACCAACATTTCTAGGTGTTTTTGTTTCGAACTTTTTGCCGGTTTTACGACAGAATGTATAGGATTTTATGCATAGCTTCTGGTTGAATGAATGAAGATTGCGAGAAAATGTGAATATGTGAGTGAATGCAGGCTCGCGACGCGATTGAATGGGATTTCGATTTAGTTCAAATTTGTCTTGATCGTTGAGCATTTTTTTATTGTGTATTTTCCATTTCTTGTTAGTAATTTAAAGTTTTGTGAATAGTTTTTGCTGTAATTAGCTTTGTTTTGAAGTGATTAATTAATTTTGATTCGTTTTTGCTGTACCTACCTACCTAATTAGCTTTGTTTTGAAGTGATTAAAGTTAAAACGCATACAATTGTTCCTTGTGATGGATTAAAGTGTGTGAAAGCGTTACTGTGCAAGGTAAATACTTTGAATTTTACAGATAAATATAACCTCGTTACTTCACCTAAACCTACTCCAGATTTATTTTGATTTTTGCGTCAACCAAATTAAAGTTTTTGAGTCATGATTGCGCAATGAATTCAATGCAATATTACGAAAATGCCTTGCTAAATAATTCTGCTTCTCGTTTAAGACGTAACGTTACTTGCGTTCGTACAAGAGTATAAACGAATCTTTGTTCAAGTAATTGATAACATTAATCGTCTGAAATTAAAGACAGATATTCAGAAATGTTTAAATTAGAGTTTTTCCAATTACTTAATAATAAACAATATAATATTTATAATGATAATTTTCCGACAGCGGCATTACATTCGTTACTCAGCATTTATGCAAACTATTTTGATAGGGAAACTTTAATTAAATAAAAGCCTTTTTTATTATACAATACAATCGTTACAATAAAAGTATGCTCCAAAATCATTTACTCAAACAAATTGACAACAAACGGCTTTTATCAAAGCCACTGGAGGTATGTCATTGCTGATATGTAGGTATCTGTAAATCTATCTAGTAATATTATGCCTTCAGTGTGTTTTGTTGTTTGTCATCTGTTCATGGTAAAGAAGCGAAGAATGAAGAGTTGTATACAAGTTATAGCTGTATACATTGTGAGTAATTAATTTTTTTTTCAATTACGTGTAGTTGAAACTAATTTATTATTTCGTGCGCCATCTAGCGGTAAATATTAAAATAGTTGTAAATTTTGTGACAGGATGTAAAATACGAAAACTGTTAGTCATATATATTTAATAGAAAATAAAACCAGTGTTATTAAAAACCAGTGTCAGAACTCGGAACAAAAAGTGCAACTTTTTTTTTTTTGTAAATTGAGCTTTACCCCCATATCATTGCTGGCACGCCACTGGTAGGTACAGGCACGAACAATGAAATGTTTAAACTTAACAAAATTCAAAAGCATTCGATTTTCCCCTACTGTATTTTTATACGTTTTACTTTTTCACAAGCATAGTATTTTGGAAGCTATGCTTACCTATTACAAAATAGTACTTACACAAAGTAAAAACCGATATTTAACGAGAAAATCACTATTAAATTTTGATAATTGTACCTACCTATATTATGTACATTTCTTTGCTTGTGACTGTACTTAATGTCATCGCGTGTTATCAGATCACCACTTATTGATAGCTGGAAAGGAGAGAGAGGGCTTAATAATAACTGCCAATCGGGTCGATCCTTAGGTTAAACCGCGCTTGCTTAGGTTGGTCTGTGGATGGGTTGGGTGACCAACCGTTACATGCCGAGTTTCCTCCGTGCCTCGAAAAGCACGTTAAGCTGTTGGTCCCGGCTGCCATATAGATCTTTGGCAGTCGTTATAGGTAGTCAGTGACCTGAAAGTCTGATAGCTAGTCTTGCCAAAGGGAATCGTAGGTATTACCCAGTATTAATTGGGTTGTGAAGGTCAGATAGGCAGTCGCTCCGTGTAAAATACTGGTATTCAGCTGCATCCAGTTAGACTGGAAGCCGACCCCAACATAGATTGGGAAAAGACCTACAGAAGTCTATTTTATTATGATAGAAACTTTTTGAAGATAGCTCGATATCAATTTATCTAATTTGTTATTATTTTCACACGCCTAGAATGAATGAAATGTTCACTTAAACCTTGTAGGGATATCACTTCACTACTACTTCGTTCATGTAGATGCCCATACAAACTTCAACAATCTATTTTAGCCCTCTACGGGTTTAAGGGGTTGATATGATACACCTCCGGGCGTCGGGGGCCACGTGATGGCTTCCGGCCACCGTAGATGCGGTGGACGGTGAGTGATGGGCTAGCTCGCCGTCTGTCCGTCTTATGACAACGACAGGCCGTGTCGACGGCGCGTTCGCGTTCCACGCGCGCCTCTAAGAGATGTCAACATGGAAGGGGCCCGCAAGGGACGACGCCCGTCGGGGCTGCGGGTTGTTCGCAAGCGATACCGCGGCCTCGACATGAAGGGCTAAGAAGGAACATGGGTGGTTTTTAGTCAGTAGAAGTCTGACATTCTCTTTCGCTCTGCCCAAGAGCGGGAGTGGTTATTTGATGATTTTCCATCCGCCAAAAAAAAAAAAAGGGTTTGATACAAAAAAAAAATCAATAATATTAATTAGCTTGGTTGGAGTGCAGTACCTCAACTCAGGTTTAGCCTTCCCATAGCATTCCACTCTTCTTTTCGTGCGGTTTTCTCCGGGCAAGTTCGCACGAACACCTCCTGTCAGACATAGGTAGGTACTAAGGTAGGTAGGTAGCCATCATAATCATTTTTATTTATTTATGTACACACAAAATACAAAAAAAAGGATAAAAACATAAAAAAATAGAAGAGCACAAAGGTACTGCTTATTTCATAAGAAATTTCTTCCAAGCAGACCTGCGAGAGGAAAGTTGGATGAGACATGTAGACACAGTGTGTAGAAAAGACAAACAGGAAATCATCTTCTTCTTCCTGCCCTTGTCCCATACTACTTGGAGACTTAGGGTCGGCGCGAGAGGTTTCTTTTCTTTCATACTCCTCTGTCAACCGTCACGTTATCATTTACTCCTTGTAGTATTACTTATTGAGCTGCGGGTTGTTCGAAAGAGATAACGCGGACACAAAGGGCTAAGAAGGAACATGGGTGGTTTTTAGTCGTCAGTTGAAGGCCGCTGAGTCCTACCGCTCTGGCCAGAGCGGGAGGACTCAGCGAAAAAAATCCTATTCCAGCCAGAAACGCGCTAAAGTTTCACTCATGTTCTTTCTGATATTTTATATTTATATATTTTAACAACTCTAAAAATTTAATTTGCATAATTATGAAACGGAACAGTAGGTACCTATATGACCTAGACTATACTTAGAAAAAAAGAATAGACACACGAAACTCCCTTTTACATACTTGCCAATTCACGAAACTGTAACGGCCATCAGATTTTTTTGTCGATTCAAAATTACCAGTAGAATATCAAATGATCAACCATCCAATGATCATGACCAATGATCTAATTGAAATAAACGCTTTCAGTTTGAGTTGTCGCCAATACAATGTTGCTATGTCTAGCACTCTAGGCCCTGTGGTTGCCTCCAAGAACTACCAGGGAGAGGGAGTCATCGCCCCATGCGCGCACACAGCTCATGGTACACGATGAGCAGACACTAATAGGCATCCGTAAATAAACACGCTTATATTTTGACCCTCTGACCTTCGGCGTAAGTAGTAACTAATAATCACACATCACCACAGGCAAAACACCAGTGCCAAAACAATGATCGGGACAAACAAAATTATTGGATCAAATGGCAAGTGCAAGCAATAGACTGATGAGTCCATTTAAAGTATGGCTGATTGGATGCCTTGTAGGTTAACTATTACGTATTCTGATACATAATAGTTGTCTACGTCTGCATAGCAATATCTAATTTGTTACTGAACTGGTGACTTCATATCTACATAATATGAATATTACCTATGTGTTTTTCTCCGTAAGTATGATGCCAGTAACCTCTTAAGACCACTACGGAGGATACCTACATCTCTACAATACTTAACTATCATCATCATCAGCCTAAAATGTTCCCACTGCAGGGACTCAGGCCTCCTCTCTAGGAGAGGGATGGGCTATAATCCACCACGCGGGCCCAGTGGGGTTGATAGATGTCACATCATCAAATGTCTTCGAAGTTTTTGGTTCTAAGATATGGCGTTTCCTCACGATGTTTTCTTTCACCGTTTTGAGAGCAGCGGCGATGAAACAAATTACACATAGTAAGGCGCCTGCCTGGGCTCGTACCCACGACCTACCTACCCACGTTCGTGAGTCCACCGCTGCTCCAACTACCAAGTCTAACTTAATTGAGGGATTAACTGAATCAATAGGTAGGTACCTAATATTTCTAAGAAGCTGATACCTATTAGCCTTCCATCTCTTATCTTACTACTGTAGGTCAAAAGGAGTTCCATGTTGCTTGTGTTGTGCCCATATATTTTGGTAAAGACCAATTTTATTGTAAGTATTCCTAACACAAAGTCTTTAACCAAGACAGCAGCTGTCCTATTGACCATTTATTTACAAAAGCCCGCAAAAATGTCTGCTCCATTTAAATCCATTTTTATCAACGACATCACTTAGCATAGAATTTGCACATCTAGTCGTCATAAATGCTCATTCGTTGAGCGCGTGCGACGGGCGACGACGGGAGATCTCTATGTGGTCGCGACCACCGCAGCGCAAGTCACCGCGCGCCGTCAATGATCCTTCACAACTATGCGCGCGCGCAGCTGTCATGGCCGTACGACTCAATGAATGTTATTGGTTGTAATAATAATAAATCTTATGTAAGACTTGCAATTATACTTACCGCTGATAGCTTTTATGCAGCTTATCTGAACCAGCATTATGGGGAACGCCACCTATTGACTGGACCCAACCATGGTTGTCTATTTTCCAAACTAAATATGTTTTTAAAAGGGATTTCCCTAAAATCGACTCTCAATTTCTGCCTATCGCCTCGGTTACCTACCTACGCAAAAGAATATTGTTGTCTGTGTAGTTTCAAACAAACTGTGTTGTTGACTGTACTTTGTACTTGGACACAGAAGTTTCCAAGCCTCACTGCTATAGTGGTCGCAAGGGTTTGGGTTTTCGATTGAAAAAAGAGTGAAATGAGCAACCAGTAACTTTTCTTTTGTGGACGTAAAAATCATCAAATTTTAATGACCTCTTCGGCTCTGGGCGGAGCGGAAGGGACAGACTTCTACTGACTAAATCCCACCCATACTCCTTCTTAGACTTTTGTGTTCCGGGGCCGCAGTATATCCTTCGAACAGTCCCGCAGCTCCGGCAGGCGTCGACCCTTGAAGGGGCCATGGTGCTGACATCTCTTAAAACGGCGAGCGTGGAACACGAACGCGCCTTCGACACGGCCTGTCCTCATAAGACGGACGGACGGCGGGCTAGCACATTACTCACCGTCTACACTACAGGCCCGAGACTATGTTGGCCGGAAGCCACCACGTGGCCCAGACGCTTTGTATCAAGCTTATTATTTGTTTTGGTGAAATGACCTCCTCTGACAAGAGCTGGTGGCTAGATAATAATTGCCGAGGATCAATTTTCAGGTTAAGCTGCGCTTACCTAGGTTGGTCTGTGGATGGGTGACCACCCATTACATACCGAGTCTCCTCCGTGCGTGGTAAAGGACGTTAAAGCGTTGGTCCTGGCTGCATATAGATCTTTGACAGTCATTACAGGTAGTCAGTGACCTGAAAGTCTGGAAGTCTGAAAGTCTTTCCAATGGGTATTGTATTACCTAGTACCTATTAACTGGGTTGTGTAGGTTAGATAGGCAGTCGCTCCATGTAAAATACTGGTATTCAGCTGCCGGCTAGCCTGAAAGCCGACCCCAACATAGTTGGGAAAAGGCTAGGCAGATGATGATGCTTATCGCAAACCAACAGTAAATGGAGAATCATTTTTTATGTTGATTGGGTCTGGCTTTTATAGTTCAGGTAATCTGTTGCTCTACCCTTTACCTGGGAAAATCACAGAACTAGTTTTTCCAAAGCCCATCAAACTGGTCCATTGTTTTCCTTCTTCTCTCTTGGTTTAACTGCATTCTAATTTTATGGATATGACTGCCCGAGTAATCGCAGACATGACTTTACTTTCTCTGAGATTGCTGGACAATACACCTGCAATGCCATAGACATGGATCTAGTACTGCAGATCATTGATACACATGACCATAATTTAAGCATCAATAGGTCATCATCATCTGCCTAGCCTTTTTACTAACCATGTTGGGGTCGGCTTAAGAACTGCCACTAGGGTCGATCTTTAGGTAAAGCTGTGCTCACCTAGGTCGGTCTGTGAATGGGTGACCGCCTGACATACCGAGTTTCCTCCGTGCCTCGGAAAGCACGTTAAGCTGTTGGTCCCGGCTGCCATATATAGATCTTTGGCAGTCGTTACAGGTAGTCAGTGACCTGAAATTCTGACATCCAGTCTTACCAAAGAGTATCGTATTACATAGTATTAACTGGGTTGTGGAGGTCAGATAGGCAGTCGCTCCATGTAAAATACTGGTATTCAGCTGAATCTGGTTAGACTGGAACCCGACCCTAACATAGTTGGGAAAAGGCTAGGCAGATGATGTTGGGGTCGGCTTCCAGTCTAACCGGATGCAGCTGAATACCAGTATGTTACTTGGAGCAACTGCCTGTCTGACCTCCACAACCCAGATAATACTGGGTAATACAATACCCTTTGGTAAGACTGGTTGTCAGACTTTCCATTGATACACATGACCATAATATAAGCATCAATAGGTAAGAAACTATTACTGTATGGATACATGTATTATATCATTATAGTCTTGCCCCAATATCAATTGTTAATGGGTCAGCAGAGCATATTATGTGTTTTGTTACAGTACTCAATTAATCATCCCGCTGATAAAATTATTAATTTGATGAACAGCCATTCTCTATCATGTAATATCTGAAAAACTTACAACATAATATAGCTGGTTTTAATCATCCTCATATAACAATAATATTGTATATTTCATAATTATTATAGACAGCTGGTGTTATCTTTCCTTTCCCATGTCTTCATTTAAAAACTTTTATTTTCCAGCGATACTGACTTTTCAAAATCGTTGTTAAAGTAAGATTTACAGATGCACAGTATACTTTCATTTATTTTATTACAAATATAGTTCTTTTAACATAATAAATACAATAGATATCACAAAGCACAAAAATAATTTAATGTTTATTTATTTAACTGCAGCTTTAATTTCCAGGATCTCGAGAAGACAATTCCTTTTTTTACCTGTCTTGTTAGCTGCAAATAACTTTTGTCATACTCAGCCATTAGTACTAGCATACCTACAAAATTTACAGCATGCATGAAGAAATACTTACATAGTTGACAATGCTTGGACTTGCTGTTGCTGATATATTATGACATTGACAACACATTATCTATCATTCACGTTCATGCGTACTACGTGTGCGAATTCAATGAATCATTGATAACTAAAGAAAGTTATCTAACACGATTGTCAAGACAAAAGACAGGTGCATGCTTAATTTCAAAATGTAAACAAATAATTTCATCAGTCAGCTGTTTTTAGGTTAGATTCTGTATTGTTGTAATCCAATAGTAGTTAAACTGTTAAGTTTAACTACTATTGGATTTGGATAATCGTAACGTAGGGTAGATACCTAAATACGATAATAAAGAGTAGATTATACGTTTTTAATTTAAAACAAAACGACACTATAGAACGAAGTCTAAGAAAAAAGAAACCTTTTCATGTTTTTGGCTAATTAATCACTTTGTTTATGATCAATTGGAAAATCTCTGTGGTCACAAACAAAACTCACAAAAACATAATCATTAATTCCCGAAAACTGGGTAGTTTTTCATCAGTAACCTTGTACAGTTCAAGGCCTGCCAATTTTGTCAATTTTCTGCGCCATCTTGGTTGGTCTTTCTTAGTTTAGTTAGGGTTGCGACTTTTTTCAAGAAATATCGATTTATGTTACATAATATTAATCATAAAGTATTAAATTTATCGAATAAAAATAAAATTGATTTTTTGTATGTTTAATTTCTTAACCTAACAAGCAAAGTTTAACTTCTAATAAATAAGTCCTTAAGTATATGATAGTGAAACTAGGCGGGCAATAGGTGCAGTATTATTATGATGATGCTCTGTGAATGGGTGCCAGGCACAAGCTAACTAAATTCAAGCAAGCAATCTTATCAACCTCTCCTGAATTGCTGTGAATGGTTCAGTGAACTACAAACGGCTTATTGCATCGCTTCACTTGAGTTTATTATATAAAGGGTCGATGATTTTCCTTTTTAGAAACTGGGTGTAAGACGTCAAGTCTACCAACAAAAGTTCTCGATTGCTTGTTTTTTCTAAATTGCTTTTTGTATTGTAGTGTAATAATACAGTCAACCGTACGTTCATGGTAACAATTTGACATTTACAGCGAATTCCCATAGATTATGTTTCATGCGAATTTAAATTTTTCATCAATGTAATTTAATTAATTTATCGGAACTCATTATTATTTCAATAGAATAATAAACCCTGATACTTAGGTAGGTAGGGGCAACCCTAATCTTGACCCTCCCCTTCCGCTCCTCAGCTCCTCACTCTTGTCGCCCCGTGAGTCTCGTAACAATTTGACAATTTATTTTACCTAACTTTTGTGTTATGTTGTTATATTTTTAATCTATACTATGAGGTGCAATAATAGCAGATAAAGTTTTTGAAGTTCAAAAAAAATAGACCGTTACCTGCCTAGGTACCTACTTTAAAAGTTATTCTAAAAAGGTTTTTTTTTGTTGTGGCTTACTAAGTGTGCATAAGTGTCTCTGAATTTCATAAGTATGCGGTGTGTTAAAGTAGTACCTATCTTTCACTTTAATAGGTAAGTAGGTACTGTTTTAATTTAAACAATAGCTTTTTTTAGCAGCCTCTCCATTCAACTCTACTCATTGCAAATTTATTTTAAGGATTAGACCGGTTTAGTCATAGGACTTAAGGGGATCACAGCAGTGGATGACTTTGACGATTTGACCTCTGTACTGGCTTTTGTTTATTTTTCGGCCCCTACCGGCAAACGACTGTACTACAGAAAAACGTAACAAAGAACAGAATGTGTCGCAGAGTGGTCATCGTATTTGCCTAACATATTTTGTTTCTCTTGGAGTACTTACATCATAATGTATGAATAAAATATTTAATAATAAATTATACACTTTGACTAATGAAGTAATAACGTAGCTTTCATTAGTTATTTCACTGAGCACAGGTACTCCTACGATACATTCCTAAGGTCTGATAAAGACCAGGTAACTGCTTATCGCTTCTCAGTCACGGAAATAGTCAGAATGCTCCAGCTTTCAGCTAACTAAGCACGAATGCTACTACTTGATACATTTTGAAGGTCTGACGATGACCACCTAAGTGCTTATCGGCTCTCAGTGACTGATGTAGTTAGAATGACCTAGCTTTCAAATTTTATCTGTCTGAGCACGGATGCTACTACTTAATACATTTTGAAGGTCTGATGATGACCAGCTAAGTGCTTATCGGTTCTCAGTGACGGATGTAGTTAGAATGACCTAGCTTTCAAATTTTATCTATCTGAGCACGTATTCTACTACATGATATATTATGAAGGTCTGATGATGACCAGCTAAGTGCTAATTGGTTCTCAGTGACGGATATAGCTAGAATGACCTAGCTTTCAAATTTTATCGATCTGAGCACGGATACTACTACATGATACATTTTGAAGGTCTGATGATGATCAGCTAAGTGCTTATCGGTTCTCAGTGACGGATGTAGTTAGAATGACCTAGCTTTCAGATTTTATCTTATTGAGCACGGATGCTACTACACGATACATTTTGAAGGTCTGATGATGATCAGCTAAGTGCTTATCGGTTCTCAGTGACGGATGTAGATAGAATGACTTAGCTTTCAGATTTTATCTTATTGAGCACGGATATGCTACTACATGATACATTTTGAAGGTCTGATGATGATCAGCTAAGTGCTTATCGGTTCTCAGTGACGGATGTAGTTAGAATGACCTAGCTTTCAGATTTTATCTTATTGAGCACGGATGCTACTACACAATACATTTTGAAGGTCTGATAATGATCAGCTAAGTGCTTATCGGTTCTCAGTGACGGATGTAGATAGAATGACTTAGCTTTCAGATTTTATCTTATTGAGCACGGATATGCTACTACATGATACATTTTGAAGGTCTGATGATGATCAGCTAAGTGCTTATCGGTTCTCAGTGACGGATGTAGTTAGAATGACCTAGCTTTCAGATTTTATCTTATTGAGCACGGATGCTACTACATGATACATTTTGAAGGTCTGATGATGACCAGCTAAGTGCTTATCGGTTCACAGTGACGGATATAGCTAGAATGACCACCATCAGGTAAATGGCACCATCAGTCTCCAAGGCCTCTTCGAGCTCTTTCAAATGAGTCCACACACGACGGTTCTACGCAGCGCTGTCAATGAGATCCTGTACCCACCTTCGAAGTCCACCGTCTAGTAAATGGCATCATCAGTCTCTAAGGCCTCCTCGAGGTCAGTCGAGGATAAAATCTGAAAGCTAGGTCATTCTAACTACATCCGTCACTGAGAACCAATTAGCACTTAGTTGGTCATCATCAGACCTTGAAAATGTATCATGTAGTAGCAACCGTGCTCAGATCGATACAATTTGAAAGCTAGGTCATTCTAGCTATATCCATCACTGAGAACCAATTAGCACTTAGCTGGTCATCATCAGACCTTCAAAATGTATCATGTAGTAGCATCCGTGCTCAAAAAGATAAAAGCAGAAAGCTGTGGCATCATAACTGTATCCGTCACTGAGAACCGATAAGCACTTAGCTGATCATCATCAGACCTTCAAAATGTATCATGTAGTAGCATCCGTGCTCAATAAGATAAAATCTGAAAGCTAGATCATTTTAACTACATCCGTCACTGAGAACCAATTAGCACTTAGTTGGTCATCATCAGACCTTGAAAATGTATCATGTAGTAGCATCCGTGCTCAGATCGATAAAATTTGAAAGCTAGGTCATTCTAGCTATATCCATCACTGAGAACCAATTAGCACTTAGCTGGTCATCATCAGACCTTCAAAATGTATCATGTAGTAGCATCCGTTCTCAGATCGATAAAATTTGAAAGCTAGGTCATTCTAGCTATATCCGTCACTGAGAACCAATTAGCACTTAGCTGGTCATCATCAGACCTTTAGAATGTATTATGTAGTAGTATCCGTGCTCAGATCGATAAAATTTTAAAGCTAGGTCATGCTAACTACGTTCGTCACTGAGAACCGATAAGCACTTAGCTGGTTACCATCAGACCTTCAAAATGTAGTAGCATCCGTGCTACAAGAACGACTACAATTGTTCTTTGCTACAATTGTTTTATCGCTAAAAGCGATAAAACAATTAAAATCATTAAAATAATAACATACATAACATAACATCACGCCTACTATTAGGTACACCTCTGCCTAACCCTTTGGGGATTACAGGCGCGATGTTATGTAATGTATGTTATTGTTTTAATGGTGTTAATTGTTTTATCGTTTTAATTATTTTGTCTTGAGAATTTCGTTTGATGGAAGATGAAGATCTGGATGACTGATGATGTCTCGTACCTGATGGTGGACTCCGAAGGTGGGTAAGTATAGGATCTTATTGACGGCACCACGTAGAACCGTCGTGTCCACACACGACTCATTCGAAAGAGCTCGAAGAGGCCTTGGAGACTGATGGTGCCATTTACCTGATGGTGGTCATTCTAGCTATATCCGTCACTGTGAACCGATAAGCACTTAGCTGGTCATCATCAGACCTTCAAAATATATCATGTAGTAGAAAGAAAGAAAGAAAAAGAAAGAAAAATATTATTAGTAGCATCCGTGCTCAATAAGATAAAATCTGAAAGCTAGGTCATTCTAACTACATCCGTCACTGAAAACCGATAAGCACTTAGGTGATCATCATCAGACCTTCAAAATGTATCATGTAGTAGCATCCGTGCTCAGATCGATAAAATTTGAAAGCTAGGTCATTCTAGCTATATCCGTCACTGAGAACCAATTAGCACTTAGCTGGTCATCATCAGACCTTCAAAATGTATCATGTAGTAGCATCCGTGCTCAATAAGATAAAATCTGAAAGCTAGGTCATTCTAACTACATCCGTCACTGAGAACCAATAAGCACTTAGCTGATCATCATCAGACCTTCAAAATGTATCATGTAGTAGCATCCGTGCTCAATGAGATAAAAGCTGAAAGTTGGAGCATTCTGACTATTTCCGTGACTGAGAACCGATAAGCAGTTACCTGGTCTTCATCAGACCTTCAAAATGTATCATGTAGTATGAGAGACCATCATTAGGTACGAGACATCATCAGTCATCTAGATCTCCATCTTCCATCAAACGAAAATCTCAAGAAAAAATAGTTAGATAACATTACATCACGCCTGTAATCCCCGAAGGGTTAGGCAGAGGTGTACCTAACAGTACACCCACATTTCGCCAGTTATGTTTAAGTCCCATATAATAGGGGTGAGCCTATTGCCATCAACCGGGCACAAATCCAGACTCCGTGGCTGTTATTTATAATTTCCTGATGGAAAAACCCAATAACACTTTGCCCGACCCGGGAATCGAACCCAGGACCTCATGCTAAACATCGTGCTTACGACCACTAGACCAACGAGGCAGTCCAAAATTAAAATAATATCATAGATATATCTATATACCAAAATATCTACTAAGAAACGTGGGTAATTTACCAATAGTTTTGGAGAGCTCGGCCACGCGTCAC